>CM038682.1:523690734-524290734 GCA_021605205.1 Aegilops longissima | reverse complement strand
ATCAAATCTCAACAAGCAGAAACTTCCAAGGCCAAGGAGGAGCTGACCAGTGCTTTAACAGCCATGGAAAAACTGAAGGAGAGCTTCAAGAGCGAGCGGGCCAGCTGGGACACAGAGAAAACAGCTCTGCTGAAAAGGGCTGAGGACACTGAAGCGGCCCTTAATCCTGTAGCAGAGGAGCTGACTGGCTTCAAACGACAAATCAATGCCATGACTTCTGCTATTTTTGGTAATGAACCTCTTCATAATCTTTTAAATATGTACTATCCCATAAACTGCCGGTTTACCGATGTTTGTGATGATGCAGGATCTCGCATAACGTATCTTGGCTCAGTTATACAGAAGAAACTGAAGGCTTCCTATACCCTTATAGAGCAATTATATACCGGCGCACAATGGACCATCTGCACAGCTTCTCATAACAAGCCGCCCCCAGCTTTGATCAAGGAGACATTAGAGAGGCTGTCAATGATGACTGCCCGGTTTGCAGAGGTAAAGAGATCAGCTGCAAGGGCAGGTGCTCTGACCGCACTAACTCGAGTCAAAGCATGGATACCTGATCTTGATCCGACTGATGTGGGAAACGGCTATCCGAGCATAAAGGAGGACGGGTCAGATTTTGGTAATGATGATCTCAGAGCCTTGACAAGAGAAATGTGCCCATTGGCTAGCAAATTGGCTGAAAAAACTGATCTTTCACATTACCAGTTGGTTTATGATGCTGACAACAAGAGAGTTAATGCGCCAACTTACGATTCTCCAACTCTTATTCCTCCAATCCGTAAGCATAGTTATGCCCCTGATGTTGACCCATCCACACTTACCAGTGATGAAGCTGTATTTAGCCTTAACTGGGATCGATTGGGCAACCATTGACTTCCAGCCACTGGGTAGAGAGGAAGAGGATGAACCAGCGCAAGATGATCCACAACCTTCAAGTCCGCCCGGAGAAGATTCATAGACCGGTGTCCGGTTTAGCTTCTGCATTCTCAAGACTTTTTGAGAACAATCATTATTTTGGGCATCAAAACGCCTTGTAATAGGCTAGTTAAACTCTTGATCTGCTATGCCATCATGCATATTTATGTTGCATGACACTGCTAATCCGTCATGTTAATATATGCTATGTTTGCTCATGATATTTTGCAATGTGGGATCTGCTCCTGTATATAACAGATAAAAAGTGTCCTAGCGGTTTACCGCTAGACGGGTTATCATGCCCAATAACATAGTTTATAACCAAGGCTGGACTTAAGAATAACCATATATAATTAAGCATATAGCATACCTGTGATATTTGGTCGCACTGTTGGTTTACCAAGCCAGTATAAGGGTGATAACCCAAAATTTGAACACTGGTAATTATATTGCCGGTTTATGAAATAAACCAGGCCGGGTTAATAAACACCGGATATTATGTTACCTTATACTGGCGACTTATAGTGAAAACCCAGGCCAGGTTAATGAACACCGGTTAATGTCATATACGACTCATAAGGCATTATAAGCCTTATTGGTTTTCAACCATGTATTACTATGTCACAAGAGACAAATCGCAAAAAGTCGTTCAAATCAAATCAACAGAAAAATCCAAGGCTTTCATAGGCCGCCAAGCCAAAATACCTTCTTCAATGAAACTTGCATTAGCCACTGGAAGGTACGCGCTTTCCGTGAGCCGGCACTCACATTACCCAATCGACATTTTAACCCAGATAAGTTCTGTTCTTATTTAAAGATAGACTTATCAGGAGTACGCGGGGTCAGAGTAGCATCGTGCATCACAGGCCGATTTATCCAAGTCTCAAAGAAGGCAGCTTTATCAGCCTGAGCTTCTCCTTGCTATTCGTAAGCCGTGCCCTCACATGACAGACCGGCATTTTAACCTTAACAAGTTCAGGGTCTTGTTGAGAAGATCAACTGTTAAGAGTTCGCCAGGTCAATCAGGATTACCTGATGGAGAAGCATCTGGCATACAGGCAGGATAACCCGGGGTTTTAGGTGAATACACCTGGCTTCCAAGCCTGGCTTTTAAGCCTATCACAAGGGTTATAGCAACTCTTGTTCTTTAGAACAAAAAAGAGCCTCCAAGCAATTTTTCTGAGCTATGCTCAATGGGTACCTATGTTTGAGTGGTGCTTTTGCAACAGACTCTCTTAGGTACCTTTAACCTGGGTCGCAAGCCCCCAAGTTTTTTTTTGTGGCCCATAAGCCGGATCAAAGGGTAATCATAACTTTGCTCTATAAAGCAGAAGCCCCCAAGTAACCAAACACTCATTAAGAAAAAACAAAAGAGGCCCCACTTTAGCAGGGATGCCGGTTTATTGTATTGATCATAATATATACACTATCAAAATGTGTACATCAGAAGAGCCTATGGCCCAGGTGTAATAAGGCCAAAGATGAGCAATATTCCATGGACGGTGGGTCTCCTCCTCCGATTTACGTGAGTCTTTTTGCTCTCGAACATGAATAAGGTAGTATGACCCGTTGTTTAGATTCTTACTGACCACAAATGGTCCTTCCCAAGGTGGGGATAACTTGTGCATATCAGTCTGATCCTGGATAAGCCAGAGTACCAGATCGCCTTCTTTAAAAGCTATGGTTTTAACCCGGTGGCTGTGGTAATGACGCAGATCTTGCTGGCAAATCACCGAACGAGCCGCCGATATGTCCCGCTTCTCATCTAACAGGTCCAGTGCTTCCTGACGTGCTTGTTCATTGTCCGCTTCAACATAAGCCGCCACCCGAGGTGAGTCTGACAGACGTCACTAGGGAGAACTGCCTCTGCTCCGTAAACCATGAAGAAAGGCGTGTAACCCGTAGAGCTGTTGGGGGTGGTATTAATACTCCATAACACAGAAGGTAACTCCTCCACCCAACAAACCGGCGTCCTTTGCAAGGGAACCTGAAGCCGGGGCTTGATGCCTCTCGAGATTTCTTGATTGGCTCTCTCAGCTTGACCATTAGATTGGGGGTGAGCCACTGACGATACATCAAGCTGGATATGCTCACGTTGACAAAAATCTTTGATAGCACCTTGGAAAGGTTAGTGCCATTGTCTGTTATAATGCTATGTGGAAAGCCAAAACGGAAGATCACCTTCTTCATGAATTGAATCGTCGTTGCTGCATCACACTTACTGACTGGCTCTGCCTCTACCCACTTGGTAAACTTATCAACCGCCACCAAAAGGTGGGTCTTCTTATCCTTGGATCTCTTAAAGGGTTGAACCATATCAAGCCCCCAAGTTGCAAACGGCCAAGCGATTGGAATCATCCTCAACTCCTGAGCCCGAACATGAGCTCGACGTGAAAACTTCTGACAACTTTCACATTTTCTGACCAAGTCCTCAACATCAGCATGAGCCGTCAGCCAATAGAAGCCGTGACGAAAAGCCTTGGCTACTAGAGATTTTGAAACGGCATGATGACCACAATCTCCTTCGTGGATCTCACGCAGAATCTCACAGCCTTCTTCAGGAGAAACACAACGCTGAAACGCCCCTATGACACTGCAATGATGTAACTCCCCATTGACAATAGTCATTGACTTGGACCACCGGATTATCTGCCTGGCCAAAGTCTCATCCTCAGGTAACTCACCACGGGTCATATATGCCAAATATGGAACTGTTCAATCAAGGATAACATGAATAGCGACCACCAACTGAGCCTTCGGGTCAGGAATAGCTAAATCCTCCTCTGTAGGTAGCTTGACCAACGGGTTATGCAAGACGTCAAGAAAAACATTGGGAGGCACCGGTTTATGTTGAGAACCCAACCGGCTTAAAGTGTCGGCCGCTTAATTTTTGTGCCGATCGACATGCTCGACCTGATAACCCTTGAAGTGACCAACAATAACATCCACCTCTCGTCGATAAGCCGCCATGAGTGGATCCTTGGAATCCCAAGTACCAAAGACTTGTTGAGCCACCAAGTCTGAGTCCCCAAAGCACCTTACCCGGCTTAAGTTTATCTATTTAGCTATCCGAAGACCGTGGAGCAAGGCCTCATATTCAGCTGCATTGTTAGTGCAAGAGAACATTAAACAGAGAACATAACAAAATTTATCACCTCAGTAAGCACAACTCTAGCCCCCGAGCCCTCCAATTGCCTGGACCCATCAAAGTGAATAGTCCAAGATGAGTTATCCGGCTTTTCCTCCGGTGCCTGCAACTCTGTCCAGTCATTGATGAAATCCACAAGTGATTGGGACTTGATAGCCGTACGAGGCATATACTTTAACCCGTGAGGTCCAAGCTCAATGGCCCACTTAGCAACCCGGCCAGTTGCTTCCCTGTTTTGGATTATATCTCCCAAAGGAGCAGAACTGACCACAGTGATGGGATGGCCCTGAAAATATTGCTTAAGCTTCCGGCTTGCCATGAAAACTCCATACACCAGCTTCTGCCAATGTGGGTATCTCTGCTTGGACTCAATAAGCACCTCGTTGATATAATAAACCGGCCGTTGAACCGGATATTCCTTGCATGCCTCCTTTCGCTCCACCACAATAGCCACGCTGACAGCCCGGGCATTGGCAGCCACATATAACAGCAATGGCTCCTTATCAACAGGGGCAGCCAGAACCGGTGGCTCGACTAACTACTTCTTCAAGTCCTCCAACGCTGCGTTAGCGGCATCACTCCAGACAAAATTGTCTGTCTTTTTCATCATCTGATATAGAGGGATAGCCTTCTCTCCCAACCGGCTTATGAACCAACTCAACGCCGCAATATGACCCGCCAGACGTTGAACATCGTTGATACACGCCGGTTTAGCCAGAGAAGTAATGGCTTTGATCTTCTCCGGATTAGCTTCAATGCCCCTGTTAGACACCAAAAAGCCCAAGAGTTTGCCTGCCGGTACACCAAGAACACACTTGGCCGTGTTAAGCATCATCTATAAACCCGGAGGTTATCAAAGGTTTCCTTCAAGTCATCTATCAATGTCTCCCTCTTCCTGGATTTCACCACAATATCATCCACATAAGCATGAACATTGCGCCCAATCTAATTATGAAGACAATTCTGTACACATCGCTGATAAGTCGCCTGGGCTCTCTTAGGCCCAAAAGGCATAGACACATAGCAGAAGGCTCCAAAGGGAGTTATAAAAGTTGTCTTCTCCTGGTCCTTAACTGCCATCTTGATCTGATGATAAGCAGAATAAGCATCTAAAAAACTCAAGCGCTCACAACCCGCCGTAGCATCAATAATCTGATCAATATGAGGGAGAGCAAAAGGATCAGCCGGACAAGCCTTGTTTAAATCCGTGTAGTCCACACACATGCGCCAAGTGCCATTCTTCTTAAGTACCAACATCGGGTTAGCCAACCACTCAGGATTAAACACTTCAACAATAAACCCAGCCGCCAAGAGTCGGGCTACCTCCTCAGCAATAGCTTTACGCCTTTCTTCATTGAAGCGGCGAAGAAACTGCTTGACCAGTTTGAACTTAGGATCAATATTAAGAGTGCGCTCAGCGAGTTCCCTCGGTACACCTGGCATGTCAGAAGGTTTCCATGCAAAGATGTCCCGGTTCTCACGGATGAACTCGATGAGCGCGCTTTCCTATTTCGGATCCAGATTAGCGCTGATGCTGAACTGCTTGGATGAATCGCTAGGAATAAAATCAACTAGCTTAGTATCATCAGCCGATTTAAACTTCAAGGCCGGATGATGCTCCGTAGTTGGCTTTTTCAAAGAAGTCATATCTGCCGGATCAACATTGTCCTTATAAAACTTTAACTCCTCTGTCGCACAAACCGACTCAGCATAAGCTGCATCGCCCTGTTCACACTCCAAAGGTATCTTCCGGCTCCCATGTACTGTAATGGTCCCCTTATGACCCGGCATCTTGAGCTGCAGATAAACATAACATGGCCTGGCCATGAACTTAGCATACGCCGACCATCCAAACAGAGCATGATAAGGGCTCTGGATTTTCACCACTTCAAAGGTCAAGGTCTCTGATCTAGAGTCATGCTCATCTGAAGCAACTTCCAGAGCTATCTTACCAACTGGGTATGCCGACTTACCAGGCACCACTCCATGGAAAACAGTGTTCGACGGTTTAAGATTTTTATCTGTCAACCCCATACGACGGAAAGTCTCATAATAGAGAATATTGATGCTGCTCCCTCCGTCCATGAGTACCTTGGTGAACTTATACCCTCCAACCTGAGGCGCTACCACCAACGCCAGGTGACCCGGATTATCAACCCGGGGTGGGTGATCCTCCCGACTCCATACGATGGGCTGCTCAGACCAGTGTAAATAACGGGGAACTGCCGGTTCACCAGATTTTATTGCCCTCTTATGAAGCTTCTGGTCATGCTTGCCTAAGCTAGTGGTGAAGACGTGATACTGCCCACTATTCAATTGCTTCGGGTTGCTCTGATAACCCGACTGTTGCTGCTGTTGATTTCCCTGATTATTCTGCTGATTATAACCACCCTGGTTGCCTTGATTGCCCGGATTAACCTGGAACCCTGAGCTTGAACCGCCTCCGCCATAACCCGGCCCATGGAAACCGGATCCTAAACCGCCACCCGATCGATGACCGTCTTGGTAAAATTCGAATTTTTGAACTCCTTCATAATGAAGCAGTCTTTCCACAGGTGCCCGGACGGCCTCTCTCGCGTCCCGTGTCTTGGGCAGGGCTGATTTAAATACTGCTCAAGATTGATGCCTGACTTTCCAGTCTGCGGGGGCGGTTTACCCTTACGGCGCTGACCATTATCCTGTGCATTGGTGTTAGCCACAAATTCAAAATTATTATCAGCCTTGCGCTTACCGTTGCCTCCTTGGTTCGCCGGGTTATGTTGCTGCCCCTTGATGTTGCTGATCTTCTTTCCCTTTCCCGGTTTTTCATCATGAGACTCGGGGTCCTTGGTACCATCAGAGTCAGCATACTTAACCAGAGCTGCCATCAGCGTCTCCATGTCATTACAATGGCGTTTAAGCCGCCCCAATTTTTGCTTCAGGGGCGTGAAACGACAATTGCCTTCCAACATAAGGACCGTTGAGTCGGCATTGATGCGATCCGATGAGTGCAGAATCGTTGAGACCCGACGCACCCAATGAGTTGTCGATTCACCTTCTTCTTGGACACAGGCGGCTAAATCCACAATTGACATGGGCTACTTGCATGTGTCTTTAAAATTCTGGATAAACCGGGCCTTTAACTCGGCCCATGATCCAATGGAGTTGGCAGGGAGCCCCTTTAACCAAGTATGGGCTGTTCCTTCCAACATCAGGGGGAAATACTTAGCACACGCAGCTTCGCTAACATCCAGCAATTCCATGGCCATCTCATAGCTCTCAATCCATGCCTCAGGAGCTAAGTCGGCTTTGTAGTTAGGCACTTTGCGAGGACCCTTGAAATCCTTGGGCAGACGGTCATCACGTAAAGCTGGCACTAAACATGGCACACCCAAATTTCTAAAGGTTACACCTGGCTCCACTGAAGTTGTGGAACGAACCAGAGTAGGCTGACGGGCCGCATATTGTGCCGCTAAGTCGGCCTCTCGACGCGCTCTGTCTTGATCCACTATATTCTGAGCATCAGCTCCCCCGTCCGTCGGGTTATGTCCACGGGGCGGGTTATGGTTCCGCCCACTGCTTGACACAGCCGGTTCATCGATATGCCTGTTGTAACTTCGGCTCGGGCGAGTGGTGGAATGAATCCTGTCACGACTGTAAGAATAAGCCCGCTGCTGAACCAAAGCTGTCTGAAGAAGCTCTCTAGCCCTCTGTGTTTCAACCGTCGTCGGAGACTCGCCTTCAACTAGAAGAGCTGCCAATCACGACGCCGCAACGATCATGTTATCCAAAGGGTTAGAGTAATGACCAGGTGGTGTCGGCACGTGCTGAGGCGGGTTATTGTTCTGACGAGGCGGGTCCGTCATCCGTGGCTAAACCAGCGTTCCCGTCCCAGGTGCTCCAACCCGGTTTATCGTTGCGGGTTACTGGTTCCTGCTGCTGGCGTGTTAAAGAGATTTCTTGCTTCATAAACCGGGGGCAGACGAGTTTGATGCCTCCTTCTCATGACATCATTCGAAGCATTTTGGTCCAGCATGAGCCGGTAAGACTCCGCCTGAATCCGCTGTGCCTGAGCATCCAAAGCGGCCCGCTCTTCAGCCATCCTAGTGTTTTCCGCGTTCAGCTCCTCCTTGGCCTGTGCTATCTCATCACGCAATTTTGCGACTGCCGCATTATGCTGATCCTAATCCACCGGATTAACCACTGTTGTTATCAACGCTGTCAGTTTGTCCACAAAGTCAGTTAAGACCTGAGCCAACGGGCGCACAGGGCCTCCCGCCCCGGCAGCCGTCGCCACTGATGACCAGGAAATCAATTCTGCTACAGTTGATGAGTGTTGCACGGGATGTGTACCGTCCATGAAGATTGCAACCTAGTTCAGCGGCTCGCAGGGGTCCGGAATACTGTCGCCATCGGAGCAGCCCCCAAGCCGGCCATCTTGCAATTGGTACAATGACTCGGTCTCACCGGTGGATGACTCTCCATTTGAATAGACAACCATCTCACCGTTAGATACCGATTCAGATTCCGCACCGTTAATGAATCCCACGAAGGCATGCTTCATGGCGGGGCAAACTTGGGCGGGTCTTGCACGCTGAGCCGTCTCGATGATGTCGGTGCAGATGTCCGGCTCAGGGCCCAGTTCGCCGATCTTGCCAATGAAAACATGAATTCCATCGAAGGGGACCCGGTACCCGTACTCGATTGAGCCAGCCTCGGGGCCTCAGCCTGCGTCGTCGATGTAGAGCTTGCCACGACGACTCTTGGTCATCCGGCCCACAGCGAATCCCTTGAGCCCTTCGAAGTTGCCCTCTAAGAACTTTAAACCAACGTGCGATAGCCCCACAGTGGGCGCCAACTGTCGTGGAATTGTCACGTCAGATGTCCTAGTGTGAGGACTTACTCGTGGAGCCATCGCAGCGAAGTTAGCTTAAAGGGGTTAAACATGACAAAGGACACGAGGAGTTTATACTGGTTCGGCCCCTTGCGGTGAAGGTAAAGGCCTAATCCAGTTTGAGGTGGTATTGCTAGGGTTTCGATGACCAGGGAGCGAATACGCTAAACCTGGCTCTCGATCTGTTGTTTCTTGTCCCTAAACCGCCGCCGGGTCGTCCCTTTATATACACAGGTTAACGCCCGGTCGGTTTACAGAATCCCGACCGGCTCATAAACGTGTCCGGCTCGGTATCTACTCTTTCCTATATTACAATACAAGTCATACGCCTATGGCGGTTTATGTCTATGGGCCCTAACCCGCCTCTGGGCTTTGGGCCTTCTTATTAAGTCTCTTTCATAAGTCGCCATCTTCTGTGTCTTCGTGGGCTTCAATAAGGGTAATCATCATGGGCATAACCCGGCCCCTCCTGGGCGGTTTATACTTAATAGTTATCTCCCCAACAGGCATCGTCGACGTTGAGAACAAAATGTTTAATTATGAAAACAAAATTAATAAACACTTAGCAAAATTCGGCATGACCTTTCCTAAAAGCAAGACATATCGAGCGCCTAAAATTTACTAGAACATGGACGAATCAACATTGTGGCAAAACATAGGCCACTCGGTTAAACAACTAAGATTGTGACATGTTCAAAATATGACATATATCCACTTCAAAATATCCATTTCAAATTTGCATATAACAGGAATAATTGTTTTTACTAAAAAATAACAACAAATGTGATAGTTCAAAATATGATCCTAACATTAACTAGCTAGGGTTCATACTACATTATCCTAAGATTTACTTGCTAGTGTTCATACTACATTATCCTAAGATTAAACAACTAAGATTAAACACCTAAGATTAGAAACCTACATTATCCTAAGATTCATACTACATTATCCTAAGATTAACTAGCTAGGTTTCATACTACATTTTCATAAGATTAAACAACTAAGATTAAAAACCTAAAATTTTCAACTAGCTAGGGTTCAAAAGAAACTAGGGAGGAGGAGGAAGGAGGGAGGAGGATGTACCTCTCGGTGGAGGAGGGCCGGCCCGGGGGGAGGAGAGCTGGGGCCGGGCGGCCGGTGGGGGGAGGAGGCGTGAGGTAGGGGGCACCCATGGGAGGAGGGCCATGGGGGATTGAGGGAGGGAGTGGAGTGTGTGAGTGAGCTGAGTTATGAGGCCGGGGGCGTAGCAGGCCGGCTGGCGCGCGGTCCAAGGGAGGGAGTGGGCTTAGCAGTAGCGCGGGTAATGGGCCAACGCTACTGCTAAGCCCACTAGCTGTAGCGTCGGCGCACATCACACGCTACAGCTAAGTGGCCTGCCATTTTGTACCGGCGGCTCGCTAAACAGCAGAAGACGGTTCGCGCCAACCAAGCTTTGCTGCTATAAGAGTGATGGCGCCTGTTTTGGTCGGCGCGTTGGTACATACCAAGAAGGCGTGGCGCCCAAACATGCGCTATTGCTAAAATTCTATGTATAAGCATTTTCCTAGTAGTGACTGCGTCGATCTCATGCATCGCCTTTATGCATCTCCCAAAGGGAAGATCAATGTCCCTCATTTTTTGTGGCATGAGGGAGGGAGTGGAGTGTGTGAGTGAGCTGAGTTATGAGGCCGGGGGCGCGAGCAGGCTGGCCGGCACGCGGGCCAATGGAGGGAGTGGGCTTAGCAGCAGCGCGAGTAATGGGCCAGCGCTACTACTAAGCCCACTAGCTGTAGCGTCGCCGCAGATCACACGCTACAGCTAAGTGGCCTGCCATTTTGTTCCCGCTGCCGCTAAACAGCAGTGCAGCCCGCGCCAACCAGCACTGCTGCTATATAGTAGCAGTAGCGCCTGTTTTGGCCGGCGCGACTGGTACATACCAGTAGCGTGGGCGCCCAAACATGCGCTACTGCTAAAATTCTATGTATAAGCATTTTCCTAGTAGTGACTGCGTCGATCTCATGCATCGCCTCTATGCGTCTCCCAAAGGGAAGATGAATGTCCCTCATTTTCTGTGGCATGAGATCCGTCTCGCTTGTCTTTAGCACAAGCGGGCCTTTCCTCATGCCCCCTTTCTTCCGGCATTCATTGAGAGTGTGGCCCCATTTCCCATTGTTCACACTCACTTGCATGAGCGGTGGGTCATTCCCGCACACATGGCGAATGATTGGGTCCCCAAGGACTCTTCTACTATTGCTCATCAAACTGCTGCTAGCGTACCTCCTACTGCTCGTTCTACTCCTTCTAGATTTGCATCCTTTGGGCGCTCGCTTTCTTGGGAAGGCTCACTCTGCCATGATGAAGGTTTTTACCTTTCACTGCTCCCAAAATCACGATGTTGTCACTCGCATGGTCACTTCCAAGAATGCTCTGAAGGCTCGTCTGAGAGACTCCGGAGTTTTCGATGTGAGGGATGATGAACGTCTTCCTGACGAACCACCTTTTGACTTTGGCTTTCCTTCGGGTCCTGAGTGGGCTGATTTCCTTGACGAGGCTGGTGGCAATGGTGCTCACGATGATGATGATGATGATGATGATGATGATGCTATTTGATGATGTTATACCCCTTTTGGGTACTTGATACCAAGGGGGAGTAGGCACTTATCTATTATGTAATGCTGATATTAGCTTGTATCGATCAAACAAATGTTATGTTTATTGTCGTTTTGTGTACTATGCTATGTGTAATGCACCTATCTATGGAACTTGTTATGGTATTTTGTTATCTTGTCTACTCTATGAGATTTGGTTGTGTTGGCATCATATTCTCTCTTCATGCTTATTTTATTTATACACATGTTTAGGGGGAGCTCCACATCAAATCCTTTCGATATTTCAAAGATTATTGTTACATATTGAGAAGTGCATGTATGTTGTCATCAACTACCAAAAAGGGGGAGAATGAAAGTGCAATCATGCCCTTAATATTATTTTTATCATGCATATAGGGGACTAATAATTTTTATCAAGTATATCTCAGGATTAAGTCTCAAGGGTCGTGTGTGTGTGGATCATGACTACGGACAAATATATATCACTCAAGAGCGGAGATACAAGACAAATAGCGTTGGCTCTTTTTCGGTTTATTCTTGAGTATAGGGATCCCGCACTATTAAGAGGGGATTGTCTGATTTCATGAAAGACTTGCTCATAACCCATAAAGAATCCTATCACAACATATCTGGTTCACCCCTAGCTCTTCTGCTAACTTGTGCACAAAGTTCTTTATACTCATGAGCTAGTGTGCTCTGTTTTCACCGGACGACCGGTATTGTACGGACGTCCGGCCCCTCACAGCCGCCCGGGCATCTGGCTCTCTTCGGATGTCCAATGCATCCCCACAGAAAGGAAACAGAAAGAAAATAGCGGAAATTCGGTCCACTCCGGACGTCCGGTCGTCGGACGTCCCTTTCTCTCCGAAAATCCGATACAGCCTCAACAGATCACTAATTAACGGATTTCCGATCCTAGCTAGACGTCCGGTCACCGGACGACCGGCTCCTTCCGGACGTCTGGTGGCTGTGTGTCTCATGATGCTTTTCTTTTAGCCTGGTTGGATTGTCAGCGACCGGACGACCGGCGGCCTGGCCGGACATCCGGTCCAATCTATGCCACCGGACATCCGGTACTCACCGGACGTCCGGCAACTCCAGTGCACTCAGTGGCTCAACGGTCAGTTGTTTACACTGCCACTATATATAGCCTCCTCCCTCCCACGGGATAAGGTTGACCTTTAACTTTGATCTTTCTAAGAACACATCTCATTCTCTCCCTTGATCCCCTAAACCAAATCCTAGACCCCAAGGGATTTGGGAACATTTTAGAGAAGTTCTCCAATCAAGTGATAGATCCACTCCTTCCCCTTCTTCTCACCCAAGGAATTTGTGATTTGAGCAAGTTCTTGAGCATTTCCCATCGTTCTTGTTACTCTTGGAGGTTGGAGACTCCTAGGCGGTAGGATTCTTTCGGAGAGGAATCGACCATTGTGATTACCCCCGGAAAAGTTTGTGAGGGTTTGGAGACCACCCCAAGGTCTACCACTTGTGGTTGAGAAACGCCTTCGTGGTGTTGTCTCAAAGGGAGAATAGGGTGAGCCTTCGTGGTAACATCCACCTCTCTAACGGTGACATAGCTTCCCAATCGGCATACATCCTCGTCTCCCAGAGTTGCGGTTATTCCTAACCCTAATTCTCTACTTGTGGTTACTTGTCTCTTAGCACTTACTTATATCATATTGTGCTTGCTTACTCACATATTTGTGTTACTTGTTTGTCTTGCTTAGCTCTTAACATCATACTTGCAATTGTTAGGCTCACCTTCATATTCCGCATTATTGCCTAAAATTGCTTTGTAATAATTAAAATTTGTAATTGTACCTATTCAACCCCCCTGTAGGTCCATCTCGATCCTTTCAGTGTCCACTTTCAAAAATCCCACCACTTGAGAGTGAAAAGAAAAATGAGTTGAGTGCCTCCACCAAATGTGAGGAAGAGTGTCCACTTTCCACAATTCCATATATTGAGAGTGATAGGAAAGTGAGGTGAGTGAGTCCACAAAATGTGAGGATAAGATTGTTCATCATGAGATTAGAGAAATGCAAGATCTCCACCTAGATATACCACACATTCAGGGAGAAAGGATTAATGAGTTGTGTGAGTCCACAAAATGTGAGATTGAGATCATTCCACACCACATTAGTGAGATGAGTGAACCACAACAGATTAGTGAGTTGTGTGAGTCCACCAAACGTGAGCTTGAGGTGTTTCCCCATAATATGAAAGAAATGGGTGATCCACCAAATGAAAAGAGAGAGGAGTATTCAATTACTAACCTTTCACAAAATTCTCTTTCTTTACAATATGTGCACATGCAAAAGTCATACCTGTTAGCCCTCTTGCAACGATGGGAGGATGAGATCCAGGAACAATTGTGGTGCACGTGGAACACCACTACACAAGGTGCATGTGTGAAGATTGATTTTCAAAAAGGCATTCAAGTACTCAATGAGGTAAAACAAAAAGGATCTTCCATTTTGATGAAGCCAGAGGTAGCACTTATGAGTTTTTGAAGCAATGGCATGATAAGATTAGATACAAATTTTTTGGTACATCATCCATCCAGCAATTTGATTTTGTTAATCTTGAAGAGACTATAAAAGATCCAATAAAGTTGAATGTTACACATGATTATTCATCATTTTCTTCTAGTCATTTTGTATTGTCCTCGTGCTATAATTTTGTAGACCAAATGAAGTCGAGGACGACTTTTCTCCTAGAGAGGGAGTCTGATATGAATATTCTTATGGTTGGTTACAAATTTGTGCTCCATGAAAATGTTTGCTGGAAGGAACTCCTAAGTCGAACAAACCCACATCATGTTGTCATAGTCCATAAGATAGCAAAGTTGAAAACTAAAATTCTCTATATCATGAAACCTTTGCATTATGATTTGGCATTGCTCTGCTTTCTTTTGTGTGATGACCAGGTAGAGTCGAGGACGACTCCTTTTCAAGAGAGGGGGGGGGGATGATGAGGAGATATCTGTCATTGTAACAACACCAATCATCCCTGGACAAATCCCAAGTTGTGACAAACAAATGCATGATCAGATGCAACATAATTCTAAGGTCAAAGCTATAAATGAGGATTGCATCATTTCTTTGCATGTATATTATCTACTTCCCTTCTACTTATCTTTTGTAGATCAAAGAGAGTCTAGGACGACTCTTCATCAAGGGATGGAGGATGATGAGCACATGGGTACATCATACACGACATTTCAGAAAAGTGCACAATTTTGTTGGAAATGACTAAGCCGGATCAAGCAAACACATGGCCAGGTGAACGCTAACTTAAGTTCATACCACAATCTTGAACACATGGCTGAACTTTCATCTTCATTGCTTTTGGTTGAATTTAGGTATCACATGGAAGAAATCCAACAACCTATGAGCTCTGGAAGCAACCGGTTTGGAGGAACAAGTTTGGAGATAACAAGTTTCAAGTGAAGCTGATGCTGTCAGTTTTTACCTCTGATGTTTCGTTGTGCCACACCCATATAGTGGGGCGACGGGGCCATAGGGGCACATCACCAAAATCTACATCAAATTATCTTTCCAATGCAAAAAACCTCACATCATTTGGAGTTGTGAGTCAAAAGTTCTAGTTAATCTCGTGGAAGGTGTCCAGGCTGTCAAGGCTTCGCGAATTTTCGAGGAGCTCTCCAACAACTCCCAAAGTTGACTGCTTATTCCCCCAGGGAAGTCATGCAAACCTGCTTACTTTTGGAACCATTTTCACACCTAGCTAAGGGGGGTTGTCCCTGCTATAAAACCCCATCTCCCCCATCATCTTAGAAACCTTTTGTCAAACCATTCAGCTACAAGCTTATGCAGCAAGACCGCTAGAGAGATCCGAGAGATCTTGCTACCTTTGCTCTTGTGAGTTAATTCGGATTCGCGAGGAAGAGCCTCTGGTTCCCCCTAGTTCATGCTCTACAGTTTCGGCTGTTTTGTGTGAATTAGTCCCGGTTTATGGTTATGCGATTATTCAGATAGCGGGTTGGAGTTCTTATAGCTTCGGTCAGCCATCCCCAACATACTGGTTGCATCCAACCTTGGCAGGTATAAAGCTAGTCATCTCGGCTGCTTGCAGCTAGTTATACCTTCCGATTCGATCGTACGACATGAAGATCAGGACACCCTCGGGCGTGAACTCATTCATCGGGTTCCCACCTATCACCTAGGGTCACAAGGGGACCGGAGGCCTCTGGAGATCGTGCTACGGGCGGGCTCACCCCCGCGATGGAAGGGATCCTGAAGGGCAAAAGTCAGAAGAGGACGCGGTATGCGAAAGTCAATCAGGGCAAGGTACTATCATTCACGACTATCCACTTCCTATTTTTCAGGGCCCACGGGACGAGGTCGCAGCGGCTCCCGAGCCCCCTCTGCTTGCGGGATACCCCAAGGTCTGGAAGGGATGCGCTATGGGCTGGTGTGGGGCCCTCCACGACAGGGACATCGTCCGCGTCCATGGACGGGGCCCCCTTCCCCGCTGCCTGTGAAGCTGGAAGCGACAACCTCAATGTCACACGGTGGCTGCTCCCGAGCGGCCACCTCAGGAGCACATGGCGGCCGTTCCTCAGCAGCCAGTCAGGAGCGCTTGGCGGTGCCTGCTCCCCCGCGGCCACCTCGGGAGCGCGCACCACAGGGCCACCGCACGCAGGAGTCACCAAAAGGGGGTTTTCGCGAGGCCTCTCGTGGCCCTCGGGGAGCAACCCCCACTCATCGAAGCGCGGGATCTTCTCGGCAAAGGCCCTCCCGTTCGAGCAATTGTACGAAGGGCACCCCTCGGTAGGGAGCACAGTAGGCGGGTCACCCATCAAGAGCTGGAGCACTGTGTGCAATGTCTTGGAGGGGAGACAAGGTACCTGGAGCCTCATGGGGTCGTGGGGGCCGATGAAGGACCACATTCGGCGAGAATGGCGCTGGAGCGGAGCGATGCGTGATGCGGCTTGAAGCTACGTCGGTTTTTCCCCAAAGAGGAAATGATGATGCAGCACATCAGCGGTAGGTATTTCCGTCAATGAGACCAAGGTTATCGATCCCAACAAACACACCACAAAAGAATTACATCATATGGATCTCCAAGAGACTGTTGTATTGAGAAATCAGTGAGAGAGAGAGAGAGAGAGGAAGCCATCTAGCTACTACTACGGACCCGAAGGTCTACAAAGAACTACTCACACATCATCGGAGAGGCACCAATGGAGGTGGTGAACCCCATCCGAGATGGTGTCTAGATTGGATCTGGTGGCTCTGCACTCTGTGGCGGCTGGATGAATATTTCGTTGACCCCCCTAGGGTTCTGGAAATATTGGGGTATTTATAGAGCAAAGAGGCGGTCCGGGGGGCACCTGAGGTGGGCATAACCCACCAGGGCGCGCCTGGGCCTCACTACAAAAAAATACACTTCCGTGATGATACGTGTTTGTCACAGTAGGTCGCGTTTTTTTTCATGCATGTACATCCATGACAAATTTATGATGTAATCAAGATAGTCATACTGCGGTTGTCAGAGAAGTGTTCCATGACATTACGAAAATTATCATCACGGAAGTGTCCACTTCCATGACGATAAATCGCGCGTCACAGAAGTGCTTTCGTCAAGGGTGACCGACACATGGCATCCACCGTAACGGAACGTCGTTAGGCTATCGGGTCAGGTTTTGGATCCGATAACCCATTAACAGCCCGACCAATGGGGATTTTCCACGTGTAAAATCATCATTGGCTGGAGGAAACACGTGACAGCTCATCGTTGGGATAGATGTCATCCACTCATTGGACAGAAGGCGCCTATGATACGTCGACACGTGGCATGACCCATCAAGTTTAAATGGGTCGGCCCAACTAAAGGCCCACAAAATTTTGCGGACCATAATGGGTCGACCCAGCTAAAGGCCCACGAGATTTTGAGGACCATAATGGGCTGGCCCAGCTAAAGGCCCACAAGATTTCGGGCCATAATAGGCCGCCCAGTAAAGGCCCGCAAGATTTTGTGTGCCATAATGGGCCGCCTGTAAAGGCCCACAAAATTCTTGCGGATCATAATGGGCCGGCCCAGCTAAAGGCCCACGAGATTTCACCGACATTAATGGGCCGGCTCAGCTGTAGGCCCACAAGATTTTGAGGACCCTAGGTAGGCCGACCCATTAACTGGCTGCCATGTTTTGGGCCAAATGCCGGCCCATATTTGATCCGGTCCATTAACGGCCTGCCATGTTCCGGGCTTAATAATGGCCCATATAAGATCCGGCCCGTTAAAAGATTCCCACTTTCTGGGCCAAGTCACAGCCCAGATCAGGTCCGGCCCTTTAAGAGGCTTTGGGCTCAATTATGGCCCATATCTGATTCGGCCCGTTAACTGGACGTTATGCTTTTGGGCCCACTTGCTATAGGCACATTTAGTAATTCGGCCTGATATTAGTTTTGGCCTGTTAAGGGCCCGTTTAACATTTCGGCCCTATATTAATTTCGGCCTGTTAAAAGCCCGTCATATAGTTGGGTTTAACCACGGCCCGGTTTGCATCCGCCTACTCGCAGTGATATCTCATTGGGCCAAACAAGGACCTAGACAACTTTGGCTCGTTAAAAGCCCGTGAATTGATTCGCACAATCATGGGCGGGTCCATTTCGCTGCTGCCGCCCGTGAGCTATTCGACACGCTTCAGCCCAACCTACTTCTCACCTCCTAAAGCCCATTGAGTTTTCTTGCGAAAAGAGGGTCAGTTACTCGCCTATTAAAGGCCTGAATCTACTAGTGGGCCGTTTGACGGGCCCATGATGCGGATCGTACATCGTGATTGCATGACGGACCGATTATGTACCATAATTTTACGGTTTGGCCGGTTTACTGCAAAGACATGATATATATATACAGTAAAATAACTGCAGCATCGTGAATAAGAAAAAACCTAGACTATACAATCAAGAAATTACGGCATATTACATCCACTGGGCATCACAGTTCGCCACTATGGTAATAAAGCACAAGCAGACATCAGATTACGTACACTGGGCATCAAAGATAGCCACCGGTGCAAATAAACACGCCGACAAAATAATATACAAAACCGATAGCACTTCAATAGAGTTCAAGAAAGGTTAGCCCTGCTGGGGAGCTGCGGCGCAAGCAGCTGAGCAAGATGATGAGACTGCGCTTGTTCAACACTTATATCTAACTCACTCTGAAAGATAAACAAGCAGACATATGACATGTTTTGCACATAAAAGTATCAGTGCTGACAATTCATCACATTTCTTTCTAACGAATAAAGTGACACAGTTTAAAATTGCATTAACACAATATGGTATTGTTTAGGTCAAGACATGGCAGGAAATGACATTGTGAAGGAGTTGACAGCTTCACGACACCACTGGATTACAGATCAAGAACTCCTAAGTATCAATGGTTAGTGTGCTGTCAATTTATCCCATTTCAAATTGGCAAATAAAGAGACGGTTTAAATAATAGTAGAATGATATGACATTGTTCATAGTTAAGACATTGCAGAATATGACATTGTGCTCTAGTGGGTAGGTTCACCACATCACCGGATTACGATGAAGAATGAAGCATACATGCAAAGGCAAAAGAAGATCACTTGCTCAGATAGTTTAATTTACATGGTATGTAGAAGGAACTTGGTTGTACAACTGAAAACTTAAATTGAGAAGGACAAACTTTTGTTTATGTACATAATAAACTTTAAACATGCAATTTGATGCAAACACCAAAAATAAACAACTGTTGCAGTCATGCCTAACCAAATATACACAACAAAGTTTGAAGGCTTGAGAAGGACAAACTTACATTACTGGTGAAGACAGGCTCTATAAAGCCCTTGTCCATGCTGATGAGGGGGGGGGCAATTCAAGAAGTTTAGCACAGAATCTTCTTCATAAGCATTGCCTTTATTCTACATTTTGTTAAGAGTAAATATAGATGTGATATTGTATGAAAAAATGGAGAATATTTAAGATAAGATGAAGAGTGATGCTACATAACCAAGTAGCTATAAATGTATGTGTAGCGATACAGGCAAAAGGCACAGCCAAGAGCAATGCACAACTAAACTTCTTTAGTACCAACCTTATGGTAAGAGTTAATATAGATCTGATGTGTAGAAAATGGAGGGTAAAGGAAAATAAGCTGCAGAGTGATGGTACAGGAACAACTACCTGTCAATATAAGTACACTGATAAAGGACAACATGTACTTACAAGAACAATGCAGAGCTAAAAAAATTCATTGGCACTGGATATATTCTACACTAATGTAACCATTCATACAGATCAGATAATTTGGAGCGAACAATTGATAAGAAAGCTATCATGCATACTGCTGTCACATAATGAACCAGGTATGTATGCAAGTATAGTGATACAGGACAACAGGTACTAACAAGAGCAAAGCAGCGAGCAGCATATTTGCGATATCCCGTCGTTCTTTTCAAACCGGAATTCTTCTTCGACAAGATTTCCTGCAAAAAAGATCCGTAAGGCACATGCGGAAAAGTAGAAGTTCAAATTGTCATGTGATTTCATAGACAATACCTCATCCTCGGAATGAGACCAGTGCACAGGAGACTTCACCGGAAATTCGTTTATAGACTTGCCACCAAAGTGTGATTTGCTCAGGTAACACCGATACTGCTGCAATGCTTCCTTGAAAAGCACAAGCAAGCTTTGCTCTTCATGACTATCCAGATTGACCCTCGCCTAGTTACAACAATGTAATGTAAAACATTGATGTGTTCGATCAGCGTAAAACAGGAAAATAATAACCATGAATAATAGCACTTACACGTAAGTTGGACAGAAGATGTGAAAATGGTGTTTGTCTTCACTATAATCTTCCCATGATGGGAATATATGCACGTAGTCCCTAACAACATTGAAAGCATTGTCTTTTAAACTGGGAATAAATGGAATGGGGTTCCAATTTGCAGGAATTGGCCATCTCTCAGCTTGGGATAGGTCTTCTGACGGTGGACTTGTTGTATTTTTGGTGGAGTGGGATTTTTCTGTGGTACGGCTGGTGCTATGGCAAATGAAATCGGTATACCTTTTGCTGGAGTGCAGGTCCTGTGTGTGGTGGGGCTAGTGGTGTGGCCAGTGAAGTATGGGAACAGTCTTCTCGAGTCGGTCCTATTGTCGGTGTCAAAACCGGCGGATCTTTGGTAGGGGGTCCCGAACTCTGTGCGCCTAGGCGGATGGTAACAGGAGACAAGGGACACGATGTTTTTACCTGGTTGGGCCCTCTCGATGGAGGTAAAACCCTACTCCCGCTTGATTAATATTGATGATATGGGTAGTACAAGAGTGGATCTACCACGAGATCGTGAGAGGCTAAACACTAGAAGCTAGCCTATGGTATGATTGTTGTTCGTCCCACGGACTAAAAACCTCCGGTTTATATAGACACCGGATAGGGTTAGGGTTACAGAGTCGGTTACAATGGTAGGAGATCTACATATCCAGATCGCCAAGCTTGCCTTCCACGCCAAGGAAAGTCCCATCCGGACACGGACGAAGTCTTCAATCTTGTATCTTCATAGTCCAGAGTCCGCCAACGGTGATAGTTCGCTATCCGACACCCCTAATCCAGACTCCTCAAGAGCTCCCTGAACCAGGCTTCAATAACGATGAATCCGGCGCGCGATATTGTCTTCGGCATTGCAAGGCGGGTTCCTCCTCCGAATACTTCATAGAAGATTTTGAACACAAGGATAGTGTCCGGCTATGCAAAACGAGTTCCACATACCACCGTAGAGAGAAGAACCTTTGCACATATCTGCTGACGTATTCTGCGGCATGACATCACACCACGGCCAGGGCTTTATACGAATCGTTTTTACTGTTCCACCTCAGCGCGTCTAGCGAGGCGGTTTCCTTGGCACGTCTTATCAAAGCGGAGATCGTGCCCCCTTATTCCGGGATTCCCATCAATACGGACGTGGGTAACCCAACCGCGCCATTGATTATGGCGCTTGGGAGATAAGCGAGTTTTATTAGGCTGGCGGGGAACGCATAGCCTCGTCCGCCCATATAAGGGGATAAGGATCCACCTTTTAACCTACGCCTTCTTCCTCCTTTGCTCATCCATTTCCACGCTCTCCAGCTCCAGCGCCCAAGTCCGCACATCCCTCCTCAACCTTCTCCAGCCATGTCCGGAGCGGGAGGCAAGTGGATGGTCTCCTCCGTCACGGAGGGACAAATCAAAAAGCTGCGGAAGGCCGGATACTTGTCCAAATGACATCGCACACCGCCCCCGACGAGGGGCAGCTCATTCCCACCCCCAGCCCCATGAGAGGGTGGTGTTCTCACCCACTTCCTCTGCGGACTAGGTTTTCCACTTCACCCATTTGTCCAGGGCTCATGTTCTACTACGGCCTGGATTTCCACGATCCGCCCTCAACTTCATCCTCAACATCTCGGCGTTTATCGTCGTGTGCGAGGCCTTTCTCTGCATCCAGCCCCACTTCGGCTTATCGCTGAAGACCTTCAATGTCAAGCCGAAGGTAGTGTGCGGCCATCAAGCGGAGTGCGGAGGTGCCATGGTTGGCAAGATGGCCAAAGTCCTATGGCTCGAGGGCTCCTTTGTGGAGACCGTGAAGGGGTGGCAATCGGGGTGGTTCTACATCACCGAGCCACGCGAATCTCAATGGGCAGCGGCCCCAGAATTCCGATCTAGCTTCCCCACACGGCTCGCATCATGGAAAGAGACGGGCCTGACGTGAGGTGATTCGGAAGAGCTGTCCGGACTCCAAACCTGCATCCGAAACCTGGTGGACAAGAATCTCAAGCTTGTAAACGTAATCCATGTGATGCTCATCCGCCGGATTCTCCCATGCCAGCAACGGGCCTTCAGTTTGTGGGAATTTGATCCGGCACAGCACCGAACCTTGAGCCGGCTCTTCGACACTACGTACGAAGATGCCTGGAAGGTGCTGTTCAAGGGCGCCAAAGCTCCCGCATCCGCTACCGAAGATCACGGATTCAGCTTGCAGCGTCAAGCCAGCGAGGTAAGTTATTTTACCCTTTATGGGACTCTTTTTTCATAGTTTGACTCTATGCGGATCTAAAACTCCCTAACCTCCGACAGATCGGGTGAAGACGCCCGACAGATTGACCGTCCGCCCCTTCCCGAAGACCAGCCGGACGCCCGATTGACGGGGGCTGCTGGCTCCGCACCTCACGTGGTGCCGAGAAGAAGGCCAAGAAGAAGGCCACGGAATTCAAGGAGCTCCCGCGCCAGTGTTGTCGGACTCATCGTCCGACGACTGAGGCGGAATCCTCCCCGAGGACGAGGAGGAGGAAGAAGCCTCTCCCCCGGGAGAGAAGAAAAGGAAGGCCGCCCGACTAGGGAGGCCGGAGGGTCCAAGAAAGGAAGGACCTCCTCGGACTTCTCCACCAACGCCGACAACGACGAGGAGGAGGGCCACCAAGGCCAAGCCCTGGCGAGATCGTAAGTGTCCGGACACCGAATAGCTCATGAATTTTTATTTGTCGACAGTGTCTTCTAACGCCGAATATAACCATGTAGCCCGCCTAAGGACGAGCTCGCCTCTTCGCCGAAGCGGCTCCTCGATTCGTCGGATGTGAATAGCACTTCACTTCCGACCGCCTCCTCTCCTCATGACGCAAACGACACCATGGTGGAGTCCCAAAAGGGGCCCCACCAGGAGGAGGTGGTCCTGGAGGTGCCGCAAGGCGACCTCCCGGACTCCGGGCGCAAAGGGGGCCAAACCCCAGAGTGCTCTAAGTTCGCCTCAGGCCGGACTCCGCATCGAACCTTCGTGGTTTCAAGTCCGCAAGCGCCCCTTTGTAGAAGGGCAAGATCTGCGACGCTGGTGACCTCCGGCCCATCCGGAGGCACTGGATAGCTTGCCGGAGGCGCTTAACGGCGCCTCCATCAATGAGGAGCACCGCACTGCTATGAGTGTGGTGATCCAGAAGTTCAGTCCGCCAAGAGCGGGCTGATCAAGCCTGCACCAGCCTTCTAACAGGCTTTGAGGTATGTTTAGAATATGTAAAATATTACCGATAGACAAGAGTCTGATGCTTAGTTCGGTGTTCGGAAAGAAAAACCGGACTGAGGATCTAAAAAGATATACGCAGGAGTCTAACATGAGTATGTCAATATGGGAATTCAGGCTGCGCTGCTGACCTCTGCCGCACTGACTACGGAGGTCAATGCATTGAGGAAGAGCCTCGAGCGGTCCGAGAACGAGCTCGGCCTTGCCAAGAAGCAGCTCGAGGACAAGGAAGGTAAGTAATACCTTCTTAAAGTAATACCTTATAGAAAGGATTTGGCTGCAAAAATGACAGGACTAACGTGGGTATTGTAGGGGCCATGAACGAGGTGGCGACCCTGAAGGAAGCGGTGTCCACGGCCGAAAGCAAAGTGGCCGCGGAGCGCACCGAGCGAGAGAAGCAGGAGGCGCGGGTGGCGGAGGTGCGGCAAGAGCTCCAGGCTCTCGTGGAAAAACACGAGAGTTTGGAGTGTGACTCGAAGACTTGAGAGTCCGAGCTCGCCTCGGCTCTTGAGAGTGTTAAAGCCGCTAAGGCTGAAGCCCAAAAAGCCGTCCAGTAAATTTAATCGTTAAAGAAGATAGCGGCGGGTAAGGCATTCTTTACGCAAAGCAAGCATGTGAAAATGAATTATCTATTACTTACCCGAATCCGGAGCTCTCCAGGAGCATTCGCAGATCTGCCTCGTAGTGTGTCTGATGCTGCCGCGTTCTACCGCGCCGAGGAGGGGAGCTCGACGGAAAAGGTGTTCTGGTCTCAGTATGCTGAGGCCGGACATCCGGTGCCCTTGAGCGACCAGCTGAAGCAGCTGGTTGAGCTCCACAAGGTCGCCGAACAGGCCATGAAGGGCCTCATAATTGGCTCGCCTAAGGAAGCCATGCCTGGAGCTACCGGGCTAGTGCGGCGGTGGTGGGCCTTTGTCATAAAGCACTCCGCCTCGCGATCGAAGGTGCTCAGAGGCCCTTGCCCGTGCTAAGGTGCACTGGGCAAGATGGACGCTGAGAAGCTTGTGACGGACGGACCGCCACCAAGAAGGAGCATCGCAAGCCTGAAATGTATTATGAGGGTGTCTCAAGGGTGCACGCCTTTATAGCGGATGAATGCTCCAAAGATATATTTTTTTAGTAGACTCGCATTTGTTATCATGTACGCTGAAAACTTGTTCATATGCGCTAAGCAACACTTTTGAATTTAAAATATTACCTTCTGTGCATCCGTGTATTAAATTTGAGAGATGGCGAGTCGTCGGCTTCAGCCCCCATGCCACGAGTGCTGGGGTGTTCGGGATAAACTTGAGCACTCTTGTTCCCATCCTTGGGTCCTTTGAGGGAGGCGCTCAATGCAACAAACAAGGCAACCGGACTATAGTGCTTGAACACTCTCACTTAGCCATAGAATTCTATAATTTTAAATTTCGGTGAAGCCCCTAGTATTCGGAAGACCGAGTTCGGGGCGCTATCCACGCCTTGGCCGGACATTGCCAACTCCTCACTCTAAGCGGCATAAGTCTTTAGGGACCCAAAAAAACCTCTCGAACAGCGACCGGCTCTCGCCCTATCATGACGGTCAGTTTTAGCTTTCTCCGCTGAGGTGCTCAACCCAGCTCAACCGGGGCACAACCGCAGTGGTTCTCCCAGCGCTACCTTAGCCGATATAACGGAACGTAAGGTACCAAAACATGGGAGCCAGGAAAACCCAACTATTGACCCAAGACATGATTCAGAGCCGATGCATATAATGCTATAAGTTCGGGGTGCCGCACTTGTGAAAGTGTTCGGACTTATCACACCATATTTTTGGGGTACTTAAGCCCCTGGTGTATTGGCCGTACCGAAGTGTACGAGTGCAACATGTCATGAATGAACATATATATAGATAAAGCAAGGAGTGCAATAATAGGCAAAAGCTATGTATTGTTTATTCAAAAAGGTACTGCAATGAAAGCAGAACGATAAAAATAGTGCGATAAGCAAGGGATGGGACTATTTAACATGTCCCCCTCCAGGGGTAAGCTGCGGGATGGTATGTAAAACAGGTATAATGCTCGTAGTAGAGACCACCTAGACACTCGACGTAGCTTTCGCTTCCTCGGCTGTTGCATCGTGAGTTCGCAATTTAGTGCTGGGATGGGCTTCGGAAAACGGAGTCCTGAAAGTAAGAGAAAAGAAGAAAGAAAAAGAATGACACAATCGGGAGCCCCTAGTGCGGTTGAGCCGCATTCTGGGCGTGCCGTGGTCGTGCCCCTCCCCTTATGCCCATGGTATCTCCAGAGTGTAGTTATGTACGCGTAGTACTGGCTTCGCAATTTTGCGAGGGCTGGGGTTGGGGCTGGATTGCTACGCGTGCTCGGATCGTGCCAGGCGGTCTTGTTGTAGGTTACTCCAGTCGCGCTTGACGGTGTCCGGACATTTAATAGCCGGACTCGAGAATTGCTGTGAGAGGCTGCTTTGCACCTCCGCCGTGAGGGCCGCCGTGTGCTCCTCCATTCGGAGAGAGCGTTCGGTGTTTCCATTGACCGTGATTACTCCTTGAGGGCCTGGCATCTTGAGCTTGAGGTACGCATAGTGTGGTACCGCATTGAACTTTGCAAATGCGGTCCGTCCAAGCAGTGCATGATAGCCGCTGCGGAACGGGACTATGTCGAAGATTAACTCTTTGCTTTGGAAGTTATCCGGGATCCAAGACCACTTCGAGTGTAATCGAGCCTGTATAATTGGCCTCTACACCTGGTATGACGCCTTTAAAGGTCGTCTTTGTGGGTTTAATCCTTGAGGGGTCTATGCCCATTTTGCGACCGTATCCCGATATAGCAGGTTCAGCTGCTACCGCCGCCCATCGGGACTCTAGTGAGGTGGAATCCGTCGATGATTGGGTCAAGAACCAATGTGGCGAATCCGCCGTGGCGGATGCTAGTGGGTGGTCCTTCGATCAAAGGTGATCGGGCAGAGGACCATGGGTTGAACTTTGGGGCGATCGCTCCATCGCATATACGCCCTTAGTGCACGCTTCCGCTCCCTTTTGGGTATGTGGGTTGCGATATCATGTTCACCGTCCGCACTTGTGGGGGAAGCCCTTCGTCCTCTATTTTCGGCGTCGGGCTCCTCCTCGTCATCGCTATGCAGCCCCTTGTCATTGAGTTCGACATTTAACTTGCTCGCTTGTTCAAGACCCAACAATCCCTGCTGGTGTGGTTGGCTAGTTTTTCGGGGTGCCATGTATTTGGCGCGAGCGATCGAGTATTCGGTCCAGATTGGACGGGCCCCGAGTATTTTTTTGAACGGTTTTTCCGCTGACCGGTTTAGAGTTTAACCGCATCGATCGCCAGATCTTCAAGATTATCGCCGCACGCGGCGCTTTGTGCTTGTTGCGACGCGACCTGCCATTACTGTCCTTGTTATCCAACTACCGTGGTTTTTGGTCAAGTTGTTGCTACGAGCTAGCAGTTGTCCTCTCCCCCCGCAAAAGCGGGTCATGAGTGTTGTGAGGGCTGCCATGGATTTTGTCTTTTCCGTCCTAGGTGCGGGCAAGCCACTCATCGCGGATGTTATGTTTGAAGGCTGCAAGGGCCTCGTGATCCGGACATCAACGATTTGATTTTTCTTGGTTAGGAACCGTGTCCGTAATTGTCCGCCGATTCTTCCGGCTGCTGAATTATGTGGCTGAGGTCATCGGCGTCTGGTGGTCGCACATATGTGCCCTGGAAGTTATCAAGGAATGCGGCTTCCAGCTCCTCCCAACAACCAATTGATTCTGCTCGCAGGCTGTTAAGCCAATGCCGAGCTGGTCCTTTAAGCTTGAGTGGGAGGTATTTGATGGCGTGTAGATCATCACCGCGGGCCATGTGGATATGGAGGAGGTAGTCCTTGATCCAAACCGTGGGATCTGTTGTGCCATCGTATGATTCGATGTTTACCGGTTTGAAACCCTCGGGGATTTGATGATCCATCACTTCGTCTGTGAAGCATAGTGGGTGTGCGCGCTCAGATTGAGCTATATCACGACGCAGCTCAAATGAGCTTTGTTCATCGTGTTCGCCCGGCCGAATTGCTGTATCCGCGTGATGCTTATCGACACGCGTCGAGGGCGCCCACGCCGATCCGTAGATCGATCTTGTTTTCCTTGCCTTGTCCTCCAATATGTCTCCTGTGTCCGGGCGTGTTTCCCGTGCCTTGGTACTTTTCGAGCGACGCTGGGTGCGGCTTGAATGGAGGGTCTAGAGGCCTCTCGTCGCGACCACGGGTGGCGGTCGGTCGCATCATGCGCTGGTGATGTAGGTTTGGGTGCTGCTTCCTCTAATTGGGGTAGCAGCCTGCATTTTGGGTATCTCTTGAGGGCGCTCGAGTTCACTCTTGGCTGCAAGGACTTCAGTCCATCCGTCACCTAGCAAGTCTTGGTCAGCTCTAAGATGTCTGCTGCTTTTTCTTGAGGCTTCTTGTCGTGGCCATAAGCCTGCGCTTGAAACGCTCCTGTTCGGCGGGATCCTCGGGCATGACAAATTGCTGTCGCCGAGGCTTGCCTCATCTTCGGAGGGAGGCATATAATTATCGCCCTCCACCTCCCCGCCCGCCGCCTATCATGAGGGCTGGCTTCTCCCTCCTCCCGTGCTGAATCCTGCCTGGAGGGGGTTGTCTTCGCACCGTCCAGGGTGTTATTATCTCTCGTGCGGAATCACCGCTTTTGCTGTGGCGGATTTAGAGTGGCGCCACGACGCCGGCGCTTGGGCTGTTTCTTGAGGGGTCATCCTCCGCTGTTCCTCGCTGCTCCCATCTTTTGGGATGTCCACCATGTATATGTCGATGACAAGGTGGCCTTCCAGTGCCCCATAGGCGCTGGTTCTTGGTCGTCTCCAGCATCATCGTCCATACCGTCGATGTCTTCGGAGTTGAAGTTGAGCATGTCGGTTAAATCATCGAAAGTGGCTACAAAGTGGGTGGTGGGTGGGCGTTGAATTTCTTCGCCGTCGCGATCCCAACCTTCCCGACCATAGTCCGCCAGGGCTCTCCTGATAAAGAGAGAGACTTTAGTGAATTCAGGATGTCGCCAAAGGGCGAGTGCTGAAAGATGTCCGCGGCAGTGAACTCCATGACCGGCGCCCAATCGAATTCGATTGGCCGGGGCGCGGGAGGTTCGGAGTCCGGAGAGGAGTCCGGCACCTTGGAGTCACGGGATTCGCAAAGGACAGGGATGGTGTTCGGCTCAATCGCCATAGATATTGTAGCCCCCGAGGCGGTGTCCAGCCACTCGCCCTCGATCGCCGAGTCGGCCCGAGCTAAGGGTCGAACGACGCTGGTGCGGCCTCCGTGGCAATCGTCGCGGCAGAGCTAGATCGTGCCCATCGAGACAGTGTGGCGCTGCTGGCTGTGGCTCAATCCGTCAAGATCAAGTCTCCGTGGATGTCGGCCGTAGTTCAAACTCCCAAACTGACCGATGGCCGGGCGTTGCTTTCGATCCGCTCCTCGATGGCCAAGTGAATTGGCCCGCAGTGCAAAGCCGCCGAATACGAAGATCTGTCCGGGAGAAAAGTCTCACCCGACCACGTCGTTGTTGATGATCGAAGGAGCCATCGGGCCTAAAGATGACGGCTACGCAGGAACTCTCAATGAAAGCACCAATGTCGGTGTCAAACCGCGGATCTCGGTAGGGGGTCTCGAATCAAGTGCGTCTAGGCGGATGGTAACAGGAGACAAGGGACACGATGTTTTTACCCAGGTTCGGGCCCTCTCGATGGAGGTAAAACCGTACTCCTGCTTGATTAATATTGATGATATGGGTAGTACAAGAGTGGATCTACCACGAGATCAGAGAGGCTAAACCCTAGAAGCTAGCCTATGGTATGATAGTTGTTCGTCCTACGGACTAAAAACCCTCCGGTTTATATAGACACCGGATAGGGTTAGGGTTACACAGAGTCGGTTACAATGGTAGGAGATCTACATATCCGTATCGCCAAGCTTGCCTTCCACGCCAGGGAAAGTCCCATCCGGACACGGGACGAAGTCTTCAATCTTGTATCTTCATAGTCCAGGAGTCCGACCAACGGTGATAGTTCGGCTATCCGGACACCCCCTAATCCAGGACTCTCTCACCTATGTTTTGTGTCACTGGTTGTACAACCAATATAAGTGGGGCGCTGTCTGATTTCTCCGGCACCACCACGTTTTTCAAGGACTTTGCTGGTGCTCCTTCAGGTTCGGCAATCACCCTCTTCCTTTTTGATGTCTGATGCACAAGAACATCATTTGAGTGGAAAAACATGGTATGATGACAGATGGAATATGTATTGATAATGGATGGGCATGGCATCTCGAGTTATATGATGAGTAAACTAAGCGGATGGCGGTGCAACAAAGTAGAAGAAATGCAAGACAACATATGCAAGATACGTGCAATCAATAAAACCTTGCCAAATTAGAACAGCACCTTGATGGGTGAACAGGACAGGCCATCCGCCTTTGACTCCTCGAGGTTAGAATAGTCATTAGGATGATATTCGAACAAGAATCAACAGTGGGGAGCGACGAGTTTCATTGCTTCAAAATGGCACTCAATGCCTTGGTGCCAATTTTGTAAGTCATTGCAGTGTTCGACAATATTCTTCCGATGCGCGGATTCGATATTCAATGTAATTATGATAATATCTAAGAACCATGAAAAATAAATAGTTGTGAGATTATCTTTGTAATGCAGATGATATTCTAATATAGGGCGCCTCAGAACACTTATGTGCTATCACCGGATTCGATGAGAGAGCTCATGTGTGCTGTAATATGGTGCGTGCATATATATAATCCGCACAAGTACACAAAAAATAGGCTCCGTAAGTAAGGATAGCTGGCATGATGATAGGTTCATAATATACTATATAGAGAGTTTATTGCCAAACCATGATAACAAGAGCACATAGCAACTAGGCAGATCATAGTGTACATAACAGGGGTACACCATAACCACGATATATAAATCGGGAAAGTGGAACTGGCTTGAAAATACGGTGTTGTATTGCCGCTAGTAATTGAAAGCCTATCGATCACGTACAAGCCAGCTCTATTGAACATGGTAAAGAAGAGCAAGCAGATTTTGGATAATAAAATGTTGGTTGCATAGTGCCCACACATGATGAAGCAGAGCACATTAAGAATGCAACTCCCAGCTGTCTCTCGACCATTTCAGGTGGTTGGATGAAGATCCTACGTCTCCTAACCCTTCTTCTTCCTTGTCTCTGATACTTCCCATACAGAACACAGCACGGGCCGCCGGCCGGACCACAGGCCCCCACTGCCTGTGTTCCTCCGCCACCCCCACCCCCACCCGTGCCCCAACCCCCACCCGCATCGAGTTTTCTTCGTTCGGCGAGGCCCCACAACACCCGAGCCCCTTCCATCGCACCGGCGAACTCCGGCGAGCTCTGAAAAATCGACTAACCCAATTTTGAATTTAGTCTATTGTGATTTAACTAGTGTGGAATATAAAAGGGGAAAACCATAAGCATTGGGAGTATAGTGTTGAGCGTGCCATGGTGGATCTGAAGGTGCAAACCGGACAAAGGCAACTTCGCAACCAAGACAAGAAATCAGAGTAAAGCAGTGGCGATCTATTTTTTTTGCTGCGATAAATAAGTTGAGCAGATACGGAAGAGTACCGCCTCTGGTGCGGCGCCGTGTACGCATCTGTTGAGAATTTGATGGTGCTGCGGTAGCGATGGCTGTCGGCGGCGTGGAAGCAGATCTAGGAGGGTAGACGGTGGCGGCGGGGCGCAGTGGATGAGACGGTCGTAGGAGCGGCCCCGGCATGGTGGACGACGGCGGGGATGAAGCGAGAGGACGGGATGCAAGGATCCCGGTACGAAGGTGTGGATGAGAGAGGTCGATCTCTTGTAATGGACGGCGGCGTCGGGGTATTAGCTCCGGCATGGTGGAGGAGGACGGCGGTGGATGGGGTGGCGGACGGCGGAAGGACGGAGGAGGGTGGGGTGGAGAGGGTGTTTTGCGCCCACGGGTACGAATGGGGAAAAGGGAGGTAGAGAGGAAGGGGAACCATGTATTCAGGGCGCGCTTGTCTCAAATGCGAGGAAATTTACAAACTTAGCCCCCGTTTCAAATTTCTACTACATCACAGCAACATTAGTCGGTTGGGGATAGGACGGTAATCTCGCATACATCAATATTTGCCGATTTAGAGTTTGTTTTTGGCGCCCACGTGTATGAATATGAATCGGGAGGAGTCGATTTCGCCAAGGACACACTTGTGTTTTGGCGCCCACCGTATGAATCCGGTGAGAGGCGGTTACGTCACGTTTGGGTGAAATTACAAACCTACCCCTATCGAAACCTATAGAAATCCAGCAGATAGGCTTTGCGTGGCAGGGATAGGCAGTAGTGATTTCCATCTCGCAGATTTTGGTTTCGGGCGGTTACTACGACTTTCCCCGCTTCGTTCAAATTTTGCAGAGTGCACGTTTACCATGCCAACTCAATTCCAATCCCGTTCGTATTCTATTTTTTTCGGGCGGGATCCATTTTCAATTGGAATTACATTCTATATACATCATTTTTTTATATATACTTTCAAAAGCACAACACCATTTATACATAAATATGGTTTACAAATGGCATGATCTCAGATTCATAAGGTTGTATCCATCAATTTGGATTTTCAAATATTTGAAACCACTTTATGTTGAAATCCAATGTATGCATTCCTCGCTAACTGTCTCCAATTAATGTGTGTTTCATGCGGTTTTTTAACTTCTCAAACATGTATAATGTGTTTCACACATGCAACATATAGTGTAATCCCGTTTAGACATTAATTGCATATAAACCATGCATTGTTTGTAATTGAAGAATCTATGGATTACCAATATTGATAAACTATATAACATTACACGGTGCCCAAATTCAAATGAATATGCATGTTTGATACACCAATTTGCTATGATATTATCGATGTCGTGATCTCCAGTTTAAATATTTGAATCCCTTTAATCCAGATATTCGCCTCATATAGCTATCACTCATGCTTATATAGGACTATCTCTCCGACCTATACGCGTTCATCGCCTCTCGTGTATCTCTCGTGCTACCTGTATGTCGATAATGATCTTTTATCTTCGTAACACACCGACGGTACTCTCTCCTCGACCTTCATCACTCTATATCTCTCTAAGTATATCTCGCTCCCTGCTATGTGTCTCTAACTATGATTCTCCATGTGGAATCTCTTTCTCTCACACAAACACAAAACTTTGTCTCCCGGGGTCTCATTTCTCTCTACTATTCCCATGTGTGCCACTCGCACACCCCTCATACAGAGATGTCTTTCGCTCCTTAGATATGAGAACCTACGACTCTTCCTCTTCAATATCTCTTTCTCACACACAAACACAAACTCTGTCTCCCAGGGTCTCATATTTCTCCATTGTTCTCTCGTATGTCGCTCACACACACCCTCTCTCCCTAGAGATATCTTGTGTTTCCTCATATGTCTCTCTAGCTATCACTCTCGTTATGAAATATCTTTCTCTCTCGCAGACACAAAACTCCGTCTCTCTGGATCTCATTTCTCTCTGATATCTGTTTGTATGTGACTCACATGCACCCTCTCTCTATCTCTCTCACACCCACACACATAACCCAGCCTTCTGATCCACTCGACTCCTATCTCTAATGCACACTAGCTAGCATCTTTATCTTTCTATTTATCTGTTTCTCCATCAACCTTCTTTCTCGCCCTCACTCTTGATTCCTATCACGCACACTACATATGTTTCTCTCTACATGCAGTCAAGTGCCCTCTCACACACATATATAACTTCACCCTTTGAACCACCCGACGGTCATCTCCAACACCTAAACTAGCGGATGTCCCTCTAGCTAGCATCTCCATCTCTGTATCTATCTGTAGTTTCTCCGTCAACATTTCTTTCTCGCACGGGTCTTGCTTCCTATCACCCACACTATATATGTCTCTCCATACATATGCATTTATAGGTTGATCTCTTTGCACAATCGCTGCGCCTCACCCTCTCTGCTCACCATAGATGCATGCTCCAGCCCACGCCACTATCTCTTAAAGACAAAACACATGCTCAATTGTCGGCCCTTCTTCCCTGCATTCTCACATGCATGCATATTGTCATACCGATCTGTCTCTCCCATGTTGTTGATCTTATGACTTATGTCTTCTTTCTTTTATCTCGATCATGCTTGCACACACACACACACATCCCACGATACATGTATACCTCTCACACATGCACGCTCAAGGTCTCTATGTCTACACGTAGTTAATTACCCTCAATCCTAACGCCACATCGAATCGTTCTCCTCTTTTGTGCACATAACTTCCGCCTGGATGGGTAAAACACACACTCACACTTAACAAACTCCTTCTAGCTACCCCCCCCCGCCTCTCACTCTTCCCCTACATTCCCAAAACCAATAAGACCATCCCTTTGTTTAATTCCCGCCAACATGCACCATCGATATATAGTAGTCTTCCTCGGTGTCTCTTGAACAAACACGTTCTCTCGATGTCAACTCCTCTCACGCGCACGCACCTTCTCTTCCCTCTCTACGGGCATTTTCTCTCTCGCATCCCATCGTTGGTGGCCTCTGCCATACACATCACCTCTCTATGATGAAGCCATGCACACTTAAATTACATCGGCCACAAAGGACCCCGCGATACACACACACACGCACACACACAGACACACACACGCACGCATGCACGCACGCACACCCCCCCACACACACACTAAGACTCCATCTCTCTCTCTCTCACACACACACACACAAACACACACACACGCACGCACCCCACCACACACACACACTTAGACTCCATCTCTCTCTCTCTCACACACACACACAAACTAAGACTCCATCTCTCTCTCTCTCTCACACACACACACCCCACACACACACTAAGACTCCATCTCACACACACATGCTCTAGGCGGAGCATTTGTTCCTACCACCCTTCATCCAACCTTACCCGTATGATAAACAATCACCTTTATTTACTTGCATAACATGGACAAATTCCACTTTACTTTAGTAGTTAGCAAACTTATCATTTGTACCCTTATAAAAAAACGAGTTGGCGATGATGGTGTGCCTGCCATCTTGTAATACAGACCGTATGATCTATATCTGACGGATAGAAAGCAAACTATGATAATTTTACAAAAGATACCCGCACCTCTCTCCACATCATTATCTCCCGCAACCTCATTGCTGAGCAATTAAAAAGGAATAAGTCTCGAACAATCTAGCATGCATGGTGGCGCTGCTCGCCGGCGCCGCCCATCCCCATGCCTCCGCCCATTCCAACCACCACCACCACCACGCCCACTCCTCCTTGCCTTATCTCTCATCTTTCATTTTTTCGATGACATTCTCGAGATACCAGTTTTCCGATAAAATTCTCGAGATATCATTAGTTTTTACACATGGGATTACTCCTGCATGGGTCAATCACAACAGGTGTTTTGTAAAAAATGCATATTGATGTTCCGTGCAATGCACGAGAATCTTGCTTGTAATTATATAACGCAAATCACGAGCAGGAAGTGACATTTTTTTGACACAACCACGTTAACATGGCCACGTAAATCACTAGCTAAAGTAAATACCATTATACTTATATCCCGATGCAAAAGGTTGAGTACATGTCCGAAGAGTAGAGTCGCACATACGCACTCTGTCTCTCAGAATCTCTCTCTCTCTCTCTCTCTCTCACACACACACACACACCAGTTACGTGACTCCCACTTAAGCAGACACGAGTATGTTACAATTTGTGCACCCGCGGGTACACGTGATGCTGCGCATTTATTTAAGCCGGAAGGCGAACCCAAACAGTAGCTGCATTCATTCCCCTCCCGCCGCCTCTTCTCTGGTCGCCGTCGCCCGGTAGCCATGGGCCGGCCAAAGGTAACAACATACGCCATACTCCCGCCGGAGTGGCGCTTTAATATGGAAATTTTAGTGGTCATGCATGCATCTTTTTGTGCTAGCACTCCTATATAAGGGTTGACGGTCGCTTCTCATGGACGTCTTGTGGCGGTGGAAGAGGAAGGAGAAGGGAAGCGGGCTGTGGAGTAACATTTTTTACCACAATTTCTTAGGAAACTGAGTGCAATAATTGAGTAGTTTTGCAAACTACCAGTATTACACCTGAAATGGTTCAAAACCTATACTCCCTTGCGGTAGCGCTTCCGCGTGGAACGGTCAGCGCCGCCTCGAGCATCATGCACGCATTAATGCCGGCCAGAGCGGAGGCGACCTCTCACTGGCGCCGGCTTTGAAGTGGCGCGACGGCCGAGAGAGCGCCGCTTCCGGGCACGAATCGCTCCGCGCCGAGATCGGCCATAGGCCCTGTTTGGATCCATGGGTTAGAGTTAGTTTGAGCTAGTTAGCTCAAATAGCCCTAAAGTATCCAAGCATGAGGGTTTAAATTGGAGCAAGTTGCACCGAACCCACCAAAAAACTATCCCACCCAAGAGGTGCTAATCGGAGATAGTTCTCATTGGGACCACTGAAAAATCACTTTTCTCTCTCCATGAAGTGCATTTATTGTCAATCTAACCATGTCACCCAAACACCTCTTTAGCTACAGTTAGTTCAGGGTTAGTCATGAGTTAGTCTAACCTCTAGCTAAGTTAGAGTATCAAACAGGAGCAGTATAGGACATGCAAGTTGCTCAAAGCATACAGGCAAATTCATACGTGAAAGGATTTTTTTTCTTTTTGAAAACGGAACGTGAAAGGAATTTTTTTAGAATGCTCTTGGCATATCGCTAACATGTGATAGTTAACCGACCTCAATAGACGGCAGAAACGCCAGCCCGCCGCACTTTGATTGAGACGAGGAGGGAGAAGCGATACAGGCTGCTGGATTACTAGAGATAGGTGTCGCACGGAAGCCAAGAAATATGGTGATAGCATGGGTTAGCCATGTACTAGTATGATGTAACTACACTGGGCTGCCGTGTTTCGTACTCTTCCAGTCCACTGTGGAGATGATTGGTTAATTTTATATTACTGAATAATATTAAATATTATGAGTGCAGACGCCCACCACGAGGTTCCTTGGTCCTTCTCGGTCGTCCGAATCTATGTTCTTCCACTCTATTTTTTTACGTGAGCTTTGTTCATCCTTTTTCCAACACGCGAGACATCAAGGTGCACGTGTTATGCAAGGATCGCTCCATCTATATGAAGAACACGTGGACTGGAACTACGAGACGGACATGTACCTGTGGAGTGGACGTATTTAACCTGAGTAATATAGCGCATTAAGTGAAGTGTAAAGGCACAAATGGTATGAACATGCATGGCATATAGGGTGTGTTTGGTTGCGTGCTCGCCTCAAAGATAGTTGTTCCTCTTCATGCATGCTCAACTCAACACCCTCTTCATGCATGACTCTTCATGCATGCTTCTAGTGTATTTGTGCTAAACTAGTGTGGACTCATGCACCCTCCATACACTCTACCAAACACCCAAAAGTAGGTCGAGAAGGGAACTCTTAGGCGGCATTTGTCTCTTACTACGCACTACCACTAATGTTGTACGTGCAATGCACGGTGATGTTATGGAGTACATGCCTAAGTACTCTACTACTACTATATTAGTTGGAGGCACATATTAACTTTTATATTTGTTTACGTGTATGCCCCGAGACCTTCCAACTAGACGTGTCTTTCTCTCCAGGTCGCACTTTGTATCGTTCATACCACTAAGTACTACTACGTGTGGTCTCCGACCCAGAAGTGGAAGTGGAGACGCTCTACCACGCTGTTTTTTTACGCTGGGCTCTACCACGCTGTTCATGACCCACTCCTTTTCACGACGTGGGACATCCAAAGACGCGTGCCGTGTTTGGCACCCTTCGTCGTAAGAGTTGAAACGCTAGCATTCATCAGAAATAAAAAATAATTATAAGTCGGTAGTGATACTATTTTTTTGCGAACCAATCAGCAGTGATACTATACCATGCGGTTTCCTTGCTCCTCGATATCGGAAAGAATACTTCCGTTCGCCAACATGTGGGACGTCGACCATCCTGGTCCACTTGCCATGCACGCAGAACTCCAAGGGAGAGTCACCCAGGTCGTCGCGCCGCAGTAACAATGACTAATGAGCCGTCAGATCACAGGCCCACTTCCCACTTTGAAGTTGCTCGGACGAAGGAACCATCATGACTTCGTTGAATTCCGCTTCTTGAAGAAAACTACTGTACCAGCAGTACTACTAGCTACAGTATTTACTCCGCATTCACGCCCGACAAACCTACTCCGGCGCCAGTTGTCCATCCGTCTGTCGCGGCTCATTACCATTCGCCCGCTATATTAACTTGAGCCCCAGCTCCCAGCCATAGCCAAAGACCCACACTTATTCTCCTCCGGTCCCTTCCTTCTATCGGCACCACTTCAACCATGGCCTCCTGGCGCTCCAAAGCTCTCTTGGACGATTGTCGCAGGAGCGACGAGGGACATCGGCGGCTCCGCCCGGCGCGCTCCAAAGCTCTCTTCGACGTCATCGTCGCAGGAGCAAACGGCGAGATCGCCGCACACCCCCGGCCGCCCTCCGCCGCCCGACCACCACGAAGCCGGCATACAGGCGCGGCCCAGCCGGCAGCGAGGAAGAGTAGTACACGCTAGGTCGCCGCTGCTCTGGTCCCGGGAAGGCCACCGCTACTCCACTCAGTCGATGCCAAGCTTGGTGGGGTAAACATCGGCGGCCGATTAGCTGCTTGACGGCGGCGTGGAGGCGGAAATCTTTAGAACCTTGTGCTCCGGAGGAGGAGGTTATCGAGGCGGATGAGGAGGAGGCAAAGGCAATGGCCGGCTTTCTTGGGTTCATGGCCGGACATGGTGGTCGGGCGCCGGCGATCGTTTGGATTAGGTTTACAGTAGGTTTTAGTACGATTTGTGCGAAATATGTAATGAATTTCGTCCAGTTTGTAGGAAAAGTTTTCGAAATGTAATGAATTTCATCCGGTTAATTTGAAATTTGCTTTGTTTGCACGAATTTCGTCCGGTTAGTTCATATAGTTGTCGAAAGGTATGCGGGCAGCATCGGATGGCATCCATCAGTGTCCTCGGACAGATGCCGGTGTAAATTTGTGGGCTAGCGCTGGAGATGCCCTAATTATCATGCTATAATCGCTAAAAATCCTCCATTATTTGGCAGGGAACAGTTATGCCTCGATCAAGATCAGATCCGCGGTGTTTCGCACTCCTCCCGCGTAAGAGTGTAAACTCTTGCTTACATAAAAATGGAGCAAGTGGACGGCACTGTAGCACGTCATATCACTCGAACTAGCCCGCCTAACGAGCGGGAAAGCACCGCCCTCGTCATTTTGTTCTGGATTTCTATCAATCGATCACGCGAAAATGTTACGCTTCGCAAGTTCTAAAGGAAAAGGCGGCACACTTACGACTCGTACGCGTCGCAACCCCGACAGTCCGGCTCGCACACCGCTCACCAGAGGGGACACGCGTTGTCTTGCGATTTCACTGACATGTATGACCGTAATTGAATAAACCGTTGATAGCCGAAATCTAATCGCTCGGCGGGCGTCGGCTGAGAAGAGAGAAACGGGGGAGGGAGAAGAGATCGCCCGCCCTCCGCGCACGGACTCCAAGAAATATATGGTGATAATGTGAGGTGGGCCATGCTGGAGTCCGGACCACTTCCGGATCCCGCTCTCACCGCCCTGGCCCCTCAAGACGCCAGCTGCCCGCTGCATGCATAACAAGTAGTCCCCGCTTATGTGGAGGAGAGAGAGGCATTGACAAAGTCAAGGAGTAATAGTGGAGACAATAGCTTTCATCAAAAATAAACAATGAATACTCGTTGCTCGTCCTCTATATCGGAAAGAATACTTTCATTCGCGACATGTGGGACGTCGACCATCCTGGTCCACCTGCCATGCACAAAATTATCTTGGTCTACTCCGGTCGTATCGCATGCCCAACCTTTCCCACTGTAAGTTTTTCGGACGAAGGAACCATCATGACTTCGTTGAATTCCGCTTCTTCAAGAAAACTTACTGCACCCATAATATCGCTACCACACGCCAAGACCGGATGGCACTGCATCACGCCATATCATCGAACCCACTAGGCCAAACTAGCCCGCCTAGGTCATCTATTTTGGAACGGAGGAGTACGTCTCTGCCTTTGCTATGATTTTGTGTTGCACGTTCTCAGACGTTTGCTACAATTTTCCTACCCTATGAACCAAATGAGGCCTGAATGTATGTCGACTATTGTCCGATCGATCGCTAAGCCTACAATTTTAGGAGCTAGGGCTATTGGTCGATCGACGAGGATAAGTATAAGCGCACCACGAGCTCATCCGCCCCTAACGTTTCTCTTTGGTGAGTGTTTTGCAAGTACTATAGCTCGCACAAGAGCTAGCCTACTAACACCAAGAATCATCAAACAAGCCCTGCTGATATGATAAATAGTTCAAACTTACATCTAAGCATGCCATATATTACATCAAAAGCTAGTGAGGATACATCTGTTTCCATAACTCGGAGAGGGTTCGCATGATTCATCGCATGATTCACTATCAAACAAAAGTAGCAAGATCCGCCCACACAAGACATTGCACTAGCCCTAAGATGATTTGATAACACGCATCATTCTGGTAATTAAACACAGAGAAATGCAAACTACCCTGAAGGATTAGCGCGACCAACTATTTCTTGTCATCGATCTCTCGGGCAATGACCACAAAGACGGACAGCGGCATGGGAATCAATTTCGGGCGATGTCCACAGGATCGACCGCGACATCGAATCGATCTACGGAGCGATGTCCACAGGATGGACAGCGGCATCGAATTGATCTCGGGCGATGCCAACAGACGGGCCACGACATCGAATCATCAAGGACAACCACCGCACCTGCACAACCCTAACATATTAGCAAGCACATTGCAAATAATCAAAACCACAACTATGGTAATAAGCCATTATTTTTTACCTTGTGCAGCTCACGGGGATCTCATCCTCCGAGGGCCATCTCCTCGTCCTCAATGGGGCCATCATCTTGCCGGGGAATACCGCTTTCAACGGCGACTATCTCCTCAAACTCGGTCTTGAGCCTCACATAGGTGGCAATCGAGTTCTGGGTCGGCTCGGTGGGGCCCTTGCTGTTCTTCCAACTTTCTTTGAGGAGTTTCGCCAACGCCCTCAACTCTTTGGCCAGTGCTTGTTTCTTGGAGTTCTTCGTCTCCATGGGTTGGCCTGCCAACATGGTCAACTCGTTGGTCGGTGCTCGCTTCCTGGAGATCGCTGTCTCCAGTGGGTTGTCCGCCGACAACTCTTTGCCTAGTGCTCCAGGATCCATCAATGAACTGACAAACAAAAAGCAATTGAAAGGAAACCACAATCGCAATGAAAACGGGAAAATAATAGGATGTGAGAATCGGTCGGTGCTTCGCAAAAAGAAGATTATTGAAATGAAAATATAGCAGCATAACTGATTCGCCCACCTTTCCTTCGTCGGTACAGAAGAAAAATGGCAGAAGTGAGTAGCCTGGAGTGAGGTTTTCTTCAAGAAAGGGAAGAAAGGGCTTGAAAGAGCGTTCCAATGAAATGATGGTTGCTTCGTCCAGTCCAACTTGGAGGCCACCTTACCACTGCTGGTAAAGATGTGGGTTTTGTGATATGACGGGTCATGACGGCCACACCGGGGTGACAGGTGAGTCTCAACTGTACCACCTCGCTGTGATTTGGTGGATGACACGCGGGCCCGGATGCTTTGAAATGTCCCGCATGTAGATTGAGCGGCTAGTCATATAGGAGTGCTCAATATTGTGCACCACGACCAAGGCGGAGAGGAAAACGAGAGAACTACGTAATTAATGCATGAGTTTAATTATGGTAGTTTTGTAAAGTACGAGATACATTCCTCCAATCACAAAATGCCTTGGTTCATGAGATTTGAGATTTGAGCCCTATAAACCGGAAGGGAGGGGGTACTACACACGGTGTAGTCTAGTCACTTGTTGAAATCTCTAGAAAGGCAAATACTCCTTTCCGGTTTACAGGTCTGTACTACTCCCTCCGTCTAGGTGTGTAAGTCATCTTATGAAAACCAAAACACTTAGGCGCGGTGCATTAACTTCTACCTTGTTTCTTGTTTCTTGACATATCAACCAAGAAGAGATGAGAGGTGTGCATGCTTTTAATGACTTGCAATGGCTAGTTCATTGCATGCAATGCTATTAATTAGCAAATAAACATTGGTGACCCCAGGAGGAAACGGTGCTAAGCGCGTGGACCTATGCAAAATGAGTATCAACCAATGGATAATGGAGTTTAATTGTTAAACAATACTCCCTCCTTTCCGGTTTATAGGGCTTATCTCAAAATTTTATGTTTTCCATTTTATAAGGCTCAATTTGGTTGTTTTCCATCATATTTTCAGATTCCAAGGTGCATTAAATCACTGCATGCAAGTATTAAGAGAAAATTGACCAATGCATGTACTTTATGCATGCATGCATTGCAATTAATGCATTGATAAACATAATTTTTTGAGGAAAACAAGAGCATTTATTAGGTGCTTTGGCAAAACTACAAATCAGATTCCACCACTCACCATCTACATTGATTGGTGAGATTTTGAATTGAGCACTATAAACCGGAAAGGAGGGAGTAGCAATTTTGTCTCATGCAAGAGCCTGGCTAGTATATGCATGCTCCAAGGAACCGCACCATGAAGCGCTCAGAATCGCCACGCTCGGGTTGCGCTTGGCTCTTCGTCTCTTCGAGAAGACGAACAATGATGCTACTCCTACTTCTACGAAGATCGAATCCATCGCTGCATGTCCGCCCACCTCGTGTGGGAGGGATAGCGTGTGAGGACTTCTACTTTACTCGCTCCTCGCTTTGCGTCTATGACAGTGGGCCCAACAGTGGTTGGCCCTCTGTCATGCAGCCAAAGGCAAGTGCAGCTAAGGCACCGAGCTCAGTCCACGAGGGAGAGGGCGTCGTAGTAATCAAATTTCTCGGTCTTGTACGAGTTGACGTGACACATCAAAGCACTTCACTCGATAAAAGTCTTTTTTACACATTTCAAATGGGCTACTTCGTATGTAGGAGTAGACATATTCTGCTTCGTATGTAGTCACTTGTTGCAATCTCTAAAAAGACTTATATTTGGAAACGGAGGGAGTACAACGCATGCATGCATGCCGTGACTTTCCTTTTGGTACTTGCATGTGTTGATTTGATGCACCTTGCCAAATTTGACTATAAATTTAACTAACCAAATTTTCATGCATGTCACAAAAATTTACGGGGCTGTTTGGATTGTGACTATGTTTGTCTTATGTTGCCACATTATTTTTCCCACACTTGCCACACTTGCCTAACCTGAGTTGCTCAAATTGTTAGACACACTTTGGCTTGCCTAAGGAATCTTGCCACAATTTTTGTGTCTATGACATGTGGGGTTCACTGCTAATAAAAAAATTCTTGTCTTAGGTGTGGCTAATAAAAAAGACTTATATTTAGGAACGGAGGGACTAGAAAATATAAATAATAATGCATGTTGGGGCAACCCACGTTTCCGCTAATTTTAGACGTGGGCTTGTTCACAATTTTTACGAGGGGGTGGTTGTTCATTTAATGGAGGGACTTGTAGTACCAGACTTGAACGATACAAAGTGCGACCTGGCACACCGTAACACCACTTGGAACAAGCGGGTAGCTATCTCAAAAAACAATCAACAACTAAAAAAACCGCGACCTGCATGTAGTAGTACACAATTTTAAACGATTGTTTTGATGGAGTGAAAAAGGAAAACTGCCCCACTACTTATATATAGGCCGGAGCCTCCGCGCTTGCTTACTAGGGTTGCTCTATTCACATACTCTCATCCTCTCCGGATCTAAACAATATAGGGGTAGTAACACTGTCTTTCTCCCTTCAAAAAACACTGGCTTTCAATCCTCACCGCTGGTTACAGATCCGAACGTATCCCCCTCCGCCGGTGAAGGGGAGGAGGGGCAGCATTTAGGCCGTCGTCGACAACGAGGGAGGAGACCCACTGCCGGCCGCACCGTTATCTCTGGCCGAGCGCCGGCACGGGAGGTCCTCCGATCCCTTCGTCATTTTCTGTGGGCGGATCCGGCCTCCCGCCGCCCACCTATCCACATCCCGACGACCTTCAGGTACATCTTCGTTCGAAACCGCCTTAGCTCTACTTCCCCAGCTCGCTACGTTGCTGCATGTGCATCATTTTCTACCTCTCAGCCCCTCTCGATCAGATGGTCCAACGTCACCTATTTTTATTTCTTCTATTGTTAGAGGTAAAGTGATGACCCACAAGTATAGGGGATCTATCGTGGTCCTTTCGATAAGTAAGAGTGTCGAACCCAACGAGGAGTAGAAGTAAATGATAAGCGGTTTTCAGCAAGGTATTCTCTTCAAGTACTGAAATAAGTGGTAACAGATAGTTTTGTGATAAGATAATTTGTAACGAGCAACAAGTAACAAAAGTAAATAAAGTGCAGCAAGGTGGCCCAATCCTTTTTGTAGCAAAGGACAAGCCTGGACAACTCTTATAATGGGAAAAGCGCTCCCGAGGACACATGGGAATATCGTCAATCTAGTTTTCATCACGTTCATATGATTCGCGTTCGGTACTTTGATAATTTGATATGTGGGTGGACCAGTGCTTGGGTGCTGTTCTTACTTGAACAAACATCCCACTTATGATTAACCTCTATTGCAAGCGTCCGCAACTACAACAAAAATATTAAGGTAAACCTAACCATAGCAAGAAACATATGGATCCAAATCAGCCCCTTACGAAGCAACGCATAAACTAGGGTTTAAGCTTCTGTCACTCTAGCAACCCATCATCTACTTATTACTTCCCAATGCCTTCCTCTAGGCCCAAATAATGGTGAAGTGTTATGTAGTCGACGTTCACATAACACCACTAGAGGATAGACAACATACATCTCATCAAAATATCGAACGAATACCAAATTCACATGACTACTAATAGCAAGACTTCTCCCATGTCCTCAGCAACAAACATAACTACTCACAAAGAATATTCATGTTCATAATCAGAGGGGTATCAATATGCATAAAGGATCTGAACATATGATCTTCCACCAAATAAACCAACTAGCATCAACTACAAGGAGTAATCAACACTGCTAGCAACCTACTAGTACCAATCCCGAACTTGGAGACAAGAATTGGATACAAGAGATGAACTAGGGTTTTGAGAGGAGATGGTGCTTGTGAAGATGTTGATGGAGATTGCCCTCTCCCGATGAGAGGAGTGTTGGTGATGATGATGGCGATGATTTCCCACTCCCAGAGGGAAGTGTCCCCGGCAGAACAGCTCTGCCGGAGCCCTAGATTGGTTCCGCCAAGGTTCCGCCTCGTGGCGGCGGAGTTTCGTCCCGAAAGGTTGCTTCTGATTTTTTTCTCGATGAAAGACCTCATATAGCAGAAGATGGGCATCGGAGGGCCACCAGGGGGCCCACGAGGTAGGGGGCCGTGCCCAGGGGGTAGGGAGCGCCCCCCACCCTCGTGGACAGGGTGTGGGACCCCTGGCCTTCATCTTTGGCGAGGATTTTTTATTATTTATTGTAAGATATTCCGTGGAGTTTCAGGACTTTTGGAGTTGTGCAGAATAGGTCTCTAATATTTGCTCCTTTTTCAGCCCAGAATTCCAGCTGCCGGCATTCTCCCTCCTTATGTAAACCTTGTAAAATAAGAGAGAATAGGCATAAGTATTGTGACATAACGTGTAATAACAGCCCATAATGCAATAAATATCGATATAAAAGCATGATGCAAAATGGACGTATCAACTCCCCCAAGCTTAGACCTCGCTTGTCCTCAAGCGAAAGCCGATAACGATAAATATGTCCCCATGTTTAGAGGTAGAGGTGTCGATAAAATACGGACATGAAGGCATCATGATTATTCTCATAACAACAACATATATAGGAAATGTCATATGATTTCTTATGTTCAAGTAATAATCTATTCACAATGCAGAGTACGAGTCATAAACTTTATTGAGAACCAACAAACTATAATCTCAGTCATTGAAGCAATTGCAATTTATCATAACATCAGAAAGAGTCTATGTCAGAGCTTAATAGCAAGTCCACATACTCAATTATCATTTAGTCTTTCATAATTGCTAACACTCACGCGATACTTGTGGTTACAAAGTTTTAATCAGACACAGAGAAAGATAGGGGCTTATAGTTTCGCCTCCCAACCTTTTACCTCAAGGGTAATGTCAACAATAATAACTCATGCCCCCTACATCAAATTAGATATATCAATCAGGATCTTTCCAACACACTGTGCTTGCCAAAGGATAAAATGTAAAAAGGAAAGGTGAAGATCACCATGACTCTTGCATAATGTAGAGGATAATTATAAAAGATAGGCCCTTCACAGAGGGAAGCAGAGGTTTCCATGCGCTTTTATGGTTGGATGTACAAAATCTTAATGCGAAAGAACGTCACTTTATATTGCCCCTTGTGATATGAACCTTTATTATGCAGTCCGTCGCTTTTATTTCTTCCACATCACAAGATCGTATAAAGCTTATTTCCCCACACCAATCAATCATACATATTTAAAGAGCAATTTTTATTGCTTTGCACCGTTGACAACTTACTTGAAGGATCTTACTCAATCCATAGGTAGATATGGTGGACTCTCATGGCAAAACTGGATTAAGGGTTTTTGGAAACACAAGTAGTATCTCTACTTGGTGCTGAGAATTTGGCTAGCATGAGGGGGAAAGGCAAGCTCAACATGTTGGAAGATCCATGACAATATACTTTATCTCAGATATAAGAAAACATATCCCATTACGTTGTCTTCCTTGTCCAACATCAAGTCTTTAGCATGTCATATTTTAATGAGTACTATAGATTGTTCTGTTTTTGACAGATTCTGTTTTTCGTGTGTTGTTTGCTTATTTTGATGAATCTATGGCTAGTAAAATAGTTTATAAACCATAGAGAAGTTGGAATACAGTAGGTTTAACACCAATATAAATAAATAATGAGTTCATTACAGTACCTTGAAGTGGTCTTTTGTTTTCTTTCGCTAACGGAGCTCACGAGATTTCTGTTAAGTTTTGTGTTGTGAAGTTTTCAAGTTTTGGGTGAAATATTTTGATGGATTATGGAACAAGGAGTGGCAAGATCCTAAGCTTGGGGATGGCCATGGCACCCCCAAGATAATCTAAGGACACCAAAAAGCCAAAGCTTGGGGATGCCCCGGAAGGCATCCCCTCTTTCGTCTACTTCCATCGGTAACTTTACGTGGAGCTATATTTTTATTCACCACATGATATGTGTTTTGCTTGGTGCGTCTTGTATGATTTGAGTCTTTGCTTTTTAGTTTACCACAATCATCCTTGCTGTACACACCTTTTGAGAGATCCATACATGATTTGGAATTTGTTAGAATACTCTATGTGCTTCACTTATATCTTTTGAGCTATATAGTTTTGCTCTAGTGCTTCACTTATATCTTTTAGAGCACGGTGGTGGATTTCTTTTATAGAAACTATAGAAACGGTGGTAGTATTTTGAGAGTCTTAAATAGCATGGTAATTTGCTTAAATAATCAAAATATGCTTGGTATTCAAGATTTGTAAAACTTTCTTTTGAGTGTGTTGAATACTATGAGAAGTTTGATGCTTGATAATTGTTTTGAGATATGAAGATGGTGATATTAGAGTCATGCTAGTTGAGTAGTTGTGAATTTTAGAAATACTTGTGTTAAAGTTTGTCATTCCCGTAGCATGCATGTATGGTGAACCGTTATGTGATGAAGTCGGAGCATGATTTATTTATTGATTGTCTTCCTTATGAGTGGCGGTCGGGGACGAGCGATGGTCTTTTCCTACCAATCTATCCCCCTAGGAGCATGCACGTAATACTTTGCTTTGATAACTTGTAGATTTTTTCAATTAGTATATGAGTTCTTCATGACTAATGTTGAGTCCATGGATTATACGCACTTTTCTTCCTTCCACCATTGCTAGCCTCTCTAATACCGCGCACCTTTTGCCGGTATCATACACCCACCATATACCTTCCTAAAAACAGCCACCATACCTACCTATCATGGCATTTCCGTAGCCATTCCGAGATATATTGCCATGCAACTTTCCACCGTTCCGTTTATTATGACACGCTCCATCTTTGCCATATTGCTTAGCATGATCATGTAGTTGACATCGTATTTGTGGCAAAGCCACCATTCGTAATTCTTTCATACATGTCACTCTTGATTCATTGCATATCCTGGTACACCGCCGGAGGCATTCATATAGAGTCATATTTTGTTCTAGTACCGAGTTGTAATTGTTGAGTTGTAAGAAAATAAAAGTGTGATGATCATCATCTTTAGAGCATTGTCCCAAGTGAGGAAAAGGATGATGGAGACTATGATTCCCCCACAAGTCGGGATGAGACTCCGGACAAAAAAGAAAAAAAAAGAAAAAAAGAAGAGGCCATAAAAAGAGAAAAGGCCCAAATAACAATAAAAAAATGAGAGAAAAAGAGAGAAGGGACAATGTTACTATCCTTTTACCACACTTGTGCTTCAAAGTAGCACCATGATCTTCATGGTAGAGAGTCTCTCATTTTGTCACTTTCATATACTAGTGGGAATTTTTCATTATAGAACTTGGCTTGTATATTCCAATGATGGGCTTCCTCAAAATGCCCTAGGTCTTCGTGAGCAAGCGAGTTGGATGCACACCCACTTAGTTTATTTTGTTGAGCTTTCATATACTTATAGCTCTAGTGCATCCGTTGCATGGCAATCCCTACTCACTCACATTGATATCTATTGATGGGCATCTCCATAGCCCGTTGATACGCCTAGTTGATGTGAGACTATCTTCCCCCTTTTTGTCTTCTCCACAACCACCATTCTATTCCACATATAGTGCTATATCCATGGCTCACGCTCATGTATTGCGTGAAGATTGAAAAAGTTTTGAGAATGTCGAAAGTATGAAACAATTGCTTGGCTTGTCATCGGGGTTGTGCATGATTTAAATACTTTGTGTGGTGAAGATAGATCATAGCCAAACTATATGATTTTGTAGGGATAACTTTATTTGGCCATGTTATTTTGAGAAGACATGATTGCTTTGTTAGTATGCTTGAAGTATTATTATTTTTCATGTCAATATTAAACTTTTGTCTTGAATCTTTCGGATCTGAATGTTCATACCACAATTAAGAAGAATTACATTGAAATTATGCCAAGTAGCACTCCGCATAAAAAGTTATCTTTTTATCATTTACCTACTCGAGGATGAGCAGGAATTAAGCTTGGGGATGCTTGATACGTCTCCAACGTATCTATAATTTTTGATTGCTCCATGCTATATTATCTACTGTTTTGGACAATATTGGGATTTATTATCCACTTTTATATTATTTTTGGGACTAATCTATTAACCGGATGCCCAGCCCAGAATTGCTGTTTTTTTTGCCTATTTCAGAGTTTCGAAGAAACGGAATATCAAACGGAGTCCAAACGGAATGAAACCTTTGGGAACGTGGTTTTCTCGCCGAACATGATCCAGGAGACTTGGACCCTACGTTAAGAAACGAAAGAGGAAGGCACGAGGTAGGGGGCGCGCCCACCCCCCAGGGCGTGCCCTCCACCCTCGTGGGCCCCTTGTTGCTCCACCGACGTACTCCTTCCTCCTATATATACCTACATACCCCCAAACGATCAGATACGGATCCAAAAAACCTAATTCCACCGCCGCAACCTTCTGTACCCACGAGATCCCATCTTGGCGCCTGTTCCGGAGCTCCGCCGGAGGAGGCACCCATCACGGAGGGCTGCTACATCATCACCATAGCCTCTCCGATGTTGTGTGAGTAGTTTACTTCAGACCTTCGGGTCCATAGTTAGTAGCTAGATGGCTTCTTCTCTCTTTTTGGATCTCAATACAATGTTTTCCCCCTCTCTCGTGGAGATCTACTCGATGTAATCTTCTTTTTGCGGTGTGTTTGTTGAGACCGATGAATTCTGGGTTTATGATCAAGATTATCTATGAACAATATTTGAATCTTCTCTGAATTCTTTTATGTATGATTGGTTATCTTTGCAAGTCTCTTCGAATTATCAGTTTGGTTTGGCCTACTACATTGGTTTTTCTTGCAATGGGAGAAGTGCTTAGCTTTGGGTTCAATCTTGCGGTGTCCTTTCCCGGTGATAGTAGGGGCAGCAAGGCACATATTGTATTGTTGCCATCGAGGATAACAAGATGGGGTTTTATCATATTGCATGAATTTATCCCTCTACATCATGTCATCTTGCTTAAGGCTACTCTGTTTTCTTGAACTTAATACTCTAGATGCATGCTTTGGATAGCGGTCGATGAGTGGAGTAATAGTAGTAGATGCAGGCAGGGAGTCGGTCTACTTGTCTGGACGGTGATGCCTATATACATGATCATACCTAGATACTCTCATAATTATGCTCAATTCTGTCAATTGCTCAAAAGTAATTTGTTCACCCACCGTAAAATACTTATGCTCTTGAGAGAAGCCACTAGTGAAATCTATGGCCCCCGGGTCTATCTTCATCATATTAATCTTCCAACACTTATTTATTTCCTTTGCTTTTTTTACTTTGCTTTTATTTTACTTTGCATCTTTATCACAAAAATACCAAAAATATTATCCTATCATATCTATCAGGATCTCACTCTCATAAGTGACCGTGAAGGGATTGACAACCCCTTATTGCGTTGGTTGCGAGGAGTTATTTGCTTTGTGCAGGTACGAGGGACTCGCGCGTAGCCTCCTACTGGATTGATACCTTGGTTCTCAAAAACTGAGGGAAATACTTACGCTACTGTGCTGCATCACCTTTCCTCTTCAAGGAAATCCAACGCAGTGCTCAAGAGGTAGCATCAGCATATTCCATGTGCTGACCTGTTTCGGGCTACAACGTATCATGTTGCGGACTTTTCAGACGACTAGTAAGGTGCCTTAGGATGTGGTCTTTCACTCAGTGATGCCGTTGGAGTTGATGGACTCACTTTATCTTCCAAGCCTTCCGCTGTTATCGTATTAGATAGCCTTAAGCCATATTTATTGTAATAAGTTCTCTTTTGAGACATTCGATGTAATAAGTGTGTGATTGCTACTCTGTTATAAATCCTTCAAGTACTGTGCGTGTCAGCATTACCGATCCAGGGATGACACTGATGCACAGAGATCATACTGTTTGAGGTCTGGTCGTTACAGTTTTATATCATATTGCTTGAGTATATCCCTCTACATCATGTCATCTTGCCTAATGCGTTACTCTGTTCTTATGAACTTAATACTCTAGATGCATCTTTGGATAGCGGTCATTGTGTGGAGTAATGTGAGAGTAGATGCGTAATCGTTTGGTCTACTTGTCACGGACGTGATGCCTATGTTCATGATCATGCCTAGATATTCTCATAATTATGCGCTTTTCTATCAATTGCTCGACAGTAATTTGTTCACCCACCGTAATACATATGCTATCTTGAGAAAAGCCACTAGTGAAACCTATGGCCCCCGGGTCTACTTTATATCATATAAGTTTCCAATCTACAATTCTAGTTTACTATTTATTTTGCAATCTTACTTTTCAATCTATACCACAAAAATACCAAAAATATTTATCTTATTATCTTTATCAGATCTCACTTTTGCAAGTGGCCGTGAAGGGATTGACAACCCCTTTATCGCGTTGGGTACAAGGTTCTTGATTGTCTGTGCAGGTACTAGGTGACTTGCGTGTAGTCTCCTACTGGATTGATACCTTGGTTCTCAAAAACTGAGGGAAATACTTACGCTACTTTGCTGCATCACCCTTTCCTCTTCAAGGGAAAACCAACGCATGCTAAAGAGATAGCATCCTTCACCACAAAGGTACTTCGGACATAACATCCGAAGATACCGAAGTTCTCTCCTCCCACGATGAAGACGAGGAGGAAGAGGAGGAGAACAATTCTTCCCCAAAGGGGGAAAGAAGAAAAGGGGGGCCTCCGTGGACCTAGAGGCCGAGGCGTCCAAGAAGGGGAAACTCTTCCTTCCAGATGACTCGGAATCATACGTCGAAGCCGTCCCTGAGTGGAACCCCAGGTCAAAGTCTTCGGCCGAATCGTAAGTATTTAAGGATAATATATATATCCGGCTTTATGCCTTGTGATCCTAACACACAGAATCACGTATTGTAGTCCAGCCCGCAATCTCCCCTAGCGACCATCGTCTTCTGGGAATTCGCTGGGCTCGAACATGATGGAGAGTGAGTCGCCTCCGTCGGCGTCCCCACCCACTGCTATGGACAACACCGAAGTGTTGTCCCGAGGGACCCTTCCAGGCCATGGAGCGGTGCGAGAAGTCATCAAGGTGGCGCCCGAGGGTAATACCTCTGCTGCCGAAAACATGGGGAACCGACCCCCATGGAGACTGGCGACGGGGGCCATGCCCAATTCGGCCCCCAACCGAATATCATTCCGGAGACCAACACGGCTCTGGAATCAGGCGAGCAGCCTCCTTCGAAAGAAGGGGTGCGTCAACTCCACCGGCGACCTCTGTTAATCCGGAGGCGCCGGACACTCTGGTGGAAGCGCTTCAGAGCGCCTCCATTGTTGAGGAACACCGTACCCATATGGGTACGGTGGTTGAAAAGGTTCTGTCCGCTAAAAGCGGATTGAATGAGGCCTATGCTAGCATTGTGACAGGCTTTGAGGTACGTGATGTAATATTTTTTAACTATAAAAAGAATGCCTATGTATAGCCAGTAGCCCGTGAGACTCTGTTCGACGTTCGTTGAAGAAAGGCCGAACGGAGGATCGAATAGCCCTCGCAGAAGATTAACATACATGTGTATTTGAACAAACATGCGTCAAAGTTAGAGGCCACAGCCCATGCCGATGAAGTGTCCGAACTAAGGCGGCGGTCGGAGAGGGCCAATGAAGAGCTCATCCGCACCAACAAACGATTGGAGGAGAAGCAAGGTATGCGATACCTATTCACATCTGAAATGATATGACTTGTTTTTGTGTTATCTTGCTGAGCTTTGTAATTGTGCTAATAGTTGACGCGTCTGAGTTCGAGACCCTCAAAATGCGTTGGCCGAGGCCAAGAAGGAGGCGGAGGGGGAACGAGCCGCCCGCCAAAAGCATGAATCACGGGTGGAGGAAGTCCAGCAAGAGCTCAAGGATGCCATAAGCAAGTGTGATTTCTTGGAGCGCAAGATTGCAGATCAAAATTCTGAACTTGTTAAGGCCCTCCAAAGCGCGCACGAGCCCTGGGTTGAAGCCCAAGGCGCCTGTCAGGAGATTCAAGAGGCCAAGCAGATCTCGGCGGGTAAGGCCTTTAATATGCAAAGCAAATTTGTGAGGAGAAGGTACCTCTTACTGACCCGGGTTTGGAGTTCTCCAGGAACGTTTGCGGATCTACCTTGGAGTGTTGCTAATGTTGCGGAGTTCTTCCGAGCCGAAGAGGGGAGCTCGACGGAGAAGCTGTTCTGCTTGCAGTACCTTGCGCCAGAGCATCCGGTGCCCCTCAATGATCAGCTGACACAGTTGACCAAACTGCACAGGGTGGGCGGGTTAGCTATGAGGGATATTATAATCTGTCTCTGGCCCGCCGAGCCCATAAACAGCAGCTACTTTGGGCTCGTGAAGTGGCTTGTTAGTGCCTGCCCTCGGCTGGATGCCATAACGCGTTGGTCTGTATCGAAGGTGCCCGGATGGCCTTCGCCTTTGTCAAGGCACAGTGGGCGAAGATGAACACCGTCAAGCTGGCAACCGAGGGACCGCCCGCAGGCAAGGAGTACCGTACGCTGGAGCGGTATTTAATATCTTGATGAAGTCTTGGAAGGTTACCGCATTGTAGAGGGCCAATGTTCGAAGGACATTATTTTCGAATGAATGTATCCGTGTTGCCCGAACTTTATATTATGAAACAAGGCTTATGTATAATATGTTGCTTGTTTTACCTATAATTCTTTTCCTCCTGTGCGGCCATTTACGGTATCTCAGAGTTGGCCAGTCGTAGGCTTCAGACCCCATGTAGGTAGTACAGGGTTGTTCGAAATGGCACCTGGACACACTTGACCCAACGGCTTGGTCCTTGAAGGAGGTGTTAGTGCGGTGAACCAAGCAATCAGACTATGTGGCTTTGTCGCTCTCACTTAGCCATTGGAGTTTGACAATGAGATTGTAGGTGCAGCCCCTGGTATTATTTGATTACCCGAACTTGGGTGCTGTAGACGCCTTCCCGGGTGGAGACCGGTCCTTCATGTCATGCGGAAAAAATTGCAAGAAATTTATACTTAGTCTCCGAATAGCTGATCAGCTCTCGCCGCATCATGAAAGTCAGTTTTCGGCTTCCTCTACTGATGTGTTTATCCGGATGAACTAGAAACACAATCGCATTAGTTCTCCCTTTACTACCGTAGCCGAACGAGCGGAACGTGAGGTAGTAAACACAGGAGCCGGGCAACCCAACTATTGACCAAAGAGATGATTTGGAGCCAATGCATATAATGCTATATTTGAGACGCCGAATTGTACTATAAAAGTGTGCAGACTTATTTTATTTTTAAGAAATGTACGTGGCCGAATGGAGCCCCTGGCGATTTAAGTTGTACCGAGGTGTACATGGCAATCAGAAAAGAGAGGGAATACATATTTAGGAAATAAGCCAGTACTGAATATGTTAGGCGACAAACTATTCCTGTTATTGTCTGATTGATACGTCAAAACATATTTTACAAATGATGCGATAAGCATCGAGGCTATTTTACATGCCGAGCACCAGGGAAAGCTGTGTACGGGTCCTAAAAAAGGAAGAGGTGATCTTTAAAGATCCTTGAGATGCTCTGCCGCATGTCTGCGCTGCTTGGCTCCTTGGTGTGTAATCCTTTGAGAGGATCAATGATCGAGTTTTCATAAAGGGCCTGGGAAAGGTGCCCTCGGTACCATCACAAGTTGACGTGGGTTGTAAGTAACCTGAAAAAATAAAAATAAGGAAAAAGGATATGAGGGTCCACATAGGGTCGAACCGTATTGTGGATTTTATCTTTAATATGCCTCCATCTTTGCCCATGGTATCTTTAGTGTGTAGTTATGTCCGCATGGCACGTGTATCGCAATTTGGTTGGGGCTGAGATGGAGGCCGAACTATTAATCGAGCTTCGGACGAGCTGGACTGTCGCTCTGCAGGGTAGTCCAGACGTGTTTAACAGTGTCCGGGGGCTTAATTGCTGATATAGCATTTGGCTTGATAAGGCTGCCCTGTACTTCCGCTGCAAGGGGTGCGGTGTGCTCCTCAATACGGAGGGAGCGCTCTGTGTTTCCATTGACTGTTATAACACCGAGTGGTCCGGGCATCTTGAGTTTGAGATAGGCATAGTGCAGGATCGCATTGAAGTGAGCGAACGCGGTTCATCCGAGCAGTGCATGATAGCCGCTACGAAGGGGACAACGTCAAAGATCAAGTCCTTGCTTCGGAAGTTGTCCGGCGAACCGAAGACGACTTCCAATGTGATTGAGCCCGTGCAACGGGCCTCTACACCAGGTATTACTCCTTAAAAGGTAGTTTTGGTAAGTTTAATTCTTGACGAACCAATACCCATTTTGCGGACCGTGTCCTGATAGAGCAGGTTAAGGCTGCTACTGCCATCCATGAGGACCCGCGTAAGGTGGAATCCATCGATAATTAGGTCAAGTACCAACGCGGCTGAGCCTCCGTGACGGATACTAGTAAGATGGTCTCTACGATCAAAGGTGATCGGACAAGCTGACCATGGATTGAATTTTGGGGCGACTGGCTCTATCGCATAGACATCCGTTAGAGCGCGCTTGCGCTCCCGCTTGGGGATGTGAGTAGCGTATATCATATTCACCATTTTGACCTCGGGGGGAAATTTCTTCTGTCCCCCGGTGTTCGGTGTATGAGGCTCATCGTCGTCGTCCTCACTGGGAGACCCCTTGTCCTTATGTCCGGTGTTTAGCTTACCGGCATGTTTAAAGAACCAACAACTTCTGTTGGTATGGTTAGCGGGCTTGTCGGGGGTGTTGTGAATCTGGCAAGGTTGATCGAGTATTCGGTCCAGGCTAGATGAACCGTCTTTATTTCCTTTAAATGGCTTCCTCCCTTGACCGGGTTTGGAGCCATTGAATCCGGCGTTGACCACCATGTCCTATGTATTATCATTGTTACTTCGGCGCTTGTTTTTGTTGCGTCGGGGCTTGCCGCTGCCATTTCTGGTTTCGGAAGTACCAGGGTCACTGGTACCATTGTTGCTGCGGGCTAACTAGCTATCCTCTCACGCGCAAAAGCGGGTCATGAGTGTTGTAAAGGCTTCCATGGACTTTGGCTTCTCTTGGCCGAGGTGTCGGGCGAGCCATTCGTCACAGACGCTGTGTCTAAAGGCCGCTAGGGCTTCGGTGTCCGGACAATCAACGATTTGGTTCTTTTTAATTAAGAAACTTGTCCAGAGTTTTCAGGATGACTCTCCGGGTTGCTAGACTATGTGAATAAGGTCATAGGCATTTGGGGGCCGTACATAGGTACCTTGGAAGTTGTCTCTAAAGGCATCTTCTAGATCTTCCCAGCTGCCAATAGAATTTTCTGGGAGGCTGTTTAACCAGTGTCGTGATGGTCCCTTAAGCTTTAAGGGGAGATATTTGATGGCATGTAGATCGTCACCGCGAGCCATGTGAATGTGGAGAAGGAAATCTTCAATCCAGACTGCGAGATCTGTCGTACCGTCGTATGTTTCTATTTTGACGGGTTTAAACCCCTCTGGGAACTGATGTTCCATTACTTCATCGGTGAAGCATAGGGGGTGTGTGGCGCCTCTGTACCAGGCGACATCGCGGCGTAATTCGAACTGAGGCCGTATGCGGTTTTCGGCCCATGCAAGGTTGTGTTTGTCCCGCCAGCTCTGATGGCCGTCTTTGCGCGTTGAGCACGCCCCCTCGATCCATAGATTGATCTTGTCAGACCGGCTCTATTGTCCAAGTCGTTGTGTAAATCGTAGGTGTAACCCGGGGCCGTTACCTCCTTGCCTTGACGGCGGTGTGGCACGGGCTGGTGTTCGACATGAGAAGCCGGCCTGTCCCGTCCACGTGGCGGTTGGTCGGGCTCGTCAGCAGTTTTATGCTTTGGCGGTATGGGCTCAAAGGACTCGTCGTCAAATTGAGGTAGTAGCTTGCGCTTCGGGTAACTCTTAGTTGGGCGTTTGAGGCTGTATTCCTCGGCAGCCAGGATGTTAGTCCATCTGTCATTGAGTAGATTCTGATCAGCTCGAAGCTGCTGCTACTTCTTTTTCAGGCTTCTTGCAGTGGCGATTAACCGGCGTTTAAAGCGCTCTTGTTCGAGGGGTTCCTCCGACACAATGAGGCTCACGTCCTCTTCGGAGATTGGTAGGTAATTACTATCCTCCGAGCCCTCGTTCCCGATAGGACCATCGGGATTAACTTTCCCATCCTCTGAATCATCTTGTTCGGATGTTGGCCCGACATGGGCTTCGAGGTCTTCGGTGTTCTCCGGAGTGTTATTGTCTTTGGTGCCGGTATTGCTGTCTTTTTGGCGACGCGATTTTGAGCGGCGGTGCTGACGTCGACATTTTGGAGGTGCTTCGGCACGCTGGTTCTCAACCGGATCCTTCTTGCCGTTGTCGTCATCCTCTTTAGGTGTATCCACCATGTATACATCGTATGTGGAGGTGGCCGTCCAACGTCCGGCAAATGGAGGGTCTTGGCATTGTTCGTCTCCGGCGTCGTCATCCATACCATCGATGTCTTCGGAGGCGTAGTCCAGCATGTCGGTTAGATCTTCAACAGTGGTATGAATTGGGTGGTGGGTGGGACGTAAAATTCCCCACCCTCAGCCCCTAGTCTGGGCTAGGCATAATTCAGGAGCGATCCTTCCGTAATGGCGAGGGATCGCATTAAGTCTAGAGCCTCGTTTAAGGGCGAGGGTTGGACAGAGAAACGAGAGTCCGTGGGGTACTCCGGGGTTGAAGCCTCCTGGCGGCGCCCGCATGACACGGACCTAGAGAGTTCGGACTTAGAGTCCGGTGGAGTTTCCGGTACTTCAGTGGTGAGGAGGGTTCGGTTCGTCTTTGGGTTTGCCGATGACGCCGTCCCATCTGTATCTCCGGTAGCAATCTCCATAATTGCAGAGAGTCCGGCAGGCTCTAAACTCCCGTCTTCGGACCTGATGGCGTGCTCTGGATCTAAGGCCATGGAGGCAATCAGGGCCGCGAACACTTCAAAGATCAAATCTCCTCGGAATCAGCGACATAGTTTAGGTTCCCATAACCGATCTGATGACCAGGGCCGTGGTTGTCGATCTTCTCGAGATGGCCAATCGAGTTGGCACGCAGCGCGAAGCCGTCGAATACAAAAATTTGGCCCGGGGGGTGGGGTGGGGAAATCTCCCCCGAAACAGCATCATTGTGGATGATTGAACGAGCTATTGAATCCTTCATCGACAGCATAGAGGAACTCTCAATGAAAGCACCAATGTCGGTGTCAAAATCGGCAGATCTCGGGTAGGGGGTCCCGAACTGCGCGTCTAAGGTTCAAAGATAGCAGGAGGCAGGGACATGATGTTTACCCAGGTTCAGGCCCTCTTAATGGAGGTAATACCCTACTTCCTGCTTGATTGCCTATGATGAGTATAGGGGTTACAAGAGTTGATCTACCACAAGATTGTAATGGCTAAACCCTAGATGTCTAGCCTGTATGATTGTGATCGCCTCTACGGACTAAACCCTCCAGTTTATATAGACACTGGAGGGGACTAGGGTTGTATAGAGTCGGTTTGCAGAGAAAGGAATCTTCATATCCGAACGCCAAGCTTGCCTTCCACGCCAAGGAGAGCCCATCCGGACACGGGGGGAAGCCTTCTATCTTGTATCTTCACGGCCCACCAGTCCGGCCCACGTCACATAGCCCGGACATCCGGGGACCCCCTAATCCAGGACTCCCTCAACGGCCACCTTTTGTGGCTCTCCTCTCTCCACTAAGGCCCATTAAGGCCCAATATTTCCCTCGGGGGGTTCCGGTAGCCCCTCGGTACTCCGGTAAAATATCCGAATCACTCGGAACCATTCCGATGTCCGAATATAACCTTCCAATATATGAATCTTTACCTCTCGACCATTTTGAGACTCCTCGTCATGTCCATGATCTCATCCGGGACTCCGAACAACATAAATCATAATACAAATCGTCATCTAACGTTAAGCGTGCGGACCCTATGGGTTCGAGAACTATGTAGACATGACCCAGACACATCTCCGGTCAATAACCAATAGTGGAACCTGGATGCTCATATTGATTCCTACATATTCTACAAAGACCTTTATCGATAAAACCACATAACAACATACGCCATTCCCTTTGTCATTAGTATGTTACTTGCCCGAGATTCAATCGTCGGTATCATCATACCTAGTTCAATATCATTACAGGCAATTCTCTTTACTCATTCCGTAATGCATCATCCCGCAACTAACTCATTAGTCACATTGATTGCAAGGCTTATAGTGATGTGCATAAACGAGAGGGCCCAGAGATACCTCTCCGATACACGGAGTGACAAATCCTAATCTCGATCTATGCCAACTCAACAAACACCTTTGGAGAGACCTGTAGAGCATCTTTATAATCACCTAGTTACATTGTGATGTTTGATAGCACACAAAGTGTTCCTCCGGTATTCGGGAGTTGCATAATCTCATAGTTAAAGGAATATATATAAGTCATGAAGAAAGCAATAGCAATAAAACTTAACGATCATTATGCTTAGCTAACGGATGGGTCTTGTCCATCACACCATTCTCCTAATGATGTGATCCCGCTCATGAAATGAGAACACATGTCTATGGTCAGGAAACTTAACCATCTTTGGTTAACGAGCTAGTGAAGTAGAGGCATACTAGGATCACTTTGTTTGTCTATGTATTCACACATGTATCAAGTTTCCGATTAATACAATTCTATCATGAATAATAAACATTTATCATGATATAAGGAAATATAAATAACAACTTTATTATTGCCTCTAGGGCATATTTCCTTCAGTCTCCCACTTGCACTAGAGTCAATAATCTAGATTACATAGTAATGATTCTAACACCCAAGGAGTCTTGGTGCTGATCATGTTTTGCTTGTGGAAGAGGCTTTGTTAACGGGTCTGCAACACTCAGATCCGTATGTATTTTGCAAATATCTATGTCTCCCTCCTTGACTTGATCGCGGATGGAATTGAAGCATCTCTTGATGTGTTTGGTTCTCTTGTGAAATCTGGATTCCTTCGCCAAGGCAATTGCTCTAGTATTGTCACAAAATATTTTCATTGCACCCGATGCACTAGGTATTACACCTAGATCAGATATGAACTCCTTCATCCAGACTCCTTCATTTGCTGCTTCCGAAGCAGCTATGTACTCCGCTTCACACGTGGATCCTGCCACGACGCTCTGCTTGGAACTGCACCAACTGACAGCTCCACCATTCAATATAAATACGTATCCGGTTTGTGACTTAGACTCATCCGGATCAGTGCCAAAGTTTGCATCGATGTAACCATTTACGACAAGCTCTTTGTCACCTCCATAAACAAGAAACGTATCCTTAGTCCTTTTCAGGTATTTCAGGATGTTCTTGACCGCTGTCCAGTGATCAACTCCTGGATTACTTTGGTACCTCCCTGCTAAACTTATAGCAAGACACACATCAGGTCTGGTACACAGCATTGCATACATGATAGAACCTATGGCTAAGGCATAGGGAATGACTTTCATTTTCCACTACAAAAAAATACACTTCCGTGATGATATGTGTTTGTCACAGTAGGTCGCATTTTTTGTCATGCATGTACATCCATGACAAATTTATGACAGAATCAAGATAGTCATACCTGTGATGTCGTAGAAGTGTTCCATGACATTACCAAAATTATCATCATGGAAGTTTCCACTTCCATGATGATAAATCGCGCGTCACAGAAGTGCTTTCGTCAAGGGTGACCGACACGTGGCATCCACCGTAACGGAACACCATTAAGCTATCGGGTCCGGTTTTGGATCCGATAACCCGTTAACAGCCCCGACCAATGGGGATTTTCCACGTGTAAAATCATCATTGGCTGGAGGTAACACGTGTCGGCTCACCGTTGGGAGAGATGTCATCCACTCATTGGACACAAAGCGCCTATGATACATCAACACGTGGCACGGCCCAACAGAGGCCCATTTGTGTGAAAAGGCCGGCCTGTTTGACTTGGTCAAAAGGTGGCGGGCTGGCCCACGGCAAGCTTGTTAACGGCATGTTCGCATATAGCCCATTTACAGCCTGCTATCCCAGGGCCCGTTTACGGCCTATCCGAATTAGGCCCAGTAGCGTCATCTGGGCCGTCCAATATAATTCCAACCCGTTTTTACTTTCGGCCCATGTATGGCCCATGACGTCTTTCGACTCATATGAGGCCCTTAGTAACCCTCGGCCCCTTAACGGCCCGTGGTAAAACTGGCCCGTAATGAACAATGTATCACTTTATACCCATTAACGACCCATTATTCCGTTGGGCCGTTTCCAGCCCATGATATCTTTTGGCCTTCTCAGGGCCCATTTAAGCTTGGTCTCATTTCCGGCATTCGGTTACTTACGGCCCGTTACTGTTATTTTCTGCTTGTGGGCCAAATTCAGCCCGTGGTTACAGTCGGCCCGTTTGCGGCCCATTAATATGTTGGGCCGTTTTCATGTCGAAAAAAACCCATTGGGCTGTTTTCATAGAGTTATCAAATACGGCCAATAAACGGCCCGTTATTGTCCACGAATAGTACGACCCATGATTGGTGAAATGATGATACGCCCCGTAGAAGGCCGATGGATCCTACGGCCCGTAAAAGGCCCATGGGTCGTACGGCCCGTAGAAGGCCTATGGATCCTACGGCCCGTATAGAAGGCCAATGGATCCTATAGCCCGTAGAAGGCCCATGGATCATACGGCCCGCAGGAGGCCCATGGTTACAACAGCCCATGTGTTGCCAGGATTATTAGAAAAACACAGAAAAAGGACTGCAGTGACTACAAGCAAACAACTAAACAAGACAATAAGGAAATAACTAAGCAAGCAATTAACGCTAGACTTTACCGATATTACACATATTACATCCACTGGGCATCAAAGTTCGCCATCAGTGCAAATATAGGGAACAAAGCAGCATATTACATACACTGGCCGTCAAAATTGGCCACCAGTGCAAATAAAGCGGCACAAAACAAAACATAATGAAACAACTTCATAAGATCTCAAGAAACGTGGTATCCATCATGCTGGCAATAAGCTTAGCAAGCTTATTAGCTTTGTCCTGTTTGGCGCTAAAATCCTCCAACGCTTGTTGTTGCACTAGAAAGTTTGCATCTGAATGCTCCAGGGACTTCCGCAGTCCTTCCGCTTCTTGTCGCAGCACAACTGATCGATGTCTTTCAACTTGTAGTTGAGACTCAAGAAACCGTACTGATTCAGATAGTGAGTTTGAATAGCTTGTGCAAGCGGTAGTGGCCAGTAACTCCAACACTAAACCAAGACATGACTTTGGGGTTGTCTCACTGTCTTCGAGATAGTCTTCCTTAGCTGTTTTATCAACTTTGTTGGAGACCAACAAGGATGTGTCACTATCCCGAACCTTATCTGCATTACTTCCTTTACCACTTCTTAATAAGGCACTCTTCCCCAATATTCTGTCAGCATTCTAAAAGAAGAAACAAGCAGACACATAACAATTTAGCATGTACTAGTATATGAAACTCATTTCGGTGAACCAGTTCATTAGTAAGGTGGACAATATTAAACTACCAAGTCTTCTATTGCCAAGTACTAGTACATAATAAAAGCATCAAACAAACATATATCTATTCCTATGGTCACTGCATTGTCTTGCCAAACCAAAGTAGAGACACGGTTCAAATCATATCAGTTCAAGACAAAGCAGCAGTGAAAGAATACAAAGCGTGGGAAACTACACGGCACAACAAGATTTCAGATGGGTACCACGGGTCTACATGTACAACAACACTATTGGCTCTGTTGTGATGCTAGTAATGTGCATGATATGAGAAGTCAACTATATACACAATTGAAATTTAAATCAACAGAGCTATTGATAAGAGCAAGCCTGTTAAAGAAACATGAGTGAACATACCTGCTGTGCCATTGCAGTTTCGATTGGATCCTTCAATTTAAAAATAAGTTTGTATGAGTAAATACAGTGATACAAGAGCAAAGCAGTATGCACAATAGCAATCATAGTTAAAAAGGCGGGCCTAAGTGAGCGCGTAAGCGCGCCTAGGCTCTAGGCGTTGGCGAAACGCATTGCGCATAACTACGCTTAATCTGTGCATAACCGCGCATAAGCATGCGCTTTGATCAGTAAAGCGCAAGGCGGTGGCAAAACACACAATTAACGCCTAGCGCTTTTTTGAACTATGATAGCAATGGAATCTTAAATTAGAACAGTTGTTCTTCAGGTTTAGGCACTTGTTCTACATGAACAGAGTATAGTAAGACGCAAGAATATAGTACTTAAAATTAGAAAATGAGCTCATAGACCTTACCACATTCTTGGTTCGGGACCAAGATCTGAACAAAGTGTTCCCAGTCATCGTCTAGTAAATGTGTCTCAGGAGAACGTAAGGGAATTTGATGAGTTTCTTTGCCGGTGAAGTACGTTTTCTTCAAGTAATTCCGATACTGCCACCAAGCATTCTTGAAGATAGCAGAGGTATTAGCACAGGTTACGTCATCCTGAGTTTCCAAATCGGTCCTTCTCTATAGAGAAAAATGGGAAAATTTGCTATATTATAACCATCATGGAGGTAGGATGTATGGGACAAAGCAAAGGAATTTCCATGAATAACATTACTTACACATAACTCCTGGACAAACACCTGCAACTGACATTTCCCTTCATCTTTAGTATAATATTTCCAAGATTGGAAGATACACACATATGGTTTAACAACATCAAATGCGATAGATGCTAAACTACGACTAGCTGGTTGTGGTTCCTCCACAGGAATAGGCATACTAACTGGTGGAGTTGGGGTTCGCCGTGGTAGTACTGGCCCTTTGGGCACTGGAGCTGCCTTACTAACTGCTCTTGTTTGGGAGCTCTGTGGTGGAGATGGTGTTGTATCAACAGGAACTGGGTTACTATCTGCTGGGGTTGGGGTTAGATTGGGTGAGGCTGGTTCTCTGTCCATCGCAGTAGGGTGATACGTCTCCAACGTATCTATAATTTTTGATTGCTCCATGCTACATTATCTTCTGTTTTGGAAATTATTGGGCTTTATGATTCACTTTTATATTATTTTTGGGACTAACCTATTAACCGGAGGCCCAGCCCAGAATTACTGTTTTTTGCCTATTTTAGAGTTTTGCAGAAAAAGAATATCAAACGTAGTCCAAATGGAAAGAAACCTTCGGGAATGTGATTTTTGGAATGAACATGATCCAAGAGACTTGGACCCTACGTCAAGCAAGCAACAGGGAAGCCACGAGGTAGGGGTGCGCCCCCCCAGGCGCGCCCTCCACCCTCGTGGGCCCCCTATTGCTCCACCGACGTACTCCTTCCTCCTATATATACCTACGTACCCCAAACGATCAGAAACGGAGCCAAAAACCTAATTCCACCGCCGCAACCTTCTGTACCCACGAGATCCCATCTTGGGGTCTGTTCCGAAGCTCCGCCGGAGGGGTCATCAATCACGGAGGGCTTCTAGATCAACACCATAGCCCCTCCGATGATGTGTGAGTAGTTTACCTCAGACCTTCGGGTCCATAGTTATTAGCTAGATGGCTTCTTCTCTCTTTTTGGATCTCAATACAATGTTCTACCCCTCTATCGTGGAGATCTATTCTATGTAATCTTCTTTTGCGGTGTTTTGTTGAGACCGATGAATTGTGAGTTTATGATCAAGTTTATCTATGAACAATATTTGAATCTTCTGAATTCTTTTATGTATGATTGGTTATCTTTGCAAGTATCTTCGAATTATCATTTTGGTTTGGCCTACTAGATTGATCTTTCTTGCAATGTGAGAAGTGCTTAGCTTTGGGTTCAATCTTGCGGTGTCCTTTCCCAGTGACAGTAGGGGCAGCAAGGCACGTATTGTATTGTTTCCATCGAGGATAACAAGATGGGGTTTTTTATCATATTGCATGAATTTATCCCTCTACATCATGTCATCTTGCTTAAGGCGTTACTCTGTTCTTATGAATTTAATACTCTAGATGCATGCTGGATAGCGGTCGATCTGTGGAGTAATAGTAGTAGATGCAGGCAGGAGTCGGTCTACTTGTCTCGGACGTGATGCCTATATACATGATCATACCTAGATATTCTCATAACTATGCTCAATTCTGTCAATTGCTCAACAGTAATTCGTTCACCCACCGTAAAGTACTTATGCTCTTGAGAGAAGCCACTAGTGAAACCTATGGCCCACGGGTCTATTTTCCATCATATTAATCTTCCAACACTTAGTTATTTCCGTTGCTTTTTACTTTGCTTTTATTTTACTTTGCATCTTTATCCTAAAAATACCAAAAATATTATCCTATCGTATCTATCAGATCTCACTCTCGTAAGTGACCGTGTAGGGATTGACAACCCCTTATCGCGTTGGTTGCGAGGATTATTTGTTTAGTGTAGGTGCGAGGGACTCGCGCGTAGCCTCCTACTGGATTGATACCTTGCATCTCAAAAAACGGAGGGAAATACTTATGCTACTTTGCTGCATCACCCTTTCCTCTTCAAGGGAAAACAAACGCAGTGGTCAAGAGGTAGCAAGAAGGATGTCTGGCGCCGTTGCCGGGGAGGTCTACGCAAAAGTCAACATACCAAGTACCCATCACAAACCCTTATCTCCTGCATTACATTATTTGCCATTTGCCTCTCGTTTTCCTCTCCCCCACTTCACCCTTGCCGTTTTATTCGCCCTCTCTTTTTTTCGTTCGCCCCTTTTTCGCTTGCTTTTTTTTTGCTCGTGTGGTTGATTGCTTGTTTGTCACGATGGCTCAAGATAATACCAAATTATGTGACTTTACCAATACCAACGATAATTATTTCCTTAGTACTCCGATTGCTCCTCTTACCAATATTGAATCTTGTGAAATCAATACTGCTTTGTTGAATCTTGTCATGAAAGATCAATTCACCGGCCTTCCTAGTGAAGATGCCGCTACTCATCTAAGTAGCTTCGTTGATTTGTGTGATATGCAAAAGAAGAAATATGTTGACAATGATATTGTTAAGCTGAAGCTATTTCCTTTTTCGCTTAGAGATCGTGCTAAAGCTTGGTTTTCATCTTTGCCTAAAAATAGTATTGATTCTTGGAATAAGTGCAAAGATGCTTTTATCTCTAAGTATTTTCCTCCCTCTAAGATCATCTCTCTTAGAAACGACATTATGAATTTTAAGCAACTTGATCATGAACATGCTGCACTATCTTGGGATAGAATGAAATTAATGATACTTAATTGCCCCACTCATGGTTTGAATTTGTGGATGATTATACAAAATTTTATGCCGGATTAAATTTTGCTTCTACAAATCTTTTATATTCGGCCGCGGGAGGCACTTTTATGGAAATCACTTTAGGAGAAGCTACTAAACTCCTAGATAATATTATGGTTAATTATTCTCAATGGCACACTGAAAGATCTACTAATAAAAAAGTGCATGCGATAGAAGAAATTAATGTTTTGAGTGGAAAGATGGATGAACTTATGAAATTATTTGCTACTAAGAGTGTTTCTTCTGATCCTAATGATACGCCTTTTGTCTACTTTGATTGAGAATAATAATGAATCTATGGATGTGAATTTTGTTGGTAGCAATAATTTTGGTAACAACGCGTATAGAGGAAACTTTAATCCTAGGCCTTATCCTAGTAATTCCTCTAATAATTATGGTAATTCCTACAAAAATTCTTATGGAAATTTTAATAAGATGCCCTCTGAATTTGAGACTAGTGTTAAAGAGTTTATGAATTAGCAAAAGAATATCAATGCTTTGCTTGAAGAGAAATTGCTTAAAGTTGATGAATTGGCTAGGAACGTTGATAGAATTTCTCTTGATGTTGATTCTTTAAAACTTAGATCTATTCCTCCTAAACATGATATCAATGAGTCTCTGAAAGCCATGAGAATTTCCATTGATGAGTCCAAAGAAAGAACCGCTAGGATGCGTGCTAAGAAAGATTGCTTTATGAAAGCGTGTTCTTCAAATTTATATGAAAATAAAGATGAAGATCTAAAAGTTATTGATGTGTCCCCTATTAAATCTTTGTTTTGCAATATGAATCTTGATAATGCTGGGACTGAATATGATCCACCTTTACCTAGAAGGCGTTACAAAAATTCGGAGTTTTTAGATCTTGAAGCTAAATTTGATAAAAGTGGGATTGAAGAAATCAATACATTAGATTTTAATAAACCCACTATTTTGTATTTCAAGGAATTTAATTATGATAATTGCTCTTTGATAGATTTTATTTCCTTGTTGCAATCCGTGCTAAATTCTCCTCATGCTTATAGTCAAAGTAAAGCTTTTACCAAACATATCGTTGATGCATTGATGCAATCTTATGAAGAAAAACTTGAGTTGGAAGTTTCTATCCCTAGAAAACTTTATGATGAATGGGAACCTACTATTAAAATTAAGATTAAAGATCATGAATGCTATGATTTGTGTGATTTGGGTGCTAGTGTTTCCACGATTCCAAAAACTTTGTGCGATTTGCTAGGTTTCTGTGATTTTGATGATTGCTCTTTAAACTTGCACCATGCGGATTTCATTGCTAGGTTTCTGTGATTTTGATGATTGCTCTTTAAACTTGCACCATGCGGATTTCACTATTAAGAAACCTATGAGAAGAGTTAATGATGTTCTTATTGTTGCAAAAAGGAACTATGTGCCCGTAGATTTTATTGTTCTTGATATAGATTGCAATCCTTATTGTCCTATTATTCTTGGTAGACCTTTCCTTAGAACGATTGGTGCAATTATTGATATGAAGGAAGGGAATATTAGATTCCAATTTCCATTAAAGAAAGGCATGGAACACTTCCCTAGGAAGAAAATAAAATTACCATATGAATCTATCATGAGAGCCACTTATGGATTGCCCACCAAAGATGGCAATACCTAGATATATTCTTGCTTTTATGCCTTGCTAGGGGCGTTAAACGATAGCGCTTGTTGGGAGGCAACCCAATTTTATTTTTAGTTTTTTTGCTTTTTGCTCCTGTTTAGGAATAAATATTTGATCTAGACTCGGGTTAGATGTGTTTTAATGTTTTAATTAGTGTTTGTGCCAAGTTAAACCTATAGGATCTTCTTGGATGATAGTTATTTGATCTTGCAGAAATTTCCAGAAACTTTCTGTTCACGAAAATAATTGTTAAAAATCACCAGAACGTGATAAAATATTGATTCCAATTGATGCTGATCAATAAACAAATTGCCTAGGTCTTCCTATTTTGGCTGATATTTTGGAGTTCCAGAAGTTTGCCTTATTTACAGATTGCTACAGACTGTTCTGTTTCTGACAGATTCTGTTTTTCGTGTGTTGTTTGCTTATTTTGATGAATCTATGAATAGTAAAAGAGTTTATAAACCATAGAGAAGTTGTAATATAGTAGGTTTAACACCAATACAAATAAACAATGAGTTCATTACAGTACCTTGAAGTGGTCTTTTGTTTTCTTTCGCTAATGGAGCTCACGAGATTTTCTGCTGAGTTTTGTGTTGTGAAGTTTTCAAATATTGGGTGAAAGATTTGATGGATTATGGAACAAGGAGTGGCAAGAGCCTAAGCTTGGGGATTCCCATGGCACCCCCAAGATAATCTAAGGACACCATAAATCCAAAGCTTGGGGATGCCCCGGAAGGCATCCCCTCTTTCGTCTACTTCCATCGTTAACTTTACTTGGAGCTATATTTTTATTCACCACATGATATGTGTTTTGCTTGGAGCGTCTTGTATTATTTAAGTATTTATTTGTTAGTTTACCACAATCATATTTTATTTACACACCTTTTGAGAGAGACACACATGATTCGGAAATTATTAGAATGCTCTATGTGCTTCACTTATATCTTTTGAGTAGTTTTGCTCTAGTGATTCACTTATATCTTTTAGAGCACGGTGGTGAATTTGTTTTATAGAAACTATTGATCTCTCATGCTTCACTTATATTATTTTGAGAGTCTTAAAATAGCATGGCAATTTGCTTTAGTTAATATCATGAGAAATTTGATGCTTGATAATTGTTTTGAGATATAAAGGTGGTAATATCATAGTTGTGCTAGTTGAGTAATTGTGGAATTGAAAAATACATGTGTTGGAGTTTGTGATTCCCGTAGTATGCACGTATGGTGAACCGTCATGTAACAAAGTCGGAGCATGAAGTATTTGTTGATTGTCTTCCTTTGTGTGGCGGTCGGGATCGCGCGATGGTGAACTCCTACCTACCCTTCCACCAGGAGCATGTGTAGTAGTACTTTGCTTCGAGGGCTAATAAATTTTTGTAATAAGTATATGAGTTCTTTATGACTAATGTGAGTCCATGGATTATACGCACACTTACCTTTCTGCAATTTTCTAGCCTCTTCGGTACCGCGCATTGCCCTTTCTCACCTTGAGAGTTGGCGCAAACTTCGCCGGTGCATCCAAACCCGGTGATATGATACGCTCTATCACACATAAACCTCCTTATATCTTCCTGAAAACAGCCACCATACCTACCTATCATGTCATTTCCATAGCCATTCCTAGATATATTGCCATGCAACTTTCCACCATTTCATTTATCATGACATGCTCCATCATTGTCATATTGCTTTGCATGATCATGTAGTTGAAATTGTATTTGTGGCAATGCCACCGTTCATAATTCTTTCATACATGTCGCTCTTGATTTATTGCATATCCCGGTACACCGCCGGAGGCATTCATATAGAGTCATATTTTGTTCTAAGTATTGAGTTGTAATTCATGAGTTGTAAGTAAATAAAGTGTGATGATCATCATAATTAGAGCATTGTCCCAAGTGAGGAAAGGATGATGGAGACTATGATTCCCCCACAAGTCGGGATGAGACTCCGGACTAAAAAAAGAGGCCATAAAAAAAGAGAAAAGGCCAAAATAAAAAAAACGAGAGAAAAAGAGAGAAGGGACAATGTTACTATCCTTTTACCACACTTGTGCTTCAAAGTAGCATCGTGATCTTCATAATAGAGAGTCTCTCATTTTGTCACTTTCATATACTAGTGGGAAATTTCATTATAGAACTTTGCTTGTATATTCCAATGATGGGCTTCCTCAAATGCCCGAGGTCTTCGTGAGCAAGCAAGTTGGATGCACACCCACTTAGTTTTTTTGAGCTTTCATACACTTATAGCTCTAGTGCATCCGTTGCATGGCATCCCTACTCCTCGCATTAACATCAATTGATGGGCATCTCCATAGCCCGTTGATTAGCGTCGTTGATGTGAGACTTTCTCCTTTTTTGTCTTCCCACATAACCCCTACCATTATACCTTATTCCACCATAGTGCTATATCCATCACTTGCGCTCATGTATTGCGTAAGAGTTGAAAAGGCTGAAGCGCATTAAAAGTATGAACCAATTGCTTGGCTAAAACCGGGGTCGTACATGATATGAATATTTTGTGTGGGGAAGATGGAGCATAGCCAGACTATATGATTCTGTAGGGATAACTTGCTTTGGCTATGTTATTTTGATAAGACATAATTGCTTAGTTAGTATGCTTGAAATATTATTGTTTTTATGTCAACATTAAACTTTTATCTTGAATCATATCAAATCTGAATATTCATGCCACAATAAGATGAATTACATTGAAATTATGCCAAGTAGCATTCCGCATCAAAAATTATGTTTTTATCATTTACCTACTCGGAGACGAGCATGAATTAAGCTTGGGGATGCTTGATACGTCTCCAACGTATCTATAATTTTCGATTGCTCCATGCTATATTATCTTCTGTTTTGGACATTATTGGGCTTTATTATTCACTTTTATATTATTTTGGGACTAACCTATTAACCGGAGGCCTAGCCTGTAATTGCTGTTTTTTGCCTATTTGAGTTTCGCAGAAAAAGAATATCAAACGTAGTCCAAAGCGGAATGAAACCGGGGGGCGTGATTTTGGAACGAACATGATAAAGGAGACTTGGACCCTCGTCAAGCAACCAACAGGTAAGCCACGAGGCGGGGCGCCTACCCCCCAAAGCGCCCTCCACCTCGTGGGCCCCTGTTGCTCCACCGACGTACTCCTTCCTCCTATATATACCTCACGCCCCAAGCGATCGAAGCGGAGCCAAAACCTAATTCCACCGCCGCAACCTTACGTACTCCACGAGATCCCATCTTGGGGTCTGTTCGAAGCTCACGGGAGGGTCATCAATCACGGAGGGCTTCTAGATCAACACCATAGCCCCTCCGATGATGTGTGAGTAGTTTACCTCAGACCTTCGGGTCCATAGTTATTATCTAGATGGCTTCTTCTCTCTTTTTGGATCTCAATACAATGTTCTCCCCCTCTCTCGTGGAGATCTATTCGATGTAATCTTCTTTTGTGGTGTGTTTGTTGAGACTAATGAATTGTGGGTTTATGATCAAGTTTATCTATGAACAATATTTGAATCTTCTGAATTCTTTTATGTATGATTGGTTATCTTTGCAAGTCTCTTCGAATTATCAGTTTGGTTTGGCCTACTAGATTGATCTTTCTTGCAATGGGAGAAGTGCTTATCTTTGGGTTCAATCTGCGGTGTCCTTTCCCAGTGAAAGTAGGGGCAGCAAGGCACGTATTGTATTGTTGCCATCGAGGATAACAAGATGTTTTTTTTATCATATTGCATGAATTTATCCCTCTATGTCATGTCATCTTGCTTAAGGCGTTACTCTGTTCTTATGAACTTAATACTCTAGATGCATGCTGGATAGCGGTCGATGCGGGGAGTAATAGTAGTAGATGCAGGCAGGAGTCGGTCTACTTGTCTCGGACGTGATGCCTATATACATGATCATACCTAGATATTCTCATAACTATACTCAATTATGTCAATTGCTCAATAGTAATTCGGTCACCCACCGTAAAATACTTATGCTCTTGAGAGAAGCCACTAGTGAAACCTATGGCCCCCGGGTCTATTTTCCATCATATTAATCTTCCAACACTTAGTTATTTCTGTTGCTTTTATTTTACTTTGCATCTTTATCATAAAAATACCAAAAATATTATCTTATCATATCTATCAGATCTCACTCTCGTAAGTGACCGTGTAGGGATTGACAACCCCTTATCGCGTTGGTTGCGAGGATTTATTTGTTTTGTGTAGGTGCGAGGGACTCGCGCGTAGCCTCCTACTGGATTGATACCTTGGTTCTCAAAAACTGAGGGAAATACTTACGCTACTTTGCTGCATCACCCTTTCCTCTTCAAGGGAAAACCAACGCAGTGCTCAAGAGGTAGCATAGGGGTACAGTCTACGAGAGTTTGGGTTATGTGTGGTAGGGCTGGTTCTCGTGCATGTAAAACCGGGGTGCTATCTCCACCAAGAGGTAGCACTGTTTTATTTGAAGACAGTGTTTTTAGTCCGCTAGATGCTGGCATCACCCGCTCCAATTCAAATGGCTGATAAGCAGGAAACATAGTTGAATGTACAGACATTGTATGAGAGACAGATGCAATAGATAGTGTGGAAAAAAGAGGGCATGAAATAGTTGACATGTATATTGTTTAACTAAAACGGATAGCATGACATAATTTCACATATATGATGTCTATCTAAACTGGATAGCATAGCATAACATAATTCAAAGATATGGTGAATAACTAAACAGGATCACATGACATAATTCACCGATATGTTATGTAAGTAATCAGGATCACATTATTTAATTCACATATGTGATTTATATGCTAAACAGAGGGCATTAGATATGATGTCTGAACTAAGAACATGGTTTTGAATATTGTGTATATGATGTCTAATCTATGCAATGCAAGACACCATATGCATGATATGAGCAGTATAACCATGCCAAGTTAGAGCATACACCTCGGTGGGGGAATAGGACTGGTCATCTGTCTCTGAATCCATCTCTGAGGAGCTATCGGGACCCAACAAGAGATCTGCTTCGACAGGTAGCACTGTCTGCTCAAAAGGCCTTGCTTCCACTCCAGATTTTTCAATCTCCCACCCAAATGGCTGATTCACACGAAGAGTAGTTTAATGTACAAACATTGTCGACAAATGGCAATGTAATGAAGAAAAGGATGGGCAAGATATCATTCAAATATATGATGCCTGGTTAAACAGGATGTCATTGCACATTTCACGTATATTATGGCTGGCTAAAAGACATGAGACTGCACAATTCCCATATATGATATAGAAACTAAACAGGTGGCATTACAGAACATGTCTAAACTAAGCAGATGACATAAATGATTTCAAAAGTAGGCCTTTGCAAGGCAACATATGCATGATATGACTAACATCATCATGCCAAGGTAAACAAACACCTTGGGGGTAAATAGGAGTGGTCAGCGGCATCTGAATCCACCTCAGAACAGATAGCTTCCTCTAGATTACAATCTGGAGAGGGGTGGGGAGGGTTTGCCATTGAACCCACCATGGAGAGCATGCAGAAATATGGAGAGCATGCAGAAATATGGGTCTGCATGACATTGTATTGCCGCGCAAAACTCTTCCCTTTTTCTCTACATGTTCAGCATGACTGTGTACAATATCTGACATGCATACAAAAAAAAATATGGTGAGATTATGTAAGGAGAGCATGCAGAAATTTAGAGTGATGGTAACAACCAGTGGATGGATCCAAAAATAATGATAGCGGTGATGATTGCTTAAATTTAATAAAAGACAGATGATGATTGCTTTACTATTTGTTTCCCACCCAAGATGAACAACATAGGCATACCCTAGGTGAACCAGATATTAGACAGAGATACTATTCATTGCTTCCTCGATATGTGCCCCATAACTAAATTAGAACTCAAGTTTGAACATTATTTTGGACCTGACTTGGAGTCCAAGAGGTGAACAGGACGATAAAGTAGCAGGTAAGTTTAAGCAATGCATAACATAAGCAGAATCAAAAGAGTGCGACCTCTCTTGTGGACCCGTGTACTCCTCAGGTTCATCTGCTGAGTCGATGATGGTGATGCTGTTGTGGTGGGTGTCGGCGGCAGGGAAGGAGATCTGAGGTGGCGAAAGACGGTTAGGAGTCGTGATGTTTGGTTTGGTGGATGCTTCTGTCGATGGAGCAACTCAGGTGAGGTGGACGACGTCGCGGCAGGAGCAGGACAAACCACACAAAGTTCCCTTCGACACCTACCTGTAACTGAAGTAATTCTGTAAGGGCTCATTTGGCTTGCATGATTCTAAAAACGCAGGGATAGGAAAAACACCGGAATAGGATAGAATGCACATGGTAAACAGAGCATTTCTAAACACATGATTTCTGTCAACTTGGGTGTTTGGTTTGGAGGAATTGGAAGAGTAGAGGAATGCAAAGAAACATGGCCAAAATAAAGTGAAACCATATGAAAGCGTGTACAGTTAGAATGTTATTCTGCCACTAATGCACTTGGTCTTGTTTTCATGCATAGGATTTTGAAAAGTAGGTCCATGTGGATGTTTTGCTTCATTCCTTTCAACAAAATGCATGAATAATTGAATAGTAGAGTGCCATTGGAAAATTCCCTATTGCTATGTTTTTCCGTCGAACCAAAATAGCCCTAATGGATCGACATGAATGTATAGTAATAAGTGATGCAACAAGTGTACAACCTCTTTGCCGTAGCCGTGTCGACCTCAGCATCATTGGGTTGGTCACTGAAGCAGTTGAGGCAGAGGTGGTTGTCGGAGGTGTGGAGGAAGATCTGAGGAATTTGTAGACGGCGTCCAGGGCACTGCTCTATTGTGATGGATCGTTTTGTCGTTGGAGCAGCACCGGTGAGCCGTAAGACGTCAAGGCTGAAGCAGCACAAGACATACATCGTCAATCTCAAGTGGGATTCTAATAGCATCTCCAATAGATGATGTAAAATAGATGTAAAATTTACATCACCAAAAACCACCTGACTACAACTGATGAGGTAAAAACTGTTGACTCTGAACTTAACTGTCGAAACTGAAATTTACTTTGGAATCTGAATGTTACTATCGAAACTGAACGCAATGGTAGCAGAGAGGCACTTGACATGTAGTTTAGGGAGGGCCTGCAGTTCATCTTCAACCTGCACCCCCTAGAGCCGCCAGCCACCACCGGCCGAACCGCCAGCCCCAACGCCGCCTCGCCACCCCGAAACAACTCCCCACCGCCGGTCCGCCGCCGCCCCGGCCAGCCCTATAGCCCCCCCCCCCGCCCCACCCTGGACCCTAAGATAGATAGTGGGGTACCTCTCCGTGAGCCCCGTCCCTGCTGCGGGTGGTTCTTCCTTAACTCCGCGAGCCCTCCACCCGTGAAAATCGGTGGCCCAAAATTGATTCGATCATGAAGTGTAGCTTCATCAGAGCAGAGCAAAGAAGACGAGCGAGGGGAGAGCAGCAGCAGCTGGGCGAGCGAGCGATCGAGCGAGAGCAGGAGCAGCAGCAGCTGGGCGAGTGAGCGATCGAGCGAGAGCCGGAGCAGCAGCAGCAGCGCGAGCGAGCGAGAGCAGGAGCAGCAGCAGCAGATCCGGCTGGTATGGACGCCACCGCCGAAGGGGCCTCACACTGGGGGAGAGCCACCGTGGAGATGTCGCCCGCGGCGCCTGCTTCAAGGTAGCCGCTCCATGGGGGTGCGGGATGGAGCACCGTCGGCGCCGGGAGGTCGAGCTAAGGAGAAGGTGCGATGCGATGAGTGTACAACCTCTTTGGTGGCACCGAGTAGGCCTCGGCTTCGTCCGAGGAGTCGGTGAGGATGCTGCGGTTCCAGTGGAGCAGGTTAAGGCGGCGCTGTGGGGATGGAGCAGCCGCGATAGACGAGGCTATCACCGAAGCAGCTCCTTGGAGGTGGAGGACGGGGCGCCTGAACCGGCAGGACAACGAGATGGACGACGGATCCTCATCCGGGGAGGTGGACGAGGGACGTCGAGCTGTTGCGGTGGATGACATCGTCGGGGAAGAGGCTCCGGCTGGGCAGCGGTGAGGTGGCAGACGGAGGAGGGTGGGGTTTCGCGGCTGGAGTGGAGAGGTTATGGCGGCCTGGGATTTCGAATGGCAAAAAGGAGGCGATGGGAGGGGGTGAACCATGACTTAGGGACACGCTTGTCCAAAATGTAGGGTGTGTTACAAAAGTACCCCACACCGATTTGAACTAGCGGCCCTTTCGGCTCAGGGTTAGAAGGGGGATTTCACGTGTCGGGATTTGGCAGCTGGAGGGAGTTTTCGCGCGCGTTGTAATTTCGGGATAGCAAGGCGCGGGTTGTTAAGGCACCAGTTTTGGGAGCACGATATCTGAATTTTCGGGATATAACAAGGGCGGGTTGAATTTTAGGGACAAGCTTAACGTGTAATATTGTACTTGTACGTACCAAATCAATTCGCACTTCCCTCAACCAAAAAGAAAACGAAAAAAATAAAACTATTCACACCACACAAAGAGAGAGTCTTGCCCCGTTTTACTATAAAAATGCTATTTAAAGCTACTCATACCAACAATTTAGTGCAATTAAATGCTATTCGGTAGTATGAATCCATGTTATGTCCAATTAAATTTTTTCGCTTGCTGTATAACGCATGTAACCTACTCATACCAACATTTTAGTGCATTCCAAATGTCTATACTACCGCTGCAATTCGAACTGAATTTGAATTCGTTTCTCTATTTCAATAACAAATCTACAATCATGATTGTTGCCAACTTCAACCATCATTCGTGTATTACCTTAATAACACACCACATGATTACTATAGAGATAGATATGAACTATGTGTACTACATGAACTCGAATTCTTTTTTTGAATACACTTGATCTTGATTCCAAATAATAGTACATTTGATGTACTAACTCTATATTCATAATCTAAACCATGTTCCATACGTGTACACCATGTTTATCACATATAGTATAGTGCCCCGCCCCCTACATTATGACAAGTCTTTAGACCTGAGCTGCAAAAGCCACACATTAGCCCAAATTATGATCAATGTTCTATATGTTATACGTAGTACTAGCAAGATTCCCATGCATTCCATAGAACATCGACATGATCAAGGGGAGGCCTAATTTGCAAATATGGAGAGGGGTGTGGGTATCTTTTTTCAAAATTGCCATAGTTTCCTTCCTATCCGTTAGATATAAATCGGACGGCCTATATTGCAGGATGGCACCATCATCAACAACTCCGTTTTTTATAAGAGTACAGATAAAATATATTATATGTAGTATAACATGTTCATAACCACACCATGTGTATCACCGTTATATATATTCACGCATGCGTCGGTTTAAAACACTATGATAAATTCTTCAAATATCCGAATTCGCTTTTTATAATGAAGTATGATCTCTATTCGTCTTTTACACCCACACAATCCTCTTATCTTTGTAGCTAGCTAGTGCTAAATTTCTCTCGTGCATGCAGACGCCTGCATCCCTCTAACCCTCCCTCAACATTCTCTAGCTCCATCACGCAAATTCGTCTTTTCACTTTAGGTCGTTCACCAATGGTGTGTGTAGCTCCCCCCCAGCTCCTTCTTTACGGCACACATCGATCGATATGCCTCTCTAGCCAGGTGTGCCTAGCACAAACACAAGCTTCCCCTATTCTCTTATCACCGTCCATGCCTCACTCCCACCACTCTTTTTATCGATCTCGTACTCTAACACTCCTTCCCCCTCGATATAGTATGACTCTCGCACCACCTCCTAGATGCATCCCTCTCTCTCTACCCTTCTCCCCGTGCCTAATTAGCTTCTAACACACACATGCATGTATACCGATCGATCTCCCAACATATACCTAGGTCGACTTTAACTATTCCCCCCCATCGATCGACGTACCTCACAAGTTATGTCTCTCCTTTCTCTGACAAAGGACGATTGATCTTCCTATGTAGTTATGTCTTCTTACCACAGCCATATCGCTGCCCCCCCTCATCATTCGTGCATGCCTCTGACCCGTCTCTCACTGCTTGCGTGCACAGCAGCCATCCCCTCTCTTATTGATATTGTAGGCGTGCTCTTCGGTTGTCTAGCAATCCTATCCCACCATTTGTTAGAAGCAACTCCACTACCACCCCCTCCAACACTCTAGCTCTGTCTCTCTCCCAACCTTATTCCTCTCCTGCACATATGCATGGATGCCGATCGATCTCCCTTAATACATGAGATAGATCGATCTCCCTTAATACATGAGGTAGGCCTCTCTCCTCCCCCACACATAAACCAACCATTGTACCTCTATAGTTAATTAGGCCTCCTCCCCCCACTACACATCGATAGTCGAGCGCTGCAGGTAGGTATCCATGCCACAGAGACAAACCGCACCTGTCCCCTCTCTCGTTCTAGTAGGCCAGCCACTCTATATCTTTGACGTGGGCACACACAAATTCGATGGCACTCTTTATCGACCGCGCGCGCGCACACACACACACATCATCCCTCTCTTCGATTCTATGGACACCTCAAGTCGATGAGACCTCCACTCTCTTATCGTGGATCGCCCCCTCTATATATATATATATGATATATCCAGGACTCTATTTCACACACATTGCATATGTTACATTTTTTGATTGACCCCCCCCCCAAAAAACTCTCATGAACCCACAGACTATATCTCTCTATGTTTGTATCGCTCTCACACAACCCCACGTAGGTGGTGTACGTATACAAGAAGAGAATAGGTGCACCGTGCACGTACTCACGCTTCGTGCCCAGCCACACCCGCGCGGGTACACGGTGGAGCTCATTTCTGTATGAAATGGCAGCCCACGTGCTAATTTGAACGCGTGTACGAAATGGCAGACCTCATTAGGTCGTGTACCACGCGTGCACGAAACAAAGTTCGACTTGATGCATTGGCGCATTATTTTTAAATAAAGTTATATCGCTCAATGGCACATACACAGAATATAAACCGATTTTTATGGAGAAAAAGGTAGTCCGCTCCACTATATACAATGGAGCCTCCCTGCATGGTTTGTCTCTCTTCAGAGTATCTCACACAACGCTGTGGTGGCTCTCTCTCTCTCTCACTGTTGGTCACTGATCCGGCCGCATCCCGTCCGCCGGCGGAAAGGGAGGACGTGCATCGTTTCTCCGCACGACGGCACCGAGGCAGCACGTCCCGATCTGCGGTACACGCCGTTCTCTCCGACCAAGCTCCGACGCGGTAGGGCCTACGCCAACTGCTCGCTGCCGCAGTATGGGCAGATTCCGCCCGCCGCCGCTCACCTAGCTACATCCCGACGACCTCCAGGTATCCCCTCCGGCCTTGCTCCTGCCCGTCTTCCCACGTCGTTGCATGTGGATCTTCCATAGTTCTTTGCACAAAACGTAGCTCGTCCGGCGTACTTTCCATATTGCAATCTCGTCCTCACACCGTTTTAGACAAACACAACGGTGTTGTTATCTTCCCTTAATACAAGGAATATGCTTCCTTTTTATCGTCGCAACTGTCATCAACAATATTTATCTTTTTACAAATTTCAAATGGGCATATTTTAGAGTGTAGATTCACTCATTTTGCTTCGTATGTGTACTCCCTCCGTTCCTAAATATTTGTCTTTCTAGAGATTTCAACAAGTGACTACATACGGAGCAAAATGAGTGAATCTACACTCTAAAATATGTCTATATACATCCGTATGTAGTAGTCCATTTGAATCTCTAAAAATACAAATATTTGATTAGTCACTCGTTGAAATCTCTAGAAATACAAATACTCCGGAGTATATTTAAGAACCGAGGGGGCAGTGCACAGCCGCATGGGAGACTCAGACCGGTCGTTGCGCAACATTAATAGTGAGTAATGAGCAGTCAAATCATAAGCCCCACCATTCCCACTGTAAGTTTCTTGGAAGAAGCAACCATCAATACGATCTTCTTTGAATCCGCTCATACTACTCCATCCATCACTGTTTATAGAGCGCGCTTCAGTAAAGAGAAAACCTCTGAGACCAAGGCGACTAGCTATCGGCCTGAAAAATAGCATTGGTAGTTATAGCACGACGTCTATTACTAGAGGAAATAATGCGTACACACATGCATGCAGTGCTTCCACCCCGGGTAGACACATGCATGCACTTACTCCACTCTGTAGTACTACATCGAGAGAAAATTGCGGTTACCACGCCCTAATTAATTGAGCATTAAACCAAACGCGTCTAAAGTCTCTCTGGTGGTGGAAATGCATTGAGAGAAATGCATCATAATGAAGCGCGCTCTGTAAACTGTGGCGGAGGGAGTAGTAGTATGAAGGCGCAAAACCAAGTACGCGTATGGCCAGTCGGTTAACGCACCCCGTCTTGGCATATCACTGACATGTGAGACCGGAGTGTGAGCAAAGTGATCTCAATTGATGGCAAAATGGCCAACCCACCGTTCCTTGAGAGAGTTGAGGAGCGAGAACACACAGACGGGCTCGCACGGAGGCCAAGATATATCCGAGCATGGTTGATCGATATCATCATTACATGTTGGGCTGCCGTTTTCCGCCCTTCTTCGGAATAAATGTGTACTTTATCAAAGATTAAGAAAAATAAGAGTACATAGGCTCCACCATGCGGTTCTAGTAGTAGTACTACTCATACTACTAAACCTTGCGCTTGGCTCTTCGCCTCTTCGTGAAGTCGAACAATGATGGTACTCCGCATGTTCGGTATTTACTGATGTATGCCTCGCAATCGACACCGAATGAACTGATGCATGTCCACCGCCTGGGCGAGGTACGTTGCATTAGTCAAAAGCGTAAGCGAGCTTCACCTTGTCCTGCAAGCTTCTCCTCGTTCTGCGAGTTGACGGGACACACCAACAAGTAGTGCTAGTCCATACTCCCTCCTTTCGGTTAATATGGCTTAATCTTTTTGCGGGTAAATGAGAGAGCTTTATTCATATATAAGCAATCTTAGGACGATCAGCCAAGACACTGGTCACTAGGAAGCGAGGTACCCCGCAAAAAAGGAAGTAGGAAGCGAGGTGTTTCATCAAGCCAGCTCTCGGCCACATGCAAAGTGCAGCAAGCACGGTTCGCACAAAGATGCGCCGCAAGGTTTGCTGACCTGTTTACATGCTGAATAAAAAAAGAGAGGAAATATTACCGAGCGCTCCTATTTGTAACAGGATATGAGCCATAATTAAGCGAGAATTGTGGCGAGTGTTCCATGCAATCAACTTCCATTATCACATGCAAGATCCCTCAAAGAGAACCAAATGTGTTGAAGATTGCTTTATCACATTTTAAAAATATAATAAGAGTGCAGACACGTAGGGGGAGTACGCATATTGAGAGAGCTTTATTGCATGCATTAGGGCGTCGCGCGCATTTTTGCATCCATGTGTACGTGTGACTGTTGCATACACGTAGGGGAGTACGTGTAGGGGCCACTAAAGGAGCAGTCAAATCACACAGTAAGTTAGTCAGAAGAAGCAACCATCATTTCACTCTTCAATTACACGTACGCAATATAAAATGGTTGATATGGAGAGAAAAAGAAAACCACTATATATACACTAGCAGGAGCCTAAGCTACAAGCCTGCTTGCTTGGGTTGCTCTCTTCACAAGCATCTAACGACGGTGGCCACACCGCTGGTCACATATCCGGCCTGATCCCACAGCTGGGGGAAGGGAACAATGTTCTGCGTAGATGCGGTCGACATCGGTGAGGAAGAAAATCCACAGTCGGTGCATCCCAATCGGGGGTCACCGCGGTATGGGCCAATGCCGCGTCCCAACCGCCCTTCTAACTACAGCCCGACGTCTGTTTCAAAAATACTGCCTCCATTCCAAAATAGATGACCCAACTTTGTACTAACTTTGTGCTAAAATTAGTACAAAGTTGAGTCATCTATTTTGGAACAGAGGGAGTACTAGTGCATGTCAACAAAAGTTATACTAGTATCTCCGTTCCGTTTTAAAAAAGCATATAAGCTGTTACTTCTTACCCAAAGGATATTTATATCCAACAGACACAAAATATCCACTCATTGTTGAAATTACTTTCATCGCTGATCGATGTCAAGGTAATTGCTGATCGCCACCAAAACCCACCATCTCTTAAGCTAAAGTAGACCGAGCTAACCCCTATATTAGCATATTACTAAGATAAGCAGAAGGCCTTTGTAGAATCATTTAGGGCGTGAGCTTGTCAATCTGAATGTGGAGGGACACCAGCTTAGCCCGCCAATAGCTTGGGCGGGCTGTGAAGAAGGTCAGCTCTCTGCGGTGGCGTCGCGGGATCCCAGCTGCTTGTCACCTTCATTTCCACCTTGTGGCGTCGGTCCTGCCTTTGGGCTCCCCGTGAACCGTTCTCCCACAGCTTGGCCACGTAGTGCGGCGGTGGGGCGCCCGCTCGATCTGCGCATTTAATCGACACGGTGATAGGCGCACCGATGTCAAGCACGCCGCCGACCAAGAAAAATGTGCGGCCGTCCTCCTCCGGGAACAGCAAGAGCCGTGGCTCTGACAGTGGCACTTTCAGCTGGAGCACCTTGCCGTACTGGATCCGGTGCAGGGGCATGGGATGCACAGTGCTGATGTGGTGGGAGAGCCACGGCGGCGGGCCTTCGTAGCCGCACACGGGCACGGGGCATTTGTAGGGCGCGAGCGGACACACGCTCTGGTGATCGGCGAGCTTGTGGTAAGTGACGTAGAGCCCACAGCCTTCGTGCGGGCACTCCACCCTCACCAAGGAGAGGACTGCGTCCACCGCCGTGTTCCGCACGTCGAAGCCGCAGCCGCGCTCGCACTTCTGGCACTGCCGCTAGTTCCCGAGGCGCTCGACGCGGCAGTCCGCGCAAGCCAGGTGCCCTCCCTTGCACTGCACAAATTAATCAAACAACACATCAATCAAGAAACCTGCACCTTGCTCGATCAGCCGAACGGACGAGGTGTATTCGAACCTCATACACTGGAGGCTTCAAGGGGCGGAGGCACAAGGGGCAGTGGAGCAAGGTGAGGTCCATCGAGACCATAGAGAGCTCCATCGTCAGGTCCTGTTCCATCTGCATGATCTCGCCCTCCTCGTGCACAACCATCTCTCACTTTATTAGGGCCGGGGCATTACAAAGCATTACCATCACATATTCATACTACATCAAGGTGCATTAAATCAACACATGCAAGTATCAAAAGGAGAGTCACGGCATGCATGCATGCATTGTAAATAATGCATCGGTAAACGCAAATTATTGAAATATATCGAGTGCAGTGCTTTGATGTGTCGCGTCAACTCGTACAAGACCGAGAAGTTTGATTACTATGATGCCCTCTCGCCTTAACCGCATCTGCCTTTGGCTGCATGACAGGTGGGCCACCGACCTGTTGGGCCCACCTGTCATGCACGCAAAGGCAGGAGCAGTAAGTCAATGAAGCTGCATCCCTCCCTCGCCCATGAGCGTGGTGGCTGGCAGGACTAGGATAAGCTTTCGTTCGCTACACGCTCTCCCTCCCGTACGCGGTGGACATGTAGCAGTTCAATTGGTGTCAGATGGCCAGAAGCATACTGTAGTACTCCTCCACTGAAGTAGTACTCCATCATTTTGTTCGAATTCCCGAAGAGGCGAAGAGCCAAGCGCAGCCCGGACGCTCGTGTGGCAGTTTCATGTGTAGAGTAGTCTAGGATAGCGTGTATCGTGCCTGTAAGCTTAAAATCGTTGGGGGTCGGCTCCATGCTATATTTTTTTGATTAAAATTATCTTCTGGCCCTACCTGTCATCCTGGTGATTCTAGTTTGCACACTCATATGGTCAAGACAGGAATATATATTTTAATTTGTGGTGGGGTAAATGTTAGAGGTTGCAGCAAATGGAGTATTGTACACTGCGGGTCTTTCAGCCAAGTTTAGAGGCAACCATGTGGGGCCAGTGCTATGATGTGTCGCATCAACTCGTACAACGAGGATAAGCTTTATTTTACTACTACACGCCTTCTCCCTCGCCCATGCGCGCGGTGGCTCGCAGACGAGGACATGCTTTTGCTTATACTCCCGCTCGCGGTGGACGGACATGCAACAGTGGATTCGATACTGTAGAAGCAGTAGTAGTAACATCATTGTTTGTCTTCTCGAAGAGGCGAAGAGCCAAGTGCAACCCAAACGTGGCAGTTGTGAACCTTGGAGCACGCATATAGCCAGGCTCTTGCATGAGACAAAATTGCTATGTGAGCCCACTATTGTAGTAAGTACTTGCTAGTACAGCCCTGTAAACCAGAAAGGAGTATTTGCCTTTCTAGAGATTTCAACAAGTGACTAGAATACACCGAGACGGAGTACATATGGAGGAAAATGAGTGAATCTACACCGTAAATAAATACGTACTAGTGCTCTTGTTTTCCTCTCGGCCTTGGTCACGGTGCACAATATTGAGTATACTAGTACTATCATCTTGAAATTTACGAAGTCACCATAGGCACCTCGTCATCGACGGGAACGTGTCCTGACACGCGATAGACGCGAGCGGCAGTCGCCTCCATAGGTGCTTGAATGCCAAGGAGGGAGAGGGTAGCGGTTCCCGAGACATTGAACGGTCAATGATGCATCCTCATATTACTCTACATGCAGAGGGAATTAATTGGAGAAGCAGAATAGAGCCAGCACGATGTGAATGCAATAGAGTTTGGATTCTCATATAAAGGCGCCCCACCACTCCAATCCATCTATTCCTTAGTCTCTACGCAACACTGCTCACTCCAATCCAAGACCAAGTGACTAGAAGCCAGAAGCACCTATGGAGGCGATGGACGCTAGCGGCAGTCAACTGTGCCAAATCATCCAAGGCGCCGGCCTGCGGCCCCGCACCATGCAGCGTTTCCAGACGGTGCGGGCGACCGCCGGCGTCGTAGCCCTCGCTGTCGGTGTAAAAAAAGAGGGGCACACTTTTGTACCCCCTTACCTGTGCACGGGCAGTCGGAGCCGCGTCCACGGTCACACCAAGCAGAACAGGGGAGGTGAGTCAAGGTAAGACCGAAGCCCAAGATGATCAGAGCAACGCCAAGGCCAAGGCCACAAAGATCTGAGGGACAAAGCAGGTTCCCCCGGAAAGACCCGTGCCGGGGCAGCCTCAGCAGTCCCGGCAAGACCCTTGCCGGGGCAACTCGCCCCACACCAACAGAGCGAGCCACCCTTCAGCCCACGGTCTCCAACATCACGTTGGGCCAGGGCTCGGGAGGCACCTCCGTGGTGGCATGCAGATCTTTGTGAAGACAAGGAACACTCAAGGTCAGATGAGGATTAGAAGACTATGACCCTCGGCAAGATCCTTGCCGAGGAAGGCCACCAGACCCCCGGCAAGGTCCTTCGCCGCCTTCTGGGCCTTCTCGACGTCGGCCAAATTCATGGTGAGCTCCACGTCGCGCTTGGCCAGCTCGCCCTGGGCAACCTTCAGCTCCTTGTGAGCCTCACGGAACCACTCCTGCATCTCGGCAACGCGCTCCTGGAGGTCCGCCTCCGCTTTCTCCACCACCGTCGTCCTGGACTTAACCTTGTCCAGGCGGGCGCGATGGAGCGTCTGGAGCTTCCGAAAGCTGGCGCCCATGTCGTGGAGGAGCCGCTCTTCCTGCGAGCCGTCGCCACCAACGATCGGCTCATCGACGACTTCAAGCCCGGCAGCGGCGAGCACTTCGTCGTCGAACACCTCTCCCTCAATGGGTGTCCTGGTGCTCGACGCGCCTGGAAAGTGGACGAACAAGTTGTCACTCACCCTCAGGTACTTGCCTGAGCCGGGGGCAGTAGAAGAGGAAGGCTGGTCGTCAGCCGCCTCCTCCTCCTCCTCGGCAGCGGCCCCACCGGCCTCCCCGGCAGGCCCCTTGCCGGTCTCCTCAGCGGCGGCCTTGCCGGCCTCCCCGGCGGGCCCCTTCGCGGCGTCCTCAGCAGCGCCCCTGGCGGCCTCCTCCGCGGCGATCTTCTCGGCGTCCGCCTCGGCGGCCTTGGCGACGCCCTCGATGACGGTGTCCACGTCCTCCGGGTTCACCGAGGAGGGATCTGGACGCCAAAGAAGGGAGTGAGGCAAGGCCAGGACCAAGAGCCAGAAAGAAAAAGGAACAGGGACGAATGGCGAACGACTTACCAGTGCCAACACCAGACTGGGAAACGGAATTCCCCTCCTCGCCAACATTCGGCGTCGAGGCAAAGCTGCCGGCGCCTAAAAATTCTCCTCCTCCTCCTCCATGTGTGTGGGCTCGGTGCTTGGCGCCCTTGCTGGGGACGCCCCTCGGGGCGGCGTGGTCGATGGGGGCGGCGTGTTGGGAGTAGCCCTCTGCGGCTCCTCCTACTGGTGCTCTCCTCCTGCATACCTGGCAAGGTCAACACCAAAGTGTCGTGCCCCTGACACATGTCGATGGGGGAAGAGTGATGAACTTACGTTGGGGGCTATGCCGGGGGCTGCTGTCCGGGCTGCTCAACACCACCAGTGGCGCCCTCGAAGTACCAGCCGGGGGCTGGCCACCCGCCGAGACCTTGGCCCTCTTCACTCTCTGGGCCAGCGTCTCCACGTCCCTGCAAAGACGAAGACAAGTCAAGACGCGTGACGCAAATTGAGGGGGCAGAGATAACGAAAGGGAACCAGATACTTACTCATCGTCCGCCTCCTCCTCTGTTGTCTTCCTCTTCCTCCTCGGGCTGAAGGATCCATAACCGAAAGTGACCTCCGCGTCAACATCTGCCGAAGGAGGGGGAGGAGGTGGTGTCTGGACACGCATGGACGAAGAAGGGGCAGTTGTCTTCTTCACTGCGGCCTTTGCCGGCTTCTTTGCCGCTGCGGCCCTCGTGTGGCGCCCGGACCCCTCCAAGGTCAGCTACGGCCGCGCAGCCCTGCCGGGCCGGACCGGCTCGTCAGAACTGGCCCGCCGCTGGACTCGCCCTCTCCCCATAGCCGGCGTCGGGCTTGCGGTCTCGGCCTCCTCCGACAACGACTCGCCGACCACATCTTCAACCAGAGGAGCCTCGGTGCCAGCACTGCTGGCTTCCCCGGCGGCCACCGCCCACCGGACGAGCTCCTCCTCCTCCGCGGCCGTCGCGTCCTTGTCCTCCACACCACCGGCGCTACCGGCCTCCTCGGCAAGCTTTGCCTCCATCGCCCGGGGGCTCCTGTCGGTGTACAAAAAGAGGGGCGCACTTTTGTACCCTTTACCTGTGCACGGGCACTCGGAGCCATGCCCACGGTCACACCAAGAAGAACAGGGGAGGTGAGCCAAGGTAAGACCGATGCCCAAGATGATCAGAGCAACGCCAAGGCCAAGACCACAAAGAGCAGAGGGACGAAGCAGGTTCCCCTGGCAAGACCCTTGCCGGGGCAGCCTCAGCAGCCCCGGCAAGACCCTTGCCGAGGCAGCTCGCCCCACACCAACAGAGCGAGCCACCCTTGAGCCCACGGTCTCCAACATCACGTTGGGCCAGGGCTCGGGAGGCACCTCCGTGGTGGCATGCAGATCTTTGTGAAGACAAGGAACACTCAAGGTCATATGAGGATTAGAAGACGACGACCCTCGGCAAGATCCTTGGCGAGGAAGTCCACCATACCTCCGGCAAGGTCCTTGCCGGGGACAATAGCGCGCCACGACAAGACCCTTGCCGGGCCACCCGGCAAGGCCATCACCAAGGACGCCAGCGGGACCACCGCCAAGCCCGCGACAACCAAGTTTCCACCACCGCTCACATGCAGCTGCCAGCCCAACCAGCCGGGCAGGCACTTGCGTGGCAACATGCAGCTCCCAGGCCAACTCATCGAGCGCCTGCGTGGCGGCATGCAGATCTTCGTGAAGGCTCCGCCACCGCGCCACCGCAGCTGCCTGCCTGCCTACATGGCACCGCATGCCTCACTGGCCGGGGCGCGTGTCAAAGCGAGGAGGAGCGGCGACAGACGGGACGGGCCTCGCCCCCGTCCCCAATAAAGCAAGGGACACCTAAGCTATGCATTAAATGCGTCTTGTCCTGTAATACGAGTAATAAGCTCAGGGAACTATGCGCCTTTCCACCTCCTGTGTGCCACTGTGGCAGCTCATTCCGACTATAAAAGGAGGCCCATGGCATACTGGAGAGAGATTCGGCTCTTTCGAACCACGCACTGACCAGAGCTAGTTCGAGAGCTCAAGAACTCTCTGAAATACACCCACCAAAGCAGGACTAGGGTTTTACGCATCCTCGCGGCCCGAACCTGGGTAAACGATCCTTGTGTTGGTTACTAATCCTGCTCTTCTCGCAACCCTGCGCCCTGGCAACCGTAGTAGGGATTCTTGTGATCCCATAGGTGTCGTTCCACACCGACACTCGCCGATGCCAGCTTCGCCTCTCGCATGGACGACATGATGGTCAACTCCATCCACAAGTTTGCCGCCGTCAAGAAGCGCGCGGACGACCTTGCCGTACTGCTCCAGTCTGCGTGCCCAGGCTCCTCATTGCCTGCCACCCTCATCGGCCTCCATCGTGATGAACTCTTTCAAGCCCTGGTGGCCCTGCAGTTGCCGGAGGTTGCGACGAAGAATGTGCACCTCGAGGCCGCGCTCGTCGCGCAACGCCTCGCCATGTAAGATACCGTCGACCTGCACATCCACGTCTACGAGGAAATCATCTACATAGGCCACTACAAGGCCAGCGAGGACAGAAAGATGTTGGCCTTCTTCCAGCGGCTGGAATCTTTGGATGCCATTGTTCAGAAGCACGTCGACCTGGCCACGAAAGCCACTGCTACTTAGCCGCCGTTCGATGCATCTCTTCTTCTTGCATCCTGTAACCAGCACTGCATCACCTCGTGGCCTTAATGTTTTATTAGTATAGGAGTATATGGCATTTTTATTCCGGTAGTAACGTTTTCTTTGTGAGGTGGGGCGCGATTGAGCAAACCGACCATCGGCAAATCCCCACCCGCCCAGGCGTTGGCTGAGTTTAGAATTAGAAGAGAGAAGCGAGGAGAAGAGCTAGTTGTAGCAGACGCTGTTGTCAGATGGGACCCGCGTTGATAGAATAGGAGTATTGAGCACTCGTACCTCTTTTTTAGGGAAAAGCGATCGTATGTCTAGTACTACCACTAGTTGGGTGCGTCGACCTATACATCATCACTTTAGGTCTCCTTTTCGAACCGCAGCTACGCTTCACCGTACATATTTTTTCACACATTTATCCTCCTATATGTACTCCTAGGCTATTTCCACGTGCACCCTTTCGCCGACATGTGGGACATAGAGCATCTGGGTCGTAGTGCATGCACGACTCGGAGCATATGTCGGGGTACTTTACATTTCAGACCTCATGAATTACATGCAAACCCCCCGCAGAAGAATAAATAAATAAATGAATTAATACATGAAACTAGATTATTTTCGTAGAAACCGGAACACGTTCATTAAATTTTGGACATAACACGTTTATAAAAAACTACGGGACCTAAACCAGTCTAAGGGCCTCTTTGATTCGCAGGATACTGAAAACACAGAAATGGGGAAAGTATGATGGCGATGAACCGAGACGAGGAGAACTCTACTAACTCAGTTAGAGGTTAGAGTTAGATTCTAACCCTGAACTAACTCCAAACCAAAGAGGTTAGATTGACAATAAATGTTCTTTCTCAATCACTGCACAACACTGCTCACTCCAATCCAAGACCAAGTGACCAGAAGCCAGAAGCACCTATGGAGGCGATGGTCGCGAGTGGCAGTCGGCTGTGACAAATCATCAAAGCGCCCGCCTGCCTTCGCATCATGCAGCGTTCAGAAGGTCTTTGGCGACCATGGCCGCCTCTCGCATGGACGACATGATGGTCAACTCCATCCGCAAGTTCACCACCGTCAAGAAGCTGTAGCGAAAGCTCCTACTGGTCCTGCCAGCCACCATGCTCATGCGCGAAGGAGGGGGCGTTGTAATAATCAAACTTCTCGGTCTTGTACGAGTTGACGCGACACATCAAAGCACTGTACTCGATATAAGTCTTTTTACACATTTCAAATGGACTAGTACATACAGATGTATGTAGACATATTTTGCTTCGTATGTAGTCACTTGTTGCAATCTCTAAAAAGACTTATATTTGGAAACAGAGGGAGCACAACGCATGCATGCATGCCGTGACCTCCCTTTTGATACTTGCATGTGTTGATTTGATGCACCTTGCCAAATTTTGACTATAAATTTAACTAACCAAATTTTCAAGCATGTCATAAATAATTACGGGGCTGTTTGGATTGTGACTATGTTTGTCTTATGTTGCCACATTATTTTTCCCACACTTGCCACACTTGCCTAACTTGAGTTGCTCAAATTGTTAGACACACTTTGGCTTGCCTAAGGGAATCTTGCCACACTTTTTGTGTCTATGACATGTGGGGTTCACTGCTAATAAAAAAATTCTTGTCTTAGGTGTGTCGAATAAAAAAAGACTTATATTTAGGAACAGAGGGAGTAGAAAATATAAACAATAATGCATGTTGGGAAAACCCACATTTCCGATAATTTTAGCCGTGGGCTTGTTCACAATTTTTATGAGGGGGTGGTTGTTCATTTAATCGAGGGACTTGTACCAGACTTGAACGATACATAGTGCGACCTGGCACACCGTAACACCACTTGGAACAAGCGGGTAGCTATCTCAAAAAACAATCAACAACTAAAAAAACGGCGACCTAGCACGTATAGGACACAATTTTAAACGATTGTTTTGATGGAGTGAAAGAGGAAAATTACCCCACTACGTATATATAGGCCAGAGCCTCCGCGCTTGCTTGCTAGGGTTGCTCTATTCACACACTCTCATCCTCTCCAGATCTAAACAAGATAGGGGTGGTAACACTGTCTTTCTCCCTTCAAAAAACACTGTATTTCTATCCTCACTGCTGGTTACAGATCTGGACGTATCCCCCTCCGCCGGTGAAGGGGAGGAGGGGCAGCATTTAGGCCGTCATCGACAGTGAGGGAGGAGACCCACTGCCGGCCGCACCGTTATCTCTGCCCGAGCGCCGGTGCGAGAGGTCCTTCGATCCCTTCGTCGTTGCCCTAGTGTGGGCGGATCCGGCCTCCCGCCGCCCACCTATCCACATCCCGACGACCTTCAGGTATATCTTCCTTCGAAACCGCCTTAGCTCTACTTCCCCAGCTCGCTGCATGTGCATCATTTTCTACCTCTCAGCCCCTCTTGATCGGATGGTCCAACGTCACCTTTTTTTTCTATTGTTAGAGGTAAATCTACTTCATGGAGTCGAATCTTGTACTTGGTTCAAACAAGAAATAAAGTGGGGGGGGGATTTAGTATGTAGTACATCGGACTTGGTACAAACAGGAAGGAAAGGGGGTGAAAGTAGTCTGATGGTCATCCAACGGTCTCTTGGTGAAAAAGGAAATATAGGGGTAACATTGTACATAGTGGTATGTACAGGACTAGATTTGCTATCTACACATAGCAGAGGTGGCTAGAGTGAACAAAATGGGACCAACCCGGATATGTTTCTTGTATGTTTGTTTCTCGGGGCAACAAACTATGAATCACCACTTTATGCCCTGTTTAGGTACATGGTCTTTGGACTGCTGGTGCACCTTGTCCCATGCCCTTATACCAAATATTTAGCTATTCTTAATCTAATGCCCTGGTAAAAATGAAGCCATGCCACTATTATAAGCCATGACAAGTTTAGGCAAATGTTTTTGCCTATAATTGTTTGAGACTCGATTTGTTTCCTCTGTAGCTTTTTGTGCAAACAGGATATCCATTTCACACAGTTCTTTGTTGTGACCTTTTGGTGCCTTTGCACAAAACTCTTCTTAAAAGAAGTGACTTTTGTGTTGTTTAACTGGAATGTCAGAATGGAACAGTTGGTTCATTTCGGTGGAACTGCACAATGTGTTCCAATCCCCATCATCCATATTGGCACCATAACCTTCCTTTAGGTAAGAATGATATTTAATGCATGTGTTCATCTCTATTTTGCGACTGCCATGAGAAAATAATGTTATTTTTTACTAGTACACTTGTACTCCCTCACTAACAAAACCAATTCTGAAATAGAAGGCCAATCATGTACTTGGTTTCACCAACTGGTGAGGAGACTGAGAAACAGAGCATGAAGAGGAAGAAGAAGAAGAGTAAATAGTGCCAAGGCGATCTTGCTGAAGCCAGAGGCCTCAGTCGTGGCCATTCAGGGCTCCGGCAACGACTACCTTACATGTGAGACGATCCTCTAGGGAGCCCTTCCACTTCTTCACTTAATTAATTAGGAGTACTTAAGTACCACTAATTTATTGCTGCCTAATTTTCCTGTCGGAGTTAAACAAATCTTTAGTGGCACCCTATGCTGAATCATGTATGTGTGTGTGTTTGTCTATGAGGTGAATCATGTGGTGGAGCAGGGAGGGAATGCTAACTTTACCCATTAAGATAATGAGGGTGCTTCTATTTGTTAGTGTATGTTTCATCAACTAGTCCCACTATTACAGTAATATCACTCTCTCAATATATGTGCCAACAGGGATGCTCGATTTTGGTGGAACTGCACAAAAACTTTGGGTGCTTCATTGCCTCGACAGCTTCCTTCCTTTCTTGTTAGTTGCTAATCTCGGCTTGCATTCTTCCTTTGTTGTCAGTCTCTTGGCTTATCTCGGCTTCGAGTCAAAGGAAATAGTAATTGATATGCTACCTCACACAGGTTGGTACTAGTCTTTATCCTGATTATTGTGCTTGTCATATGTATTGGTAATTTGGTATTGTGTTACTGTTTGCCGATTTCATAAAGGAGTAACTTGGAGCCTGAACTCGCAGGAAAATCATTACATCGGGTGATTTCAGTAGAACTGCACAAAAAGATCAGATGGACAGGTACTTATGTTGCTGCTATGTACTCCAAAGTTCACTTAGACAAGCATCGATGTTGACAAGAAGAAGTGCCAATATTCATTCAAGAATCAACCGACGTCAACCAATTGTCAAACTCCAAGTATTAGGAGAGTGAGCATAAAAATATTGCTTGGTGCATAGCCCGTAAAAAATGATCCGATCTTTGGTCCCAACTTGTGCCTTTTGGTTATCTGCACATATGGTAGCGAACTGTATGGCATGGAGTCTAAAGATTCCAGACAAGTTGGTTGACGCGTATATTCATCTAGCACTTAATCAGTCTGCACGCCAGGGATGCTCCATTTCAGTTGAACTGCATGAAAATTTTGGGTGGTTCATTTTCTCAACCGCCTCCTTTCTAAATCGCAATGTAGAATTTTGGCGAGATCTGATACCAAGATGAGCCGATAAACTAGTTGGATGAAAGTAGTGGCCAAGTTGCTCAAACCTCCCTCGGCATGAGGCCACTATTTGAGGATAAACCTACAAGCAAAGTTCAGATTATGCATCTTTGCCTCTTATGTACTCGAAAGTTTACTCGTAGAAGCATTAATTTTAGCAAGAAGTACCTCCGACTGAACACCATTTACCAGTCTGCAATGTAGAATTTTGGCGAGCTACAGGACCAAGATGAGCTAGTAAACTAGTTGGATGAAAGTAGTGGCCATGTTGCTCAAACATCCCTCGGCACGAGGCCACTATTTGAGGATAAACCTACAAGCAAAGTTCAGATTATGCATCTTTGCCTCTTATGTACTCGAAAGCTTACTCGTACAAGCATTAATTTTAGCAAGAAGTACCTCCATTGAACACCATTTACCGGTCTGTAACCTTGGTAATTAAAGTTCGTCCATGGATCATATTGGATGTGATCTCAATCATTTGGATGCATAAACATACTAAACATGTGTATATTTGAATCTTTTTGTGAATTATCTATGAATATTGTTGTGTGATCTATCAATCATTTGGATCCATAGACATCTTTGAACTTGTGTATATATGAATCTTTTGAGTTGTTGATAGTGAATGTTGGCTATGAATATGAGCGTGCCTGTGAACCTGAGTTTGATACTGAATGTTTACCTTTTCATTGTGCTTGTGTGTGAACTTGTTAGTATGCCTCTTGTGGGGTATGTGGCGTGTGGGTGTCAACGGCACACTGATACGTCTCCAACGTATCTATAATTTTTGATTGCTCCATGCTACTTTATCTACTGTTTTGGACTATATTGGGCTTTATTTCCACTTTTATATTATTTTTGGGACTAACCTATTAACCGGAGGCCCAGCCCAGAATTGCTGTTTTTTGCCTTTTTCAGTGTTTCAAAGAAACAGAATATCAAACGGAGTCCAAACGGAATGAAACCTTCGAAAATGAGATTTTCTCACCGAACGTGATCCAGGAGACTTGGACCCTATGCCAAGGAACAATGGAGGCGGTCACGAGGGTGGGGGGCGCCCCCCCGCCTAGGACGCGCCCCCTGCCTCGTGGGCCCCCTGTTGCTCCACCGACGTACTCCTTCCTCCTATATATACCTACGTACCCCCAACCAATCAGAACAAGAGCCAAAAACCTAATTCCACCGTCGCAACTTCCTGTATCCACGAGATCCCATCTTGGGGCCTGTTCCGGAGCTCCGCCGGAGGGGGCATCCATCATGGAGGGCTTCTACATCATCACCATAGCCTCTCCGATGAAGTGTGAGTAGTTTACCTCAGACCTTCGGGTCCATAGTTAGTAGCTAGATGGCTTCTTCTCTCTTTTTTGATCTCAATACAATGTTCTCCCCCTCTCTCGTGGAGATCTATTCGATGTAATCTTCTTTTTGCGGTGTGTTTGTTGAGACCGCTGAATTGTGGGTTTATGATCCAACTTATCTATGAATAATATTTGAATCTTCTCTGAATTCTTTTATGTAGGATTGAGTTATCTTTGCAAGTCTCTTCGAATTATCCGTTTGGTTTGGCCAACTAGATTGGTAGTTCTTGCCATGGGAGAAGTGCATGGCTTTGGGTTCAATCTTGTGGTGTCCTTACCCAGTGACAGAAAGGGTTGCAAGGCATGTATTGTTTTGTTGCAATCGAGGATAACAAGATGGGTTATTTATCATATTGCATGAATTTATTCCTCTACATCATGTCATCTTGCTTAAGGCGTTACTCTGTTTTTAACTTAATACTCTAGATGCATGCTGGATAGCGGTCGATGACTGGAGTAATAGTAGTAGATGCAGAATCGTTTCGGTCTACTTGTCTTGGACGTGATGCCTATATACATGATCATACCTAGATATACTCATAACTATGCTTAATTCTGTCAATTGCTCAACAGTAATTTGTTCACCCACCATAGAATATATATGCTCTTGAGAGAAGCCACTAGTGAAACCTATGGCCCCCGGGTCTATTCTCATCATATCAATATCCATCACTTTTATACTTGCTTTGTTTTTACTTTGCCTTTTATTTTTAATTTGCATCTATATACCAAAAATACCAAAAATATTATCTCTATCAGATCTCACTCTCGTAAGTGACCGTGAAGGGATTGACAAGCCCTAATCGCGTTGGTTGCGAGTAGCTATCGTTTTGTGCAGGTACGAGGGGCTTGTTCGTGGCCTCCTACTGGATTGATACCTTGGTTCTCAAAAACTGAGGGAAATACTTACGCTACTATGCTGCATCATCCTCTCCTCTTCGGGGAAAACCAACGCAAGCTTGAGACGTAGCAAGAAGGATTTCTGGCGCCGTTGCCGGGGAGTCTACGCAAAAGTCAACCATACCAAGTACCTATCACAATCCCTATCTCTCGCATTACATTATTTGCCATTTGCCTCTCGTTTTCCTCTCCCCCACTTCACCCTTGCCGTTTTATTCGCCCTCTCTTTCCCAATCTCCTCCTCTCTTTCCGTTGCCTTTTCCTCGTTCGCTTGTTTGCTCGTGTGTTGGATTGCTTGTTGTCGCGATGGCTCAAGATGCTACCAAATTGTGTGACTTCACCAATACCAATAATAATGATTTCCTTAGCACTCTGATTGCTCCTCTTGCCAATACTGAATCTTGTGAAATCAATACTGCTTTGTTGAATCTTGTTATGAAAGATCAATTCGCCGGCCTTCCTAGCGAAGATGCCGCTACTCATCTGAATAGCTTCGTTGATTTATGTGATATGCAAAAGAAAAAAGATGTAGATAATGATGTCTTTAAGTTGAAGCTATTTCCTTTTTCGCTTAGAGATCGTGCTAAAGCGTGGTTTTCATCTCTGCCTAAAAATAGTATTGATTCTTGGAACAAGTGCAAAGATGCTTTTATCTCTAAGTATTTTCCTCCCGCTAAGATTATCTCTCTTAGGAACGATATTATGAATTTTAAGCAACTTGATCATGAACATGTTGCACAAGCTTGGGAGAGAATGAAATTAATGATACGTAATTGTCCTACTCATGGTTTGAACTTGTGGATGATTATACAAAAAAATTATGCCGGATTGAATTTTACTTCTAGAAATCTTTTAGATTCGGCCGCGGGAGGCACTTTTATGGAAATCACTTTAGGAGATGCTACTAAACTCCTAGATAATATTATGGTTAATTATTCTAAATGGCATACCGAAAGATCTACTAATAAAAAAGTGCATGTGATAGAAGAAATCAATGTTTTGAGTGGGAAGATGGATGAACTTATGAAATTATTTGCTACTAAGAGTGTTTCTTCTGATCCTAATGATATGCCTTTGTCTACCTTGATTGAGAATAATAATGAATCTATGGATGTGAATTTTGTTGGTAGGAATAATTTTGGTAACAACGCGTATAGAGGGAATTTTAATCCTAGGCCTTATCCTAGTAATCCTTCTAATAATTATGGAAATTCCTACAACAACTCTTATGGAAATTTTAATAAGATGCCCTCTGAATTTGAGAATAGTGTTAAAGAGTTTATGAATTCACAAAAGAATTTTAATGCTTTGCTTGAGGAGAAATTGCTTAAAGTTGATGATTTGGCTAGGAACGTTGATAGAATTTCTCTTGAAATTGATTCTTTAAATCTTAGATCTATTCCTCCTAAGCATGATATCAATGAGTCTCTCAAAGCTATGGGAATTTCCATTGATGAGTGCAAAGAAAGAACCGCTAGGATGCGTGCTTCCAAAGATGCCTTTATTAAAGCGTGTTCTTCTAATTCCTATGAAAATCAAGATGAAGATCTAAAAGTTATTGATGTGTCCCCTATTAAATCTTTGTTTTGCAATATGAATCTTGATGAAACTGAATATGATCTTCCTTTACCTAGAAGGCGTTCTAAGAATTCTGAGTTTTTAGATCTTGATGACGAAATTGATAAAAGTGGGATTGAAAGAAACAAAAATCTAGATGTTGCTAAACCCACTATATTGGATCTCAAGGAATTTAATTATGAAAATTTCTCTTTAATTGATTGTATTTCCTTGTTGCAATCCGTGCTAAATTCTCCTCATGCTTATAGCCAAAATAAGGCCTTTACCGAACACATTGTTGATGCCTTGATGCAATCTTATGAATAAAAACTTGAGTTGAAAGTTTCTATCCCTAGGAAACTCTATGATGAGTGGGAACCTACTATCAAAATTAAAATTAAATAACATGAGTTTAATGCTTTGTGTGATTTGGGTGCTAGTGTCTCTACTATTCCCAAAACTTTGTGTGATTTGCTAGATTTCCGTGACTTTGATGATTGCTCTCTAAACTTGCATCTTGCGGATTCCACTATTAAAAAGCCTATGGGAAGAATTAATGATGTTCTTATTGTTGCAAATAGGAATTATGTGCCCGTAGATTTTATCGTTTTTGATATAGATTGCAATCCTTCATGTCCTATTATTCTTGGTAGACCTTTCCTTAGAACGTTTGGTGCAATTATTGATATGAAGGAAGGGAATATTAGATTCCAATTTCCATTAAAGAAAGGCATGTAACACTTTCCTAGAAATAAAATAAAATTACCATATGAATCTATTATGAGAGCCACTTATGGATTGCCTACCAAAGATGGCAATACCTAGATCTATCCTTGCTTTTATGCCTAGCTAGGGGCGTTAAACGATAGCGCTTGTTGGGAGGCAACCCAATTTTATTTCTTGTTTTTTGTTTTTGCTTATGTTTATGTATAAATAATCCATCTAGCCTCTGTTTAGATGTGGTTTTATGTTTTAATTACTGTTTGTGCCAAGTTAAACCTATTGGATCTTCATGGATGATAGTTATTTGATCTTGCTGTAATTTCCAGAAACTTTGCGCTCAGTGCCCGAATTGTTAAAAATCACCAGAACGTGATAAAATACTGATTCCAATCGCTGCTGATCAATAAACAAATATTCAAGGTTGTCTAATTTTGGTAGAATGTTTTGAGTTCCAGAAGTTTGCGTTAGTTACAGATTACTACAGACTGTTCTGTTTTTGACAGATTCTGTTTTGCGTGTGTTGTTTGCTTATTTTGATGAATCTATGGCTAGTAAAATAGTTTATGATCCATAGAGAAGTTGGAATACAGTAGGTTTAACACCAATATAAATAAATAATGAGTTCATTACAGTACCGTAAAGTAGTCTTTTGTTTTCTTTCTCTAACGGAGCTCACGAGATTTCTATTGAGTTTTGTGTTGTGAAGTTTTCAAGTTTTGGGTGAATTCTTTTGATGGATTATGGAACAAGGAGTGGCAAGAGCCTAAGCTTGGGGATGCCCATGGCACCCCCAAGATAATCCAAGGACACCAAAAATTCAAAGCTTGGGGATGCCCCGGAAGGCATCCCCTCTTTCGTCCACTTCCATCGGTAATTACTTGGAGCTATATTTTTATTCACCACATGATAAGAGTTTTGCTTGGAGCGTCTTGTATTATTTGTGTCTTTGCTTGTTAGTTTACCACAATCATCCTTGCTGTACACACCTTTTGAGAGAGCCATACATGAATTGGAATTTGATAGAATACTCTATGTGCTTCACTTATATCTTTTGAGCTTGATAGTTTTTGCTCATAGTGCTTCACTTATATCTTTTGAGCGTGATAATTTTTGCTCTAGTGCTTCACTTAGATCTTTTAGAGCATGGTGGTGGATTTGTTTTAAATAAACTTGTTCTCTCATGCTTCACTTAGATTATTTTGAGAGTCATTAATAGCATGGTAATTTGCTTAATGTTAATATACTTGGTATTCAAGATATGTGAAACTTTCTTTTGATTGCGTTGAATACTAAGATAAGTTTGATGCTTGATAATTGTTTTGAGATATGAAGATGGTGATATTAGAGTCATGCTAGTTGAGTAGTTGTGAATTTAAAGAATACTTGTGTTGAAGTTTGTGATTCCCGTAGCATGCATGTATGGTGAACCGTTATGTGATGAACTCGGAGAATGATTTATTTATTGATTGTCTTCCTTATGAGTGGCGGTCGGGGACGAGCGATCTTCTTTTCCTACCAATCTATCCCCCTAGGAGCATGCGCGTAATACTTTGCTTTGACAACTTCTAGATTTTTGCAATAAGTATATGAGTTCTTTATGACTAATGTTGAGTCCATGGATTATACACACTTTTTCCCATCCTTCCACCATTGCTAGCCTCTCTAATACCGCGCACTTTTCTCCGGTATCATACACCCACCATATACCTTCCTCAAAGCAGCCACCATACCTACCTATCATGGCATTTCCATAGCCATTCTGAGATATATTGCCATGCAATTTCCACCATTCCGTTTATTATGACACGCTCCATCATTGTCATATTGCTAGCATGATCATGCAGTTGACATCGTACTTGTGGCAAAGCCACCGTTCATAATTCTTTCATACATGTCACTCATGAATCATTGCATATCCTGGTACACCGCCGGAGGCATTCATATAGAGTCATATTTTGTTCTAAGTATCGAGTTGTAATTGTTGATTTGTAAGAAAAATAAAAGTGTGATGATCATCATTATTAGAGCATTGTCCCAAGTGAGGAAAGGATGATGGAGACTATGATTCCCCCACAAGTCGGGATGAGACTCGGACGAAAAAATATATATATATATATATATATATATATATATATATATATATATATATATATATATATATATATATATAAGTAGGCCATAAAAAAGAGAAAAGGCCCAAATAAAAATAAAAAAATGAGAGAAAAAGAGAGAAGGGACAATGTTACTATCCTTTTTACGACACTTGTGCTTCAAAGTAGCACCTTGATCTTCATGATAGAGAGTCTCTCGTTTTATCACTTTCATATACTAGTGGGAATTTTTCATTATAGAACTTGGCTTGTATATTCCAATGATGGGCTTCCTCAAATGCCCTAGGTCCTCGTGAGCAAGCAAGTTGGATGCACACCCACTTAGTTTCTTTTGTTGAGCTTTCATATACTTATAGCTCTAGTGCATCCGTAGCATGGCAATCCCTACTCACTCACATTGATATTATTGATGGGCATCTCCATAGCCCATTGATACGCCTAGTTGATGTGAGACTATCTTCCCTCTTTTTGTCTTCTCCACAACCACCATTCTATTCCACATATAGTGCTATATCCATGGCTCACGCTCATGTATTGCGTGAAGATTGAAAAAGTTTTGAAAATGTTAAAGTATGAAACAATTGCTTGGCTTGTCATCGGGGTTGTGCATGATTTAAATATTTTGTGTAGGGAAGATGGAGCATAGCCAGACCATATGATTTTGTAGGGATAACTTTCTTTGGCCATGTTATTTTGAGAAGACATAATTGCTTAGTTAGTATGCTTGAAGTATTATTATTTTTATGTCAATATGAACTTTTGTCTTGAATCTTTCGGATCTGAATATTCATACCATGATTAAGAAGATTTACATTGAAATTATGCCAAAGTATCACCCCGCATAAAAAATTCTCTTTTTATCATTTACCTACTCGGACGAGCAGGAATTAAGCTTGGGGATGCCTGATACGTCTCCGACGTATCTATAATTTTTGATTGCTCCATGCTACTTTATCTACTGTTTTGGACTATATTGGGCTTTATTTCCCACTTTTATATTATTTTTGGGACTAACCTATTAACCGGAGGCCCAGCCTGTAATTGTTGTTTTTTCCTTTTTAGTGTTTCAAGAAAGCAGAATATCAAACGGAGTCCAAACGGAATGAAACCTTCGAAACGTGATTTTCTCACGAACGTGATCCAGAGACTTGGACCCACGCCAAGGAACAACGGAGGTGGTCACGAGGTGGGGCGCCCCTAGGCGCGCCCCGCCTCGTGGGCCCCTGTTGCTCCACCGACGTACTCCTTCCTCCTATATATACCTCACGCACCCCAAACGATCAGAACAAGAGCCAAAAACCTAATTCCACCGCCGCAACTTCCTGTATCCACGAGATCCCATCTTGGGGCCTGTTCCGGAGCTCGGCCGGAGGGGGCATCCATCACGGAGGGCTTCTACATCATCACCATCGCCTCTCCCATGAGGTGTGAGTAGTTTACCTCAGACCTTTGGGTCCATAGTTAGTAGCTAGATGGCTTCTTCTCTCTTTTTTGGATCTCAATACAATGTTCTCCCCCTCTCTCGTGGAGATCTATTCGATGTAATCTTCTTTTTGCGGTGTGTTTGTTGAGACCGGTGAATTGTGGGTTTATGATCCAACTTATCTATGAATAATATTTGAATCTTCTCTGAATTCTTTTATGTATGATTGAGTTATCTTTGCAAGTCTCTTCGAATTATCCGTTTGGTTTGGCCAACTAGATTGGTAGTTCTTGCCATGGCAGAAGTGCATGGCTTTGGGTTCAATCTTGCGGTGTCCTTACCAAAGGATGTAAAGGGTTGCAAGGCACGTATTGTATTGTTGCCATCGAGGATAACAAGATGGGGTATTTATCATATTGCATGAATTTATTCCTCTACATCATGTCATCTTGCTTAAGGCATTACTCTGTTTTTAACTTAATACTCTAGATGCATGTTGGATAGCGGTCGATGAGTGGAGTAATAGTAGTAGATGCAGAATCGTTTCGGTCTACTTGTCTTGGACGTGATGCCTATATACATGATCATACCTAGATAAACTCATAACTATGCTCAATTCTGTCAATTGCTCAACAGTAATTTGTTCACCCACCGTAGAATATCTATGCTCTTGAGAGAAGCCACTAGTGAAACCTATGGCCCCCGGGTCTATTCTCATCATATCAATCTCCATCCCTTTTATACTTGCTTTGTTTTTACTTTGCCTTTTATTTTTACTTTGCATCTATATACCAAAAATACCAAAAATATTATCTCTATCAGATCTCACTCTCGTAAGTGACCGTGAAGGGATTGACAACCCCTAATCGCGTTGGTTGCGAGTAGCTATCGTTTTGTGCAGGTACGAGGGAATTGTGCGTGGCCTCCTACTGGATTGATACCTTGGTTCTCAAAAACTGAGGGAAATACTTACGCTACTGTGCTGCATCTGTCGGGGAACGTTGCAGAAAATTAAAATTTTTCCTACGGTTTCACCAAGATCCATCTATGAGTTCATCTAAGCAACGAGTCAAGGGAGTGAGTTTGCATATACATACCACTTGTAGATCGAGTGCGGAAGCGTTCAAGGGGATGGTGATGATGGAGTCGTACTTCGCCGTGATTCGGATCACCGATGACCAAGTGCTGAGCGGACAGCACCTCCGCGTTCAACACACGTGACAAGACGGACGACGTCTCCTCTTTCTTGATCCAGCAAGGGGAGGAGAGGTTGAGGAAGATGGCTCCAGCAGCAGACGACGGCGTGATGATGGTGGAGTGAGTTCTCCGGCGGGGCTTCGCCAAGCACACACGGAGGAGGAGAGGTGTTGGGAGGGAGGGCTGCGCCTTCAAGTGTGTTGCAGCCTCCCTCACCCCTCTATTTATAGGGGAAGGGAGAGGGGCGGCCCCTCTAGATGGCATCTAGAGGGGGGGCGGCGGCCAAGGGGAGGGGGAACTTGCCCCCCAAGCAAGGGGGGCGCCCCCTCTAGGGTTCCCCCCCAAACCCTAGGCGCAAGGGCCCAAGGGGGGGCGCCCCCAGCCCACCAGGGGCTGGCTCCTGCCCCACGCGGCCCAAGTGGCCCCCCGGGGGGGGTGGCCCCTCCCGGTGGACCTCCGGAACCCTTCCGGTGGCCCCGGTACAATACCGATATGCCCCCGAAACTTTCCGGTGTCCGTTTGACAACTTCCCATATATAAATATTTACCTCCGGACCCTTCCGGAACTCCTCGTGACGTCCGGGATCTCATCTGGGACTCCGAACAACATTCGGTAATCACATACAAGTCTTCCTAATAACCCTAGCGTCACCGAACCTTAAGTGTGTAGACCCTACGGGTTCGGGAGACCTGTGAGACATGACCGAGGCGGCTCTCGGTCAATAACCAACAGCGGGATCTGGATACCCATGTTGGCTCCCACATGCTCCTCGATGATGTCATCGGATGAACCACGATGTCGAGGATTCAAGCAACCCGTATACTATTCCTTTGTCAATCGGTGCGTTACATGCCCGAGACTCGATCGTCGGTATCCCAATACCTCGTTCAGTCTCGTTACGGCAAGTCACTTTACTCGCATCCGTAATGCATGATCCCGTGACCAAACACTTGGTCACTTTGAGCTCATTATGATGATGCATTACCGAGTGGGCCCAGAGATACCTCTCCGTCATACGGAGTGACAAATCCGATCTCGATCGCGTCAACCCGCAGACACTTTCGGAGATACCTGTAGTGCACCTTTATAGTCACCCGATTCGTTGTGACGTTTGGTACACCCAAAGCACTCCTACGGTATCCGGAGTTACACGATCTCATGGTCTAAGGAAGAGATACTTGACATTGAAAAAGCTCTAGCAAAAGCGAACTACACGATCTTGTGCTATGCTTAGGATTGGGTCTTGTCCATCATGTCATTCTCCTAATGGCGTGATCCCATTGTCAATGACATCGATGTCCATAGTCGAAACCATGACTATCTGTTGACCAACGAGCTAGTCAACTAGAGGCTTACTAGGGACGTATTGTGGTCTATGTATTCACACATGTATTACGATTTCGGATAATACAATTATAGCATGAATAAAAGACAATTATCATGAACAAGGAAATATAATAATAAAGCTTTTATTATTGCCTCTAGGGCATATTTCCAACAGTCTCCCACTTGCACTAGAGTCAATAATCTAGTTACATTGTGATGAATCGAACACCCATAGAGTTCTGGTGTTGATCATGTTTTGCTCGTGAGAGAGGTTTAGTCAACGGATCTGCGACATTCAGATCCGTATGTACTTTGCAAATATCTATGTATCCATCTTGAACATTTTCACGGATGGAGTTGAAATGACGCTTGATGTGCCTGGTCTTCTTGTGAAACCTGGGCTCCTTGGCAAGGGCAATAGCTCCAGTGTTGTCACAGAAGAGTTTGATCGGCCCCGACGCATTGGGTATGACTCCTAGGTCGGTGATGAACTCCTTCACCCAAATTGCTTCATGCGCTTCCTCCGAGGCTGCCATGTACTCCACTTCACATGTAGATCCCGCCACGACGCTCTGCTTGCAGCTGCACCAGCTTACTGCTCCACCATTCAACATATACACGTATCTGGTTTGTGACTTAGAGTCATCCAGATCTGTGTCGAAGCTAGCGTCGACGTAACCCTTTACAACGAGCTCTTCGTCACCTCCATAAACAAGAAACATGTCCTTTGTCCTTTTCAGGTACTTTAGGATATTCTTGACCGCTGTCCAGTGTTCCTTGCCGGGATTACTTTGGTACCTACCTACCAAACTTACGGCAAGGTTTACATCAGGTCTGGTACATAGCATGGCATACATAATAGATCCTATGGCCGAGGCATAGGGGATGACGCTCATCTCTTCTTTATGTTTTGCCGTGGTCGGGCATTGAGCTGAGCTCAATCTCACACCTTGCAGTACAGGCAAGAACCCTTTCTTGGACTGATCCATTTTGAACTTCTTCAAAATCTTATCAAGGTATGTGCCTTGTGAAAGACCTATGAGGCGTCTCGATCTATCTCTATAGATCTTAATGCCTAATATATAAGCAGCTTCTCCAAGGTCCTTCATTGAAAAACACTTATTCAAGTAGGCCTTAATGCTGTCCAAGAATTCTATATCATTTCCCATCAAAAGTATGTCATCTACATATAATATGAGAAATGCTCTGAGCTCCCACTCACTTTCTTGTAAACGCAGGCTTCTCCATAAGTCTGCATAAACCAAACGCTTTGATCATTTCATCAAAGCGAATGTTCCAACTCCGAGATGCTTGCACCAGCCCATAAATGGATCACTGGAGCTTGCATTCTTTGTTAGCATTCTTAGGATCGACAAAACCCTCCGGCTGCATCATATACAGCTCTTCCTTAAGATAACCGTTAAGGAACGCTGTTTTGACGTCCATCTGCCATATCACATAATCATAGTATGCGGCAATTGCTAACATGATTCGGACGGACTTAAGCTTCGCTACGGGAGAGAAAGTCTCATCGTAGTCAATCCCTTGAACTTGTCGATAACCCTTAGCGACAAGTCGAGCTTTATAGATGGTGACATTACCATCTGCGTCCGTCTTCTTCTTAAAGATCCATTTGTTTTCTATCGCTCGCCGATCATCGGGCAAGTCAGTCAAAGTCCATACTTTGTTTTCATACATGGATTCTATCTCGGATTTCATGGCTTCTAGCCATTTGTTGGAATCTGGGCCCGCCATCGCTTCTTCATAGTTCGAAGGTTCACCGTTGTCTAACAACATGATTTCCAGGACAGGGTTGCCATACCACTCTGGTGCGGAACGTGTCCTTGTAAACCTACGAAGCTCAGTAGCAACTTGATCCGAAGTACCTTGATCATCATCATTATTTTCCTCTTCAGTTTGTGTAGGCATCACAGGAACATTTTCCTGAGGTGCACTACTTTCCCGTTCAAGAGGTAGTACTTCATCGAGTTCTACTTTCCTCCCACTTACTTCTTTCGAGAGAAACTCTTTTTCCAGAAAGGATCCGTTCTTGGCAACAAAGATCTTGCCCTCGGATCTTAAGTAGAAGGTATACCCAATGGTTTCCTTAGGGTATCCTATGAAGACGCATTTTCCGACTTGGGTTCGAGCTTTTCAGGTTGAAGTTTCTTGACATAAGCATCGCATCCCCAAACTTTTAGAAACGACAGACTTAGGTTTCTTCCCAAACCATAATTCATACGGTGTCGTCTCAACGGATTTAGGCGGTGCCCTATTTAAAGTGAATGTAGCTATCTCTAGGCGTATCCCCAAAATGATAGCGGTAAATCGGTAAGAGACATCATAGACCGCACCATATCCAATAGAGTGCGACACGACGTTCGGACACCTTTATTACGCTGAGGTGTTCCAGGCGGCGTGAGTTGTGAGACGATTCCACATTTTCTTAAGTGTGTACCAAATTCATGACTTAAATATTCTCCTCCACGATCCAATCGTAAGAATTTTATCTTTCGGTCACATTGATTCTCTACTTCATTCTGAAATTCCTTGAACTTTTCAAAGGTCTCAGACTTGTGTTTCATCAAGTAGACATACCCATATCTACTCAAGTCATCTGTGAGAGTGAGAACATAACGATATCCTCCGCGAGCCTCAACACTCATTGGACCGCACACATCGGTATGTATGATTTCCAACAAGTTGGTTGCTCGCTCCATTGTTCCGGAGAACGGAGTCTTGGTCATTTTGCCCATGAGGCATGGTTCGCATGTGTCAAATGATTCATAATCGAGAGACTCTAAAAGTCCATCAAGCATGGAGCTTCTTCATGCGCTTGACACCAATGTGACCAAGGCGGCAATGCCACAAGTATGTGGGACTATCGTTATCAACTTTACATCTTTTGGTATTCACGCTATGAATATGTGTAACATTACGCTCGAGATTCATTAAGAATAAACCATTGACCATCGGAGCATGACCATAAAACATATCTCTCATATAAATAGAACAACCATTATTCTCGGATTTAAATGAGTAGCCATCTCGTATCAAACGAGATCCAGATACAATGTTCATGCTCAAACTTGGCACCAAATAACAATTATTAAGGTTCAAAACTAATCCCGTAGGTAAATGTAGAGGTAGCGTGCGACGGCGATCACATCGACTGGAACCATTCCCGGCGTGCATCGTCACCTCGCCCTTCGCCAGATCTCCGCTTATTCCGCAGCTCCTGCTGTGAGTTACAAATATGAGCAACGGCACCGGTATCAAATACCCAGGAGTTACTACGAGTACTGGTAAGGTACACATCAATTACATGTATATGAAATATACCTTTGGTGTTGCCGGCCTTCTTATCCGCTAAGTATTTGGGGCAGTTCCGCTTCTAGTGACCCTTCCCCTTGCAATAAAAGCACTCAGTCTCAGGCTTGGGTCCATTCTTTGACTTCTTCCCGGCAACTGGCTTACCGGGCGCGGCAACATCTTTGCCGTCCTTCTTGAAGTTCTTCTTACCCTTGCCCTTCTTGAACTTAGTGGTCTTATGGACCATCAACACTTGATGTTCTTTCTTGATTTCAACCTCTCTGACTTGACATTGAAAATACTTCAGGAATGGTCTTCACCATCCCCTGCATATTGTAGTTCATCACAAAGCTCTTGTAGCTTGGTGGGAGCGACTGAAGGATTCTGTCAATGACCGCCTCGTCCGGGAGGTTTATGTCCAGCTGGGATAGGCGGTTGTGCAACCCAGACATTTTGAGTATGTGTTCATTGACATAACTGTTTTCCTCCATCTTACAACTATAGAACTTGTCGGAGACTTCATATCTCTCGACCCGGGCATGAGCTTGGAAAACTAGTTTCAGCTCCTCGAACATCTCATATGCTCCGTGTTGCTCAAAACGCTTTTGGAGCCCCGGTTCTAAGCTGTAAAGCATGCCGCACTGAACGAGGGAGTAATCATCAAGACGAGACTACCAAGCATTCATAATGTCTTGGTTCTGCAGGACGGAGCGTCACCTAGCGGTCCTTCTAGGACATATTGTTTCTGGCAGCTATGAGGATGATCCTCGGGTTCGGACCCAGTCCGTATAGTTGCTGCCATCATCTTTCAGCTTGGTTTTCTCTAGGAACGCGTTGAAGTTCAAGTTGACATGAGCGTTGGCCATTTGATCTACAAGACATACTATGCAAAAGTTTTAGACTAAGTTCATGATAATTAAGTTCATCTAATCAAATTATTTTAATGAACTCCCACTCAGATTAGACATCCCTCTAGTCATCTAAGTGTTACACGATCCGACTCGACTAGGCCGTGTCCGATCATCACGTGAGACGGACTAGTCATCGTCGGTGAACATTCTCATGTTGATCGTATCTTCCATACGACTCGTGTTCGACCTTTCCCGTGATGTAAAAAACGTGCAGAAAACAACAACTGGCACTTGGCACTATGTCAATAGGTTATTACCAAAAAATGATATAAAATGACTATAAAATGAGTATAAAACATCCAAGATTGATAATATAACAGCATGGAACAATAAAAAAATTATAGATACGTTGGAGACCTATCAGCATCCACAAGCTTAACTCCTACTCGTACTCGAGTAGGTAAGTGATAAAAACAGAATTTTTGATGTGGAATGCTGCCTATCATATTTCTTTTCTTTATAGCATGGACATTTGGACTTTTATATTGTTCAAAGCAATAGTCTAGTTTTAACATGATAATTTAAATATTCAAGCATATCAACAGGCAACCATGTGTTTCAAAATATCAACGCTAAAATAAAGTTATCCCTAGCCCATTATGCTCAATCATTGGTCCATTCATGAAACACACTCGCATATTAGCTACACCCAATACTCAAGTACGATCATATTGCCTCCTAGTTGGTGCTTTTTATAAGAGAAGATGGAGACTCAAATTCAAAAATAAAAATTGCATAAAGTTAAAGAAAGGCCCTTCGCAGAGGGAAGTAGGGATTTGTAGAGGTGCTAGAGCTCAAAGCGAAAAACTTAGAGATAATTTTTTTTGGGACGAAAACGACTTAGAGTTCGCAACACTTTTCATGCTAGATATATCATAGGCGGTTCCCAAACAGAAAATAAAGTTTATTCCTTTTTCAACCATACTTTCACTTTCCATGGCTAACCATTTCCACGGGTGCCTTCCATACCAACACTTTCCAAGGAATTTATTATTTGACAACATAAAGTAAATTCATTTTTCATTTCGGACTGGGAATCCCTAATACTTTGCCTAACTCTCGTGCACTGACAAGTGGATAAGTACTCATCGTGAGATTAACACATCTAGCATGGAAAATATTAGCCACCCATCACCGCTCCGCGAGCGAAACGAACACACAAAAGAGAAGTTTATTTTGAAAATTAGAGACGGCACATAGAAATTTGCTTGGAACGACAAAAGAATACCGCATATAGGTAGGTATAGTGGACTCATGTGGCAAAACTGGTTTAAAGGTTTTTGGATGCACAAGTAGAGATCATACTTAGTGCAAAATGAAGGCTAGCAAAAGATTGGGAAGCGACCAACCAAGAAACTAATTTTTAATATGTTGCTTTTGATAAGCTCAAACAAATATAAGTGAAGATCATGAGCATACTTTTTTTTCTTTCTCTCAAATTAATTTAAGTGAGGCAAGAGATAATTTATTGAATTTTTTTACTAACTCTCAAATAAATCTAAGTGAAGCAAGAGAGCATTTCCTAAAAAATAATAAAGCACACCGTGCTCAAAACGATATAAGTGAAGCACTAGAGCAAGTCCATAGCTCATAAAAATTTAAGTGAAGTATAGAGAGCAATTCTAACAAGTCATGACATAATTTTGGCTCTCTCAAATAGGTGTGTCCAGCAAGTAATCAAGACTTAAAACACAAAATAAAACAAGTAAAGACTAATATCATACAAGACGCTCCAAGCAAAACACATAGTATGTGACGAATAAAAATATAGCTTCGAGTAAAATACCGAAGGCCGTTAGAAGAAAGAGGGGATGCCAATCGGGGGCATCCCCAAGCTTAGTTGTTTGCTCATTTATTGATAATAGCTTGGGATGCCAGGGCTTCCCTAAGCTTAGGCTCTTCTTACTCCTTATTCCTTCATCCATCGTAAGATAACCCAAAACTTGAAAACTTCAATCACACAAAACTCAACGAAACCTGCGTGAGATCCGTTAGTAAAAGAAAGCAAATCACTAATATAAGTACTGTACCAAACCAATTCATATTTTGTTTTTGCATTATATCTAATGTATTCCAACTTTTCTATGGCAAAAACTCATCAAGGAAAACCATAGAGCCATCAAAATAAGCACACAACACAAAGAAAACAGAATATGTCAAAACAGAACAGTTTGTAGCAATCTGACTATTTCGAATACTTCTGACACTCCAAAATTTCTAAAAAAATAGGACGACCTAAAAAATTTGTATATTAATCTACTGTAAAAAATTCAGAGTTTTTCGTCGCTTATGTGATTTTTAGAAATTCTAACTCTGGACGTAAAGTTTCTATTTTTTCCAGCAAGATTAAACAACTATCACCCAAGAAGATCCTATAGGTCTTGCTTGGCACAAACACTAATTAAAACACAAAAACACAATCATAACAGTAGCATAATTGTGCAAACACTCAAAAATAGGAAGCAAAAAGCAAAAATAAATTTTATTCATTGGGTTGCGTCCCAACAAGTGCTATAGTGTTACGCCCTTAGCTAGGCATAAAGCAAGGATCTAAGATTTGTCATCTTTGTTTCGAGATCCATAAGATTCCCTCATTATTGATTCATATGGTGGCCTATAATTCTTGTTCTAGGGAAGTGTTTCATACCCTTCCTCAAAGGAAATTGGAACTTAATATTGCCTTCTTTCATATCAATCACGGCACCGATGGTGCATAAAAACGGTCTACCAAGAATAATTGGGAAAGACGGATTGCAATAAATATCAAGAACAATAAAATCTATGGGCACATAATTTATATTTGCAAGAATAATAACATCATTAATTCTTCCCATAGGCTTTTTAATAGTAGAATCCGCCAAGTGCAAATTTAAAGAACATTCTTCAAGATCGGTAAGACCAAGCAGATCACATAAAGATTTCAGGATTGTAGAAACACTAGCACCCAAGTCACACAAAGCAAAACACTCATAATTTTTAATCTTGATTTTGATAGTAGGTTCCCATTCATCATGCAATTTTCTAGGAATTGAAACTTCTAATTCCAATTTTTCTTCAAAAGCTTGCATCATAGCATCAACAATATGTTTAGTAAAAGCTTTATTTTGTTCATAAGCATGGGGTGAGTTTATCATGGATTGCAACAAAGAAATACAATCAATCAAAGAGAAACTATCATAATTAAAATCTTTGTAATAAAAAAGAGTGGGCACATCACTAGTTAAAGTTTTGACCTCTTCAAACCCACTTTCATCAATTTTCTCAACAAGATTTTCACCCGCCGAAATATTGGGACGCCTTCTACCTAAAGTTGACTCTTCTCCAGTCCCTTTTTCATCAAATTTAATTTTACTAAAAAAGGAATCAATAGAAGAAACACCAATCATTGATCTTCATCACTTTTATGAAAGAAATCGCTAGAAAATGCTTTTTCAAAAAATTATCTTTTAGCTCTAAGCATAGCGGTTCTTTCTTAATTTCATCCATAGAAACATAAAGAGCTTTAATGGATTCATCTACTTTAGGCACACAAAAATTTATCTTGAGATTTTCCACATATAGAGCAATTCTATCAACACTTATAGACAAATCAAGAATCTTACTCAACTTTTCTTCTATGAAGTATTGAAGACTTTTGCCTGTTGATAAATTCTTTAATATTATTCTCAAGATCAGAGGTGTTCCTATTATTGTAAGATTTTTTTCCATAGGAATTACCATAATTATTAGAGGAATTACTAGGAAAAGGCCTAGGATTAAAATTACCTCTATAAGCATTGTTGTTGAAATTATTTAGAGAGATAAAATTCACATCTACGGCATCACTATTTTGCTCAATCAAAGTAGACAAAGGCATATCATTAAAATCAATAGGAGCACTTTTAGTAGCAACCAAGTTCATAAGAGCATCAACTTTTTCACTCAAAGAGGAAATTTCTTCAACCGAATTAACTTTTTTACTTGTAGGAGCTTTTTCGGTATGCCATTGCGAATAATTTGCCATAATATTATCAAGAAATTTGGTGGCTTCACTTAAAGTAATTTCCATAAAAGTACCACCCGCGGCGGAATCAAAAAGATTACGATAAACAAAATTCAATCCTGCATATTTTTTTGTATGATCATCCAAAGATTTAAACCATGAGTTGGGCAATTCCTTAGCATCATTTTCATCCTTTCCCAAGATTGTGCAACATGCACATGTTCAAGTTGCTTGAAATTCATGATCTGGGTTCTAAGGGAAATAATTTTTGCGGGCGGAAAATACTTAGTGATAAAAGCATCTTTGCACTTATTCCAAGAACCGATACTATTGCGAGGCAAAGAAGAAAACCAATTTTTTTGCAGAATCACGCGAAGAGAACGGAAATAATTTCATCTTGGCAATATCATTGTCCACATCTTTTTTATTTTGCATATCGCATAATTCCATGAAGGTATTAAGATGGGACGCGGCATCCTCATTAGGAGTACTGGAAAATTGATCTTTCATGACAAGATTCAGCAAAGCAGTATTAATATCACAAGACTCCGCACTAGTGGTAGGAGGAGCAATCGGAGTTCCGATAAAATAATTGTTGTTGGTATTTGAGAAATCACATAACTTGGTGTTCTCTTGAGTCATGATGACTACACAACAAGATTGCACTCAAAAACAGATCCGGCAAGAAAACGGCGAACGAAAAAAAGAGGCGAATAAAACGACAATTTTTTGTGAAGTGGGCGAGAGGCAAATGGCGAATAATGTAAATTGTGAGGAGATGAGATTTGTGATTAGGAACCTAGTATATGTTGAAGATCCTCCACGGCAACGGTGCCAGAAATTCCTTTTGATGCGGCTTGAAGCTATGTCGGTATTTCCCCAAAGAGGAAGGGATGATGCAGCACAGCGGCGGTAGGTATTTCCCTCAGATGTGAAACCAAGGTTATCGAACTAGTAGGAGAACCAAGCAACACAACATAAACAACAACTGCACACAAATAACAACTTCCCGCAACCCGACATGTAAAAGGGGTTGTCAATCCCTTTAGGGTACGACGCCTCAAGATAGGCAAACAGACATGAATAATTTTGTAGTAAATTGATAGATCAAACGCCAAATAAAATAAATAAGAATAAATTGCAGCAAGGTATTTTTGTATTTTTGGTTTAATTGGTTTGAAAATAAAAGCAAAGGAAGAGTAGACCGCAAAGGCAAATAATATGAGAAAGAAGACTCGGGGGCCGTAGGTTTCACTAGTGGCTTCTCTCGAGAAAAATAGCAAACGGTGGGTGAAAAAATTACTGTTGGGAAATTGACAAAACTTCAAATAATCATGACGATATCCAGGCAATGATCATTACATAGGCATCATGTCCAAGATTAGTAGACCGACTCCTGCCTGCATCTACTACTATTACTCCACACATCGACCGTTATCCCGCATGCATCTAGTGTATTAAGTTCATGGAGAAACGGAGTAACGCAATAAGAACGATGACATGATGTAGACAAGATCTATGTATGTAGAGATAGACCCCATCGTTTTATGCTTAGTAGAAACGATACATACGTGTCGGTTCCCTTTCTGTCACTGGGATCAAGCACTGTAAGATCGAACCCACTACAGAGCACCTCTTCCCATTGCAAGATAAATAGATCAAGTTGGACAAACAAAACCCAAATATCAGAGAAGAAATACGAGGCTATAAGTAATCATGCATAAAAGAGATCAAAGAAACTCAAATACTTTCATGGATATAAAAAGATAGATCTGATCATAAACTCAAAGTTCATCGATCCCAACAAACACACCGCAAAAGAGTTACATCATATGGATCTCCAAGAGACCATTTTATTGAGAAATCAGCGAGAGAGAGGAAGCCATCTAGATACTAACTAAGGACCCGAAGGTCTACAATGAACTACTCACGCATCATCGGAGAGGCACCAATGGAGGTGGTGAACCCCATCCGAGATAGTGTCTAGATTGGATCTGGTGGTTCTGGACTCCGTGGCGACTAGATGAATATTTTGTCGACTCCCCTAGGGTTTCTGGAATATTGGGGTATTTATAGAGCAAAGAGGCAGTCTGGGGGCACCCAAGGTGGGCACAACCCACCAGGGCGCGCCTGGGCCTCCTGGCGCGCCCTGGTGGGTTGTGCTCTCCTCGGAGCACTCCCAGGCGCAGCCAGGGCCCCTTATGTTCCTTCTGGTCCAAATAAATCTCCGTAAAGTTTTGTTGCATTTGGAATCCCTTTGGTATTGGTTTCATGCGATGTAAAAAAACATGCAGAAAACAGCAACTCGCACTTGGCACTATGTCAATAGGTTAGTGATATGTCTCCAACTTATCTATAATTTTTGATTGTTCCATGTTGTTTTATTATCAATCTTCGATGTTTTATAATCATTTTATAGTCATTTTATATCAATTTTTGGTACTAACCTATTGACATAGTGCCAAGTGCCAGTTGCTGTTTTTTCCATGTTTTTTACATCACAGAAAATCCTTATCAGACGGAAGTGTAGCGACCAGACCTCAAACAGTCTGATCTCTGTGCATCAGTGTCATCCCTGGATCGGTAATGCTGACACACACAGTACTTGAAGGATTTATAACAGACTAGCAATCACACACTTATTACATCGAATGTCCCAAAAGAGAACTTATTACAAAAAATATGGATTAAGGCCATCTAAAAAGATAACATCGGAAGGCTTGGAAGATAAAGCGAGTCCATCAACTCCAACGGCATCACTGAGTGAAAGACCACGACCTAAGGCTCCTTACTTGTCGAAACGGAAATAATATGTTACGTTGCTGCCCAAAAATGGGTCAACACATGGAATATGCTGGCAATGTAACACAAGAGAGTAATGAAACGGAAATAGTGCTATCACTACATGCATATATAGCTGGTGGAGGCTGTATGGTTAATATGTTATGCGAAAAGCCAATTTTTCCCTACAACAAGGGAATAAATTTTATTTAACTATCATGGTAGTTGTCAAACATTGAGAAGGTTCCTCCAACTCAATCCCAATTAAAATCATCATTAAACCCAATCAAAATTTATATTAAGAATGATGAGATCCACATGATAATCCAAGAATTAGATACTCAAAATGTCCATAACCGGGGACACGGCTAACTATGATTAGTTTGTACACTCTACAGAGGTTTGCACACTTTTCCCCACAGGACTCGAATACATCCATGATCGGAGATTTGAGACACAATCTTTCTGAAGCATTAACTCTCTACTCTGGATAGACAGTACCACCTACAACCCACTACATTTGCTAGTCTACCTCTTCGAGAGCTTCACGCAACTTACTCAACTATGCCAGAGCCCATAATGGCTTGTGGCTGCACACGGAAGTTTCTAGCATGAATAGTCTTATGATCTCTTTGAGCCTGGGTGGCGAGCCGTAGGATGATCACACGGGTCCTCCGGGATATCCTAGGACAACACTGGATTCTCCAGGTGCCCGCAACCAATCCACCCGGATGTGTATTAAAGTTGCCACCTTAAGTTGAACCATTAATTAACAATCTCACATCTGTCATGAATACTCTCAAACCCAGTCCAAGTCTACGAGCATAGCAAAACAATATAAGCAACGTAGAAGTAACTCCCAAAGGTTTGATAATAAACAGGTGAATAGGTACTACCTCATCTACTTCCCAAACCCACAATTTAATCAGATCGTGCCCATGCAATTGTTTGAGGATTGATCTAATGCAATAAAACTGGGTAGTAAAGAGATATGATTAAAGTGTTACTTGCCTTGCTAATGATCCGCGAAACCAAGAGACTCGTAGTAACACGCTTCGCACTCCGGGTACTCTATCGCAAACAAACAAACAAACAATAAGCAATCAAGCAAGATGCACGGGTAAAACTCAAATAAGAGATCTAACCAGAAATTCAACTTAAGAACTCCGGTTTGCAAAAAGAATCAATTCAAACGAAGCAATAAAACTCAAACGGCAAAACAAACAAGATCTGATTACTAATCTGGACTAAAGTCAAATTTTACAGTAGCAAAATCATGTTCAAGTTGGTTAAACAGAAAGAGGGATTCGAGACGAAACTCTAGGCGCTTGAATCGCCTGATTCCAATATACGAGCGAAAATTTATACTAGAACGAAAATCGGATCAGAAATCGTGATCGAAAATAATCGCGAAAAACCTGAGAAAAAGAAAAACTGACGAACAGGCTAACGTACGAACGTTCTTTATCTGCGGCTAAGGGAGAAAACCATTCGTTAAAACGAACATGCGGACGAACCTCCGGTATTTAACCGAACCTAGAAAAACCGAACCGATCTAATAAAAAACGAATCTAGGGTTCTAAAAAAAAATCGATCGAACCGAAAATAAACGGCGGTTAACCCGCGAAAAGCGGCGGCGGCGGCGGCTACCTCGGCAGAGGCTCAGTGAGGTGGGTGACGGCAGCAGCGGCGTGGCGGAAGGCGTCAGGCGGCAATGAACACGGCGGCAGGGGCTCAGGCGGCACGGCATTTGGTGGGCTCGGGTCCGGGCCCGGCTTATAAGGCCGGCCAAGGAGTCTGGTCGGACACGCCCGTTAAGCGATTCCCTCTTAAAAAACAATTAGGTGTGCGAAAAAAAAGAAAAAAAAGAGTACTAAACGGACTCCAAAAATTCCGACATAAATTTTTTCCGTCCTCTAAAAATAAGACGGACAGGGTGAACATTTATCTGGGCCTATAATGCAATTTTGAAAAACGCATATTTTTCCTATGCAAATAAAATAGCAATAAAATCCGAATAAAATCAAATATTTGATTTTAATATATTTCCTCCAATATTTCATTTATTTTGGAGAAGTCATATTATCTCCTCTCATATATTTTAATGTGAAATATTTTTGGAGAGAAAAATAATTAAGACAAATGATCCTTGTTTCGATATTTGATAAAATTCAAATATGAAAACGGTGAAATCCCCAACTCTCTCCGTGAGTCCTTGAGTTGTTTAGAATTTTGAGGATCGCTAATCTAAATGCAATAAAATATGATATGCATGAATGATCTATGTATAACATTCCAAATTGAAAATTTGGGATGTTACAAACCTACCCCCCCCCCCCTTAAGATGAATCTCGCCCTCGAGATTCGGGTTGGCTAGAAAATAGGCGAGGGTGATCCTTCCATAGGTCTTCCTCTCGTTCCTAGGTGGCTTCATCCTCGGTATGGTGGCTCCACTGAACTTTGCAGAACTTGATAACCTTGTTGCGTGTAACTCGGCTGGCAAACTCGAGAATCCTGATTGGTTTCTCATTGTAGGTCAAATCGCTATCCAACTGTATTGCTTCCAGCGGCACTGCATCTCTCATAGGAATATCAGCCATCTCTGCGTGGCACTTCTTCAACTGAGAAACGTGGAACACATCGTGAACTTCTGACAATCCTTCGGGCAATTCCAACTTGTAAGCAACTTCCCCATACGTTCCAAAACACGGTAAGGTCCTACAAACATCGGGGCTAACTTTCCCTTAACTCCAAAATGCGTCACTCCTCGAAGTGGGGATACACGAAGATACACTCTGTCTCCAACTTCGTAAACTGTCTGCTTGCGTTTAGAATCCGCATAACTCTTCTGCCTGGACTGGGCTACCTTGAGTCTATCGCGAATCAACTTAACCTTCTCTTCAGACTCTTTAATCAAATCTGGTCCAAACAACTGGCGATCTCCAACTTCTTCCCACAACAACGGTGTTCTGCACCTCCTTCCATACAATGCTTCGAAAGGGGCCATCTTCAAACTGGCTTGATAGCTGTTGTTGTTAGAGAACTCCGCATATGGCAAATTTTCATCCCAACTAGATCCATAGTCTAGCGCACAAGCTCTCAACATGTCCTCCAGAATCTGATTGACTCTCTCAGTCTGTCCATCCGTCTGTGGGTGAAAAGTTGTACTGGACTCTAGCCTGGTTCCCAAAGTCTCATGCAACTGATTCCAAAACTTTGAGGTAAACTGGGTTCCTCTATTTGATACAATGGTCCTCGGAACTCCATGTAGACATACGATCCTGATCATGTATATCTTTGCCAACTTAGCATTAGGGTAAGTGGTCTTAACTGGGATGAAATGAGCTACCTTCGTCAAACGATCGACTACAACCCATATCGAATCATAGCCTGAACGAGTTCTGGGCAATCCCGTGATGAAATCCATGCCTAGCGTATCCCACTTCCATTCGGGTATCGGCAATGGTTGTAGCTATCCTGCTGGCTTCTGATGCTCTGCCTTCACTCTCTGACATACATCACAAACTGCTACATACTCCGCAATATCCTTCTTCATTCCGGTCCACCAGAAACTATCCTTCAAATCCAGATACATCTTAATATTTCCTGGGTGAATCGAATATGGCGAATCATGGGCCTCTTGCAGAATCAACTTCATGATCTTCGGATCATTTGGCACATATACGCGGTCCTCAAACCATAAGGTACCGTGCTCATCCTCACGAGCCTTTCCTTTTCTCATCATTTCCTTTATCTCGGCAGTCTCCTTGTCCATCTTTTGAGCTTCTCTGATCTTATCCATCAACGTAGACTGAATCTCCAATGCTGCAACATAGCCTCTCGGAACTATCTCCAAACATAGCTCATGAAGATCCTCTGCTAACTCCTTGGGTAACTCTTCGGTCATGAGTGTATTGACATGACTCTTGCGGCTCAACGCATCGGCTACTACGTTAGCCTTTCCGGGATGATAATTCAATCTCATATCATAATCCTTAATGAGTTCCAACCATCTCCTCTGCCTGAGATTCAACTCCTTCTGCGTGAATATGTACTTCAAACTCTTGTGATCCGTGTACACCTCAGAATGGTTTCCGATGAGAAAGTGTCTCCACGTCTTCAATGAATGCACTATGGCTGCTAACTCTAAATCATGCGTAGCGTAGTTCAACTCATGGGCTTTAAGCTGTTGTGAGGCATATGAAACAACTCTCCCTTCCCGCATAAGCACGGCTCCAAGTCCTCAACGAGAAGCGTCGCAATACACTTCATAATCCTTGCGTTGATCTGGCAGAATCAACACTGGTGATGTAACCAAGCGTTTCTTCAACTCCTGAAAACTGGCCTTACATTCCTTAGTCCAATTGAACTTGGTGTCCTTTTTTAACAACTCCGTCATAGGCTTTGCAATCTTCGAGAAATTCTCAATGAACCTCCGATAGTATCCTGTGAGTCCAAGAAAACTCTGGATTTCTCCAACTGACGTGGGTGCTTCCCAATTTGTCACGGTGACAACTTTGGTAGGGTCTACCGCTATTCCTTCTCTAGATATAACATGTCCAAGAAATCCAACTTCCTTCAACCAAAACTCACACTTGCTAAACTTGGCATATAGATGATGTTCTCTGAGCTTCCCAAGTACCAAACGCAAATGCTCCTTATGTTCCTCTTCATTCTTCGAGTAGAAGAATATCATCAATGAACACCACGACGAACTTATCCAAAAACTCCATAAACACTTTGTTCATCATGTTCATAAAATAGGCAGGTGCGTTAGTCAGACCAAATGACATAACGGTATACTCATATAGCCCGTACCTTGTGGTAAAAGCTGTCTTAGGTATATCCTACTCTCGAATCTTTAGTTGGTGGTACCCTGATCGCAGATCGATCTTGGAAAACACCTTAGCTCCTTGCAGCTGGTCAAACAAGTCATTTATCATCGGTAGTGGGTACTTGTTCTTGATCGTCACCTCATTCAATCCTCGATAATCAACAACCATCCTCAACGATCCATCCTTCTTCTCCACTAGAAGTACTGGTGATCCCCAAGGTGACGAACTTGGGCGAATATAGCCTTTATCTAGTAACTCCTTAATCTGCTTCTTAATTTCCTCCAAATCCTTTGCGAGCATTCTGTACGGTCTTTTAGATATTGGCCCTGTGCCTGGCAAAAGCTCAATCTAAAACTCAATGTCTCTATCCGGTGGCATGCCTGGCAACTCTTCTGGAAATACGTCCGGGAAATCCTTCACCACTGGTACTTCCTCCTGTGCAACTCATGTTAAGGAATTTACTTGAGTCCTATTCGGCACATGCCGAGATACATACTTGATCCTTCTTCCTTCTGGGGTCGTAAACAAAATCGACTTACTGACGCAGTCAATGTTCCCTCCATAATTTGATAACTAATCCATGCCTAATATCACATCCAGTCCTTGTGACTCCAATACTATTAGGTCCGAGGTAAACAGGTAGTTACCAATCCTTAATGGTATCCGATCACACCATAGGCTAGCCACATACTCTGCTCCTGGCGAGGTTACTGACATGGGTGACCTAAGGGCTTGGGTTGGCAGTTTAAACTTATCCACAAATCCCCTTGATATGTATGAATGCGATGCACCAGTATCAAAAGAACGATTGCAGTAAATGACTTAACCATAAACTTACCTATTACTGCATCGGGTTGCGCTTCAACCTCCTCCATGTTAACGTGGTTCACTTGTCCCCTGTTGAAAGGGTTTGGCTTCTTCCCAGAGCTTCCATTGCCATTTCCATTCTTTGCTTCAGAACACTCCGTGGCATAATGTCCATTCTTCCCGCACTTGAAACAAGTAATGTGACTTAGGTCCTTCTTGGCGTGCGTTGCTGGGTTGGAACGGTTCTGTCCGTTGCTTCCTCCATTACCATTCCCGTTCTTGGAGCTACTATGGTTGTGCGACATCCCTCCATTGTGGTTGTGACCTCCATGGTTATGTTGAAGGGGTCCTCCCGAGTTCGGGGTAAAACGGGGTCTCTGTTGAGCTCCAGAATTGTACTTCCCTTGTCCATACTTCCTCTTGCGGTTGTCAATCTGCTTCCCTTCAATCATGAGAGCTCTATCTACCAACTCCTGGTAGTTATTAAAATTTGCCACCATCAACTGCATGCTCAGCTCATCATTCAGTCCTTCCCGAAACTTCTCCTGTTTAGCTGCATCCATAGCAATGTCATCTGGGGGATAACGTGCTAGCTTACTAAAGTCATCCACATCTCGTGCAAGGCGTCCTCCTTGGCGTAAGTTTGAAACTCGCGCTTCTTCATGGCCATAGCTCCTATTGATACATGGGCAGTGCGAAAAGCTTGCTGAAACTGGTCCAATGTAACATTGTCTATGGGGTAAGTGGTGTGAAATTCTCCCACCATGATGTTGCGGGTCCATCAAGCTGATGTGCAGCGAAACGCTCTATCTCCGCATCTGTGCATCCTGCAGTGGTCCGCTCCCTTCCAATCATGCGGAGCCAATCATCTGCAACTATCGGCTCGGTGCTACTGGAGAACACCGGCGGATTCAGCCTTAGAAAACGGGCTAAGTGATCCACAAGTGGTGGTGGTGGTGGGTTGTTGTTGTTGTTGTTGTTGTTGTTCCCCTGGTTCTGATTCTGTACTAGTATCTGCATCAATGCATTCTGCTACTGGATCAACTGAGTGAGCTCCGGTGGGAAGCCAAATCCATTGTCGCGTCTCGGAGGCATCTGCTGGGTTTAGAAAAGATGAGAAAACAGAATAGAATGAGGTCTAGGGGAAAACACTACCCATATGCACATGAGATAAACACAAACATATCACTCAATCAATCAAGCAAGGGCATACAATCGGTCTAACTGTCGTTACAAAAGTGCTCGGGCTATACTATATACATGGGGGAATGCTACTACTGTTATGGTGGTCGACTAGAAAAATTGATCGGTCGAAGACTCCATGATATCTGCTCCAGCTTCGTGAACATAGTCATCATCGCTATCGTCAGGGTCCCAGTCGGTATCGTCGATGATGATGTAGTTCTCCGGGCAAGTGGAATCGTCGTCTTCTCCTCCTGGCGCGGGATCTCCCATGAATAATCCTAGCTTCCTTGTCAAGTTGTCATTCTTCTCCACTAATACGACGATTTCCTCCTCATAGTCTTCGAGTGTAGCCTTGAGTTCTTCCTCCAGCTCTGTGATCCTAGTCATTGCCTTCTTCAGATCCATCATGCCTGCGCACATCTGATTCTCCTGGCGACGAATGTGCTGGTTTAACTCTTGGATGAAAGCTGCAATAGATCTATCCTTCCTGGTGCTGATCATCTCCCATTGTTCATCTCGGCGCCCACAAATCTGGTAGATAGTATCCTTCAGATCCTTGTGGTAAACTCGTCCAATGCGTCCCATGGTGATGTGAGCTGACATACTCTTTCCTAGACTCCACGTTGGTGCATCAAAGGAAAACTCTATGGGCTCAGTGACTGGCGTGAAGGTCCTTCCTAGAACTTGAACTTGAATCATCCAGCGCAACTCTGCTAGTAAAGTGGCGTTATAAGTCCCAATGAAGCTTGGTATTCCGATGATCAGGTATCTAGTAACTTCCTTCAAGTGGCGTCCAAAAGGGGTGTCTTCATCCGGTTGTGCAAACTTGTTCCTTGCATCCGCCATCCTAAAGATTAGAAAATGGAGAGGAGTCAGAAATGAGAAGAGGGTAGTGATCTAGGGCTTTAGCTTAGTGGTCGTGACCTACAGTCAGCGTGTGCTCTGAAACCATCTTGTAGCGACTGCGGACCACAAGCATCGATCTCGTGCATCGTTGTCATCCTGGATTGGTAATCTTGACACATACAAGACTTGAAGGATTTATAACAGAGTAGCAATCACACACTTATTACATCAAATGTCTCAAAAGAGAACTTATTACAATAAATATGGCTTAAGGCCATCTAAAACGATAACAACGGAAGGCTTGGAAGATAAAGCGAGTCCATCAACTCCAACGGCATCACTAAGTGAAAGACCATGATTTAAGGCTCCTTACTCGTAGTCTGAAAAGTCTGCAACATGATACGTTGCAGCCCGAAAACGGGTCAACACATGGAATATGCTGGCAATGTAACACAAGAGAGTAATGAAACGGAAATAATGCTATCATTACATGCATATATGGCTGGTGGAGGCTGTATGGTAAATATGTTTTGCGAAAAGCCAATTTTTTCCTACAACAAAGAAATAAATTTTATTTAACTATCATGGTAGTTGTTAAACATTGAGAAGGTTCCTCCAACTCAATCCCAATTAAAATCATCATTGAACCCAATCAAAGAACTAGATACTCAAGATGTCCATAACCGAGGACACGGCTAACCATGATTAGTATGTACACTCTACAGAGGTTTGCGCACTTTTCCCCACAAGACTTGAATACATCCATGATCGGAGATTCGAGACACTATCTTTCTGAAGCATTAACTCTCTACTCTGGATAGACGGTACCACCTACAACCCACTACATCTGCTAGTCTACCTCTTCGAGAGCTTCACACAACTTACTCAACTATGCCAGAGCCCATAATGGCTTGTGGCTGCACACGGAAGTTTCTAGCATGAATAGTCTTATGATCTCTTTGAGCCTGGGTGGCGAGCCGTAGGATGATCACACGGGGTCCTCCGGGATATCCTAGGACAACATTGGATTCTCCAGGTGACCGCAACCAATCCACCCAGATGTGTACTAAAGTTGCCACCTTAAGTTGAACCATTAATTAACAATCTCACATCTGTCATGAATACTCTCAAACCCAATCCACGTCTACGAGCATAGCATAACAATATAAGCAACGTAGAAGTAACTCCCAAAGTTTTGATAATAAACTGGTGAATCGGTACTACCTCATCTACTTCCCAAACCCACAATTTAATTAGGTCCTAACCATGCAATTGTTTGAGGATTGATCTAATGCAATAAAACTGGGTAGTAAAGAGATATGATCAAAGTGTTACTTGCCTTGCTGATGATCCGCGAAACCTAGAGACTCGTACTAACACGCTTCGCACTCCGGGTACTCTATCGCAAACAAACAAACAAAAAATAAGCAATCAAGCAAGATGCACGAGTAAAACTCAAATAAGAGATCTAACCAGAAATTTCACCTTAAGAACTCTGGTTTGCAAAAAGAATCAAATCAAACGAAGCAACAAAACTCAAACGGCGAAACAAACAAGATCTGATTACTAATCTGGACTAAAGTCAAATTCTACAGTAGCAAAATCTTGTTCAAGTTGGTTAAACAGAAAGAGGGCTTCGAGACGAAACTCTAGGCGCTTGAATCGCCTGATTCCGATAAACTAGCGAAAAGTTATACTAGAACAAAAATCGGATCAGAAATCGCGATTGAAAATAATCGTGAAAAACCTGAGAAAAAGAAAAACTGACGAATAGGCTAACGAACGAACATTCTTTATCTGCGACTAACGGGCGAAAACCGTTCGTTAAAACGAACGTACGGACGAACGTCTGCTATTTAACCGAACCGAGAAAAACCGAACCGATCTAATAAAAAACGAATCTAGGGTTCTAAAAAAATTGATCGAACCGAAAAAAGGCGGTTAACGCGCGAAAAGCGGCGGCGGCGGCTACTCGGCTGGCTCCGTGAGGTGGGGTAATGGCGTGGCGGGCAGACGGCGGCGGCGCGGGCGGGCGGCGAAGGCAGCGGCGGCGCTGGGCTCGAGCGGCGCTAGGGTTCGGCAGGCGGCACGGCTGGTGGGCTCGGGGTCCGGGCCCCGGCTTATAAGGCCGGCCGGGCGGAGTCCCGGTCGGACACAGGCCATTAGGCGGTTTCCTCTTAAAAAAACAATTCCAGCATGCAGAAAAAGAAAGAAAAAGAGTACTATACGGACTCCAAAAATTCAGAAATAAATTTTCCCCGTCCTCTAAAAATAAGGCGGACAGGGTGAACATTTACTTGGGCCTATAATGCAACTTTTAAAAATGCATATTTTTCCTATGCAAATAAAATAGCAATAAAATCAAATATTTGATTTTAATATTTTTCCTCCAATATTTCATTTATTTTGGAGAATTCATATTATCTCCTCTCATATATTTTAATATGAAATATTTTTGGAGAGAAAAATAATTAAAACAAATGATCCTTGTTTCGATATTTGATAAAATTCAAATATTAAAACGGTGAAATCCCCAACTCCCTCCGTGGGTCCTTGAGTTGTTTAGAATTTCGATGATCGCTAATCGAAATTCAATAAAATATGATATGCATGAATGATCTATGTATAACATTCCAAATTGAAAATTTGGGATGTTACAAGAAGCCAAATGCCACGAAACTTTACGGAGATTTTTTATGGACCAGAAGGAAGATATTGGGCCTTGGTTGCACCTGGGGGGGGGGGGGTTCCCGACGAGGGGACAACCCAGCAGGGCGCGCCAGGTGGCCCAGGCGCGCCCTGGTTAGTTGTGCCCACCTCGGGTGCCCCCCGTACCGTCTATTTGCTCTATAAATACCCCAAAACACCAGAACCCTAGAAGAGTCGACGAAATATTCATCCAGCCGCCGCAGAGTCCAGAACCACCAGATCCAATCTAGACACCATCTCGGATGGGGTTCACCACCTCCATTGGTGCCTCTCCGATGATGTGTGAGTAGTTATTTGTATACCTTCGGGCCCGTAGTTAGTGGCTAGATGGCTTTCTCTCTCTCGCTGAATTCTCAATACAATTATCTCTTGGAGATCTACATGATGTAACTCTTTTTGCGGTGTGTTTGTTGGGATCTGATGAACTTTGAGTTTATGATCAGTCATATCTTTTTATATCCATGAAAATTATTTGAGTTCTTTCATCTCTTATATGCATGATCTCTTATAGCCTCGTATTTCTTCTCCGATATTTGGGTTTTGTTTGGCCAACTTGATCTCTTTATCTTGCAATGGGAAGAGGTGCCCGGTAGTGGGTTTGATCTTACGGTGCTTGATCCTAGTGACAGAAAGGGAACCGACACGTATGTATTGTTGCTACTAGGGATAAAAATACGGGATCTATATCTAACGCTATAGATAAACGGATCTTGTCTACATCATGTCATCGTTCTTATTGCATTACTCCGTTTTTCCATGAACTTAATACACTAGATGCATGCTGGATAGCGGTTGATGTGTGGAGTAATAGTAGTAGATGCAGGCAGGAGTCGGTCTACTAATCTTGGACGTGATGCCTATGTAATGATCATTGCCTGGATGTCGTCATAGTAGTAGATGCAGGCAGTAATTTGTTTACCCACCGTTTGCTATCTTTCTTGAGAGAAGCCACTAGTGAAACCTACGGCCCACGGGTCTTCTTCCTCATATATTTGCTTGCGATCTACTTTTCCTTTGCATTTTTATTCAGATCTATTAAACCAAAAATACAAAAATACCTTGCTGCAATTTTTCCTTATTTATTTTATTTGGCGTTCGATCTATCAATTTACTACAAAATCATCTCACGTCCGTTTGCCTATCTTCAGGCGCCGTACCCCGGAAGGGATTGACAACCCCTTTTACACGTTGGCTTGCGAGGATTTGTTATCTGCGTGCAGGGGCTGTTTACGTTGTGTTGCTTGGTTCTCCTTCTGGTTCGATAACCTTGGTCTCATATCTGAGGGAAATACCTACCACCGCTGTGCTGCATCATCCCTTCCTCTTTGGGAAAAACACCGACGTAGCTTCAAGCGACATCAGTTAGTACAAAAAATGATATAAAATGATTATAAAACATCCAAGATTGATAATATAAAAGCATGGAACAATAAAAAATTATCGATTCATTGGAGACGTATCACGGTGCATCAAGGACATAATTCTTCTATGCAACAATTAGGATAATCCTCAAGTTACGGACCCAGTCTGTGTAGTTGCTACCATCATCTTTCAACTTAGCTTTCTCTAGGAACGCATTAAAATTCAAGGAAACGGTAGCACGGGTCATTGATCTACAACATAGATATGCAAAAAGCTATCAAGACTAAGTTCATGATAAATTTAAGTTCAATTAATCATATTACTTAAGAACTCCCACTTAGATAGACATCCCTCGAGTCATCTAAATGATCATGTCATCCATATCAACTAAACCATGTCTGATCATCACGTGAGATGGAGTAGTTTTCAATGGTGGACATCTCTATGTTGATCATATCTACTATATGATTCATGTTCGACCTTTCGGTCTTAGTGTTCCGAGGCCATGTCTGTACATGCTAGGCTCGTCAAGTTTATCCTGAGTATTATGCACGTGCAAAACTGTCTTGCACCCGTTGTATGTGAACGTAGAGCTTATCACACCCGATCATCATGTGGTGTCTCGGCACGACGAACTGTCGCAACGGTGCATACTCAGGGAGAACACTTATACCTTGAAATTTAGTGAGGAATCATCTTATAATGCTATTGCCGTACTAAGCAAAATAAGATGCATAGAAGGTAAACATCACATGCAAAAATATATGACATGATATGGCCATCATTATTTTGTGCCTTTGATCTCCATCTCCAAAGCACCGTCATGATCTCCATCGTCACCAGCTTGACACCTTGATCTCCATCATAGCGTCGTTGTCGTCTCGCCAACTATTGCTTCTACGACTATCACTAACGCACAGTCATAAAGTAAAGCAATTACATGGTCATTGCATTTCATACAATAAAGCGACAACCGTAAGGCTCCTGCCAGTTGCCGATAACTTTTACAAAACATGATCATCTCATACAACAACTTATATCTCATCTTGTCTTGACCATATCACATCACAACATGCCCTGCAAAAATAAGTTACACATCCTCTACTTTGTTGTTGCAGGTTTTATGTGGCTGCTACGGGCTTCTAGTAAGAACCATTCTTACCTATGCATCAAAACCACAATGATTTTTTGTCAAGTATGTTGTTTTAACCTTCAACAATGACCGGCCGTAGTCAAATTCGATTCAACTAAAGTTGGAGAAACAGACACCCGCCAACCACCTTTATGAAAAACAAGCTGCATGTCTGTCTGTGGAACCGGTATCATGAACGTGGTCATGTTAGGTTGGTCCGGGCCGCTTCATCCAACAATACTGCCGAATCAAAATAAGACGTTGGTGGTAAGCAGTGTGACTATTATCGCCCACAACTCTTTGTGTTCTGCTCGTGCATATCTTCTACGCATAGACCTGGCTCGGACGCTACTGTTGGGGAACGCAGCATGCTATTTCAAAAAAATTCCTATGATCACGCAAGATCTATCTAGGAGATGCATAGCAACGAGAGGGTGAGAGTGTGTCCACATACCCTCTTAGACCGAAAGCGGAAGCGTTACTATAACGTGGTCGATGTAGACGAACGTCTTCGCGATCCAACCGATATAGTACCAAACGTACGACACCTCCGAGTTCACCACACATTCAGCTCGATGTCACCCCTCGAACTCTTGATCCAGCAGAGGGTTGAGGGAGAGTTTCGTCAGCACGACGGCGTTGTGATGATGACGGTGATGTGATTCGCGCAGGGCTTCGGCTAAGCACTACGACGCTATGATCGGAGGAGTAAAATGTGGAGGGGGGCACCGCACACGGCTAAGAGAATAATTGTTGTGCTTTGGGGTGCCCCCTGCCCCCGAATATAAAGGAGGAGAGGGAGGAGGCCGACCAAGGGGCGCACCATGGGGGGAGGAAACCGACTTGGACTCCATGTCCAATTCGGCCTCCCCTTCCTTCTTCCGGAGGGGGAAATGGGGAAGGAGAGGGAAGAGGAGAAGTTAAGGGGGGCGCGCCCCCTCCCCTAGTCCAATTCAGACTCCCCATGGGAGGGGGGCGCGGCCACCCCTTGCGGGCTGCCTCCCCTCTCCCCTATGGCCCATGTAGGCCCATTACTTTCCCCGGGGGGTTCCGGTAACCCCTCGGTACTCCGAAAAGTACCCGAACCACTCCGAAACCATTCCGGTGTTCGAATACCATCCCCCAATATATCGATCTTTACCTCTCGACCATTTCGAGACTCCTCGTCATGTCCGTGATCTCATCCGGGACTCCAAACAATCTCCGGTCACCAAAACACATAACTCATAATACAAATCGTCATCGAACTTTAAGCGTGCGGACCCTACGGGTTCGAGAACTATGTAGACATGACCGAGACACATATCCAATCAATGACCAAGAGCAGAACCTGGATGCTTGTATTGGTTTTCCTACATATTCTATGAAGATCTTTATCGGTCAAACCGCAATGACAACATAGGTTATTCCCTTTGTCATCGCTATGTTACTTGCCCGAGATTCGATCGTTGGTATCCTTATACCTAGTTCAATCTCGTTACCGGCAAGTCTCTTTACTCGTTCCATGATGCATCATCCCACAACTAACTCATTAATCACATTGCTTGCAAGGTTTATCGTGATGCGCATTACTGAGAGGGCCCAGAGATACATCTCCGACACTTGGAGTGACAAATCCTAATCTCGATCTATGCCTGCCCAACAGACACCTTCGGAGACACCTGTAGAGCATGTTTATAATCACCCAGTTAGGTTGTGATGTTTGATAGCACACAAAGTGTTCCTCCGGTATTCGGGATTTGCATAATCTCATAGTTAAAGGAATATATATAAGTCATGAAGAAAGCAATAGCAATAAAACTTAACGATCATTATGCTTAGCTAACGGATGGGTCTTGTCCATCACACCATTCTCCTAATGATGTGATCCCGTTCATGAAATGAGAACACATGTCTATGGTCAGGAAACTTAACCATCTTTGATTAACGAGCTAGTGAAGTAGAGGCATACTAGGGACACTTTGTTTGTCTATGTATTCACACATGTATCAAGTTTCCGATTAATACAATTCTATCATGAATAATAAACATTTATCATGATATAAGGAAATATAAATAACAACTTTATTATTGCCTCTAGGGAATATTTCCTTCAATTTTCCCTTCAACCATGGTGACATATAATGACTTGAGTAACATATGCCAGCATATTGAGAGTGAGAGTGACTTCACCACTAGCCTCATATATGACAAGTTACCCCAATTCCCATGTGTGGAGAGCCAGCACCACCACTTCTTGAGTGATTTGAGTGACTCCACCATATGTGACATTTGAGTGCACCTACCTTGAGGTAGCGAGTGATCCACCACCACATAGAGAGCGTGAGGTATTTCTAAAAACTTAACCTCTACCTCTATTGTGTATTCTCATTTGGTTCTAGGTACCATATATGATGGTGCTCCGGTCCTCGACGACTTCGTCCTTCCTTTGGCAAGACGATGGCCATGGTGGACTATGATGCACCCCCACATGGTTCCATCACGATGGTGACGTTGACTAAAATTTGGTCTTTGACACCTCACCTACACCACATGAGTGGAATGACAAAGGTAATATATTTGATGGTCCTTCACTTGTCCCACTAGTGGAATATCTTGCAAATGATTGCTTGCATGATGTTGATCACCTTATGGATTCATCACATACTACATCCTCTACTTGTTCCGAAATGCCACCCATTTATGATGAATATAATGTTGAGCATGTCGAATTACCTAGTTGTGATGCTATGCTCCATAGGATATCATGTGAAAATTCAATTGGTCACATTATGTTGGATAATCCATTAAACCTGTCATATGCTATGAGTGAGATCTCCCATATTGTATCATTCCAATCTCATCATAGTGACTATGCATATGCCATTAAAGTAAACCCAATTTGCACATATGGCCTAGATGACAAGCCCATGGTTATTGGCATTTGTTTTTCTTGTGATGATATTGATATGTTTCCTTTGCATCATTTATCTCATATGCCATGCCATGACCACCTAGCTTCGGACATGCATTGTTTGCCATGTTGTCACCCTTTTGCATATTATGCTTCCGCTATTCCTCATGAGGAGACCCCCATAGTTTCCTCATACCCATTAGAAGATTTTTCTACATGCTATGACACTACAAAAAAATACACTTCTACGATGATACGTGTTTGTCACAGCAGGTCATGTTTTCTGTCATGCATATACACCCATGATGATTTTATGACATAATCAAGATAGTCATACATGTTGTAAGGGCATATTTATCCCTTAGGTGTTTTGGTGATTGATGACAATGCTTTTGCGGACTAATCGTGTGCCTTGAGTTTCTCAGACGCTTCATCACTAGGCACGAGACGATCCAGTGCCCCTCGAAGACTATTGAAGACGGCGTTGTTCTACGTTTCTCTTTGGTGGATTTGAGTCGTAGGAGAGCCATACTATTAAGAGGGGGTTCGCGTCGGAAAGGTTCGGGTGGAATCAACACGTACACATGTCCTTCCTTTCCGTTGCACTTTGGAGCGTCTCTCCGTTATCCTAGTTGTGCTTAATCTGACGGCTACTGCTGTACTTGCGGTAGTACTGCTCTATGGAGCGGTAGTACCGCAAGCACCTGCAGTAGTACCGCTGGGGGTCATGGTAGTACCGCTCCTCTGGAGCCTTAGTACCATAGCTCCCAGGCCTTGTGCTGCTCCGGTACGGTAGTAGGGGCGGATGTAATTTTTTACATCCACGCCCACACGGTAGTACCACACGTCATCCGTGGTAGTACCGCGGGTGGCCACGGTAGTACCGCTCCCCTGGAGTCATAATACCGTGGCCCTCATACCTAGTACCGTTGCGTCGCGGCAGTAGGAGCGGATGTAATTTTTTTACATCCGCGCCTCAACGGTAGTACCGCGCCTCGTGCGCGGTAGTACCGCGCCTCGTGCGCGGTAGTACCGCGTCGGAGTTTTTGCACTATTTCATTTTCAGCGGAAGTAGGCACGGATGTATTTTATTTCATCCGCGCTCTTCGTAGGCTTTGACTTTCCTGCCTTGCGGTAGTACCGCAAGGGGGAGCGGTAGTACCGCTCAAGCGGTAGTACTGCACTCAGTCAGGCTAGTCCTGGCCTCTGCTGCTGCCACGGAAGTACCGTGGTCCTCCACAGTAGTACCGCGTGGCCTTGCGGTAGTACCGCGCTCCTGGAGCGGTAGTACCGCATGTCGCAGGCTGAACATGTGGATAACAGTTGGATCTCTTCCATGACTATAAAAGGGGCGTCTCCTACTTTTAGTTGACGACCTCTTTCACCCATAAGCTCCATTGTTGCTCCAAGCTCCATTTTCGCCCGATCTCTCTCCCTATCCAATCAAACTTGTTGATTTGCTCGGGATTGGGTGACAAGGGCCCGATCTACACTTCCACCAAGAGATATTCTATTCCCCCACTAATCCCTAGCGGATCTTGTTACTCTTGGGTGTTTGAGCACCCTAGACGGTTGAGGTCACCTCGAAGCCATACTCCATTGTGGTGAAGCTTTGTGGTGTTGTTGGGAGCCTCCAAGTGTTGTGGAGATTGCCCCAACCTTGTTTGTAAAGGTTCGGTCGCCGCCTTCAAGGGCACCAATAGTGGAATCACGGTATCTCGCATTGTGTGAGGGCATGAGGAGATTACAGTGGCCCTAGTGGCTTCTTGGGGAGCATTGTGCCTCCACACCGCTCTAACGGAGACGTACTTCCCCTTAAAAGGAAGGAACTCCGGTAACACATGCATCCTCGTCTCCACCGACTCCACTCTTGGTTATTTCGTGCCTTTACTTTTGCAAGCTTACTTGTGTTGTATCTATTGCTTGCTTGTGTGGTAGTTGTATTTGCATCATATAGGTTGTCCACATAGTTGCATTTCTAGACAACCTATTTTGTTGCAAGGTTTAAATTGTTAAAGAAAAGCTTAAAAAGTGTTAGTTGCCTATTCACCCCCCTCTAGTCAACCATATCGATCCTTTCAATTGGTATCAGAGCCTCGTCTCTTTATTAAGGACTTTACCGTCCGAAGAGTATGGTTGACACCACAGACGGTGCGGAGGAGCACTCCGGTGTGAATCCTATCTCGTCTACGGCCGATGGGGGAACCTCGGTCTCTCGTGAGGAATTCAATGTGGCTCTAGACACATTGAAAGACTCCATGACGACCAAGGTTGAAAGCATGCTTACTAAATTTCTTGAAGGGCTTAAACTGTCCACCTCGCCGATGAAAGTGGGTGATCCCACTAACAAGGTGACGGATGCTACCTCCGACAAGGGGGAAGCTAACAGTGAAAAGAGTCCTTCTACTAGTGGTAGAAATGGCACCGGCATCTTTGCCCATGTGGAACCTCCAATTTATGGAGGATGATTCCCTCTACTCATTTAAATCATGCGGTCCTCCTCCTAAGATTGTGAAAAATGAGGATTTTGATTCTTGGGTGTATCGTTTCAAGCGCCATTTAAAACATGTGAATACTAACCTTTGGAGAATCATTGAAGAAGGTTTCTATCCACATGACCCAAACAACTTCACCCCTCGAGAAGCCGTGGATAATCAATTCAATGAGAGTGCTCTCTTCATCATCCAAGATGCAATCCTTCCCGAAGATCTCCCTCACCTTCGACCTCATACCATGGCCAAAGACGCGTGGCAATGCGTTGTGTCTCTCTATCGAGGAAGTGCTAGCATTCAACGCTCCAACTATGAAGTGGTACAAGATGAAGCTATGAGTTTGCAATGAAAGAAGATGAAGAACCCCGTGAGCTCTTTCAAAGAGTGACCAAACTCGCGGTCTCACTACGAGATCATGGGAGCAAGGACACGGATGACAATTGGATCAAGCGCAAGTTCCTCAAGGCCATGATGCCCTACAACAAGGCCATGTCCTCCGTCATTCGTCAAAGACCGTACTTTCACTCCATGACCTCGAGTGAAGCGTTGGATGAGTTCGTTGCAATGAGCATTTTGGACAAGACCGCCGACAATGCGGTGCTCCGTTCCCAAAGGGCAAAGAAGCCCAACCTTGCCTTGAAGGCCAAGGTTAGTGTGGAAGAAGAGGAAGAAGAAGATGATGAGGAGAGCAACCCCGAAGACACAAAATATGATTATCATGAGCACATGGCTCTTGCCTCAAGACAATTTTGGAGCAAGAAGAATACAAGACCCAACTTCAACAAGAACAACTCAAGTGGCCTCAAGGGCAAGCAACGAGTTAGAACTTGTTTCAACTGTGGCAATGTGAGCCATTTCATTGCGGACTGTCCTTACGAGAAGCGGGAAGACAATTGCGGCAAGTTCATCCGAAAAGACAAAGCCAAGTCCTTCCCCAACAAGAACAACTTCACCAAGAAGACTCCTACTCGCGGGTTGGTGGTTCAAGAAGAATGCCGTGAGGATGACGATGATGATGAAGATAGTGAAGCAATGGCTATGGCATCCGTTGCCATTGCCACAACTCCCCGGGTGTCTCTCTTCGACTCACCCAACGAGAACATCACCGCCAAGTGCCTCATGGCTAAAGCCACCAACAAGGTAACCCCCAACATCAAAACCACCATTATTCCTAATCCTTCTTTGACCGTTGGCTTTGATGATGGTAAGGGTCTAATGAGGAGGTAAATGAATTTGAGTCCTTCATGAGTAAGCTCAAGGGAAAATCCAAGAAGCACTTCGTTGCTCTCTTGGAACAACTTGGTGAAGCCAATGACATGATCGAGGCTCATGAAGAAACCATCTCTAAGATGGAAGGTCATAGTCGTGACTATGCCGATGAGATATAGGATCTCTCTAATGCTCTTGAGGAAGAGCGTGGGCATCGTTGGCTCTTGAGGAGTCACTAGCGATGACCATGCCAAATTAAAGAAAGATCTTGATCATGCTCTTGTTATGTCTCGTGTGCTAACTTCCGAGAAGGCTAAACTTGGGGTTGATCATGCTAGACTCAAGGAGGAGTTTTATGTACTTGACAAGGCCCATAAGGTCTTGAAAGGTGCTCATGAAAACCTCAAGGAGTCTCATGCTCAACTCCAAGTTAAGCTAACCAAGGAAAAGGCCACATTTCCTCACATGGTCTTAATTGATAATGCAAATGCTACTAACCCATGTTGTGAGCATGTGCATCTTGTGGAGGAGAATGCCAAGTTGAAGGAACAACTCGAGAAAGGTCTTGTGTCATGCATACAAGGTGAGAAGAACCTAAATGACCTTTTGAGCAATCAAAAGGAAGTTGTGGGAAAGGAGGGAGTTGGGCTCTCACCCAAGTCCAAAAACAAGAAGAAGAATGAGAAGAAGAACAACAAGACCAAACGACCTCCCCTGCTTAAGCAAACTTTTGTGAAATAGGGAGAGGGTTCTCTTAAGGAGAAGAAGAACAATGCAAAGAGTGGTGATGCCAAAAGGGGCAAAGCCATCTCTGCCAATAAAGCCGGTGACTTTAACCCCTCTTATGTGTTGTGCCGTGCTAGCGATGGGCATGTTTATGCTAAATTTGTTGGTTCTTCTTATGAGTACATTGAATGGTCTATTTGGGTTCCTAAGACCCTTGTTACTAACATCAAAGGACCCATTACTAAATGGGTACCTAAAACCAAGCATTGATCTCTTGTAGGTGTTTGCTTCTAGTCGGGGATCATGGTTGCTCGATAGTGGAGCAACACATCATATGACCGGGAGCAAGGACTTGGTGGTGGACGTGCAAAAGATCCCATCTATGCCCACCAATGTCGAGTGGGGTGATGCCTCGCATTCTAAGGTATTGGGTCTTGGCAAGGTTTGTCATTTCTCATGATCTAACGATCGAGAAAGTCATGCTTGTTGAGTCCCTTGTGTTCAATTTACTTTCCGTTTGTCAACTTGCACTCATGGGCTTTTCCACCTTCTTTGATATTGATACCGTGGCCCTCTTGTGGAGCAAGACTCTTAAAGTAGCCTTTGTTGGGCATGTCGAGAATGGTATCTATGTGATTAACTTTTCGGAACAACCCACTAAGACCGTGACATGCCTAATGGCTAAAGTTGATGTGGGATGGCTTTGGCATCGCCGTTTAGCTCACGTCAATATGAGATATTTGCAAAGTCTTATCAAGGGGGACCATGTCCGTGGACTAACAAATGTTAGTTTTGCGAAAGATCGTGCTTGCAGTGCTTGTATCAAAGGAAAGCTTCATGAGACGGCTCACCCTCCCACGACTATCATCTACTCGAAGAGACCCTTGGAGCTCCTGCACATGGACCTCTTTGGGCCTCCATCATTTGATAGTCTTGGAGGTAGAAAGTATTGCTTGGTGATTGTGGATGATTATTCAAGATACACTTGGCTATACTTCTTCAAGAGGAAGAGTGAGACTCAACAAACCGTCATCGACTTTGCAAATGAAGCTCAACGTCAACATAATGCAAAGATCTTGACAATAAGAAGTGACAACGGCACCGAGTTCAAGAACTACACCTTGGATGAGTTTCTTAGTGATGAGGGGATCAAGCATCAATATTCTGCACCATATACCCCTCAACAAAATGGTGTTGCAGAGAGGAAGAACCGGACGTTGATGGATGCGGCAAGGACCATGATGGCGGAGTTCAAGTCTCCATACAACTTTTGGGCCGAAGCCATCAACACTGCATGTCATGCATCCAATCGGCTCTATCTCCGCAAAGGCTTGAACACGACTCCTTATGAGATACTCACCAGAAACAAGCCCAATCTCAAGTACTTCCGGGTGTTCAGGTGTAAGTGTTTCATTCTCAAGAAAGGTGTTCGTTTGTCTAAATTTGAGGCTAGAGCTTATGAGGGCATATTTGTTGGTTATGCTACAAACTCTCATGCTTACCGTGTTCTCAACAAGTCCACCGGACTCATTGAGGAGACGTGTAACGTGGAGTTTGACGAAAATAACGGCTCCCAAGTGGAGCAAAGTGGTACTTGTGATGTAGGTGATGAAATTCCTCCCCAAGCCATAAGAAGAATGGGTATTGGTCATATTCTACCCATTGAGGAACCCCTTGTGGTCGAAGGAGAAGGAAAATGCTCCACTCAAGTGGAGCCATCACCTATTCAAGACCCACACGCTTCCGAAGAACAAAGTGAAGGCCCTCAACCTCGTGAACAAGATCAAGGGCAAGATAAATCTCAAGATGGTGGTGAACCTCCAAATGATGCCCAAGGTCAAGTTATTCCCCTCGAGCAAGTTCAAGTTCATGAGCAAGCTCAAGATCAAGATCAAGCTCAAGACGGTGCTCAAGATTATCAAGTTAACCCTCCTCCTTCCACATCCGAGGAGGAATTAGAGCGTCGTGCCGCGAAGATTGCTTCCAAACTCACCACCAAAGGCCATCTCATGGAGAATGTGGTTGGAAGCCTAAGAAAGGGGTAAGCACTCGTAGACAATTGGCAAACTATTGTGAACATCACGCATTTGTCTCTTGTGTTGAACCCCAAAAGGTCTATGAGGCGCTCAAGACTCGGATTGGCTCAATGCCGTGCATGAAGAACTCAACAACTTCGAGTACAACAAGGTGTGGAGATTGGTGCCAAGGCCATCGGGAACCACAACGTCATTGGAACCAAGTGGATTTTCAAGAACAAGCAAGATGCTCATGGGAACATCATTCGCAACAAGGCAAGATTGGTAGCACAAGGCTACTCCCAAGTCGAGGGTATCGACTACGGTGAAACCTTTGCTCCCGTTGCTTTCGCCTTTGAATCCATTCGCTTGTTGATTGCTTATGCTTCCCATCACAACTTTAAGTTGCAACAAATGGATGTGAAAAGTGCTTTTCTTAATGGTCCTATTAATGAGTTGGTCTATGTCAAGCAACCCCCCGGGTTCGAGGACCCCTACTTCCCGGATCATGTGTATCAACTCGATAAGGCACTCTATGGCCTTAAACAAGCCCCACGTGCGTGGTATGACCACCTTACCGAGTTGTTACAAGACCGTGGATTTGAGGGGGGCAAATCGATCCCACTCTTTTTACTAAGAAGGTCAAAGGGGAGTTGTTTGTATGCCAACTATATGTTGATGATATTATCTTTGGTTCCCCTAACAAAGCTTTCAATGAGGAATTTGCCGCTCTCATGACCTCCAAGTTCAAGATCTCTTCGATGGGAGAGTTGAAGTTCTTCCTTGGTTTTGATATCAAACAAAGAAGAGAAGGAACCTTCATCAACCAAGTCAAATATACTCAAGACATTCTAAAAAGATTCAAGCTAAGTGATGTCAAGCCGGCTTCTACTCCAATGCCTACCAAGTGCCAACTTGACATTGATCCCAATGGTAAAGTGGTGGATCAAAAGGTATATCGCTCCATGATTGGCTCCTTGCTTTACCTTTGTGCATCTAGACCGGATATCATGTTGAGTGTGGGAATGTGTGCACGGTTTCAAGCCGCACCAAGGAAAGTCACTATGTGGCGGTCAGCGAATCTTCGATATTTGGCTCATACCCCAAACTTTGGCTTATGATATCCAAGAGGGCAAACTTCAAGCTTGAAGGATATACGGATTTCGATTGGGCGGGAGACAAAGTGGATAGGAAGTCCACCTCTGGAGGGTGCCAATTTCTTGGTTGCTCTTTGGTGAGTTGGTCTTCTAAGAAGCAAAGTTGTGTGTCTCTCTCGTCCATCGAAGCGAAATATGTGGCGGCCGATAATAGTTGTGCACAACTCTTATGGATGAGGCAAACTTTAAAGGAGTACGGTGTCACTTGTGACAAACTGCCTCTTTGGTGTGATAATGAAAGTGCCATCAAGATTTCTCTCAACCCGGTGCAACACTTCAAGACGAAGCATATTGAGATTCGGTATCACTTCATCCGTGATCACATTAGGCAAGGGGAGATCGAGCTCAAGTATGTCAACACTCATGATAAGCTTGCAGATATTTTCACGAAGCCCTTGGATGAAGCAAGATTCCGCGAGTTAAGGCATGAGCTAAATATCATTGATTCGAGCAATGTGACTTGAACCCTTGCACCCCTCACCACACTCAACTTGTTGTCTAGTTTAGGTGTAGGCATGGACATAGGGGGAGTGTTGTTCTCTCAATGAACTCCCCCCCCCCATTATGCATAAATAGATCAACTCTTTCACATTAGCCATTTTTGATGGTACTTATGCTTCAAAGACGAGTTTTGGTCATGGGCCCAAGGATAATTCTTCGCGGTGCCATACCATCTAACTCAAACGTAGGTGGCTCCGGCCACCGCCCTCTCCTTTTGAGAGGTTGTGTAGCATGGTGGTTTCTTGTTGTCTTTCTGCCTTTGGTTTGTGCGTGTTCCTGTGGTATCCTTTGTGTGAAGAGTTTCCTTGCAAAGACCTTCTTCTCGTGTTGAAAATTGCTGTGTCTTGAGCTCACGGTACTACCGCGGCCAGCTACAGTACTACCGCAGCCAGCCATGGTACTACCGCGTGTGGGGAGCACGGTACTACCGCCCCCACACGGCATTAATTTTTTTACTGCCGCCTAGGTGAGCGGTACTACCGCTACGGTGCGGTACTTCCGCCCGAGCCGTACTACCGTGATGATATGCGGTACTACCGCGCTCGCATGGGCGCATGGGGATAAGGACGAGCAGGGGGAGTTCTAACTCCCCCATACCCATTCACAGTTCCCCCTCTACACGTCGTCTCTCTCTTCCTCCCACGCTCAAGAACGGAGCCGGCGTTCGTCGCCGGATCTCCTCCTCCGGCTGCCCTCCCGTGATTCCGTCCTGTGGGATCTTTCCCCACCACGTGCTCTTGCTATGGACCAAGGTTTTTCCCCAACCTATTCTCGTTTTGTTGAGTTCTTTGCCTCTAGGTTTTTGGGGGAGACTTGTGTGTTCTAGAAATTCTTAGGCTATTTCTATGCAAGAGTAGGATGAAGGAGAGTAGCCTTGTGTAGGAATTATACTTGTTTTTGTCCGGTGCTAGATTTGATCACTGTAGCACCGCCGTGGTTTCGCGGTTCTTTTCAGATTCGAACTGACGTTTGGATCTGACGCGATGCGGTACTACCGCCCGTCTAGCGCGGTACTACCGCGCTCACTGCGGCACTAAAACTTTACTACCGCTCCAACCACGGTACTACCATGACCTCGCACGGTACTACCGTGACCTGGAGCGGTACTAATATTTTAGTACCGCAGGCTCTGGCAGTACTACCGTGGCTCACATCTATCTCATGGCAACTTTCACGTATACTTTCTATGCGTTTCTTGTGCTTTGTCGTGGTCTTCGCATTGATCCTCTTTGTGTTTCGTTGGTGTTTTGCATTTGTGTCTCAGGTGGTGGCTCTCGCCGTTCCAATCCCAGTTGTGACACTGGCTCCAAGCGTCTGCGCAACCCAGGTGAAGCACCAGAGGGCTCCTCTGCCCCCAAGCGCCATGTCAAGACATCAGCTAGCAAGAACAAGGAGCCCACTAAGGGCATGGACGAGATACCCCAATCTGAGTACGTCCGTCTCAGGCAACTCCACCCGTATGTGAACCCTCGTTCTTCTGTCAAAGGTTGTGAGCTGTTTTGGAACAAGCAACAGACTCTCATCTATCTGGATGTCATAAAAAACAAGCAGAATACCTACGTGGATGTGAAATGTATTGAAATGCATCACATGAGGAAGGACAAGTTCCGTGAGTACTTTGGAGAGGCTCTGGACTTGGTGGAGCAGTTTGGTATTGAGCATGTGATATCCTTTCACCTTGACTTTGACCCTGAGCTTATCTGTCAGTTCTTTGCCTCAGTATACTTCCACTCTGATGAGGAGCGGGGGATGACATGGATGACCAATGGCCGTAAGCTGAGTGCTACCTGGAAGAAGTTCATGGATTTGCTCCAGGTTCCTGATGACGGGCTCAACACTCCCATGGGTGTTCGCCTCCATGCAAATTCTGAGTCTGCCAACAAGGACAAGCTTCAGCCATACTATGTTGAGAAGGCGCTTCCCAATGGCAAGACGGGGTTTGTGCTCAACTCTTTTCTGGATATCATGTATCGCATCTTCCGCAACTCCTTGTTCCCTCGCATTGGTGACAAGGACAAGGTTCATGCCTATATGGTGGATATGATGCTCATTTGCGAGGAGGCTCGTTTGTCTCAGACTCAGCCACTTGATGTCTCACACATCATGTGGTGTGAGCTTCGGTTTGCGGTGTTCAACCGCAAGGTGCCTATCTATGGGCCCTATCTGTTTCTGCTGATCTCAAGACTTGGGAGAAGATGTTCCCTGGTGAGGAGTTCCTTGCTCCAGACTGGATTCACCATGATCCCATCTCTCTCCGTGTCAAGCCCAACTGGGCCAACACTACTACTCGTGCTAAGGCGTCTGCTGCTAGGGTTGTTGCTGATAAGGAGGATGTTGGCGTCGAGGATGTTGCTGAGGGCCGTGCTGCTAGGCCTTCCCAGAGTTCCTCTATGCCTTCATGGGCCAAGAAGCTGAAGGACAAGATGAAGACTCTTTTCTGCATTCAAGCCAAGGGGCAGTACATGACTCACGTGGCATCTAAGGAGAGTCACCGCCAGGACAAGAAGATCTTGCAGCTGTATAACGAGGACGTGTCTAGTGGTTCTGAGGATCGCATCACTCCAGAGGCCGAGTGGATGGAGAAGCAAGGCTACAGGTGGACTGATTCTGAGGAGGACGTCGAGGAGACCATCCCTGCTGCCGAGGAGTCCGACGGAGAGGGTTGGGATGAGTTCCCTGCTTGAGCCACCTCTTGTGTGTAGGTGTCCTCTCTGCCTTTTTGGCGTCTCGATGCCAAAGGGGGAGAGAGTGTAGGGATTTGCGAGTCGTGTGTCGTCGTTCGTGTTCGGTGTGTTTGCTGCTTTCTCGTTTGAACCTCGTTTCAGTTGCTTTGGGTTGCTTTACTTCATGGTGTAAGACATATGCACTCTATCTATCTTAGCAAGCTCGTGATATATTGTGCTTCCTTTATGCTATGCTGTGCTTAGATGTTAGTCTTCATGCCCGTCTCTAAAATATAGGGGGAGTGTTGATCCTAGCTTGTGTGCTATGCAGTCCAAAGCATCTATCTAGATTGCACACATCTAGGGGGAGCCCGTCTATATTCTAGAGAGGTGGGGTTTGCCTTTGCCCTATATTATCTCATCTATCTGCAAATCCCGTATTGTCATCAATCCACCAAAAAGGGGGAGATTGTAAGGGCATATTTATCCCTTAGGTGTTTTGGTGCTTGATGAAAATGCTTTTGCGGACTAATCGTGTGCCTTGAGTTTCTCAGACGCTTCATCACTAGGCACGAGACGATTCGATGCCCATCGAAGACTATTGAAGACAGCGTTGTTCTACGTTTCTCTTTGGTGGATTTGAGTCGTAGGAGAGTCGTACTATTAAGAGGGGGTCCGTGTCGGAAAGGTTCGGGTGGAATCAACACGTACACATGCCCTTCCTTTCCGTTGCACTTTGGAGCGTCTCTCCGTTATCCTAGTTGTGCTTAATCTGACTCCATTGTTGTACTTGCGGTAGTATCGCTCTATGGGCGGTAGTACCGCAAGCACTCTTGATAGTACCATTTGGGGTCAGTAGTACCGCTCCTCCGGAGCCTTAGTACAGTAGCTCCCAGGCCTTGTGCTGCTCCGGTACGGTAGTAGCGGCGGATGTAATTTTTTACATCCGCGCCCACACGGTAGTACCGCACGTCATGCGCGGTAGTACCGCGGGTGGCCACGGTAGTACCGCTCCCCTGGAGTCGTAATACCGTGGCCCTCATACCTAGTACCGCTGCGTCGCGGCAGTAGGAGCGGATGTAATTTTTTTACATCCGTGCCTCAACAGTAGTACCGCGCCTTGTGCGCGGTAGTACCGCGTTGGAGTTTTTGCACTGTTTCATTTTCAGCGGAAGTAGGCACAGATGTATTTTACTTCATCTGCGCTCTTCGTAGGCTTTGACTTTCCTGCCTTGCGGTAGTACCGCAAGGGGGAGCGGTAGTACCGCGCAAGCGGTAGTACTGCAATCAGTCAGGCTAGTCCCGGCCTCTGCTGCTGCCACGGAAGTACCGTGGTCCTCCACGGTAGTACCGCGTGGCCTTGCGGTAGTACCGCGCTCCTGGAGCGGTAGTACCGCATGTCGCAGGCTGAACATGTGGATAACGATTGGATCTCTTCCATGACTATAAAAGGGGCGTCTCCTACCTCTAGTTGACGACCTCTTTCACCCCTAAGCTCCATTGTTGCTCCAAGCTCCATTTTCGCCCGATCTCTCTCCCTAGCCAATCAAACTTGTTGATTTGCTCGGGATTGGGTGACAAGGGCCCGATCTACACTTCCACCAAGAGATATTTGATTCCCCCACTAATCCCTAGCGGATCTTGTTACTCCTGGGTGTTTGAGCACCCTAGACGGTTGAGGTCACCTCGAAGCCATAATCCATTGTGGTGAAGCTTCGTGGTGTTGTTGGGAGCCTCCAAGTGTTGTGGAGATTGCCCCAACCTTGTTTGTAAAGGTTCGGTCGCCGCCTTCAAGGGCACCAATAGTGGAATCACGGCATCTCGCATTGTGTGAGGGCGTGAGGAGATTACGGTGGCCCTAGTGGCTTCTTGGGGAGCATTGTGCCTCCACACCGCTCTAACGGAGACATACTTCCCCTTAAAAGGAAGTTACTCCGGTAACACATCCTCATCTCCACCGGCTCCACTCTTGGTTATTTCGTGCCTTTACTTTTGCAAGCTTACTTGTGTTGTATCTATTGGTTGCTTGTGTGGTAGTTGTCTTTGCATCATATAGGTTGTCCACATAGTTGCATTTCTAGACAACCTATTTTGTTGCAAGGTTTAAATTGTTAAAGAAAAGCTTAAAAATTGTTAGTTGCCTATTCACCCCCCCCCCTCTAGTCAACCATATCGATCCTTTCACATGTGCCGTCGTAGAAGTGTTCCATGACATTACCAAAATTATCATCACAGAAGTGTTCACTTTCATGACGATAAATGTCGCGTCATGGAAGTTCTTTCGTCAAGGGTGACCGACACGTGGCATCCACCGTAACGGGTCGCCGTTAAGCTATCGGATCCGGTTTTGGATCCGGTAACCCGCTAACAGCCACGACCAATGACGATTTTTGTAAGATTGCAAAATTCTAAATTTTGGAATGTTATAAACAAATAGATAATTTTGATTGATTGTTTGATTGATTGTGTGAAATTGAGTGAATTTCGAAACTTTTTGAAAGTTAAATGAGAGCGAATAAAAGGACTTTCCCAAACTTTCATTTTGCATTCGTGATCTCCGTGAATTCAAATTCTTTTCACCACAAAACCACGGAGAGAAGATGACATGACTTCTTCCATTTATTTAAATGACAAGGGTGTTGAAAATATTTGAATTTCATTTGGAAAATATTTCCAACCCAGGAACTTTATGCAACTCAATGATTTTCACGAGCGAAGATAAAATGACTTCTTCAAAACATATGAAATATGAGTTGGGAGTTTCAAAGAATTAAATTCAATGTTCTTTTGAATTTATTTTCAATTTGGAGTTATTTGAGTTTTATTCAAATTATTTTCTCCAAAAATAAAATATATGGAAAATAGGGTAACATGATTCCCTACATCAGAAAATTGGAGAGAAATAAATTTGAATTAATTTTGGTATTTTTAAAATAATTTTTACTGGATTTTACTAGAGCAGAAGCACTCTTTGTTTTATTAGAATTTGTGTGTATTTTATTTGATTCTAGAAAAATGTTCAACTTGTAGGAAATCTTTTTCTGAAAATTTTGATATATAATATGCCTATATAAAATTTTACTTTATTTTATTTATCCGGTTTCCTTCTGTTTCTATTTAAAAAAAGAACTGTGTGAGGCCCATAGTTACTTGTCGCCCACATGCGTAGCATAGTGGTAGCGGGCGCCTCATCTTATTATTATTTTTTCTCCTAAGTGGGCCAGGCCCAGCCAGCCTTTTCTTTCCAGATTTTTTTTCTTTCTTCCTTTGAAAAAAAAACTGCCGCACCAGCGTACGCGCGCGGCCGGGCCGAACTTTTGGCCCACGATCCTTTTCAAATTTCATCTGCGTACGTCTACGTTTAGTCCCACATTGACTAGCCTTTGACCCATAAGCCTCTTTTCCACCAATAAATATAGACTCATAGAGCCTCCAAAAATCATCCGATTCAGGTTAAATCAATATTTTGGTTTGACTAGATTCCTTAAAGAAAAATATTTTTCTCCTCTCCGGCGCGACTTCTAGAAATTGTCTTCTCTCTTAAGTTGTTTTTTCTCTGCCTTATAAAAATATCTTTCTTCGTTTTTTCCCCGTAGTTTATTATTTTCTAGACTAGTACAATAAAATAATTAGATTACCCATTTGTCTCCGTATTTATACATTAGACCTAAAATTCTTTTAGCCGTATCTATTTTTTTTCTTCCGTAAAATAGCTTGGCCCTGATTTTTCAAATAGCCATAACTTTTTACTCGTTCATCCAAATTAGATGAAACCAACGCCCACTTCTTCGTCGCGATCTCCTCTATCCAGTAATCCAACTCAAACATGTTTTTGAAAGTTTAAAATTTGAATTAGACCAGATTTGAATTTGAACTTCGTTTGATCGTAACTTGAGTTTTATAACTCCGTTTGAGTTGATTCCTTTTGCAAATCGAAGCTCTTGACCTAAACTTTCTGATAAGGCCAAATTCATACAATTTTGGTATTGTTAGAAATTTGTTTTATGTTGCAAGAGTTATTTGCTTGGTTTTGATGTTTTCCGAATCGTCTTCTTCGTTCTTTCTGATATTTTGAGTGATTGCTTATGTGTGGTTACTATTGATTGCTTACGATAGATTGACCGGAGTGTGACGAGAAGACCTATCAAGAGTTTTGAGTGCGAATCATCTTCATCAACAGTACATGCAAGTTCACACTTTGATCATATCCCTTTCATACCCAGTTTTTATGCATTAGCTTCACCCTCAAACATTGCATGAGTAGGTTTGATAATTGTCCTGCATTCAAACCTTGGGAGTTACTTCTAAGTTATGCTTATATTGCCATGCTATGCTCGTAGATGTGGATTGGGTTTGATTGTATTCCATGACAGATGTGAGATTGTTTACTTAATGGTTCAACTTAAGGTGGCAACTTTAATACACATCTGGGTGGATTGGTAGGGGCACCCTGGGGATATACTAGTGGACTTGCCGGACACCAGGGATATACAGTGTTGTCCTAGGAGATCCCGGGATACACCGTGTGATCATCCTATGGTTCGCCACCCAGGCTCAAAGTGAACTGAGATATTTTCATGCTAGAAACTTCCGTGTGCAGCCACAAGCTATTATGGGCTCTAGCATAGTTGAGTAAGTTACGTGAAGCTCTTGAAGAGGTAGATCACAGGTAGTGGGTTTGTAGGTTTGGTATGGTCTGCGGAGTAAAGAGTTAATGTTTCGAAAGATCGTGTCTCGGTCATCCGTTTCTCAAACATCATGTAGTGCGAGAAATCCAACGGAGGCGATCGAGTCTTGTGGGGAAAAGTGCACAAACCTAATCATGGTTAGCCGTGTCCCCGGTTATGGACAATCTTGAGTATCTAGTACTTGGAGTATCTTAAGTATCTCATCATATTACTTTGATTAATTTGTTGGGTTAATGATTACTTTTAATTGGGGTTGAGAGGGGGTTTACCTTCTCAATATTATATCAACCAACTTTGTAGTTAAATAAAATATATTCCTTTGTAGTAGGGAAAAATTGGCTTTTCAAAAAACTATAACCATAGAGCTTTCCACCAGCCAAATATGCATGTAGTGATAGTTATTATTCATCATTATCCTATGGTGTGAATTTGCCAAGACATTCAATGTCTTGACCCTTTGTGGCTGCAACGTCTCATGTTGCGGGATCTTCTGACAGTAAGTGATACGTTAGGGTTACGATTTCTACACTCAACTTTGCCGTTGGTGTTGATGGGAATCCACAACCTTGTTACTTCCGCTATTTTGAATTGAGGTAATAGTATTTACATTACTTTATACATGTGATTTATCTTTGTTATAAATCGTCGAGTACTGTGTGTGTCAGCATACCGATCCAGGGATGACACTTAAGCACAGAGACTTGACCGTCTGAGGTCGGGTCGCTACAAGATGGTATCAGAGCACATGTTGACTGTAGGACGTGACCCTAGAAACTGGCAAGCCCATAGGAAAGATTTCCTCTACAACTTTCTTTTCAAAAAGATCTCTTACCTGTCTTATCTTCTGAGCTTATTCAAATATTCCTTTCTAGTTAGACTATACCCTTTCCCCTTTTGACCACATGAAGATTCGGCTGATGAGACCACTCCAAGAAGTACAAGATATCGGACAACTAAGACTACTTTGGAATAAAGAGGATTTTTACCGTGCATTACAATGACGGAAACTACAACGGTGAAGACTCCGAAGACTAGGAGAATTTGAAGGCTTTGAAGAATTTCGGATTTGTATGACCTAGGAAGGCACCCTTATGGAACTTGGCAGACTAGGGAAGCTGTCAATACCGAGATCAAGGTGTATCGAGAAAGACCGAACATGGAGCATTAGAACTCAAAGTTTTTGTCAAGAAAACCCTAAGACAGGAGATATCAATTATGGAATGAAAGCTCATGGTAGTAACATGGGCATAGACATGGCTAACCATGGTGTTATTGCCCGCCTATGCTATTGTCACCATGTGGAGTTAAGCGTGCACATGCATGGAAGAATTGGATGGTAGAAGGCTGAAGGAGCATCTGTCAGCGAAGGATGCAGTTTTAACATAGCTGGTGCATTACCAGGATCTGGAGTATTACATCAAGAAGTTTAGGGTGGATCTGCAGGAAGCCGTATTTGATAAGGGAGCATTTTGGGAAGAACTCAGGACCTAGAAGCTAAAAGTAGGCAAGCTGGAGAAGCAAAACCTCTAGATACCAGAGATTCGTCAGGAACTAAAGGATAGTAGGACCATGGTTCATGCCAAGGATGTTGAAACCAGAAGTTTGGAATGCAATCCCAGAAATATTAAAGGATGTCATGAGAGACTTCGCGTCAACAGAGATGATTTGGCAAAAGAACTTGAGAAGGACAAGCATGATCAGAAGGAGCCATCGGAGACATGACCAAGACTTGAAGAGTTTGATGACGTTGAGATCTATAGACCATTAGATGACCAAACCCCTGTTATATACCTACGTTAGACGCGGCATTTGTAAGCTATCATTTGTTTGATGTTTTTCCGACAGCCACAAATAAAATATGTCTTTTCAAAACTTTTGTTTGCATTGTGTGTATCCCTCTCTATCTCTCTTATCCCACCCCAAACCCATGGACCCAATAGAGGACAAATGAAGATGAGCTCGTATTTTCTGGACTGATGAGTCAATTGGAGACGGACCGATGGATTCAGAACTTGGAAGATCATATGGAGAATAACCCTATAGCCGGAAAGGATATGCCCCAACATGCTCTTCAGTGCTTTGAAAGAGGTGTTGCTACTTGGTGGAGGATGTACCAAACCATCAATGGATGGCAAGGAGTAACCACTTGGGAAGAATTTAAGTTGACGCTGCAAAGATCTTGTCTTGTGTCCCAGAAGTTGAGGCCTTATGGAAAGGATATGAAGAAACCTTGTGCATACAAGCTTTGTGGAGAAATAGGACACAACCATAAAGAAAATAAGGACGGATACCCTCATAAGCAGAGGATTACCAAAGGAGTTAGTCGAGGATCTCAGGGAACTTCGGTTGGAGATTGTTCCCAAAGGTTTTATTGCAGCAATGGAAGTTCAGTCTACATTGTTGGGAAAGATCCGTGAAGCTCAGAAGGATGACAAAGAGATTGCTGAGGTAAAAGAGAGGATGAGCAAAGGAAAGACCAAAGGTTTTCGTAAGGATGAGCACGACACCTTATGGTTCGAGGATCGTGTATATGTGCCTAATAATGCAAAGATCAGGAAGTTAATACTCCAGGAGGCTCATGACTCACCATACTCGATTCGCCCTGGAAACACCAAGATGTATTTGGATTTGAAGGAGCGTTTCTGGTGGACTGGTATGAAGAAGGATATTGCGGAGTATGTAGTCGTAGGTGATGTATGCCAGAGTGTAAAGGCAGAGAATCGAAGTTACCGGATTACTACAGCCTATGCCGATACCGAATGGAAGCATGATAAGCTTGGCATGGATTTCATTACCGGATTTCCGTAACCTGATCGGGATATGATTCTATCCGGTAGTAGTTGATTCGCTTGACCAAAGTGGCTCACTTTATCCCAGTGAAACCACCTATACAAGTGAGAAGTTGGCCAAGATATATTTAACCAGGATCGTATGTCTGCATGGAGTTACGAGGACCATCTTATCAGATAGAGGAACACAGTTTACCTGAAAGTTTTGGAATCAGCTGCACCAGACTTTGGGTACTAGGCTAGAGTTCAGTACAACCTTTCATCCGTAGACAGATGGATAGACCGAGAGAGTCAATCAGATTCTGGAGGACATGTTGAGAATGTGTGCGCTAGATTATGGATCTAGTAGGGATGATAATCTACCTTATGCGGAGTTCTCATTCAACAACAGCTACCAAGTCAGTTTGAAGATGGCCCCCTTTTTAAGATTTGTATGGGAGAAGGAGCCAGACACCATTGATGTGGGATGAAGTTGGAGATTGTCGGTTGTTTGGACTAAATATGATCAAGGAGTCAGAAGAGAATGTTAAAGTTGATCGAGATAGACTGAAGGTAGCTCACCAGCGTAAGAGTTATCTGGACTAAAAACCGCAAGGAGGTAGTCTATGAAATTGGAGACTGAGCATGTCTTCATGTGTCCCCTCCACGAGGAGTTAAACGATTTGGAGTTAAGGGAAAGTTAGCCCCGAGATTTGTAGGACCATACCGAGTTTTGGAGTGTATGGGAGAAGTGGCCAACAAATTGGAGTCACCCGAAGGACTGTTAGGAGTTCATGATGTGTTTCACGCATTCTAGTTGAAGAAGTGCCATGCAGAAATGGCCAATATTCCCCTGTAAGGACGCTTGACCCTGGAAAGGATAATGATGTTCCACGAAGTGGAGTATGGACTTCATAAGTATAAGTTTTTATGTCGGTAGGTGGGATATCCCACGAGGATGAAGAGATGAATTACTATTGGATATAAAGGAGGTATGATGTTCGAAATATGGATCAAGGTAAATTCCATGATGAGTCTGAGTAATCATGTCCTAGTTTGGTGCCAATAGAAGGAAGGAAGACAGTACAATTGGATGGATTTAAGAATACTAGGAAGTTGGAAGTTGGAATAATGATCAAGCCCGAGGATAAGTTCAAGGACTACAAGTGATGAGATGGGACATAACCCACGTGCCCTGGGACCTGCCAAGAAGCAAGCACATTCTGTCAAGGAAAACCTCGAAGAAGTGACGATTTTATCAACCGACGATTCTATAGGAGTTTACGCAAAACCTGAGAGTTGTTAAGGAACGATAGATGTTTGTTTGGCTTGCAGAATCAATGGATTTATCCAAACTTGGTTCGTCGACAAGATAAATTCTGCAATGCTTGTGAGGATGATGGAGTGCTAGAATGCGAGATTCGCTAAACCATGTACAAGGTAATGATTTGGGTGCGGGATGGATTGATCACCATACCGACTTACTCTTATTCTTCGCCTTGCTATATGGGATGGAAAATCTGAGTGACTTGCCTATAGTAGAGAGACGACGATATTAAAACCTTGTTTGAACCTTAGAATGGTATAGCAATTTTTCTCCTTGTACACGGCAGCCGTTGCCAATCATAGGATATACGGTGAGGTTCAACCCAGACCCATTTCCTGCAGGAGAAACCATAAATTGTTGACCACCCTGAGATATCGATAGTTGTTTAGTATTGGCGCCAGACCCGTCAGCTAAGAAGACCTAGTCATGGAATAACGTTATCAAGATGAAAGGACAGATGAATTGAGGAAAAGGTTATGCCACTATCGGAAGAGCCCAGAGAAGGAATTTTCCCGAGAATTTGAGAAGACCGGCACTGTCGAGAATAGGGATGGAGTATATGAGTTTTGATGGAACCGTAACCATGTTGCTAAGGGTGGTAGCACCCCAGACCTCCGGAGACGAAGGATGGATTTTGAGAAGACCCCTACCCTAACCTATTTCTTGCTAGCCTCTCCGAATCTCGAGGACGAGATTCATTTTAAGGGTGGTAGGTTTGTAACATCCCAAAATTCTAAATTTTGGAATGTTATAAACAAATAGATAGTTTTGATTGATTGTTTGATTGATTGTGTGAAATTGAGTGAAATTCGAAACTTTTTGAAAGTTAAATGAGAGGGAATAAAAGGACTTTCCCAAACTTTCATTTTGCATTCGTGATCTCTGTGAATTCAAATTCTTTTCACCACAAAACCCTGGAGAGAAGATGACATGACTTCTTCCATTTATTTAAATGACAAGGGGTGTTGAAAATATTTGAATTTCATTTGGAAAATATTTCCAACCCAGGAACTTTATGCAACTCAATGACTTTCACGAGCGAAGATAAAATGACTTCTTCAAAACATATGAAATATGAGTTGGGAGTTTCAAAGAATTAAATTCAAAGTTCTTTTGAATTTATTTTCAATTTGGAGTTATTTGAGTTTTATTCAAATTATTTTTCTCCAAAAATAAAATATATGGAAAATAGGGTAACATGATTCCCTACATCAGAAAATTGGAGAGAAATAAATTTGAATTAATTTTGGTATTTTTTAAAAATGATTTTTACTGGATTTTACTAGAGCAGAAGCACTCTTTGTTTTATTATTTGTGTGTATTTTATTTGATTATAGAAAAATGTTCAGCTTGTAGGAAATCTTTTCCTGAAAATTTTGATATATAATATGCCTATATAAAAATTTACTTTATTTTATTTATCCGGTTTTCCTTCTGTTTCTACTTAAAAAAAGAACTGCGTGCGGCCCATAGTTGCTTGTCGCCCGCATGCGTAGCATAGTGGTAGCGGGCGCCTCATCTTATTATTACTTTTTTCTCCTAAGTGGGCCAGGCCCAGCCAACCTTTTCTTTCCAGATTTTTTTCTTTCTTCCTTTGAAAAAAAAACTGCCGCACAAGTGTACGCGCGCGGCTGGGCCGAACTTTTAGCCCACGATCCTTTTCAAATTTCATCTGTGTACGTCTATGTTTAGTCCCACATTGCCTAGCCTTTGACCCCTAAACCTCTTTTCCACCAATAAATATAGACCCATAGAGCCTCCAAAAATCATCCGATTCAGGTTAAATTAATATTTTGGTTTGACTAGATTCCTTAAAGAAAAATATTTTTCTCCTCTCCAGCGCGAAGTCTTCTTCTCTCTCCGAAGTTGTTTTTTCTCTGCCTTATAAAGGTATCTTTCTTCGTTTTTCCCGTAGTTTATTATTTTCTAGACTAGTACGATAAAATAATTAGATTACCCATTTGTCTCTGTATTTATACATTAGACCTAAAATTCTTTTAGCCGTATCTATTTTTTTTCTTCCGTAAAATAGCTTGGCCCTAATTTTTCAAATAGCCATAACTTTTTACTCGTTCATCCAAATTAGATGAAACCAACGCCCACTTCTTCGTTACGATCTCCTCTATCCAGTAATCCAACTCAAACATGTTTTTGAAAGTTTAAAATTTGAATTAGACCAGATTTGAATTTGAACTTCGTTTGATCGTAACTTGAGTTTTATAACTCCATTTGAGTTGATTCTTTTTGCAAATCGAAGCTCTTGACCTAAAATTTCTGATAAGGCCAAATTCATATAATTTTGGTATTGTTAGAAATTTGTTTTATGTTGCAAGAGTTATTTGCTTGGTTTTGATGTTTTCTGAATCGTCTTCTTCGTTCTTCCTGATCTTTTGAGTGATTGCTTATGTGTGGTTACTATTGATTGCTTACGATAGATTGACCGGAGTGTGACGAGTAGACCTATCAAGAGTTTTTGAGTGCGAATCATCTTCATCAACAGTGCAGGCAAGTTCACACTTTGATCATATCCCTTTCAAACCCAGTTTTTATGCATTAGCTTCACCCTCAAACATTGCATGAGTAGGTTTGATAACATGTGGGTATTGGGAAGTAGTTGATGAGGTAGGAACCTATTGTCCTGCATTAGAACCTTGGGAGTTACTTCTACGTTATGCTTATATTGCAATGCTATGCTCGTAGACGTGGATTGGGTTTGAGTGTATTCCATGACAGATGTGAGATTGTTTACTTAATGGTTCAACTTAAGGTGGCAACTTTAATACACATCTGGGTGGATTGGTAGGGGCACCCAGGGATATACCGTGGACTTGCCGGACACCGGGATATACCGGTGTTGTCCTAGGAGATCCCGGGATACACGTGTGATCATCCTATGGTTCGCCACCCGTGCTCAAAGGAATCGAGATATTTTCATGCTAGAAACTTTAGGTGTGCAGCCACAAGCTATTATGGGCTCTAGCATAGTTGAGTAAGTTACGTGAAGCTCTTGAAGAGGTAGATCAACACGTAGTGGGTTTGTAGGTTTGGTATGGTCTACCCGGAGTAAAGAGTTAATGTTTCTGAAGGACCGTGTCTCGGTCATCCGTTTCTCAAACATCATGTAGTGCGAGAAATCCAACGGAGGCGATCGAGTCTTTGTGGGGAAAAGTGTACAAACCTCTACAGAGTGTACAATCTAATCATGGTTAGCCGTGTCCCCGGTTATGGACAATCTTGAGTATCTATTACTTGGATTATCTTAAGTATCTCATCATATTACTTAAATTAATTTGTTGGGTTAATGATTACTTTTAATTGGGGTTGAGAGGGGGTTTACCTTCTCAATATTTTATCAACCAACTTTGTAGTTAAATAAAATATATTCCTTTGTAGTAGGGAAAAATTGGCTTTTCGCAAAAACTATAACCATAGAGCTTTCCACCAGCCAAATATGCATGTAGTGATAGTTATTATTCATCATTATCCTATGGTTTTTATTTGCCAGTACATTCAATGTACTGACCCTTTGTGGATGCAACTCATGTTGCAGGATCTTACAACGAGTAAGTGATACGTTAGGGTTACGATTTCTACACTCAACTTTGTCGTTGGTGTTGATGGGAATCCACAACCTTGTTACTTCCGCTATTTTGGATTGAGTTAATAGTATTTACGTTACTTTATACATGTGATTTACCTCTGTTATAAACTCGAGTTGTGTGTGTCAAAGATACCGATCCGAGGATGACACTTGCCACGAGACTTGACCGTCTGAGGTCGGGTCGCTACAATTTTCCACGTGTAAAATTCTCATTGGCCGACGGAACCACGTGTCAGCTCCGCGTTGGTACAGGTGTCACTCATCCAATGGGCGAGATGTGCCTATGCTATGTCGACACGTGGACCGGCCTAACAGTGGCCCCATTCAGGTTAAAAGGTCGGTCCTGTCAAAATAAGCGGGCCGGCCCATTAGCAGCCTACTTGAGTTAGGCCCATTTACAAGCATGACTCATACAAGTTACACAGAATCGTCCCATCAAAGTCCCATTCTACGTTTGACAATTTCCAGCCCATTGTCAGTTTTAGCCCGTTAACGACCCGCTAAGTCTTTGGGCCCAATTGCGGCCTGAGCTTCTTTCGGCCTGTTAGCGGCCCATCCTCAGTTCCAGCCCGTTAACGACCTAGAATGTCTTTCGGCCTTTTCTAGGCCCATTCTCCAGTTGGGCCAATTCTAGCCCGTTGTGACTTTAGGCCTGTACTCGGCCCATTCGGTAAATGGGACAACTCCTAGCCCATTTCGTCTCTCGGCCTGTTAACGACCCGCACACCAGTTGGGCGTTTGACTTTAGGTCCATTAGGGGGCCATGTTCCACAGGGCATCATTTCAGCCCAGTCCGACTTTCGGCCTGTTAAAAGCCTAGTTTGCAAATTGGGCCTCCTCTGCCCCATAACACTTTCAGCCTCTTACTGGCCCGTAAAGTAAAAGGGCTGAGACAAAATTGACATCAATTCCGTCCTGCTAGAGGCCCGTGGGCCATTTCCATTTATACGGCCCTATCGAGCTTTTGGCCTGTTAACGGCCTGCTAAGAGCCGTTTTTACGGTGGGCCACATCATTTGGGATCCACTTAATATTATTTTGACGAGCCCAATTAAGGCCCGCTTTGACTACACATGTTTGTTTGTTTGTATGGCGTCCAGGAAATATTTGGGCGTGTGGGCCCCCGTTTCAACGATATAGCATATTCAAGAATTATCCTACTCTATACTATCGCCTCAAAAAAGCATACACTATATAATAAAAAGACTAAGGCATAGTGAAACGTCTCCAACGTTTATATAATTTTTTATTGGTTCATGCTATTTTATTATCAATTTTGGATGTTTTATAATCATTTTATATCATTTTTGGTACTATCCTATTGACATAGTGCCAAGTGCCAGTTGCTGTTTTTCCATGTTTTTTACATCGCAGTAAATCAATATCAAACGAAGTCCAAATGCCACGAAACTTCATGATGATTTTTTATGGGCCAAGAAAGGAAATGGGCCTGGTTGCACTGGGGGTGCCCCGAGGGGCACAACCCACAGTAGGCGCTTAAGAGGCCTGGCGGCGCCCTCGTGGGTTGTGCCCACCTCGGGTGCCCCCAGACCGCCTCTTTGCTCTATAAATACCACAATATTCCAGAAACCCTAGAAGCAGCATCGAAATATTCATCCAGCCGCCGCAGAGTCCAGAACCACCAGATCCAATCTAGACACCATCACGGAGGGGTGCACCACTTCCATTGGTGCCTCTCTGATGATGCATGAGTAGTTCTTTGTAGACCTTGAATTGATGGTTAGTAGCTAGATGGCTTCCTCTCTCTCTCTCTCTCTCTCTCTCTCTCTTGCTGGATTCTCAATACAATGGTCTCTTGGAGATCCATATGATGTAACTCTTTTGCGGTGTGCTTGTTGGGATCTGTTGAACTTTGAGTTTATGATCAGTCATATCTTTTTATATCCATGAAAGTTATTTGAGTTTCTTTGATCTCTTATATGCATGATGTCTTATAGCCTCGTATTTCTTCTCCGATATTTGGGTTTTGTTTTGCCAACTTATCTATTTATCTTGCAATGGGAAGAGGAGCCCAGTAGTGGGTTCGATCTTACGGTGCTCGATCCCAATGAAAGAAGGGGAAACGACACGTATGTATCATTGCTACTAAGGATAAAAAGACGAGATCTATATCTACCGCCATATAGATAAACGGGTCTTGTCTACATCATGCCATCATTCTTATTGCATTACTCCGTTTTTTCATGAACTTAATACACTAGATGCATGCTGGATAACGGTTGATGTGTGGAGTAATAGTAGTAGATGCAGGCAGGAGTCGGTCTACTAATCTTGGACGTGATACCTATGTAATGATATTGCCTGGATATCGTCATAATTATTTGAAGTTCTATCAATTTCCCAACAGTAATTTGTTTACCCACCGTTTGCTATGTTTCTCGAGAGAAGCCACTAGTGAAACCTACGGCCCCCGGGTCTTATTTCTCATATATTTGCCTTGCGATCTACTTTTCCTTTGCATTTTTATTCAGATCTATTAAACCAAAAAATACAAAAATACCTTGCTGCACTTTATTTATTTGCTATCTATTATTTAAATCTACTACAATTTATCTCATGTCCGCTTGCCAATTTCTTGCGTCGTTATCCGAAAGGGATTGACAACCCCTTAAACACATCGGGTTGCGAGGTGTTGTTATTTGTGTGTAGGTGCTGTTCACGTTGTGTTGCCTGTTCCTACTACTGGTTCGATACCTTAGTTTCATAACTAAGGGAAATACTCTACCGTGGCTGTGTTACATCATCCCTCCCTCCCCGGGGAAATACCGACGTAGTTCTAGCTACCATCAAGGAGAATTTCTGGCGCCGTTGTGGGGGAGGATCTTCATCATAACCAGGTTCCTAATCACAAATCTCATCTCCTTGCAATTTACATTATTCTCCGTTTGCCTCACGTTTTCCTCTCCCCCACTTCACAAAAAATTGTTGTTTTATTCGCCTCCCTTTTTCCGTTCGCCGTTTTCTGGTCAGATCTATCCTTTGCTTGCAATCATGAGTGATTTCGGTATGGCACCAATAGATGATGACCTGACTCCTAAGGTTGGACATACATGCAATCTGGATGCTAAAACTTTTATCTTGGGGCAAGGGAGCGTTATGGGAAAATAATGTATCCAAGAATTTTTCAATTGTGTTGGGAATCTAAGTACTGATGATGCTCCTATACTTAAAGCTACTAGATATTATGCGGATGCTATTTCAGCACTAGTTATGAAACTTGAAAGCAAATTTATCCCCACTCATCCTACTTTGCAAAGATTGTTTTCGAAATAAAGAATCCTCGAGCCAAAAAGTTGGCCACTCTCGTTCTCATGAACGAGTTTGACTACATAATACGGGAAGCTAGGGAAATCTTTGAATTTTCTGGTATGTATCGTGAAAAACTTGTGATAGATGAAATTCTTTACAATAGTTAATATGCTTTGAGACATTTGCTTGGGAATAGTAAAATCTTTGATGAGAATCTTAAGAAGGAAGTCCCCGTTCTAGACATAATCCAACAAGTTTTTAATAATGTTAATCAACACTACTCTTGGATTATTGCGGGAAATCAAAGGGGTTATGATGAAAACCAACTAAGGATTGCTAAAGTTTCCATGGATAATATGTTTTATGTTGTGTTTACAGAACCCCATGATGAAAACACCTCTAAGAAAACTAGGAAGAATAAGGATGACAAAACTTAGATCCTTGCTTTATGCCTAGTTAAGGGTGTAAAACTATAGCGCTTGTTGGGAGGCAACCCAATGAATAAAATTTATTTTTGCTTTTTTCTTTCTATTATTGATTTTTAGCACAATTATGCTACTGTTATGATTGTGTTTTTTATGTTTTAATTAGTGTTTGTGCCAAGTAGAACGGATAGGATCTTCTTGGGTGATAGTTGTTTGATCTTGCTGAAAAAGACAGAAACTTTGTGCTCACGAAATTATTCTCATTTTTATTTAGAAAGAGCTTTTGCCCTGATTCTTTTTTCAGAAGATTAATATACAAATTTCCCTGGTTGTCATATTTTGGTAGAATTTTTTGAGTTCCAGAAGTATTCATTTAAATCATATTGCTACAGACTGTTCTGTTTTGACAGATTCTGTTTTCTTTGTGTTGTGTGCTTATTTTGTTGGTTCTATGGTTTTCTTTGATGAGTTTTTCACATAGAAAAGTTGGAATACAGTAAGTATAATACAAAAACAAAATATGAATTGGTTTAATACAACACTTATAGTAGTGATTTATTTACTTACACTAACGGATCTCACGAAGGTTTTGTTGAGTTTTGTGTGATTGAAGTTTTCAAGTTTTGGGTTATCTTACGATGGATGAAGGAAGGATGTAAGAGCCTAAGCTTGGGGATGCCCCGGCATCCCAAGATATTATTCAAGAATGAGCAACCAACTAAGCTTGGGGATGCCCCTGAGTAGCATCCCCACTTTCTTCCAATAACTATCGGTATTTCACTCGAGGCTATATTTTTATTCGTCACATGATATGTGTTTTGCAATGGGAAGAGGTGCCCGGTAGTGAGTTCGATCTTATGGTGCTCGATCCCAGTGACAGAAGGGGAAACGACACGTACGTATCATTGCTACCAAGGATAAAAAGACAAGATCTTTATCTACCGCCATATAGATAAACGTATCTTGTCTACATCATGTCATCGTTCTTATTGCATTACTCCGCGTTTTTCCATGAACTTAATACATTAGATGCATGCTGGATAGCTGTCAATGTGTGGAGTAATAGTAGTAGATGTAGGCAGGAGTCGGTCCACTAATCTTGGACGTGATGCCTATGTAATGATCATTGTCTGGATATCGTCATAATTATTTGAAGTTCTATCAATTTCCCAACAGTAATTTGTTTACCCACCGTTTGCTATTTTTCTCGAGAGAAGCCACTAGTGAAACCTGCGGCCCCCGGGTCTTATTTCTCATATATTTGCCTTGCGATCTACTTTTCCTTTGCATTTTTATTCAGATCTATTAAACCAAAAAATACAAAAATACCTTGCTGCACTTTATTTATTTGCTATCTATTATTTCAATCTACTACAATTTATCTCACGTCCGCTTGCCAATTTCTGGCGCCGCTTCCTGAAAGGGATTGACAACCCCTTTAACACGTCGGGTTGCGAGGTGTTGTTATTTATGTGCAGGTGATGTTTATGTTGTGTTGCTTGGTCCTCCTACTAGTTTGATACCTTGGTTTCATAACTGAGGGAAATACTCTACCTTCGCTGTGCTACATCACTCCTCCCTCATACCGACTTAGTTCTAGCTACCATCACATAGAAACGTAGAACAATCCTACACTATACAATAAAGAAATTACAGCTGAATATACCCGCTGGGCATTATAGTTCGGCAACAGTGATAATAAAGCGTACACATACAACAAATTACATACACTGGACAAATAAAGCTCATACATCATGGACACGCATCAACAGAACTTACCATTTGAACTATAATCTCTTCAGAAAATAGGATTGGCCGGATTCAGATAGCACAAAATTCAGTCTGCAAAATCTCCAATTCCTTCGTGGTTACCTCAGTGTCTTGTTACAATTTTTTGACTCCTGCATCTAATACATGCATGTCCAGTCTCAACTTGTTGATTGTACGTTTAGAATGATGTACACGTTGTCTTGCCACCTCTAGTTGATGCTCGAGAACATCAGCACATTCCAATTCCAATCCATAATCATTCGTAACGGCCATGCCGCTTTCTTTCATGAGATCTTTGTGTTGATGTCACTTCATCCTGTAATGTTTCTGTAAGTACACATGACTAGGGCAAAAATTTAGTTACAACAGTGAAGCGAGCAAGACAAACTATTTTGTACATGGAAAAATAGGACTAACAATAGTGTTACACGTCATGAAGCATAAGCAGGTGATATTTAAAAATTAAAAAAGTGGTAGTCTGTGCAGCCCGCATACAGAAATTTCTCTTAGCTCACCAGAGGAGCATGATGTTGGGGCCAAATCCAAAACACAGACAAGTTACAAATTTAGACAGCACATTGCATATAAGTAAGCAAGCAGTTGGCCATTATGTAGCTCAACTAAAGTCTTAGGGAGCATAATGAACAGCAGAGGGATTCATACAAGCCTACTACAACAAGCAAAGCTATGCAATCATTGGCCTAGTATAAACTAGATTGTGAGCCTAATGCAGTAATAGTTGGTTAATAGACTTCAAAGCTTCAGTTACACTTTGTCAGAGTAATTAAATGGTAAGGCCTTTAATTATGTCAAATAATAGTTATACAAGTACCCAACATTAGGCATCATTGTTTGGGCATCTCATTAACTGAGGACAAATAAAGCAATTGAAAAGAGCAAAGTAACTATTCCTGAAACAAACAAGGAATTGAACTGTTGAGTTGGATAAAGTGACTTACCTTAACTGGTTGAACAGGCTCAGCGTTGCTCCTACTTCTCTTGCAATGCTCCTTCCTAACATCTTGTACTTGGAAATCCTCAATTTTGTCTTTATTGCACCTCCTCTACAACGTGACACAAACTAGTTACTCGTCTCCTTGGAAGATAAATATGCATACTTTCTAGTCCGTGAACAACACAAAAGGATGAGATTATAAGAAAACAACACCACATAACGAAACATGCCACATCTCTTGCACTTGCACACAATGAAATGAGCATTTACTATGTGTGCACTATGTAAAAACTAGGCATACCTTCGAACTGGATCTCCAGGTACTCTTGGAGAGCCTACTTTAGTGTACAGCCAAACCTTTATGTCACCTATGAGTTAGATAAGCCCCCACTACAGCAGCCCTTAGTGTTTAAATCATTAACAAGCTCTGTTAGAGTGTTAGGTCAAGACCAGCAAGTAATCAAAGCAAAGAGTTCTGGTATGGCTGGCTGATGCAAACAAGCAATTGAACAGATGTATCAAGAAAAGAAGCAAAGAAGGAGGCTTAAAGACCATCACTTGACTGGCCAGATTTAAGGGAAATTTAAACATCATGTGAACGTATGAACTAACATAAACATTGCATATTCCAGATTCTACAATGGAATGCACATGTATTAGGTTATGCCATGTATGATGATGCCTGAATGAACACTATAGCAGGCAGTAGTGATTCATCATTGCACGCGGAATTGAATTGTAGGTTAAGGGCCAGTTCTATTCCGCCTTTTCAGAGCTTATTGTCAAAATAAGCCATAAAAGATGTAAAGAAGTCATTTTTGAGTTATGGGCATGGGCTTAACTTATTTCGCTTTGGAGGGGGTGTTTCGGGTAGAAGATCACTAAAAATTGAAGGGAAGGGGAATAGTGAAATGACTCTGTTGTCTGCCTATATTACACTCAAAATGCAATTGCCCTGCCCGCTTGCATCTCCTCTCCCCTTTCCCTCTACCTCGATCCCCTGCCTGCAGTGCTAGGGTTCCTCCAACGAGTGGCCGCCATTGGTCCCATCTGGCCTGGTCCTCGACGATGCTCTGTCCAGCTAGGCTACATAGCCGGTGGGTAGGGCCAAATCTCCCCGGCTGCTCCTCCCTCTGGCACCGCCCCTCATTCTCATGGTCTCCAGCAGCTGCTCCACTATGGTCCGTCCAACGCACTACTCCGGCGGGCGCCGCACAACTATGGCTGATGCCTCTCTGCGGTAGAAGGCACCTGTCGGTGGGAAACGACACCTATGGTATCACAAGAATCCCTACTACGATTGCGGGGGCACAGGGTTGCAAGAAGAGCAGGATTAGTAATCAGCACAAGGATCATTTACCTAGGTTCGGGCCGCGAGGATGCGTAAAACCCTAGTCCTGCTTTGGTGGATGTATTGAGTGTTCTTGAGCCCTCGAACTAGCTATGGTGGCTGAGTAGTTCCAAAGAGCCGAATCCCTCTCCAGTATGCCAAGGGCCTCCTTTTATAGTTGGAAGGGCCGCCACCGTGACACATAGGAGGTGGAAAGGCATACAGTACTGCGAGCTTATCGCTCGTATTACAGGACAAGACGCATTTAATGTGTTGCTTAGGTGTCCCCTAGCTTTATCGGGGACGGGAGCGAGGCCCGTCCCGTCCATCGCCGCTCTCCCTCGCTTCGACACGCGTTCTGGCCAGCGATGCATGCGATGCCACGTAGGTAGGCAGGCAGCTGAGGTGGTGCGGTGGTAGGGTCTTCACGAAGATCTTCATGCTGCCACACATGTGCTTGCTGATCTGGCCTGGGAGCTGCATGTTGCCACGCAGGTGCCAGCCTAGCTGGTTGGGCTGGCAGTTGTATGCGAACGACGGTGGAAGCTTGGCTGGTGCGGCCCTGGCGGTGGCCCTACTGATGTCCTCGGCAAGGGCCTTGCCGGACGCCCGGCAAGGGTTTTGCCGTGGCACGCAGTCGTCCTCGGCAAGGATCTTGCCGGGGGTCTTGTGGCTTTCCTCAGCAAGGATCCCGCCGAGAGTCGCCATCTTCTGGTCCTCATCTTGATCTCATATATCCATGGTCTTGACAAAGATCTGCATGCCACCACAGAGGTGCCTCCCGAGCCCTGGTCCAATCGTAGCCGGTTGGGTTGGAACATGTGGCTCAAGGGCGACTCGCTCTATTGGTGTTTGGGCGTGCTGCCCCGGCAAGGGTCTTGCCGGGGCTGCTGAGGCTGCCTGCGGCAAGGGTCTTGCCGGGGGAACCTGCTCCTTCCTTCTACCTCTTTGTGTTCTTGGCTTTGGCGTTGCCTTGGGCATCTTGTGCTTCGGCTTCTCTCCGCTTCCTCCTTCGCCTGCCTTTCTGGCGTGTGGCGTGGTGCTGACTCTGCTTGCCGCGCACAAGTAAAGGTTACAAAGGTGCGCCCCTACTTTTGTACACTGACAGGAGCCCCCGGGCCTGGGCCACACATAAGCGCTACACGTTGTTGGGCCAGGCCCAGAACGGTGCACGGGCAGGTAGGGTGGATTTTACCGCGGTAATTTTCCATCTGTTGCGCTTCCCCACGACCCGCGTTAAACGCGCGGGGGGGGGAGGGCGTGTGACGTGGGCGGCATGCGTGGGGCGATTTCCGCATGCATGCGTCACATCATCGTTAATGGGAAAGGAGGCAGACCGCACCTTCCCCGTAAAAAGGAATAACCGCGGGCGCGCTGCTCACTTTACCCCCCTGTGCCTTCTCCAATCTAAGAGCCGCCGCCCCCTTTTCCTACCTCCCTAAGCTTCGCTCTTGCTTGCTGCCGCCACATCTCCGCTGCCTTCTGTCTCTTGCTCCCCCTAGCCACCATGGCGCCCAAATCCACCAAGGGCAAGGGAGTGGCCAAGGGATTGGAGCGGCGGAGCCGCCGGAGAGCGCGCTGGTAGTGCAGAGGATGCAGTTCGCCTACTTCCCTTCAACGGTCGACGTGTTCGAGCTCCAGGAGGCCTTCAAACCCCTGTGGGGGGTGAAGACGGGGGGAGAGGAGACGGGGCATCCAGCCACGCCTATCATCCCAGCCAACTGCGCCGAGGCTGCCCCAAATCGGTACCCTTTCTTTGTCGATTACTTCTCATGTGGGCTTTGTCCTCCCTTCTCCGACTTCTTCAGCGACGTCATGCACATCTTTGGCTTCCGCCTCTTGTATTTTACCCCGAATGACGTGGCGTGCATGGCCCTTTTCGCGCACCTCTGCGAAGGTTTCGCCGGGGTGCACCCCAACACGGCGCTCTTCCGCCATTACTTCTTCCCTCGGATCCAAACGGGAGGCGCCATTTCCGGTTGCATCACCTGGATCCCAAGGTCCAAGGGAGCGTACCCGGATGGCGCCATGAAGGAGAGGTGGGAAGAATGGCAGGGCCGGTGGTGCTGGATCAAAGATAAGGACCCGCCGGCGTTCTGCGAAGTTCGCCGGGCGCCGCCGGTCCGCAGAAGCGATTGGAGCGACGTTGATGCTGAGGACGAGAAGCTCACGATCGCCACCACCAGGATCCTTCGGCTCACCGAGGCCGGGCTCACCCTTGAGATGATCGGGGCGGACTTCATCCGCCGCCGGATCGCTCCACTGCACAACAAGGGGAGACCGGCCTGGCTCTTCACGAACACCACCGTCATCATGAAGCTTCGCCCTGGCCTGGACCACAATTTCACAGTGATGGGGTATGCCCACTTCTGCCAGTGGCTCTCCCAGGTCGATGCGGGCCGCGACGGCGAGGTCGAGCAGACCGGCAAGGTCGCGAGGGCCGCTGCGAAGGCCGGCAAGGTCGTCAAGGGGCCTCTGTTCAGGTTGCCGGCGGGAGTGGTCCCGCTGAGCAACAACTCGCGTCGGACCGACATCATCGCCATGATGCCGGACTGCAATGCGCATGGCCCTGACCCGAGCTGGGTTGAGCCGGAGGACATCAAGGTGCAGCAGTTCTTCGACACCCTGCATGAGGGGTACATCACCGACGAGCCGCGTCTCATCCAGGACATCACCCAGGCGGACTTGGACTACATCGCTGCCAGGGCGATGGAGGCACAGCTTGCCGAGGAGGCCGGCAGCGCTGGTGGCGTGGAGGACAAGGCTGTGGCGGCCACGGAGGAGGAGGAGCTCGCCTGTTGGGCGGAGGCCGCTGGGGAGGCCAGCAGCGCCGGCACCGATGCTCCTCTTGTTGAAGATGCGGCCGACGAGTCATCGTCGTTGTCGTCGGAGGAGGTCGTGTTCGTCGACCCACCGGCCACGGGAAGCGGGCGAGTCCTGCGACGGGCCATCTCCGGCGAGCCGGTCCGGCCCGGCAAGGCTGTCCCATCGCAGCGGGCCCAGGAAGGGTCCGCACGCCAAACCCGGGGCGCGGCGGCGAGGAAGTTGGCGAAGGCCGCAGTTGCGAAGAAGAAGGCAACTGCCTCCTCTTCGGCCAGGCGTTGCTTGACTCCACCTTCTTCCCCCCCTCCGGCAGACGTCGGCACTGAGGTCGACTTTGACTATGGGTCCCTCAGCCCAAGGAGGAAAAGGAAGGCAACAGAGGAGGAGGTGGATACTGAGTAAGCAACCTGCTCCTCTTTGCCATCCCTATTTCCTCAATCTGTGCCGCATGTATTGACTGGTTTTCATCCTTGCAGGGACACGGAGATGCTGGTCCAGAGGGTGAAGAGGGCCAAAGCCTCGGTGGGCGGCCAGCCCCCGGCCGGTGCTTCAGGGGCGCCACTGGTTGTGTTGAGCAGCCCGGACATCAGCCCCTAGCGCAGCCCCCAGTGTAAGTTCATCACTCACCCCTTGTCGACATGTGTCAGGGGTACGATGCTTTGGCACTGACCTTGCCGTGTATGTAGGAGGAGAGAAGCAGGAGGATGAGCCACAAAGGGCTACTCCCAACACGCCGCCCCCATCAACCACGCCGCCCCGAGGGGCGTCCCCGGCAAGGGCGCCAAGTACCGGTCCCATGCACATGGAGGAGGAGGAGGAGAATTTGGGAGCCGGTGGCTTCGCCTCGGTGTCGAATGTTGGCGGCGAGGGGACTTCTGCTTCCTAGCCCGGCGCTGGTAAGTTCCTGGCCTTACGCCCCTGTTCCTTGTTTTTCCTTGTCGATTCTTGGTCTTGGCTTCACCTCACCCTCTTCTTGATATCCAGATCCTCTCTCGGTGGACCGGGAGGACCTGGACACCGTCATCGAGGACGTTGCCAAGAACGCCGCGATGGAGGCCGAGAAGATTGCCGCCGAGGAGGCCGCCAGGGGCGCTGCAGAGGATGCCGCCAAGGGGCCTGCCGGGGAGCCTGGCAAGGCAACCTCCGAGGAGGCTGGCAAGGGGCCTGCCGGAGAGGCCGGCAAGGACGCTGCCGAGGAGGAGGTGGTCGATGACTATACTTCCTCCTCCGCTGCCTCTGGCTCCGGCAGGTACCTGAAGGTGAGCGACGGTCTCTTCGTCCACCTCCCAGGCGCGTCGAGCACCAGGGATCCCATCGAGGGGTGGGGGTGTTTGACGACGAGGTGCTCCCCGCCGCTGGGCTCGAGGTCGTTGACGAGCCGAGCGCTGGTGGCGACGGCTCCCAGGAAGAGCGGCTCCTCCACGCCATGGGCTCCAGCTTCCGGAAGCTCCAGGCGCTCCACCGCGCCCGCCTGGACAAGGCTAAGTCCAGGATGGCTGTGGCGGAGAAGGCGGAGGCGGACCTCTAGAAGCGCGTTGCCGAGACACAGGACTGGTTCTGCCAGGCTCACGAGGAGCTGAAGGCCGCCCAGGGCGAGCTCGCCAAGCGTGATGTGGAGCTCACCATGAAGCTGTCTGACATCGAGAAGGCCCAAGAGACGGCGGAGAACTTGGTTGTTGCTGCCGAGGCCGCCTGGACCCAACACGAGGCCGCGCTGAACTCCCAGGAGGAGGACCTCGCCGCGCGTGAGGAGTAGCTTGCCGCCACGCTCCACGGCAAGGATGAAGAGGTGGGGGAGATCGTCTTGCAGCGGACCCGCGAGCTGGAGCAGAGGCACTAGGAGGCGCTCGATGCCCAGGCTCTGGTTCATGCCGGTAAGGTGAAAGAGCTGGAGGTGGAGCGGGACGGGCTGAAGGAGCAGGCCCTGAAGCTATACCAGGAGAAGGACATGCTCAATGGCGCCCGGACGGAGGCGCAGGGCGCGGCCGTTAGCAGGGCCGGGGAGCTCTACGAGGCCAACAACTCCATCAAAGACCTCAGGCTGAAGCTGGAGGGCCTTGAGAAGATGTTGTCGGAGGACAGTGCCCGGGAGGGGACCCTGACCAAGAACCTGGAGACCGAGAAGCAGCTGCGGAAGAACGAGGCCCTCAACTTCAAGGAGCACATGGAGGGCGAGAACCGCTGGCTCGATCCCCTCGCCGCCGTCGCCAACCAGGTCGCCGCGGAGCTGGCCACCATGGGGATGATGAACGTGAAGTACGCCTCGGACCGGAACGTGAGCGTCAACTGCAGCCTGACCCTGTTCTTTGAGAGGGTCATCGGTGCCTTGGAGCGGCTTCACGCCAACCGGGTAGCCTCGCTGGTTACGAGAACTGAAGGCTCTGCCGGGGTGCCATGACCAAGGTCCTTACCAAGGTGGCGTACTAGAACCCCACCCTTGACTTAGACGCCACGCTGGAGAGCTTGCCGGAGGGTACTGACCTCGCGCCACTCAGGGAGCGTATCAAGCCCATAATCAGCCTCATCGACGGAATTCAAAGGGTGGAGGGCCAGCGCCGTGATTAGGCACCCCGTTTCTCATCGCGGCGCTGCAGGTTCATGACCAAGAGAAATCCTATCTTTAGTTAGAACCGCAGCAACAATTTGATGTAATATAACTCTGCAATACTTTTGATATTATGCATGTTATTTTCATGTTCGATTTTCCTTTGCATGTCCACTCTACGATTATCGGGTAGGCTTGCCGACGCGTAAACCCAGGGCGGCGTCTTGAGGACGGATCCCCATTGGCCTGCCGGGTGTGCTTGCTGCCGGGGGAACCACCTTGCTGCCCCCAACGCGGCCGCTCGAACTGTCGAGCTTGACTCGAGTCAGAGTCGAGAGCGTTGCTGGTTGCAGAAGGCTACCCCGCCACTCTCGACGCGGCCACTTGAGCTGTTGAGCAGACTTGAAACAGAACAAAAGTGTTGCCAATCGCGGGAGGGCCCCTTTGCGTGCAGGTTTTCCATACATAGGCAGAATCTCTGAGGACGATAACCTTATATATAAAATGAAATAGCTCAAGGCTCTGAATGACATAGCTTTTCTTTTGTCGCCGTGCTAGCATCCTTCGCACTCGCAGGCGGCGCCGTTTTCTCCTTTAGGAGCCATGGCGATGCAGAACCGCTAGGCTAACTACTAGACCAGATTCTCACAATTGCGCCCCCTACCTAGCGCGCCAAATGTCGATGGGAAACGACACCTATGGGATCACAAGAATCCCTACTACGGTTGCTGGGGCGCAGGGTTGCGAGAAGAGCAGGATTAGTAATCAGCACAAGGATCGTTTACCCAGGTTCAGGCCGCGAGGATGCGTAAAACCCTAGTCCTGCTTTGGTGGATGTATTGAGTGTTCTTTAACCCTTGAACTAGCTATGGTGGCTGAGTAGTTCCGAAGAGCCGAATCCCTCTCCAGTATGCCAAGGGCCTCCTTTTGTAGTTGGAAGGGGCCGCCACAGTGACACACATGAGGTGGAAAGGCATACAGTACTGTGAGCTTATCGCTCGTATTACAGGACAAGACGCATTTAATGTGTTTCTTAGGTGTCCCCTAGCTTTATCGGGGACGGGAGCGAGGCCCGTCCTGTTCGTCGCCGCTCCCCCTCGCTTTGACACGCGTCTTGGCCAGTGATGCATGCGGTGCCACATAGGCATGCAGGCAGCAGAGGTGGCGCGGCGGTAGGGTCTTCACGAAGATCTTCATGCCGCCACACATGTGCTTGCTGATCTGGCCTGGGAGCTGCATGTTGCCACGCAGGTGCCATCCCAGCTGGTTGGGCTGGCAATTGTATGCGAACGGCGGTGGAAGCTTGGCTGGTGCGGCCCTGGCGGTGGCCCTGCTGATGTCCTCGGCAAGGGCCTTGCCGGGGGCCGAGCAAGGGTTTTGCCGTGGCGCGCAGTCGTCCCCGGCAAGGATCTTGCCAGGGGTCTTGCGGATTTCCACGGCAAGGATCCTGCCGAGAGTCGCCGTCTTCTAGTCCTCATCTTGATCTCATATATCCATGGTCTTGACAAAGATCTGCATGCCACCACAGAGGTGCCTCCCGAGCCCTGGTCCAGTCGTAGTCGGTTGGGTTGGAACCTGTGGCTCAAGGGCGGCTCGCTCTGTTGGTGTTTGGGCGTGCTGCCCCGGCAAGGGTCTTGCCGGGGCTGCTAAGGCTGCCCCTAGCAAGGGTCTTGCCGGGGAACCTGCTCCATCCTTCTGCCTCTTTGTGTCCTTTGCTTTGGCGTTGCCTTGGGCATCTTGTGCTTCAGCTTCTCTCCGGCTTCCCTCCTTTGCCCTGCTACGCGTGGCCGTGGCGCGTGGCTCTGACTGCCCGTGCACAAGTAAAGGGGTACAAAGGTGCGCCCCTACTTTTGTACACCGACAGCACCTTATTCCCCCTCCCCTCCTCCCTGGCCGTGGCCTTGAGGTACTGTTGAAGGATGAGCTCATCCAACACGGTGAGGATCTCCTCTGATTTTTTTGCCAAATTTTCATTCTGATCCACTATACAATGAATTGCTATGAGCTACTTCTGCTGCTGCTATATGATGCATTGCTAAATGATGAATTCCTATGAGTTGCTGCTGCTATATGATGAATTGCTATGAGCTGCTGCTGCTGATGCTATATGATGAGTTGCTATGAGTTGCTTCTGCTGCTGCTATATGTTGAATTGCTATGAGCTGCTGCTGGAATATGATGAATTGCACACTGCTGCTGCTGCTATATGATGAGTTGCTATCAGCTTCTGCTGCTGATATGATGCTTTCAGGTGGTGCTGCTATATGATAATAACAAGCCACTTGGACCATCGAATTTCAATAAATAATTGGTCTTCATTTAAATGTGGGCTATGCGTTCTTCATTTAAATTAGGCAATGGGATCTATATGGAAGAGATTGACTAAAGTAGATCGTGCCAAGTAGATGGTATCTTTGTATTTGCATTTTGAACAAATAGTGATGGTCGGTTTTCCTATCATATTAATTACTACAGTGGGTTCAATTTGTGATGTTTGCAAGTCAAATTAATTTTCATATGGGCAGAAAAATGACAAAATATAATGCAATCTAGACTTTTCACTGATCATACCAAAGATAAGCTGAAAGGAAGGCAATGAAAAGAACTGGTTGGCTTATTACATGGAGCTTATATTCACATGTACTTATTTTCTTAGGATAACTCATAATAACTGTCCCTAAGAAACTTGGCCAATAGAACTGGCATACAAATAACATGTCACGATGATTTCAATGGAGGAGTGACCTACCATAGCACACTGTATAGGCTCACCGTTGCCTCTCCTTTTTTTACGATGTTCCATAAAATTGCCACATACATCTTGTACTTTTTCGTTGTGTAACCCTATCTGCAAGTTGACACGGCTAATTTCAGACATCTCTACATGATAATACATTGCACATCCCTTGTGCATATTTAAACCACCAATTAACAATTGTGTGCGTAGCATAAACTAGCCATGACTCTGTGTGCTGGACTAGCAGGCACTCTGAGGGAGCCTAATGTAGTGCACTAGAATTCCTACATGCCACCTACGATTTTGTGTAATGTACTACTTCTATTCCTAAATATATGTCTTTGTACAGATTCCAGTATGGACCACATACAAATGTATATAGATGCATTTTTTAGTGTAGATTCACTCATTTTGCTCCGTATGTAGCCTATAGTGGAATCTCTAGAAAGACTTATATTTAGGAACAGAGGTACGAGGTAATATCATGTATGACATCTACATATCTAATTTAGCAGCCACTAGTAGAAATCATTGTCTGCACAAAGGGATTACTTGTTGAAAATCCTAGCAAAGCACGCTCGCAGGCACACAACAATACAAGAGAGAGAGAGAGACACACACACACTTACAAGATCATAGCAATGCCTCAGTCTAGGATCTTGGTTGGCCAAGCTGTTAGATCTAGAAGAAACATCGTCCTTTTAGTTTTTGCCAGCTGCATAATAACTAACAGCGACATTTTAGTATATTTGAAGTACATCGGGAAGGTGATGCTGGATGGGTTTAAAGGTGAAGTACCTAGGCCGTGGCGGGTGAGGGAGTCCTGGACTAAGGGTCCTCGGGCGTCCGACCTGTTAGCCATGGGCTGGACTGATGGGCTGTGAAGATACGAAGACCAAAGACTTCACCCGTGTCCGCATAGGACTCTCCTTGGCATGGAAGGCAAGCTTGGCGACCGCATATGTAGATTCCCTTCTTTGTAAATGACCCTGTGTAACCCTAGATCCTCCGGGTGTCTATATAAACTGGAGAGCTTAGTCTGGCGGGGAGACTCATCATCATAGTCATACAAGCTAGACTTCTAGGGTTTAGCCATTATGATCTCGTGGTAGATCAACTCTTGTAATACTCATATTCATCAAGATCAATCAAGCAGGAATTAGGGTATTACCTCCATACAGAGGGCCCGAACCTGGGTAAACACCGTGTCCCCTGTCTCCTGTTACCATCGACTTTAGACGCACAGTTCAGGACCCCCTACCCGAGATCCGCCGATTTTGACACCGACATTGGTGCTTTCATTGAGAGTTCCACTGTGCCGTCCTCAAGAGGTTTGATGGCTCCTTCAATCGTCAACAATGACGCTATCCAAGGAGAAACCTTCCTCCCCGGATAGATCTTCGTGTTCGGCAGCTTCGCGCTGCGGGCCAACTCGTTTGGCCACCTGGAGCAGATCGACAACTACGCCCCTGGCCATCAGGTCAGATTTGGGAGCTTGAATTACGTCGTGGACATCCGTGGATATTTGATCTTCGCCCGATTCAAGACCGCGGCGACCGCTCCTAGTCACCTTGATGAACATGACCTAAATCTGTCGTCAGACCGCATCCAGGAGATAGCTCCTGTAACCGCTTTGGCCTTAGATCCGGAGCATACTGCGGCATCCAAGGATTGGAGGCTCAACCCCACCACGGAGGCCACAGATTCCCTGACGTTGGAGCCGCACATGGACTTAACCTCACACAATATTTGTGTCACCGGAACTCTGGACTCGTCTCTGGGCGTAAATTCCGAACCATGTGCGCCCGCGGGCGCCAAGCTTGATCGGCTATCGATCTTCGAGTTCAGCGCCGCAGACATCATCCAGCACTCGCCCTTGGGCGATGTGCTAAACTAGTTAAAAATGCCTGTCCCTGGCAGGAGACTCACAGCCGAACTATGTCCGGTGTGAACTAGCGGCTGATGATGGAGAATTTTGCTACCCACCCGCCACCCACTTCATAGCCACTGTCGAGGATCTAACTGACATGCTTGATTACGGCTCCGAAGACATCGATGGTATGGACGACGATGCCAATGAGGAGTAGGGCCAAAACCCGCCATTTACTGGGCGCTGGACGGCCACTTCTTCGTACGATGTGTACATGGTGGATACACCCAAAGCAACTAACGACAATGACAAAGAAACTCCAGTTGAGAATAAACCTCATGAGACACACCCCAAGTGCCGGCGTCCTCAACGCCGCTCTAAGTCGCGTCGTCCAAAGGATAGCAATACTAGCACCGGAGAAAATAATACTCCGGACGAAGCCGAAAACAATGAAGACCCTGTTGAGGAAACATCCGAACAGGAGGAACGAGAAAACGGGCAAGTCAGTCCCGACAATCAGGCCATGCCCAACAACTCGGAGGATGGTAGTTATCACCCGCTCTCCGAGGGGGAGGAAAGCCTCAGCAACGAGGATTTCATCGTGCCTGAGGAACCCCTCGAGCAGGAGCGCTTCAAGCGCCAGCTAATAGCCACTACAAGGAGCCTGAAGAAGAAGGAGCAGCAGCTTCAAGCTGACCAATATCTGCTCATTGACAGATGGACGGATGTCCTGGCAGCCGAAGAATATGACCTCAAGCTCCCAGCCAAGAGTTACCCGAAATGCAGACTGCTACCTCAAATCGACGAGGAGGCGCTAGAGCCCATACCTCCCTCGCGCAATGCGGCCGACCGACCACCACGCGGTCGGGACAGTGCGGCGGACCGACCACCACGCGGTCGGGATAAAGCAGCAACTCATGCCGAACAGCAGCCCACCCTACCGCCACAAAAAAAGAGAGACAAAACAGCTCGGGGTTATACATACGACCTTCGGCAGGACCTGGAAGCAGAGCAGGATACACTAGATCGATCTACGGATCGCGAGGACGTCCCTCGACGCGCGACGATGGCTACCTATTCGGACGTGACAAACCTAATCACGCCCGGGCCGACAACCGTAGACGGACTCCATCGGAGCTTCGTCGCGATGCGCCCTGATATAGAGGCGCCGCACACCCTCTTTGCTTCACCGATGAAGTAATGGATCAGAATTCCCCGAAGGGTTCAAACCCGTCAATATTGAATCATACGACGGAACAACCGATCCCGCGGTATGGATCGAGGATTTTATTCTCCACATCCACATGGCCCGCGGAGATGACCTCCATGCTATCAAATACCTCCCACTAAAGCTCAAAGGGCCAGCTCGGCACTGGTTAAACAGCCTACCTGAAAACTCTATCGGTAGGTGGGAGGACTTGGAAGAAGCCTTCCTCGACAACTTCCAAGGTACATATGTCTGGCCACCAGACGCCGATGACTTAAGACACATAGTACAACAACCTGGAGAGTCAGCCAAGAAATTTTTGAACTAGGTTCCTAACCAAAAAGAACCAGATCGTCGACTGTCCGGATGCCGAAGCCCTAGCGTCCTTTAAACATAGCATCCACGACGAATGGCTCGCCCACCACCTCGGCCAAGAAAAGCCGAAATCTATGGGAGCCCTCACGACACTAATGACCCATGTTTGTGCGGGTGAGGATAGCTGGCTAGATCGTAGTAAAAATACGTCCAGCGACGCGGGCCCCTCCGAGGCCAAAAACAGCAACGGCAAGCTCCGACGCAACAGACACAAACGCTGAAGCAATGGCGACAACACCAATGGCATTGCCGTCAACACCGGATTCAGTGGCTCCAAGTCCGGTCAGCGGAAAAAGTCGTATAAAAGAAACAATCAGGGACCATCCAGCTTGGACCGTATACTCGACCGTCCGTGCCAAATCCATGGCACCCCAGACAAACCAACCAACCATACCAACAGAGATTGCTGGGTTTTTAAGCAAGCCGGCAAGTTAGACGCCGAGAACAAGGAAAAAGGATCGCAGAGCAAGGACGATGACGAGGAGCCCCTGCAGCCAAACACAGGGGGATATAAGAAGTTCCCCTCTCAGGTGAAAACGGTGAACATGATATATGCTACACACATCCCCAAGAGGGAGCACAAGCGCGCACTCAGGGACGTCTACGCGATAGAGCCAGTCGCCCCAAAATTCAATCCATGGTCATTGTGCCCGATCACTTTTGATCGTCGGGATCATCCTACCAGTATCCGGCATGGCGGATCAGCCGCACTAGTCCTAGACCCAATCATTGATGGATTCCACCTGACGTGAGTCCTCATGGACGGTGGCAGTAGCCTCAATCTGCTCTGTTAGGATACAATGCGCAAAATGGGCATTAACCCATCATGGATCAAGCCCACAAGGACTACCTTTAAAGGAGTCATACCAGGCATAGAGGCCCGCTATACGGGCTCAATCACACTAGAGGTCGTCTTCGGATCTCCGGACAATTTCCAAAGCAAGGAGTTAATCTTCGACATCGTCCCCTTTTGCAGCGGCTATCACGCACTGCTTGGACGAACCGCATTTGCTCGATTCAATGTGGTACCTCACTACGCTTATCTCAAGCTCAAGATGCCCGGACCACGTGGCGTCATAACAGTCAATGGAAATACGGAACGCTCCCTCCGTACCAAGGAGCATACCACGGCCTTAGCAGCAGAAGTACAGCGCGGCCTTTTCCAGCAAAACCTTAATTCGGCGGACGAGCCCCCTGACACCATTAAGAGAGTCTGGACTATTCTGCAGCAAGACAGCCCGGTTCGTCAAGAGCTTAACTAGCAATTTGGCCTCCGTCCCAGTCCCGATCAAATGGCGGCATTCGTACCGCACGTACATAACTACGCACTCAAAATTCCATGGCCATCGATGGAGGCATAGCTAGCTCGTGATCCACAGTGCGGCTCGACCAACCCTGGATCCGCACACCTTCACCTTTCCTTTTTCATTTCGGGTTTTTCTCTTCTCGAGGCTTTTTCTAATAACCTGATCATCAGACCGATCACGGGACGGATACACCAAGGAGGCAAGGAGCTTTGACGTACAAGGGAATCCCGAGGTGGTCTCTGATAACGATTGCTATACCTGTTTTACATACCCGCACGCAGCTCGCTCTTGGTCATGGTATGTTAAATAGCCTTACCTGCTTATGGCATTACTTTCACAAGTATGCCTCGACGCATTAATCAAATTACAATGAAAAATAATTGACAGCGTCAGCTTATTACTTGAATTTTTCCTTGCCTTTGTATTTATTACTCATCACACCCGTACACTCTGGTATGTATTACTTTGCCAGGGGCTTCAACACGCCCCACAATACGGCAATAAAGTCCGAACACTTTTTACAGTACAGTTCGGCACCCCAAACTTATAGCATTATATGCATCGGCTCCGAATCATGTATTTGGTCAATAGTTGGGTTGCCCGGCTCCTGTGCTTACTACCTTACATTCCGCTATATCGGCTAGGGTAGTAAAGGGAGAACTACTGCGATTGTGTCCCGGTTCTTCCGGACGATCACCTCAGTAGAGAAAGCCGAAAACTGACTGTCATGATGCAGCGAGAGCTGGTCAGCTATTCGAGAGGTTTCAAATCCTTAGAGATTTTTTCCGTTTTATGCGAGGAATCAGTTTTTATCCGATCAGGTGTGTATAGCACCCCTAGTTCGGCCTTCCGAATACCAGGGGCTTCGCCAAAATTCTCATTGTCAAACTCCTATGGCTAAGTGAGGGTGATAAAAGCCGTATAGTCTGATTGCCTTGTTCGTTGCGCTAAACACCTCCTTTACGGACCAGAATGTGGAGTAAAGAGTGTTTAGATTTATCGCGAACACCCCCGTACTATCTATGCGGGGGCAGAAGCCGACGACTGGCCAACCCTCATATTTCATAAACAGCCGCACAGGAGGTAAAATTTTAAAGTCACAAGCATTATATTACATAACGACCTTGTTTCATATTACAGGACAGGATAACATGAATGTTTTCATGGGAATATGACATCCTTCGCACATTGCTCCACCACAAGACGAGCTCCCTCGAGGACACTATCAAAATATAGCTCGGGTCGGCGGTGTTCCTTGCCCTCAGACGGCCCCTCGGTCATCAGCTTCTTGGTATCCATCTTCGCCCAGTGCATCTTAGCGCGGGCAAAGGCCATCCGTGCACCTTCAATGCAGACTTACCGCTTCATGACTTCAAGCCGTGGGCAGGCACTCACAAGCCGCTTCACAATTCCCAAGTAGCTGCTGGGCATGGGCTCGGCAGGCCATAGCCGGACTATTAGGTCCTTCGTGGCTAGCTCGGCCACCTTGTGCAGCTCGACCAGCTGTTTCAACTGGTCGCTGAAGGGCACCGGATGTTCTGGTCCAAGGTATTGAGACCAGAACAACTTCTCCATAGAACTCCCTTCTTTGGCTCGATAGAACTCGGCAGCATCCGATACACTGCGCGGCAAATCCGTAAACGCCCCTGGAGAGCTCCAAATTCGAGTAAGTAAAAGGAACGTTTCCTTCGCAGACTTGCTTTGCATAATGAAAGCCTTACCCGCCGTGATCTTCTTGGCCGCCTGGATTTCCTGGAGGGTGCTCTGGGCTTTGTCTCGGGCATCTTGTGCGCTCTGGCGGGCCTTCGCAAGCTCGGACCCTTGCGTCTTAGAATGACGCTCCAAGGACTCATACTTCTTGACGGCGTCCTGGAGCTCTTGCTGGACCTCGCTGACCCGAGCCTCGTGCTTCTCGCGCGCGGCGCGTTCCTTGGCTGCTTTCTTCTCGGCCTCGTCTAATGCCTTCTTGAGGGCCACAACCTCCAGTCGTGGCCCCTAATAAAGTTCATGCCACTTTAGTCAGCACGAACCATTCATCCTTCCTAAATATACACGCGGGTTACTGCATACCTTGGCTGTCCTCCAGCTGCTTCTTCACGAGGCCGAGCTCTTCCTCGGCCCGCTCCAGGTTCTGCTTCAGTCCGGAGACCTCCACAGTATGAGCGGCAGCAGCCAGCAGCGACGCGTGCTTATTCACATGGACATCTTATGTTAGACTCCTGCGAAAATTATTTTGATCCTCTATCCGGCTTTTTCTTTCCAAACACGGAACAGAGCATCAGGGGCTACTGTCTACACTGTGATATTCTTTCTACAATTACATTACTTACCTCAAAGCCTGTTAGAAGGCTAGCGCAGGCTTCGGCCAGTCTGCTTTTGGCGGACTGAACCTTCTCGATCACCGTACCCATAAGGATACGGTGTTCATCCACAATGGAAGCGCCTCGCAGCGCTTCCAGCAGATTATCCGGTGCCTCTGATTGGACAGAGGTCACCGGCGGAACAGGCACACCTCCTCCTTTTGAGGAGGGCTGCTCGCTTCACTCCGGAGCCGTGTAGGTCTCCGGAATGGTATCCGGCTGGGGGCCGAATTGAACCTGGCCCCATCACCAGCCCCCATGGGGGCTTTTTCCCCCATGTGTCCTGCGGCCGAGGAGTCATCCTTTGGCGCCACCCCGACGGCCTCCGGAACCTCTCCCTGACCTGGGAAGGTTCTTTGGGACACCACCTCGTCATCACCCTTGGCCAAGGGATAGTGAGCGGGTGGCGGTGACACGCTGGCCATCTCCTTTGTATCTAGCGAACCTCCTGTTGAGGATCACGAGGAGCTGTCCCGGGCCGGACTGCAATGGCATAATTTAAACATATTAATATTACAAAGGGAAAGGCCAGACATTTGGACGTGCATAAGGTTTTTGGTACTTACGAGGCGGCCCGAGGCTTGGTCCGGGGGGTCGCTCCGGACTGCTATCGACATCCCACGTGGAGTTATCCACGAGGGAGCCCTTCCCCCTCTTTGGCGCCTTCGCCTCCAGATTTGTGGAGGCCCCCCTTTTCTTCCTTCTCCCCTCAGGGGGGAGTCGCTTTCTTCCTCGTCATCGTCGTCATCTTCTGTGGCCGAAGAGTGAGTCTCATCTACGGACGTCACGTCTGAAGCACCTTTTCAGCGAGGGCCACTCCTGGCCCCCATGGCCATTTTCTTGGCTTTCTTCTCTAGCACCTCATAAGGTGTCGGAAACAACATCTTCATCAGAAGTGGGGTTTCTTGGTCTTTGGGTAGCGGAGCCGATATAGTTAATCCGCCCCGCTATATCGATCCAAGAGTGAAAAAATTGATGGGAAGGCTTAGACCCCTTCCTCAAAATATGCCAGTAAAGGTTATACCTTGAAAACATGAAAGAACTTACCGAATTAGCCTGGCGTTTTAAGCTAAGCCCGCGATCCTCGGTCGTGGGCGGTGGTGTCTCGTCGGCCTTGAAGAGCACTTTCCAGATGTCTTCGTGCATCGTGCCAAAGAGCTCTAGTAGCGTCTGGTGCTTGGCTGGATCGAACTCCCACAAATAGCAAGTCCGGCGTTGGCACAGAAGGATCTGGTGAATGATCATAACCTGGATCACGTTGACAAGCTTGATTCTCTTGGTTATCATATTCTGGACGCACGTCTGGAGCCCAGTCAGCTCGTTCGAGGAACCCCAGGTTAGGCCCTTCTCTTGCCAGGAGGTGAGCCACATCAGAACTCCGGATCGGAATTCGGGGGCCGCCGCCCAGCTGGTGTCGCACGACTCGGTGATGTAGAACCACCCCGACTGCCACCCCTTCACCGTCTCCACAAAAGGAGCCTTCGAGCCAGGTGACATTGGGCATCTTGCTCACCATGGCGCCTCCGCACTCTGCTTGTTGGCCGCTCACCACCTTCGGCTTCACATTGAAGGTCTTCAGCCATAGGCCGAAGTGAGGTGGGATGCGGAGAAAGGCCTCGCACACGACAATAAATGCCGAGATGTTGAGGATAGAGTTGGGGGCTAGATCATGGAAGTCCAGCCCGTAGTAAAACATCAATCCATGGACAAACGGGTGGAGAGGGAATCCCAGCCCGTGGACAAAATGTGTGAGAAACACAACCCTCTCATGGGGCTCTGGGGCAGGGACGATCTGTCCCATGGCCGGGAGTCGGTGAACGATCCCCTTGGCCAGGTATCCGGCCTCCCGGAGCTCCTTGATGTCCTTCTTGTTGACGGAGGATGCCATCCACTTGCCTTCGGCTCCGGATCCGGACATAATTGGAGTGATTTCTCGTGCGGGGAAAGCTAGAGCTTGGGCGCTGGAGCTCGAGAATGGATGGGCAGAGGAAGAGAGAAGGCGTGGGAGAAGAAGGGGGAATCCTTATCCCCATATAAAGGCAGTGAATACTGAACGCCTCCCCACTCGCCTCAAAACTCGCCTATTCCCAAGGGCTGTGTAAATGGTGCGGCTGGCTTACCCACGCCCGTATTGATGAGAATCCCACAATAAGGGGACATGATCTCTGATTTGACAAGACATGCTAATGGCAACCGCGTCTCGAAACGTGGAGCGGCAGACAAAAAACGGTTCAAAATTATGACCGGGCAGACGTGATGTCATATTACAAAAACTTGTCAGCAGATTGGACTCATGGAAAATTATATTCTCCCTGCGGTTGTGTGTGGTGTGTGTGTTACAGGTTCAGACATGTTCAATACGTCCGAAGACTATCTTGGAGTTCGGAAGGAGGAACCCGCCTTGCAATGCCGAAGACAGATCTACGCGACGGATACCTTGTCATTGAAGCCAAGTTAGGGGCTCTTGAGGAGTCTGGACTAAGGGGTCCTCGGGCGTCCGGCCTGTTAGCCATGGGCCGGACTGATGGGCCGTGAAGATACGAAGACCGAAGACTGCACCCATGTCCGGATAGGACTCTCTTTGGCGTGGAAGGCAAGCTGGGCGACCGCATATGTAGATTCCCTTCTTTGTAACCGACCCTGTGTAACCCTAGATCCTCCGGGTGTCTATATAAACCGGAGAGCTTAGTCTGGCAGGGAGACTCATCAGCATAGTCATACAAGCTAGACCTCTAGGGTTTAGCCATTACGATCTCGTGGTAGATCAACTCTTGTAATACTCATATTCATCAAGATCAATCAAGCAGGAAGTAGGGTATTACCTCCATAGAGAGGTCCTGAACCTGGGTAAACATCGTGTCCCCTGTCTCCTGTTGCCATCGACCTTAGACGCACAGTTCGGGACCCCCTACCCGAGATCCGCTGGTTTTGACACCGACATCGGGTGCTTGGCATCTTGCCAGACGGTGGGAATCAGGTTAGAAACGTCAAGGGTGATGATGATGCGCTGGCTGTCGGGGTCCGGTAGGGAGATCTAGAACCGTCGAGTAGGGTGTTTGTGGAGAGGCTTCGGTAGGGTGGACTACGGTGTGGGCGAAGCGGATCTATGGCTGTGGACGAGGGCGTCGGTCAAGCTGCTCCGGTGGTTGGGTTAAGGATGGTGTCGACGATGCGGATCTGCGGCCATGGACGGGGCATCATAAGCTGCTCTGGTAGGTTGGATGAGGGTGGGACGAAGCGGATCTGTGTCCATGGACTTGCGAGTTGGCAAAGCAGCCCTGTTAGGGTTGAGAATGGTATAGGTGAAGCTACTTTGGTAGGGTTGACGATGGTGTCGGTGAAGCGGCTCCGGTAGGGTTGAGGAAGGTGTCGGCGAAGAGGATCAGAGGCCGTCGACGGGGGCGTCGGTGGGGTGGCTCCGGGAGGGTGTGGATGAAGCGTCTCGAATGGGGAGTACGAATGAGCCGCTGCAAATGCGTTGCGGTTGATGAGAGTACCGGTGAAGCAGATCCGGCGCCGTGGTCAAGGCCGGCACTGAATGGGCTGTGGTACAGTGGTGGATGAGCAGTCTACTTGTTTCTAGTGGAGGTGGGAGGGGTAGATGCAGCCACAGAATCAGATCCGATGAGGTGGATGCCACTCACAGTGAATGGGCTCTGGTACGCCGGTGGATGAGCAGTCTAGGGTTTCGAGAGGGGAGGGGTAGAAAGACCGATGAAGTACGGACGACGTGATGTAAGATGCTCTGGTGCTGTGGAGTTAGTCGTTTTTGCGGGAGGGGGAGAGGAAATGGGGGTGCCGTGTGGTGGGGGGAACGGAAGTTACCAAAGCAGCCCCGACCTACTATTGAGGGCAGTATTGTAAGTATTGTTCTCCATGCACCAAGGACAAAAGGGGAATTTCACATGCTAAAGACTAGGTGGCAGAAATTTTAGAAGGAGGCTGGAGATTTTGCTGCCCGTGGGATCGTTCGTATCCAGTTTCAACTAATTTTTGACCGTGCTAGCGAGAAGGTCATGCGAGACTGTGTACACGGGGCACGCGTCAGTAGTTAATAACTGGTGTGAAGTCCACCCCAGAAAAAAAGACAATAACTCTGGATGATGCACTGATAACTTGGACGTTCACACGGGCGCGGCCAATTGTACGTGTGTAGAGGCGCGTTCACAAAAAAATGGGATCAAATGCTCAGCCTATGTATTTCTCGTGTAAATAGATAATTTAGTGGTTATTTACTTTAAGCATAATGCATTGACATGTTAGTGTAGAGGCGCACAAATAGAAATGGATATTGTAGTCCCACAAAAGAAATGGATATTGTAGTCCGCTACTTAAAAGTGTTACCTCATATGATTACATAGCCTCCATTTCATAAATTGCGTACCCGTTGAATTCATATATGAATATTACATATATTACATCATAATAGAACCTTAAATCATCCAAGGCTAATGAATTTGAATGCAAGAGTAACAATAGTGCATGTACATGATAGATACATTGGTTGTTTGAAGAAACATCACTGTAACTTTGGCATGCACAATTGAAAAGGTTTATTTAGATAGAAACAAATGTGATATGTGAGTGTCCAATCTTTATAACGTTGAATTGATATTGTGCCTTTGCCCACGATACGAAGTAGATGTTGATTTATGTTCAAGCGATGCACGTCCGCGATCGCTAGATAGAGATACGTGAATGAATTGTGCAATCTCTCTCACACACATACTTATCTCATTTCTCCGTGGGCATCCGAATCACACATGCGCACTTCGTGTATTTCTCTCCCTCCATCAAGGTTAGAATTCATCTTTCTACACTTTCCTACAAGTCTCTCACACAGAAACACACACGCTCTCTCTGTCGAACACGCCCACCCCTTTAATTCCGCCCACCCACATCCACTAATGTTTCAAAGGATAATTATGTCTCTCACACATATGCCTAAGGTTAACTCGAGTTCCGGAACCATATGAATACATACAATGGGATTCCAGCAAAGCACCTTTTGTTTTGAGATTTCACTCTCTCTCACACACACACACACGCGCGCGCGCGCGTAGATATTGTTTATCACTTCATTTTTTCTGGCACTTGCATGCACACCGTTTGTTTATCTCTATGATGCTTTAAGTATGCCTCGCACACATGCTATCTACCTATCCCTTAATATAGATATGTGTCACACAAACTCCTTCTCCCTACTAGCAAGATGCCCATGCATTGCACAGAACATCAAGATGCATTTGTATGAGTAGTTTATCTAGTGGGGGAAAAGGATGAATGAGGGAATGCCTTATTTGCAAATGTGGAGAGGGGTGTGGGTATCTTTTTGCAAAATTGCCATAGTTTCCTTCCTATCCGTCAGATATAAATCAGATGGCCTATATTGCAGGATGGCAGGAACACCATCATCACCAACTCTATTTTTTATAAGAGTAGAGGTATGTAAGTGTCACTGCCCCCCCCCCACCCACCCACACACACACACTTCCTGACACCGAAAGAGTAAGGTGGCACCTCGATCTTGATAGTAATCTATCTACTCCTCTTCCAAACACACACACATACACACACACTCGCTAGTTGTGCCTCTGTGTCTACCGGACACACTCTCGATACGTCTTTCTCTCCCCCCTCCCCACCCCCAACCCCAACAATGACAGCAGAAGGGTGACAACTCGATCTGATCTTAAACTGTCAATTGGTTTTTCTCTCAAACACTGTGTCTCTGTGCCTCGCTCAGACACACTCGATACGTCTTTTTCTCAGTAATCCCCTCGATATGTAGACTTCTCGCGCGTGCACAGCTGTAGTGACGATGATGCTGAACCCAGTGTGCCTTGTTTTTACCGGCCTCATGTGATAGTTTTCACCCTGTTTTCTGTTAATTAACAAGACAACCTTTTCTTTCTTACTACTAGTGAATCTGAAATCATTCGGGGCAGACATAAAATATATCACTTGAACCCAATTATCGCAGTAACTATTTTAAAAGAAACTAGCTAGATGCTCGTGCGTTGCACGAAACATCAAGATGCATTTGTATAAGTAGTTTATCTTGTGAGAGACTAGCAAGATTGTAACACCCCGGATACAACTTTCCATATTCGTAACTCTGACTCTTGCCCTTTCCGGAGATGTGATTTATTATTTCCTTCGTGGTTGGGTTTTTGTCTGTTGTTTTGCATTTTGTTCTTGTTATGCATCTAGTCTCATGTCATCATCTGCATTTCATCCGCATGTTTTTCAAAACTTGCATTCGTTCGTAGTTGGCGCGTCCCTCCCCCCCCTTGCCTTCGTAGAACGTTTTGAGTCCAACCGGGTTCTCGTTCCCCTTCTGTTGGACCGCCATATCTCTCTGCCAGTCATGGACCCCTCTCCTTGGACCCCTCTTTTCTCTCTTTCTCCGAGACCAACAAAACCCCTTGCTTCCGTTGACGTTTGAGACCAATCGGGCTTTCGATTCCCACTTGTGCGTCGTTTGTACCTCTCTACTCTTTGCTCAAGACCTCAAGGCGTCAAAACCTCCCGAACCTGACCGGGCACTCGTTCATTGTTGTGTCCGGATCATCTCCTAACATCTACAAAATATCTCCGTTTTCTTTGTTTGGACTCCCTAACCTATTTATTTTCGACCGTTCGATTTCGACCGGAGGGTCCAAACCTATTCTAATCTCCTCTTTCCTTATATAAATACTCCTTGTCTAAATTAGGCCAAACCCTAACTTCTAGGGAGTTTGTCCCTCGCGCCGCCGCCCCATCTTCCTCGGGATCCCAGCGCCTCCACTCTCTGCCTCCACCGCACCCCAATCAGCGCCCGATCCCCCAGCCCAAGCCTCCACTCGATCCTGTCGCCCCCTTGCTCGGGAGAGGAAGGCTCGACCCAAGCAAACCGCCCGGCGCCTCGTGCCTCCTCCTCCCTTGGTCTCAGGCCAGCGTCCGGCCGCCGCGTAAGCCCGTCGTCGTCCGCGCCCGCAGGATCTAGCAGCTGCAGCCCCGAGCATCTCCTCCGCGGACCCAGCAACCGCACCAGAGGCGCCCGCCGATGACCGCAGCAGCAGCGGTCCTTGCTCCTTCTCCCCTGCCTCTCCTCCCGTGCGCCTCGTCGGACCGGCCGCTGCCGGCGACCCGACTACCAGGCTAGTCCTCGCGCCCCTCTCCTTCGTCTCCCTCTGCTCTAATCTCTCTCTCTCTCCCGGAGCTCTCACATCTCTCCGCCGATTTCTTCTAGCAGAACCGAGCGAAGCCCAGCTCCGCGCGGCCTTGTTTTGTTAAATCGTCGTCTACGCCCGATCCGGCGAGGTCTGCGTCTCCGGCCTTGTCCCGCCCGGGTTGCCTTCGCCCCATCCTCGCCTTGCAGAGGCTTCGCCCTCGCCATCCACAGCGTCGCCCGGCCTCGCTTCGCTTCGCTTTGAGCGATGCCTCGTCCGGTCCTTGCTCGCGTTGGCCGCGCCGTTCTCGACCTCTTCGCTCCGGATCGTCGGCTCCTCCTCTTCGACGGTCCAGCAGCGCCTTGACCGCGTGGCCCAGCCGCTCCTCTGCTCCGGCCCAGCAGCTGGCCTGCCCGACCTCCTCCACCCGAACCGGGCCGAAGCCAGGCCCAGCTGCCCTGCTGCCTAGCTCGAGCGCCCGCTGGGGCCACAGGCAGATCGGCCTAGCGCCTCCTGGGCCCAGCGCCCCGCCTGGCCTCCTCTCCACCAACCTGGGCCGAGCCCAATGTGAGCCGCTCTCCCAGCCCAGCAGTGACTAGATTTCGGCCCGTGCATATTTTTTTTCCCAGATCTGCGATTTAACCTTATCCTGTGCATTACAGATTTACAGAAAAGTCCCTAGACTTCATGCATTTAATAACTTCACAACCGTGCATCGGATTAAAATAATTTATATATGTAAAATGCTTAGTTTTTCATCTAGATTAATAATATCCCACTTTCATCTATGTTAAAAATGTTTAACTTGCTGTTTATTTAAATTTGCTAATATGCCATGTTAAAATGCTTTAATTCATAACTAAATAACCGTAGCTCCATTTTAAATAAATTATATATGTAAATGGGGTAGAAAAATGCCTAGATTAACATGGTATACTTTATGTTGCTGTTTAACAACTCTAAAATTGTGTTTAGGGCAGAACAGGACCGAAACTAAAACATTGCTCATGGGGATTTTCCGGAATTGTTGTTTCTTATTTCCGGCCTCATTTAAACTTGCCTAAATAGCTAGTTTAATTATGCTCCACCTCTTGCCATGTTTAACAACATTTAATATTGTTGTGTACCTAACCGAGAGAGAACTAAATAAGTGTTGTGGTGTTCGTCAATATGCAACTCGTTGCATATTGAGCTCCACTTAACTTGTAGTGTTGTTTGTTGCATATTGCCATGCCATGCCTCATTAAACGGACATGCCTCATACTTGATTGTGCATCATGCCATGTTTATGCTTGTGCATTTATCATGTTGTTTGTTTCTTTCCGGTGTTGCTTCTCGGTTTCGGTAATGTTGCGATTGTGAGGATTCGTTCGACTTCGTCCGTTTGTCTTCTTCATGGACTCGTTCTTCTTCCTTGCGGGATTTCAGGCAAGATGACCATACCCTCGAAATCACTTCTATCTTTGCTTGCTAGATGCTCGCTCTTTTGCTATGCCTATGCTACGATGCCTACCACATGCTATATCATGCCACCCACATTGCCATGTCAAACCTCTAACCATCCTTTCCTAGCAAACCGTTGATTGGCTATGTTACCGCTTTGCTCAGCCCCTCTTATAGCATTGTTAGTTGCAGGTGAAGACGAAGTTTGTTCCTTGTTGGAACATGGAGATGTTGTTCCTTGTTGGAACATGTTTACTTGTTGGGATATCACAATATATCTTATTTAATTAATGCATCTATATACTTGGTAAAGGGTGGAAGGCTCGGCCTTATGCCCAGTGTTTTGTTCCACTCTTGCCGCCTAGTTTCCGTCATATCGGTGTTATGTTCCCGGATTTTTGCGTCCCTAACGCGGTCGGGTGATTTATGGGACCCCTTGACAGTTCGCTTTGAATAAGACTTTTCCAAAGAAGGCCCAACATTGGTTTTACATTTGCCTCACCTAGCCTTTTTCCCTTGGGAGTCACGCTCTCAAGGGTCATCTTTATTTAACCCCGGGCCAATGCTTGTCTAAGTGTTGGTCCAAACTAGAGCCACTTGCGGTGCCGCCCGAGGCAACTTGGGGTATCGTCGGTGTGCAGACGTCTGCTCATCCGGTCGTGGCTCGAGGCGAGATCGCTGGCTACTATCGAGGTGTCGGCACGCGGGAGGTCTTGCTGGTCTTGTTTTATTGCTGTGAAATGTCTTGTAGCGGGATTCCGAGACTGATCGGTCTTCCGGGAGAAGGTCTATTCTTCGTTGATCGCGAGAGCTTATCATGGGCTAAGTTGGGACACCCTGCAGGGTTTGAACTTTCAAAGCCGTGCCAGCGGTTATGTGGCAGATGGGAATTTGTTAATGTCCGGTTGTAGAAAACCCGAAGTTGATCTTAATTATAATACACCAACCGTGTGCGTAACCGTGAGTGTCTCTTTTGGGGTTGATCGAAAGGAGAACACGGTTTCGGGTTATGCTGGCGTAAGTAGGAGTTCAGGATCACTTCTTGATCATAGTTGTTCGACCGTGCTTTGCCTTCTCTCCCGCTCTCTTTTGCGTATGTTAGCCACCATATATGCTAGTCGCTTGCTGCAGCTCCACCTCACTACCCTGTCCTACCTTTAAGCTTAAATAGTCTTGATCTCGGGTGTGAGATTGCTGAGTCCCGTGACTCACAGATACTTCAAAACCAGATTGCAGTGCCGATGAGACCGTGCGGGTGATGGACCCGAGCTCAAGGAGGAGCTCGATGGAGATCTTGTTCATTGTGTTGTTTCGTTTCATGTCGATCAAGAGTGGAGCCAGTTGGGACGATCGGGATCTGTGTAGCATTTGGGGTAGTCTTCTTTTATTTTGGTTCCGTAGTCGGACCTTGATTGTATCTGTATGATGTAATGTTTTACTCATGTATTGTGTGAAGTGGCGATTGTAAGCCAACTATGTATCTTTTTCCTTATGTATTACATGGGTTGTGTGAAGATTACCTCACTTGCGACATTGCTTTCAATGCGGTTATGCCTCTAAGTCGTGCTTCGACACGTGGGAGATATAGCCGCATCGAGGGCGTTTCAAGTTGGTAATCAGAGCCTTCCCCGACTTAGGAGCCCCCTACTTGATTGTTTGCTGACGTTGTTGAGTCTAGAACGGAAAATGTTTTGAGTCTTAGGATTATATATATCGGAGAGTAGGATTCTTTTTACTCCTCAGTCCCTTCGTCGCTCTGGTGAGGTATCCTGACGTAGAGTTTTGACTTTTCTCTCCTCAAATTTCACTAAAATTTTTTAGGATCACGTGGGTATCTTGGAATCGTTCGATGGTTTTGTGGACGAGAACATTGTTCTTGGTGCCTCGACATTTAGGGGTTGTGGCGGTGTCCGGGAGTTGAGCTCCGAGGTGTTGTCGTCACAATTTTATCGTTGCAGATTCGGAATACCGAGTTTTACCGACATCGAAATCTCTTTTGTGCAGTTGTTGGTGAGATAACCCGATAGCCCAAAGATCTTGTGGCGAGTCGGGAGTATTGCCATGACTGTATAACGGATGTTTTTCAAGGTCGAGGTACACGATTTCGGAGTTTTCTTGGTTATGTGTTGACGGATGGATACATTTGGATCTAGGTATTGTTAGTTTGGGTGATATATTTTGTGTCCCTGATCCCCAACACCAGATTGCATAACCAGAAAGTTTGGGAGTTTATAGGTGGGAATTCTAGTAGCTTACGGGATATTCTTTCCGGCGGATGTATGATTTGAGATTGGGGTTCAACGTCTAGTGGTCCGCCCATTCACGGTCGATTTACGATGGTCGCGAGACGCCTTAAAGAATCCTTGGCTATGCTGATTCGGGACGTCTTGTTTGTCATTCGTGACGTCCGCTATACGTCGTGTCCGTGTGGGCCCCACCACGAACACTTTGGGCGAAATCTCTATCATGTGTTTGTTCCGGCTCATTCTTGAAGCCAATCCTTTGTTTTTGTTTTGTTTTGTGGTATTCGAGTTGCTTCAATGCCAAGTGTTGATTCCATACCTTTCCTAATTGGTGTTCTCATATTGCTATGTGAATACTAATCCTTCTTGATCACTGAGCTGGTCATGTTAATTCTTTTCCGACCGGCGTGCTTCTCTTTAAGTGAATCCGATCATTCCAACATTCGCAAGATCAATTCTAAGCTTTTTCTCAACGGTGTTTGTTTCATCCATCCCAAGTTATCTTTGTTTTCCCGCCCACCCACCCTTTTTCTTCAAGGACTCAGATTTCTTAATCAAGTATCCATTTTATTGAGTGAAGTTTCTTCATTCTTTTCCTTTAATGTTTTATCCGGTGATTTCTCATGAAGACGCTAAGGAAGCTTTAACCTTATCATTGTTCCATTCTAATTTTCTTCTCCGGTGGATTTAGTTCAAGATTTCGGTGTTGATCTTATCCCTTTTCCTCTTTTCACAATGCTTTCTCATGTCGGTGCATCTCTTAATCATCCACTTCTCGCTATTCAATTGTTCCGGAGTGTTGAAGATATCTCAGAAGATTCTAGTTTCCATTCTCAATTCACTCAAGTTCTTTTGAGGATGCTATCTCATTCAAGTCATTTAATTCTACCGGTGCAATATCTATTTCAAACAATTGTTCAACGGTGGTTCTTTTGAGTGGGCCCTAACCCACAGGTCTTTTCCCAGGATCTTACCTGACTCTCCTAATTTTCCCGGAGTTATTCCCAAATTCCTTTCGAAGTTTGATGTAAGGATGAATTATCATCAGTCTAATGTCTTTCTCCAAGATCTTTCAAATTATTTTCATTGTTGGTTCAACCTTTCTAATTTTCATTCCGGAGTGTTTCAATAATTCATGGTGGTGTTTCTCATCGTCATTCTCGAATTTTTGAAGACCGAAGAAGAGTTTCTCTTAAATCTCGCTTCTTTCTCTTCAAGATTCATGGTTCTAGCTTAGTGCCATCCTCTCATAATTGTCTTGATTGTGAGAATTCTTTTCATCCATCCAGAGCAATTCAGGAGTCTTTTCAGTTTGATTCTTCGAAGCCCATCTTCTCAGAATTATTCATTCAAGCGTTGAACTCTGGTTTTTCAAATCTCACCGGTGCATCGTCGAAATATCCTCTAATCAGTTCATGATCTCTTCGTTCTAATGTATCTAAATCCCCTCTAATATCTTCATTCGTTCTCCAATTCTTCCCGGTGAATTGTGCCTTTGCTACGTTCATTCTCAATTATTATGGTGGTTTGTTCAAGAGTTCTCTTCCTTCGTTATCATATAGACTCATTCGTTCTTTCCAATCCTACCGGTGGTTCGTTGAAGACCTTCTCAAGTTCGCGCCATATCTATCTTAATCTTTTCTACGGGAATAAGTAGTATGCCAAATCCATTGCTTGTCATCAATTTAATTGGTGAAGGATGAGCATAATGTAATTCTTATTCTTGTTTCATCGAGTAAATTCAATTCCTTATTCCGGAGGATCATCAAAATTCTTGATTTCATTTGTTCATCTTTTCTTTCCGGAGTTCCAAGTTTTCTCGGCTATATCATTTCAAAGCTTCATCTTATCACTGCAAGGCTTCACATTGTGTTGTCAACTTCTCCTTCTTTTATCATCCTTTTGTTTACCAGAGTTCTTCATGGAGGTTCTACATGGTGCTTCCTCAAGGATTCTTTTCATTCTTCAATTGTTCATCAAGATTTCTCGCGGAGTTAAGATCCGTCAAGCTATACTTCAAAATAAACATGGTTCCAACACATGTTTTGTTTTGAGGAGCTCAAGCATTCTTCTTCTTGCATTTCGAAGTGCAATTCGTTCTACCTTATCTCTTGAGATGGTGTTATGTCATTCTCGACAATTTGAGTTCGTGTTTCATGTTTCACATGTTGTCAAGAATGAGGTATTTTAAATCCATCAATCTCTTCATTGGACTTATCTTGGGCTATATTTCACCAAGCTTTCCTAAGGATTGTTGCTAATTATGGTGCTTATTAATGACCCAAGTTCTTCATTTCTCCTCCGGTGAAATAAGTTTTCGTCTCCTTGTTGATATCAATCCAATCGTTTGTTTCCGTTGGTGGCAGAAGCTCACCTCATAATGTGGAGATGTTTCCATAAGCCCACTACAAGCTTATTCATTTCGTTGTTGGTTTTCCAACAACTCCGTTCAATTCTTCTTTGCAAGGGTGCTTTTCCAAGTCCATTTGTGGCAGAAGTTGTCATTTTCTTCTCCATTCCTTTATTCCAACGACCTATCTTCAATTTTTTTCTTCCGGAGGCATTGTGATGTTGCACTCTTCGAACCATCATCTTCTTTTGTCAAGATCATGCTCTTTTTCTTGCTTATCCATTTAACCGGAGTGTCATGTTTTCATTCGAGTTCTCTCATCTTATTAAGTTTTGCCTGCTTCCTCAACCGGAGAGCTGTCTGAAATCTTTCTTACCCCTTGTGTTTTTTTTCAATAGTTTCGGAGGCAGTATGTTGTTGATTTCATCAAGTATCATCCCATCTTCTCAAGTTCATGTTATATTCCTTCCATGTTCAATCGGAGTGCTGCCCGAATTCTTCCTCTCTCATCTTGTTTTAAACGGAGTGGTTTCGAATTCTATCTTGTCCATTAAACTCTTGATTTATGCCTTTTCAACCTTCAAGTTATCGTAATGTTCCTTGTTCCTATTTTCTAATGGATTGTTTGCAATCTCGTTCATCTTCGTTGTTCTCTTTCTTTCATTTTGCTCAACCTCTCAAGGTTCTTTGGTTTCACTCGTTTGTCAAAGAAGCAACGTAGTTTTACCTCTTCTCTTCCTCTTCCTTTTCCCTCCGGTGCCATCCTAGATCTCGGGACGAGATCCTCTCGTAGTGGTGGAGTGTTGTAACACCCCGGATACAACTTTCCATATTCGTAACTCTGACTCTTGCCCTTTCCGGAGATGTGATTTATTATTTCCTTCGTGGTTGGGTTTTTGTCTGTTGTTTTGCATTTTGTTCTTGTTATGCATCTAGTCTCATGTCATCATCTGCATTTCATCCGCATGTTTTTCAAAACTTGCATTCGTTCGTAGTTGGCGCGTCCCCCCCCCTTGCCTTCGTAGAACGTTTTGAGTCCAACCGGGTTCTCGTTCCCCTTCTGTTGGACCGCCATATCTCTCTACCAGTCATGGACCCCTCTCCTTGGACCCCTCTTTTCTCTCTTTCTCCGAGACCAACAAAACCCCCTTGCTTCCGTTGACCGTTTCGAGACCAATCGGGGCTTTCGATTCCCACTTGTCTGTCCGTTTGTACCTCTCTACTCTTTGCTCAAGACCCCTCGCGTGCGTCCGAAACCTCCCCCGAACCTGACCCGGGCACTCGTTACCGTTGTGTCCGGATCATCTCCTAACATCTACAAAATATCTCCGTTTTCTTTGTTTGGACTCCCTAACCTATTTATTTTCGACCGTTCGATTTCGACCGGAGGGTCCAAACCTATTCTAATCTCCCTCTTTCCTTATATAAATACTCCCTTGTCTAAATTAGGCCAAACCCTAACTTCTAGGGAGTTTGTCCCTCGCCGCCGCCCATCTTCCTCGGGATCCCCAGCGCCTCCACTCTCTGCCTCCACCGCACCCCCAATCAGCGCCCGATCCCCCCAGCCCGAAGCCTCCACTCGATCCCGTCGCCCCCTTGCTCGGGAGAGGAAGGCTCGACCCCAAGCAAACCGCCAGCGCCTCGTGCCTCCTCCTCCCTTGGTCCTGGACGCGTCCGGCCGCCCGTAGCCGTCGTCGTCCGCGCCCGCAGGATCCAGCAGCTGCAGCCCCGAGCATCTCCTCCGCGGACCCAGCAACCGCACCAGAGGCGCCCGCCGATGACCGCAGCAGCAGCGGTCCTTGCTCCTTCTCCCCTGCCTCTCCTCCCGTGCGCCTCGTCGGACCGGCCGCTGCCGGCGACCCGACTACCAGGCTAGTCCTCGCGCCCCTCTCCTTCATCTCCCTCTGCTCTAATCTCTCTCTCTCTCCCGGAGCTCTCACATCTCTCCCGCCGATTTCTTCTAGCAGGAACCGAGCGAAGCCCCAGCTCCCGCCGCGGCCTTGTTTTGTTCGTCGTCGTCTCTGCCCGATCCGGCGAGGTCCTGCGTCTCCGGCCTTGTCCCCGCCTCCGGGTTGCCTTCGCCCCATCCTCGCCTTGCCGTAGAGGCTTCGCCCTCGCCATCCACGGCGTCGCCGGCCTCTGCTTCGCTCGCCTGAGCCAGTGCCTCGTCCCGGTCCTTGCTCGCGTTGACCGCGCCCGTTCTCGACCTCTTCGCTCCGGATCCGTCAGCTCCTCCTCTTCGACCGGTCCAGCCGCGCCTTGACCGCGTGGCCCAGCCGCTCCTCTGCTTCGGCCCAGCAGCTGGCCTGCCCGACCTCCTCCACCCGAACCGGGCCGAAGCCAGGCCCAGCTGCCCTGCTGCCTAGCTCGAGCGCCCGCTGGGGCCACAGGCAGATCGGCCTAGCGCTCTCCCAGGCCCAGCGCGCCCCCTGCCTGGCCTCCTCTCCACCAACCTGGGCCGAGCCCAATGTGAGCCGCTCTCCCAGCCCAGCAGTGACTAGATTTCCGCCCGTGCATATTTTTTTTCCCAGATCTGCGATTTAACCTTATCCTGTGCATTACAGATTTACAGAAAAGTCCCTAGACTTCATGCATTTAATAACTTCACAACCGTGCATCGGATTAAAATAATTTATATATGTAAAATGCTTAGTTTTTCATCTAGATTAATAATATCCACTTTCATCTATGTTAAAATGTTTAACTTGCTGTTTATTTAAATTTGCTAATATGCCATGTTAAAATGCTTTAATTCATAACTAAATAACCGTAGCTCCATTTTAAATAAATTATATATGTAAATGGGGTAGAAAAATGCCTAGATTAACATGGTATACTTTATGTTGCTGTTTAACAACTCTAAAATTGAGTTTAGGGCAGAACAGGACCGAAACTAAAACATTGCTCATGGGGATTTTCCGGAATTGTTGTTTCTTATTTCCGGCCTCATTTAAACTTGCCTAAATAGCTAGTTTAATTATGCTCCACCTCTTGCCATGTTTAACAACATTTAATATTGTTGTGTACCTAACCGAGAGAGAACTAAATAAGTGTTGTGGTGTTCCGTCAATATGCAACTCGTTGCATATTGAGCTCCACTTAACTTGTAGTGTTGTTTGTTGCATATTGCCATGCCATGCCTCATTAAACCGGACATGCCTCATACTTGATTGTGCATCATGCCATGTTTATGCTTGTGCATTTATCATGTTGTTTGTTTCTTTCCGGTGTTGCTTCTCGGTTTCGGTAATGTTGCGATTGTGAGGATTCGTTCGACTTCGTCCGTTTGTCTTCTTCATGGACTCGTTCTTCTTCCTTGCGGGATTTCAGGCAAGATGACCATACCCTCGAAATCACTTCTATCTTTGCTTGCTAGATGCTCGCTCTTTTGCTATGCCTATGCTACGATGCCTACCACATGCTATATCATGCCACCCACATTGCCATGTCAAACCTCTAACCATCCTTTCCTAGCAAACCGTTGATTGGCTATGTTATCGCTTTGCTCAGCCCTCTTATAGCGTTGTTAGTTGCGGTGAAGACGAAGTTTGTTCCTTGTTGGAACATGGAGATGTTGTTCCTTGTTGGAACATGTTTACTTGTTGGGATATCACAATATATCTTATTTAATTAATGCATCTATATACTTGGTAAAGGGTGGAAGGCTCGGCCTTATGCCCAGTGTTTTGTTCCCTCTTGCCGCCCTAGTTTCCGTCATATCGGTGTTATGTTCCCGGATTTTTGCGTCCCTAACGCGGTCGGGTGATTTATGGGACCCCTTGACAGTTCGCTTTGAATAAGACTTTTCAGCAAGGCCCAACATTGGTTTTACATTTGCCTCACCTAGCCTTTTTCCCTTGGGAGTCGCGCTCTCAAGGGTCATCTTTATTTAACCCCGGGCCAATGCTTGTCTAAGTGTTGGTCCAAACTAGAGCCACTTGCGGTGCCGCCCGAGGCAACTTGGGGTATCGTCGGTTGTCCGACGTCTCGCTCATCCGGTCGTGGCTCGAGACGAGATCTGTGGCTACTATCGAGGTGTCGACACGCCGGAGGTCTTCTGGTCTTGTTTTATTGCTGTGAAATGTCTTGTAGCCGGATTCCGAGACTGATCGGTCTTCCCGGGAGAAGGTCTATTCTTCGTTGATCGCGAGAGCTTATCATGGGCTAAGTTGGGACACCCTGCAGGTTTGAACTTTCGAAAGCCGTGCCCGCGGTTATGTGGCAGATGGGAATTTGTTAATGTCGGTTGTAGAAAACCGAAGTTGATCTTAATTAAAATACACCAACCGTGTGCGTAATCGTGAGTGTCTCTTTTGGGGTTGATCGAAGGAGAACACGGTTTCGGGTTATGCCCGGCGTAAGTAGGAGTTCAGGATCACTTCTTGATCATAGTTGTTCGACCGTGCTTTGCCTTCTCTCCCGCTCTCTTTTGCGTATGTTAGCCACCATATATGCTAGTCGCTTGCTGCAGCTCCACCTCACTACCCTGTCCTACCTTTAAGCTTAAATAGTCTTGATCTCGCGGGTGTGAGATTGTTGAGTCCCGTGACTCACAGATACTTCAAAACCAGATTGCGGTGCCGATGAGACCGTGCGGTGATGGACCCGAGCTCAAGGAGGAGCTCGATGGAGATCTTGTTCATTGTGTTGTTTCGTTTCATGTCGATCAAGTAGTGGAGCCAGTTGGGACGATCGGGGATCTGTGTAGCATTTGGGGTAGTCTTCTTTTATTTTGGTTCCGTAGTCGGACCTTGATTGTATCTGTATGATGTAATGTTTTACTCATGTATTGTGTGAAGTGGCGATTGTAAGCCAACTATGTATCTTTTTCCCTTATGTATTACATGGGTTGTGTGAAGATTACCTCACTTGCGACATTGCTTTCAATGCGGTTATGCCTCTAAGTCGTGCTTCGACACGTGGGAGATATAGCCGCATCGAGGGCGTTTCAAAGATGCCCATGCGTTGCACGGAACATCAAGATGCATTTATATGAGTAGTTTATCTTGTGAGAGAAAAGGATAAACGAGGGAAGGCCTTATTTGCAAATGTGGAGAGGGGTGTGGGTATCTTTTTGGAAAATTGCCATAGTTTCCTTCCTATCCGTCAGATATAAATCAGACGACCTATATTGCAGGATGGTAGGCACACCATCATCACCAACTTTGTTTTTATCTCTACTCCTATAGAAGACTCAGTTGGTAATGATGGTGTGTCTGCCATCCGTCATTTCTGACCATCAGATCTGCATCTAATGACTATGATGTAAGTCATGGAATTTTTGCAACAAGACCACACTTCTCTGCTCCAATTTGCAGAAACCCCTTAGTATCTTGAAACCAACCACATCCCTCCCCCACCTCATCAAAACAGCCACAAGGAATATATTTTGAGTGAAACCTAATGCAAGTATATTTTTACTGATATATACACCAAACTGGAGTGTTTTTCTTTCAAGTTTGTGAACATGTATTATTCTATTTTGGATTCGTTGCAACGCACGGGCACATTGCTAGTAAGAGTAGAGAAAAGGATGAACGAGGGAAGGCCTTGTTTGCAAACGTGGAGAGGGGTGTGGTATCTTTTTGCAAAATGGCCATAGTTTCCTTCCTATCCGTTAGATATAAATCCGACGACCTATATTGCAGGATGGCACGCACACCATCATCACCAACTCTGTTTTCTACTCCCTCCGTTCCTAAATATTTGTCTTTTTAGAGATTTGAACAAGTGACTACATACGGAGCAAAATGAGTGAATCTACACTCTAAAATATGTCTACATACACATCCGTATGTGGTAGTCCATTTCAAATCTGAAAAAGACAAATATTTAGGAACGGATGGAGTATAAGAGTAGACATGGAGATATATCTCCAGCATGGTCTACAACAAAAATGTGTTGGACTGGTTAGCGCCGGATGCTCGCAACGCGATGACCTGAGTTCGAATTCTGTATTTAACTTTAGATTTTTATATTATATATTACTTATTTAATATATACTTCTTTCTCTACTGTACTGACAGTGGAACCCACAGAGTACTTAGAATACAAGATTAAGGATGGACTTGTTTCTTTTTAACTTTATGTATGAAGCTGTAGTCACCCTGCAAGTCACGTGTACACTGTACATGCAATTAACTTTTTATAGAGGGATAATCATACACGCAATTAACTCAAATGGATTGGATGTGACTCTATTATTTCCAGCATAAGAGCATCTCCAACGGCAGCCGACAAATTTCCTCTGACTTCCTTCCGCGGAGGACGACATCAAACGCCAACGGCATATATTTTCACAACTCTAACCAACCACATGAAATTCGTGCAAACACTGACTGTTTTCATATAAGCATGAAGGATTTTGTATAAAAAAGCCGGATCTTCATATAAACACAATGAATTTCATTAAATTTACATGAACTAAGCGGTGCTAATCCAGCTCTCTTGGTATAATTAATACTCCCTCCGTTCGGAAATACTTGTCCTAGAAATGGATGTATCTAGACTTACTTTAGTTATAGATACATCCAATTTATCCATTCTTAGAACAAATATTTCCCACCAGCCGGAGAGGGAGTACCTAATATAAATGGCCGCCCGCGGATCCCTTTGTCTTCCTCATGTCCGGCAGACAATTGCGGGGTCGACGAAGGTCCTCGGAAGAGACGAAGCAGCAAAGAAACCACCTGAATGCGCAGTCGTCTCCTCGGTGGTGGCCTTCATGGGACCCAAGTGGCGGCAGCTTCCCGTGTTCTACTTATCCTCGATGATGGCGGCGGACGCGGAGAAGCTGGCCACCGACTCGTCGCTCTCCACGCACCCCGCTTCTGTCTCTGCCTGCATGGCATTGCCGCAGGCACGGGAGGCGCGCCCCCAGACACGGGAGGAGCGGCCACCACAGACACTGGTGGCGCGGTACGACACGGCAGCAACGACGCCCGTGCTGGCGTGCTCGCCGCCGTGCTGGCATGGAGCAACTCGCCACTCCTCATCGAGCTGAACTAGAGCGGCGAGTTGCTGAACCACGCGCCGGATTGGGCTGGCAACTGGCCCCGTCGGGCCAAGCGAGGTTGGTGAAGCACCGTGCGGCCTCACCCGTATCCGGAGGGCTCGGCGGACCACCCAGCCGGGTAGTATGCCGGAGAACGGCTCCTCGGAAGCCATCGGAAGAGTGGAGAAAATGGTGAAGGAGGAGATGGGGGAGCGGAGGAGGGGTGCGATTCTTGCCCGCTGTCTGTCTGGCCTCGTTTGAATAGAGGGCGGACGGTTGGAGCTTGGCCGGCGTCTGGCCTCGTTTAAACTGAGGGCGGATGGGAGGACCTCGGCCGATGTTGCGTTTAATTCTGGCCCGCTCATGAACGGACGTGTGGCCAGAGTAGGTTTCTCAGTTTGCATGCGGGTTTAATGGAGGGGTTTGATGGAGGCGAGGAGGCGTGTTCAGCTGGGCGTGCAGCGGGCAGCGCAGTTCCCTATACGGCTTTATTGCAGACGAGGGAGGGGTAGCGGTTCCTGAAATGTTTAACGGTCAATGATGCATCCTCCTTCAATTAGCATCGTGAATGCATGAGGGAAGTAATGGGAGGAGGACCGGGAAAAGAGGCTGCACGATGTGAATGCAACGCAGTTTGCACTCATATAAAGGCGCCCCTCCATTCCAATGCATCTACCACATCGTACACACCTAAGCATTTGCCTAAGCACCTACACTAAGTGCAAAAGTGCTCACTCCAGACCCATGGCAGCGATGCGCGCGAGTGGCCAGCGGCTGTGCCAGATGGTCCATGATGCCGGCCTGTGGCATGGCGCCGAGGATCGTCTCCAGATGGTGTTCGCGACCGGCTGGTGGATGTCCACCGTCGATGCCAACTACGACTCTCAGTTGGATCAGATGATCGTTGCCACCACCAAGAAGTTCACCGTCCTCAAGAAGCTCGCGAACGACATCGCCGTACTCCTCCAGCCCGCATGCCCGGGCTCCTCATTGCCTGCCACCCTAATCGGCCTCCATGGCCGAAACCTCTTTCAAGCACCGGTGGCCCTGCGACTGCCTGCCGACGCCACGAAGAATGTCCACCTGGAGGTCGCACTCGCTGCGAGGCGCCTCGCCTTGCAAGAATTCGTTGACCTACACATCCACATGTATGAGAAAATCATGTACATAGGTATCTACAAGGCCATTGAGGACGCTACGATGTTGGCCTTCCTCAACCGGCTGGAAGCCTTGGATGCCTTTGCTGAGAAGCACCTTGACCTCGCCACAAAAGCCGTCGCTCCTTAGCAGCCAGACAGTGGCCCAGCGCACTAAGTTGAGGATGAGAGGTCGTACATTGATGTATGCATCTTTCTTTCTTGCCCTGCTATCGCATCATCGTGGCCTTAATTCTTATTGTGCTATTGCGTTCTCGTTCCAGTCAATACCGACATGTGCGATCCCTTTGCTTAATTATATGCATCACTATAACTAGTACTCCATCCGTCAATTTATAAGTTGTGCTTAGCTTTTCCATCAATTTCGTGCAACACACGGGCATCTTGCTAGAAACACTAGAACATGTCGGACCGCATATGACCAAACCGACGATGCGCCAACCTAGCTACTACATACCCTGCTTATCTGGCGGAAATAGCCCCGCCCTAGCGTTTCCAATCGTTATTTCTATCTATCGATCGTGCCAAGGAGCAGAACCAAATGTTACAATTTATACATTTTTCTCTACTCCTACTCCTATAAAATACTCGGTTGGTGATGGTGGCGTGTCTTCCATCCATCGTTTATGACCATTAGATCTGCATCTAACAGCTGTGAGGTAAGTTGTGGCATTTTTGCAACAATAGCCCACTTCTCTACTCCAAATTGCAGAAAACCCCTTATTATCTTGAAAGCAACCACATCCCTCCCTCACCTCATCAAAACAGCCCAATAAATGTATTTTGTGTGAAAAGTAATATATTAGGAGTATATCAAAACAAGATTGATTTCTTTCAAATTTGTGAACAAGTACTACTATTCTACTACTTTGGATCCGTCGTAACGCACGGGCACATCGCCAGTAAAAGGAAAAGGCCTGCCGCGTTCGTGTCGCACCCCCACATGCCCGGGAATTGGGAGTACTCCACGGCATGTCCGGCATGCCACATAGCTAGGGAAGGCGCGTTGCCTAGCATTTTCACTTTCGTGTGGGACCGCCATTGAGCAAACTGACTATTGGCAAACCGCACCCCGCTCGCCGCCGGGTTGGGAAACAGAAACGAGGGGAAGATCTAGCTATAGCACGGAAGCCAAGAAATTTCGTGTCTGATGGGGCTCGTTGATAGAGTGTATTCATTCATAACTAGCAAGATGCCCATGCGTTGCACGAAAAATCAAGATGCATTTGTATGAGTAGTTTATGTTGTGGGAGAAAAGGATGAACAAGAGAAGGCCTTATTTGCAAATGTGGAGAGGGGTGTGGATATCTTTTTGCAAAATTGCCATAGTTTCCTTCCTATCCGTCAGATATAAATCGGATAGCCTATATTGCAGGATGGCAGGCACACCATCATCACCAACTCTGTTTTTTAATAAGAGTGGAGAGTAGAGATTTGGTTACCAGATCGCATGCGTGCAATGCACGTGTACTTTACTACTTGGTTACCAAATCTCGTCCGGGTTTGGCACGAGCTCGTACTGCGAGAGCACCAACAAGGCCTGCCGCATGAGTTACATTTCCCTCTCGGGGCCCACGGGACCAAGCTTCAGTGGCTTAGTGCACCGGCCTATGAGTCAATGACATGCGGACCTTAAATGCAGCTGGCCCACATGTCATTCTCATGGTGGTGGTGTGGTTCGTGACTCACTCTTTTGAGATGAACCGGCTGGTGGTGGCGTGGCCATGGCGAGGGTGCCACAGCTGGGCGTCGAGGTGTTATGAGGCATAGATGGCCACACCGGCGGGTACTACCTATAGTACAGAAGTACTCCAGTTGAGGATTGATGCCCGGGACGAAATGTGTCACAGCCGCTGGATGAAAATTTGATGGTGCGGGAGTACGGATCGGAGCACAGGAGCGGAGCAGGCAAACCGCGTCAAATAGGGTGTGGCTGTGGTAGAAAGTTGATGGTCGCCGCAGTTCAGCTAGCCCGCATGTCATGCACACAAAGGCAGAGGAGCGGTGGGGCCGAGAGGGATGAGGCGCACGTCGGGGGACGTCGTGCCGTGGGTTGGAGAGGCGGCGTGGGAATCGCGTATGGGTGTTGAAGTGGTAGAAACAAGAAACGTGATGGTCATCGTGGTTCAACTTCCATGGACAAGCTGTCATGTCTGCTAACACATGCACTACATACCGCTCACTGCAAGGAGCAGTAGTAGAGAAAACTTGTTCCAAAGATACCATTTTTTCGATTAAATTCTCGAGATATCTTTAGTTTTTACACATGGGATTACTCCTGCAAGGGTCAATCACAAAAGGTGTTTTGTAAAAAAAATGCATCTTAATGTTCCCTGCAATGCACGGGCATCTTGCTAGTTATAGAAGAAGCCCACACGGGCATCTTGCCGTAGGGTGAGCCACCGACCCAAACTTAATTTTTTTAGACGCTTAGGTGCACCGGATGCCATGCCATGCTACAAAATGTAAAAAAAAAACAGCTCCAGATTTTTTTAAAACATGTTATCTTCAAACCATCAAAATAGCCCGAGGAATATATTTTGAGTGAAGCATGATTTACTTTTACTGATACATGTATATCAAAACTAGAGCGTCTATATTTCAAGCCTGTGAACAAGTATTATTCTACTACTTTGGATCCATTGCAACGCACGGGTCAACACATTGGTAGTAGTAGTCTCTATCTCTATCTCTACTCTACTCTTATAAAAAATAGAGTAGTTGATGATGGTGTGCCTGCCATCCTGCAGTATAGGCCGTCCGATTTATATCTGATGGATAGGAAGGGAACTATGGCAATTTTGCAAAAAAAAATACCCACACCCCTCTCCACATGCAAATAAGGCCTTCCCTCGTTCATCCTTTTCTCACACAAGATAAACTACTCATACAAATACATCTTGATGTTCCGTGCACTGCATGGGCATCTTGCTAGTCTACTACTCTCTTATACTAGCAAGATGCCCATGCGTTGCACGGAACATCAGAAGGCCTTATTTGCAAATTTGGAAAGGGGTGTGGGTATATTTTTGCAAAATTGCCATAGTTTCCTTCCTATCTTTCGGATATAAATTAGATGGCATGTATTGCAGGATGGTAGGCACACCATCATCACGAACTCTACTTTTTATAAGAGCTCTTATAAAAAGCAGAGTTGGTGATGATGGTGTGCCTTCCATCCTGCAATATAGGACGCCGATCTATATCTGACGGATAGGAAGGAAACTATGACAATTTACCCGCACTCCTCTCCACATTTGCAGATAAGGCCTTCCCTCTTTCATCCTTTTCTCCCACAAGATCTCTATGTTCGTGCAACACATGGGCATCTTGCTAGTCTCTACTCTTATAAAAAACAGAGTTGGTGATGATGGTGTGTGACGGTGTCCTGGACTAGGGGGTACTCACCACGTCGTCTCCCGATCAGTTGGATTGGGCCGAGGATCCCCATGGCCGTATACTCATGGGCCAGTCTGGACAGTTGCCGCATACAAGGAAGATTCCACAAGACTTGGCGATCAAGACAAGGACTCCTCCCCCACCGGCGTATTCGGCTAGGACTCTTGTTATCCTTGGCCTCTGGTGCATTATATAAACCGAGGCCAGGCTAGTCGATAGACAATCGGATATGAACAACAATCATACCATAGGCTAGCTTCTAAGGTTTAGCCTCTTTGATCTCGTGGTAGATCCACTCTTGTAACACATATTATCAATATTAATCTAGCAGGACGTAGGGTTTTACCTCCATCGAGAGGGCCCGAACCTGGGTAAAACATCGTGTCCCTTGTCTCCTGTTACCATCCGCCTAGACGCACAGCTCGGGACCCCCTACCCGAGATCCGCCGGTTTTGACACCGACATTGGTGCTTTCATTGAGAGCTCCGCTGTGTGTTCGGCAAAAGGTCGATGGCTCGCCTGCAGATCAACTGCAACTTCGACATCTTCGTCACCAGCTCGACTGGTCACCTTGGTTCGACCAAGGACTGCGCCCCACCTCCGATCGTCATGATCGGATGAGGGCCTTCATCAACATCAACTCCGATCTCTATCAAGATCATGGAGGAATCATCCAGGGAGCCCGGGGACTCAACGTCAACATTGCCCTCGGGCGACCGTACTGTTTTTCTGGACAGCGGACTTATGTCCGCCGTCACCGCCTCCTCAAGCGTCGTTTTAATAATTGCTTCGGTGGAATTGTGCGGAATTGAGTCTACAACAACCCTGGAAAATTTCGTCGAGTTCCGATGGAGGAATCTCTGGCAATTTCCGATATACCGGAGCCGCATTCAATCTGGACGAGAATCCGGACGAATTTAGGGCGTGGTGTCCAGATTCTAGCTCAGACTTCCTTTGGAAGATCCAACCGTTGATCGGCTGCGCAATTCCTATATCTACCACCCCTCCAAATTTCAGCTCGATCCGACCGTACAAACTCCGGGAACCTTCCGATTAGTGCATCACTTTTCGGATATATTTTCTGCGTGAAAACGAATCCGACCCGAGTTCGTCTTTTTTATGAACGGGATTTCGGACATCCTTTTTGAAGGAAGTTTTGTATGGGGTATTGTGTTTTGTTCCCGAACACATCCCACTAACTTTAAGATCCTTTGAACATGATCTTCAACGTCATGCTGGTGTCAAACCAGTCCGCAATATTGCTCCACGGCTACCGACCTGCGTTGACACGTCGTCACTTTGTTGAGCCGAGCTCAACTTCTTCGGATCATCATCTCGGCAAGCCGAACAAGAGTCCGCATCGCGAAGGATAAATCATCACTAACATCGCCGCCCCACGGATTACACGGGGCGGGCATACCTGCATCGCCGCACGGTCGCTTCATCAAGCCGGCATCGACCACGTCACGACCTGCATCGGCAGGGCCGCACTATTGCTTCTTCAAGCTGGTGTCCATCACGCCGACCTACTTCGATATCTCGGCTGGACCGGGGGCTTCGCCATCTCTTCATCAACCTACTCCGGACACTTCGGCGTCACTAGCCGACCAGGCAATGGGTGCGCGGGTCGAGTCCCAATTTTGGGAATTACCTTCCTTCGGATTGCTACAACAAATAAACCAGGTGCTATTAATCCTAATATTTCTTTTTACTTGTTTGGGTTAATTTTTCCCAAGGAATTATTAGTCTGGTTTGTCCATCATATGTACACAAGTCTATCAAATGGTGGCCGCATTATCGACTGTCGCATGATGGTTCGGTCAGTTTCCGTACATAGTCCGGCGAACGCCGCATCCGGAACTCGGTGCGACCTGTGAATCCAGGCTTCGCCACGCCTTTATTGCATTACGCCGACGACCTGCATCGACATTGACTTTGGCGCCAGGCCATATTTCTTTTATTACTCACTTTGCATAAATTATTTGTTATGCAACGATTTTTTTAATTATTATTACTATTATCTCCGGTTTGCACTATTTTTTGTGCACAGGAAAATGATCCAGCCGGACTATATCCTTTGGCGTCACCTCGGCTGGACGGGGGGCTTCGTCAACACTTCATTATCCCATGCAGGGGACTTCGGCATCACTCTGCCGTCCTGCATTGATCGTGCTATGTCACCACTTCGGAGTGCCGAGCTCTTTTGCTCCGCCACCTCGGGATCGGCTTGGGGGATGGAACCTTGTCCCGCATCAAGCTCGGACCGCGTCGTCAATACCGAACACATTAACCAGCTAAGTTGCCTTCATGCTCAAAGTTTTAAATTTCTAACTCGTGTTCGGTTCGACCAAGCATTATACATTTTTGGAAAAAAAGTTGCTTGTAAAATTTTCCTTGTCCGAACTTTGTTCAAGCATACTTGACGCGCTACCCGCTCATTATACTCGGGGCTTCTTTAATGAAGCTTATTAATGCGGGCTTTATGCCCAACACATGTGTCACACTTCCGCATGTACCTTTTATTCACCATTATATGCATCGATATGACTTAAGTTTTTGCCAAGCTGGGTTGCCTGGCTCATGTGCTTACCCCTACGTTCCCGATTGTTCGGCTAGGTGGTAAAGGAGCACCTCTGCGATTATTCTTGCCGGGTCAGCCGGATGTGTACCTCAGACTGGTGAAGCGAAAGCTAAGCGTTCTTAAGGGAATACTCAGTCGGTGAACTAAAAGATGATTTCTTACCTATTTATTTACCTGCCCCCAGATGTTTTTCTGCTCTTTTCGCAGCCCGGACATGCACTTTAGGGCATGCCTCCCAGGGAAAGGAACCCCTAACGGAATTATTCTCCCTGTAAGATGTTTCTTACTAACCATATAATATAACATAACTAGTTGGGCACTTGTCTGATAAAGCACTAATGACCCCTACGCCTGGTCTCCACGCATGCCCCGGGTTTTATAACCGCGAGGGTATTCGGACACACTCCGGACTATTGGGTCCAGAGATTGAAGCGAAAAGGTCCGCTACGACAAACGATCTACAATCTGGCTAGAAGGCATTCTACATGTCACCTTACATTATATAGTCAACTTTTACCCAAGTCACTTGGGGGCTCTTATGTTTATTTGAGCCGTTTCATACTAAGTGTTTTTCTTCTTAGTCCTTGCAAGGTTTTTATTATTTACCACTCCTTTTCTCGACACGAGTGTGCGGTCACTAGCCGGGGAGCCTAATTTCTCTCTCAAAACCGCTAGAGTTTAGTTTTCTAAACTGGCCTAATGAGAAGTACTCCGCCTTCGGGTGGGAGACTGAAGCCGTAGGCTGACCCGCTTGAAGTCTTGAGATAGGATGTGTCATGTTAAAGCACGGCAGAAGCACCTTTTTCTTCTAAAGTCCAATATTCGGATTGGAACCGAACACTTGATCTTGTTCGGACGTCATGTTTTTACTGACGTTTTTTGGTTTTCCAAGCTTTTGGCACTTTTAACTATTTGTGTGTTTTCAGCACAAGTCTCGCAGTGCAACTCCGGACACCTTTAGAGATTCGGCAAAAACATTCTCGGATGTTGCTATATATGCATCAGTTTCGAATTGTGTCTTCGGTCAATAGTTGGGTTGCTCGGCTCCCGCACTTGCCTCCTACGTTCTGCTTTGTTTGGCTAGGTGTGCAAAGGGAGAACCACTGTGATTGTGGTTCCAGCTCGCATGGTCAAGCACCTCAGTGGAGAAAGCCGAAAACTGACTGTCACAATAGGTGTAAACTGGTCAGCGATCCGATGACTATATTAAATAACGGGCCATTCATAACATTGGCCGAAGTGTTTCCGGCTTGACCTCAACTGTCGCCGAACACTACCGGGGGCTAGTAACTGGCCTCCCAAACTAAATCCTCAATATTTTGCTCTTACATTGGAGCTGAGGTTTCATGATTATGCTTAGCATGACAACCAAAGAAAGTAACCGATAGCGGGACTATTTTCTTTGGAAGACATTTCTTCTATTAAATAGTAATATAACATGTCTCTCCGCGTACCTTTGTTTATAAAACCGTATGGCCAGATTGCCTTGTTTGTCATAAATCTTTGCCCTCATAAAGGCTTTATAAAGTAGGACAAACACTCCTCGGCTACTGGCCGAGGAGGTTGAAGCCGATGGTCGGTCAACAAAGTTTTGTACAATGCGGATCCGAGCATTAATGACATAAAGTACTTGGATACATTGAGTCATTACACATAATTTGTGATTTTATTATGGATATCGATCCTTAATTCGGCCTCCTGTGCCCGCATTAAGGCTCGGGGGCTACTGGGCTTCGGGCTTATTGTTTACAAATATTAAAGGGGCACATCAATCCCCTGATCTGGTGTTGCCACCCGACCAGTGTCTCGGGGGCTACTGCATTGCTTGTTCTATGCAGAAAATCTTAAGTGCAATCAGTTTCGAGGAGATTTTGATCCTCGGGTTGGTCGGCCGCACCCAACCTGAGTCTTGAGGACTGAGCACGCCGCTTTTGTGTCCGGAGTATTCGCGAGCTAGGACTTGATCCTCGGACCGATTTTGCAAATCAACTCGAGTCTCGGCAGCTACGGGGTCGGCGGTCTTATGTCATCCTTCATGTGCATCTCGGGTTTTAGACCGATACCCACCTTGAGGGCTCTGGCTATGTATCTCGGCAGAGAATAAATTGCACCAATCAAAATATTGACAAAAATCGCCCACATTCGGGTGGTGCACCACCTCGAAGCAGTCCGCATAAAGCTCGGGCGCTAGTGGCTGGCTCCATAGAGGGCATTTCGGCATTAAGCTCGGCTAAACTCCTTCAAACTTCTTTGAACCAAGGTGATTTACGACACCTCGGACACAGTCCGGCGTTGGAGCTCGGATACATAGTCCGGCGATAGAGCTGGGAAACAGTCCGGCGTTGGTGCTCGGCTGCAAAAGATACCTCGAATGCGGTCCGGCATTAGAGCTCGGACGCAAGGGGACACTGCCTCCCGAGAATAACTTCAAACCCGAGGTGTGGCATTAAAATAACAAGGCATTGATAAAGGCCGAAAACTTAAAGGGGCTCCTCGGATACCCGACGTATAAACTCGTCGAATGCATTTCGGCGATCCTCAAGATCGAAGATGAGAAGATTTGTTGAACCAGTTTTCAAGACCGACGACCGAAGATGAAGAACAGTTCGGAAGAATCGAGGAGTCCCCAACTTGAAGACCGGTTCGGGGGCTCTTGACGGTGTCTGGACTAGGGGTACTCACCACGTCGTCTCCCGATCAGTTGGATTGGGCGAGGATCCCCATGGTCAGATACTCATGGGCCAGTCCGGACAGTTGCCGCATACAAGGAAGATTCCACAAGACTTGGCGATCAAGACAAGGACTCCTCCCCCACCGACGTATTCGGCTAGGACTCTTGTTATCCTAGGCTTCTGGTGCATTATATAAACCGAGGCCAGGCTAGTCGATAGACAATCGGATATGAACAACAATCATACCATAGGCTAGCTTCTAGGGTTTAGCCTCTTTGATCTCGTGGTAGATCCACTCTTGTAACACATATTATCAATATTAATCTAGCAGGACGTAGGGTTTTACCTCCATCGAGAGGGCCCGAACCTGGGTAAAACATCGTGTCCCTTGTCTCCTGTTACCATCCGCCTAGACGCATAGTTCGGGACCCCCTACACGAGATCCGCCGGATTTGACACCGACAGTGTGCCTGCCACCCTACAATATAGGCCGTCCAGTTTATATCTGATGGATAGGAAGAAAACTGTGGCAATTTTGCAACAAGAAACCTACACCCCTCTCCATATTTGCAAATAAGGCCTTCCCTCATTCATCCTTTTCTCTCACAAGATAAACTACTCATATAAATGCATCTTGATGTTCCGTGCAAGGCACGAGGATGTTTCCTTGGGGGTCTCTCCAGCGCGGCATGGCCGTAGTTGCAAGTTGGCGCCCCTTGAGATGCCGACGTTGAGGGGCACTCGGATTTTGTCCAATGAGCAGGTAAGATGAGTTTGATCATGTAGTAAATGTATTCTAAAGACTACTTCCATGTCCATTTCCTAATTCTCCCCCTGCCCACTGTTTCACAGGTTAGGCTCGGTGCGAGTGGAGATTGGCTTGCATATGTACGGGAGGGTACCAACATCAATTTGCACAACATTTACAACGGTGACACCGTTCCCGTAGAACCTTTGTCCAACATTGAGATCAGCCATGCAATGGGCCACCGCCTGAATTGGTACGATGGAACCACTGTGAGATTGAAGAAGATAGCATGAACCTTACACATGGCGGTCAAAGGTGGACGATGCTGTCTGCGGCCGATTTGTTGCCGTACGAGTACAAAGACGATGTGCTCCTTTCTAACCGCATCTTCGCGGTGATAAACCAGGGGACTTGTTTCGTATGGGACACATCCTACGGTATACTCCCTCTCTCCCAGTTTATTTGGTTTGAATTTTTTCGTTTTATAAGTTTCAAATTCAAATTTAGAGCTCCCCATCACATGTTGAGATTACAATGTCCGTTAAATTGTTGCGTGCATGTATAGTAAAGAAACAAATCTCGAGTTTGCCACGAGTTCGTGCAGTGGTAGCACCACAAGGCATGGTGCAGGAGTTACATTTACCTCTCGGGGCCCTTGGGTCTGAGCTTCAGCGCCTTACGACACCTGCCTTTGAGTCAATGACATGTGGACCAGATAGGTGGCTGGTCCACATGTAATTCTCCCAAAGGCAGAGGGGCAGTGGGGCCGAGAGGGGTGAGCCGCACGTCGGGGGACGTGTGGTGTCATGGGTTCGAGCGGCGTCGTGGGAATCGCGTGTGGCTACTGTAAGAACTTGATGCTCGCCGATTTCAGTTGGCCCACATGTCATGCACAGCGGCAGAGGGACGGTGCGGCCGAGAGGGGTGAGGCACATGTCGGGGGATGTGGTGACGTGGGTTGGAGCGGCGTTGTGGGAATTGCGAGTGGCAGTGGATGAAACGTGATGGTCAACATAGTTGAACTTCCATGGACAAGCTGTCATGTCTATGGACACATGCATTGCATACCGATCACTTGAAGGAGTAGTAGAGAAAGCTAGGCGGATAAATAGTTCCTTATAGTCAAGCGGACCCACGCTACTACTTGTTCCAAAGACATGCACACCATCGAAATAGTCCATCTATATCAATATACACAGAGAGGGAATAATTTTTTTACAAGAGAGGAAATAGTTCATCCATCCATATTGCCCTGCTGCTGGTGCAGCATCTTCTTCTTCATCATCATCATCTTCATCATCATCATCTTCTTCTTCTTCTTCTTCTTCTTCTTCTTCTTCTTCTTCTTCTTCTTCTTCTTCTTCTTCTTCTTCTTCTTCTTCTTCTTCTTCTTCTTCTTCTTCTTCTTCTTCTTCTTCATCATCTTCTTCTTCATCTTCTTCTTCTTCTTCTTCTTCTTCTTCTTCTTCTTCTTCTTCTTCTTCTTCTTCTTCTTCTTCTTCTTCTTCATCATCATCATCTTCTTCTTCTTCTTCTTCATCATCATCATCTTCATCATCATCATCATCTTCTTCTTCTTCTTCTTCTTCTTCTTCTTCTTCTTCTTCTTCTTCTTCTTCTTCTTCTTCTTCTTCTTCTTCTTCTTCTTCTTCTTCTTCTTCTTCTTCTTCTTCTTCTTCTTCTTCTTCTTCTTCTTCTTCTTCTTCTTCTTCTTCTTCTTCTTCTTCTTCTTCTTCTTCTTCTTCTTCTTCTTCTTCTTCTTCTTCTTCTTCTTCTTCTTCTTCTTCTTCATCATCATCATCATCTTCTTCATCATCATCATCTTCTTCTTCTTCTTCTTCTTCTTCTTCTTCTTCATCATCATCATCATCATCATCATCATCATCATCATCTTCTTCTTCTTCTTCTTCTTCTTCTTCTTCTTCTTCTTCTTCTTCTTCTTCTTCTTCTTCTTCTTCTTCTTCTTCTTCTTCTTCTTCTTCTTCTTCTTCTTCTTCTTCTTCTTCTTCTTCTTCTTCTTCTTCTTCTTCATCTTCTTCTTCTTCTTCTTCATCATCATCATCTTCTTCTTCATCTTCTTCTTCTTCTTCTTCTTCTTCTTCTTCTTCTTCTTCTTCTTCTTCTTCTTCTTCTTCTTCTTCTTCTTCTTCTTCTTCTTCTTCTTCTTCTTCTTCTTCTTCTTCATCTTCTTCTTCTTCATCATCATCATCATCATCATCATCATCTTCTTCTTCTTCTTCTTCTTCTTCTTCTTCTTCTTCTTCTTCTTCTTCTTCTTCTTCTTCTTCATCATCATCATCATCTTCTTCTTCATCTTCATCTTCTTCTTCTTCTTCTTCTTCTTCTTCTTCTTCTTCTTCTTCTTCTTCTTCTTCTTCTTCTTCTTCTTCTTCTTCTTCTTCTTCTTCTTCTTCTTCTTCTTCTTCTTCTTCTTCTTCTTCTTCTTCTTCTTCTTCTTCTTCTTCTTGCAGCTATCTCAAAACTCACACGGGGATCGAGGGCAGCATATTTTATCCGCTCGTACGTCAAGAGATAATTCTCCCATCCAAACGACCTTAATGCCAGCGTCTCGTTACCCTTCTAAAGATTTGTTCCGAGCACAAAATTTGCTACGTCGAATAGGGATGGTGTCGGTTTATCACAATCTTCTATAGGAATTTTTATTTGGTTTGTACGTCAGCGATGATTTTCAAATCAAGGTTGTACGGTTCCAACTTCTGTTTGTCCCCTGCGATGGCTGCCCATAGAAGTATATGTCCTCCTGAGACAAGAATTCGTGAAGCTCACCTGGTATGGAGGGCGCCTGTATGATGTGGTACACCAAAACATTATCTTCGAGGCACAGCTGAAGGATGACGGCACATTGGATCTTCTCAGTGGCACGCTCTGTGTACTCTGCGTCAAGACCGATGACCTTCATCTCCACCTTTTGGAGGGAGTTGGATACATTGTTGATCCACCTCCGAACAACCCTTGGGTGGTCGGTGACTATGGTAACTACGCTCAACGAGCCTTCGCCGAGGACATGTTGGACGCTAAAAACCTGCATCTCGATCTCTTTCGCCATTTGGAACCGCTGGACCGGAGGGCTATGGTTTGGAGAATTAGGACTAGATGGCTAGTCTAACCGAAGAAGATGATTATTTATAGGGGCTTTGGAATTACTCCAGGAGGATGTGAAGAGGTTAAAACAATGTGAATGCAATGTGGTTTGGATGCAAATGAAGATGAAGGAGTAGTGAAGAAGCCGAGGAAAATCGGTTCCCGATGGAGAAGTAAATGGGAGAAGTGGCCTGCAGGTAGTTGATTAGACGGCTAGGTAGACTAAATAAAAAGGCTACGCTGGTAGACTGAGGAGTGGGGCCTGTCCCTGTACGTGCCCATCCTTCTAGCGCTACATGTGCCACTGGCTAGTTGAGGTCACTCTTTCGAATCACCGTGGCGAGACATTTTATGATTCCTTTTTATTTCTGCACCCCTCCTAAAAGATGGGACCTATGCAAACGGATATAAAATGTGTCGTAGCTGGTTCGGATGGATATTGGCGCGTGCGTGGGAGACACAACATTCTCTAGTTAAGGAATATGCGGTTATCCTAAAAAAAGAAAAGTCCTTCGCGCTTCCGCATGCACGAGAATTTGGTTCTGCTCGCAATATGTATGATACCTGGAGGATGAAGTGAACCCACAGGCATGCTAGCACGGGAGTACTACTCATGTTCTGCTCGCAATATGTACTCCTACTAGTAGTAGTAGTACAACTGTGGTACACTTGATGGTCAAAATACTATTATTCATCTGGTCCTCAAAGTGAAGTGACAAGACCCTGCGCCCAAGGTGACACCAGTCCAGGCGGCGTGTCCGAGTTACCAAAGTCAGACTCACCTTGTGCACGGTGCAGTCACTGTCACCGCTGCTGTATAGCATGCCTCGCCTCATCTCCCTCTCCCCTAGCACCTCTCCATCTCCATCTTCGTCTCGCCGGAGATCCTGAGGTCACTCTTCATCATCTCATTGTGCCCCTGCGTACCCTCACCTCGCTCACCTCCCCTAGTACCACTATTCCCTCGCTAGCCGCTCCAGCACCGAGAGCCTTCTCCCCCATAAATCAAGCCCCCCAAAACCCCACCTTCCAAACTCCACCATGTCCGAACGCGAACCGCGCAACATCCATACGAGCCGCGATTGGAGCAATCTCCCAGTGGCGTCCTCGACCTCTGTTGTTCGTGTATGGATATGTTGAGCACTCTGCGGCTGGCTGCATGCACACGACCATCATCGAAGTGAGGCCTAAGCTTTTCAAGACACCCTGCTTGCTGCTATCTGGTCTTGCGAGATTTGCTCACCATGATACGGAGGCGTACATGATGCCCCTCGACTTCAATCCGACCTCCATTAGCCGAAACTTATTTTTAGGTATGTAGTGGGTCACCGTACATCATTTCCCTCGACTTCGATCCGATCATCATCGCCCGAAAGTTCTTGAAGGTATGTACTGGGTCGGCATGAACTCCCACTAGATGGCTGTCGTCAGAGAAGACGGGAAAAAGTTGGTGCTCGTGAACTTCCAGACCTCCCATGAGATTATCCTTCCTTCGTTGGATGATATAGAGTTTTAGCGTCGCAGTCCAAGTCATCTAGATTACTTCATCACTTGGACGCACCTTGTTTTGCAGAAGATTGTAATCTGCCAAGTGCCCACATGACATGCGGATTACACAGACTTCAAGCTAATTGCCTTGTTCGACAAGGGACTCGCCTATCTTTCTGCCGGTGCCTTCGTTAGCTGGAGACAGCTCAGCTCGCAATGGATCGTCGTCAAAGCTGATACACACTTCTGTGATGCTATTGAACACAATGGCATCATCTACGCGATCGACAAAGCAGATGGCACCATGTATTGCTGGGACGGCGCATGTAAGTTGTTTCCGTCTGATGTTAATGATGACGCCATGACACTATTTGAACTTTTTGTGATGATTGGCATATCCATGTTTGAGCAAAATTTGAGTAGAACTATGGCAATGTATTAGAGACGCCATAAATCAGCTATATTTGGAATGAGTTAATTCATGCGATTGTGACCATGTCATTACAGTCAATTTGTACCCCTGAATAATCAAACGGTTAGGAAGATATTGATATTCTCCTTATTTTATAGTAATCTATATACTACTAAATACGAGTGTGTATCAATGGCCATGTTAGTTTCCTCATTTTCATGATCTAGAAACATGCATCACACTGTTGGTTTCATCTAACCATACATTAGGGAAGTAAATGTGCATATGGAGAACTCTATATTTGGAAGTAGTGAAATCCTGTAATGCTTACCATGTGTACATACCTATGTTCGCCCTTCCGCAATCAATGGCTAGAATAATATGCTCACTAAAATTTTGCCCACGGAACATGAGTATATAACAATGCATGGTCTATTAGTTTGCTTGAAGAATTTGTTTGTGAGGACAGAACATGATTACATAACACACATGACATGGTAGTTTCCTGTGAAGAATCGATTGTGAGATAACATGAGTATAACCATGCATGGCACTTCTATATTTTCGAACCCAGTATACATTTCCCTGTATTTTCCTCCTAGTTCCAACAGGGACATATCAATGATGTTTCTTGCATTATCCTACGCATACTCTGAACAATGCTAATCTTACATTAACAATGCCTGTCCTTTTTGATATGATGCAGTGTCCCTACAATTACTTCCCTTTGTAATCACACCACCTTTGCCAAAAACAGGGAAGCACAACTGGTTCCTCACTCGATCAGATGACGGCAAAAGACTGATGATCGTTCGGACACATGAGCCAGAAAATTTATATTGCGAAAACCCCACTATATGCAAGCACCATGAAATACATGAGTATCCGTACAGTGGTTGTTACGTGTATGAGCAGGATACCAACTTGTTGGGGCCTTCAGAATTTTTGAGTTGGAGGCGGGTAAACAGCCTTGGTTCACACTCTCTGTTTCTCGGAGTCAATTATCCAATTAACCAGGAGATCACTGTTGGCAAGGACCTTGATGGCAGAGAGGCTCTGCTTGCTATGGAAAACTGTGTCTACACGGCGAGCCCTAGGAGTTCGGGAGCAAACTCCACTGATTGTCAACGATACAGCCTGCAGCCAAAGGAAGGTGAGAATGACAAAGGCAACTGGATTAACTTTGATCCTTGGATGTGTTGAGTCCGGCAGGCAGTGATGTGGTTCAAGCCTTCAGGTTGATAGGTAATTGGGCTGTTGTGTTGAAAGGGTGGAGTACTGGTGTCTCCGGATCACTGGTGGCTGAACCAGGGTAGCAAACTAAGATGGTGTTGGATCATCCCTCTTCGAATGACTTGTTGTCTTTGCTGCTTGTTCTGGATGGGTAGTTCTCTCTTTTTATATGCATATTCCTTGTCATTTGGTCATCCTCGTCTATGTCACTCTTACTATGTAATAGTTGCCTCTATTTAGAATGTCATTCTCGTCCGGATCACGAGAGTCTGAGCGCTGCAGATGGGTGTGTTTTGGTAGTGTAGCAAGACTTCTTATGAACTATGATTTTTTGCTGTTTATGTCAGTAGTAGTCACTAGTCGGTGTTTGAATGTTGTATATATCGTTGTTTCGAATTGTTTATTGTCTCGAACTGCTGGTGGGCTAAATGAGGGCATCACCATTCTCCAGTGTTCAGAGTATATCTCCTTTTTTCAAGTTATAATTTGAGCTCAGTGTCTTTTCGATGATGTACACTTGTTTGGGCCAGTGAGGTGTCTTTGAATATGGGCCGAGTAGTAACGCAATGCCAAATAGGTCAATTATGACTCTCAGGCCGGGCTCTCAAAAGATCCTCAAAAAAAGGCCGGGCTCTCAAAAAAAGAAAGAATAGGGACTCTTAGGCCGACATGTGGGCGCCACTAGTGTTTTCGTGCGCTTGCGCGCCGAGAGCATATTGGCGCGTGTTCGAAATTCCTGCTACCTTTTCATCCCCAATCTCCCGCCCCTCCCCCACCTCTGGAATCTCGATTCCTACTCCAGTTCCCCCAAATCCCCCTCATGTACTCCCTATACTCAAGCGCACTATCATGTCGCTGGTCAACGCGGATCTCCAAGCCGGAGATCCTGAGGTCCCTCCTGCCTTCGGGCGCTGCATGCTGTCGCTCAATAGTGGCATGGCGGCGCTTCACGACCAGTTTGCCGGCAAAGTGCTGATGGTAACCATCAATGGTGATCGGCCTCCCGTCTCGCTGGACGACCTTGTCAAAGCTCTTGGCATTGCGCACGGCATCCAAATAAGTGACTTGCTCGTCGAAGTCTGTCCGCCACCCGCTGATTTCTTCGTCAGGTTCCGGACAACTTTTGACTACAGTTGTGTGTTCGAATCTTCCCGGCGTTTGTTCTGCGATGGCGCGCTGGTGAGCTTTGATCGGTGGCACCCAGGATGGGGCTCGGTGCCCTACGAGCTTGAGTTTTTAACAAACCTTACCTTCCACGACATGCCTCAACGTGATTGGAACAAGGAGTCCATGAATGAGCTTATCAACGACCTTGGAGGTGAGCTCGTAAGTATGTTTGTTCCTCCAGACAGCTGGGCTCCAACGGTTATGGCATGGATGAAGAAGCCTTCCACCATACCGAAGGTGATTGGTGTTGAGATACCGGTGCAGGAACTGGGGTTGTACTATTCGTCGCCACCAAGGCCATCGCGGACCACGCTAGGGATGTACTTGTATCGAGTGTTTGTGCATGTCGAAGAAGTGGTCAATCCATCAATCGAAGTCCTGCCGCCGCCGCTGGTGCCCGTGTCCGTCGACGACGTCCATTACAGGAGTCAATGTTATACTTTCCCCGTGTTGCTCGGAACGATGGATGGCACAGGGCCTACTCCATCGCGCGGCAGAGGCCACTACTTCTTTGGGAGAAGATGCAGTGCTGGCTGCGTGGATGTGCTCTAATTTGAGGTAACAACTGAATCTTGTCAGATATCGTACTAGTTAAATCCGAGCTATGGGTGTTTCACACTGATGTGCCAGTACATTTGATTGTGACCTGTTCTATTTTTTTACCTGAATTTTTTAAAGGGTTGTATGTCAACTTAATGTTCTAGAAGAACTTATATATTGTGTTGTCTGTCTGTTTTCTTTGCACAACATTCAAGATATTTCCCCGTCATTGATAAAACGATGAACCATTATGTACGAGTTCGTTGGTTTCAACATAGCCCTACCTGTAGTGATCCACAGCTTCCACCCTGATTGTGCCACGTGTGTGAAATTTTTGTATGCAAGTTCAGTGTGCTATGATGTTCTATATGATTGTGTCAACTATATAAGTTTTTACCGAGCATCATCAATGCATATGGCTAAAAGATGTATTTACGAGCATGGACCAATGGGTCTCTCTCTCTCACACACACACACACAAACACGCACACACACACGCACAAGTGAGACCGATTGAATTATTTCTTCGCTCGTGACAACTTTTAATTATGTTCCACTGTACTCTAACTTTTTTCTTAAGTTGTTAATTGAGCTCAATGACTTCAAAAAGTTGTACAGAAGCCTTGTTTAAGCCTTTCCGGCGTCGCTGAATGTGGGCTGAGTAGCCATGTAAGGTTGTACTGTACTACACATGCTTTTTTTTCAACATCAGCAATGAAACTAGGCCGACATTTGTACACAATCTGGGTCAACTTGTTATTCTCCGCCCCCTGGGCTGCAAATCTTTCCTAGGAGGGATGCATTAGGGTTAACAAGAAAATGGGCTTTAAGAAATAATAAATGGAATGTAACTATAAAAACTGGGCAGTAACTATAAAAAATGCACCAAACACGTAATTAGTTTATAAAATATTACTTTTGGATTTTGAAAATTTTAATTTCATTAATTGTTGTGCGTGCAATGTTTCGTTGGATTTTTATGTAATACAAGTTTATATTGAAATTGTATTTAATCTGACTAGAAATTTCGGGATAAAAATATTTTGGATCCCATCAAAATGTGGGAAATTTTATTGAATTCTGTTTTGAACGGTTCGTTGAAATTATTAATCGTTGTCCTAGCTAGAAAATGGGTTGTACTTTTAAGAAACTGTAAATGGGCTATAGTAAATTCCATTAGAAATCAAAAAAGGGTTGTACATTCTTACAAATCGCAAATGGGTTATAAGTTCTCTGCCACACACTTGTGGGCCTACTAAGTTGACGCGTCCCTTAAAAAAAGTAAGTTGACGTGTATGCAAGGCTTTGTCAACTTATAGTCAACACACGGTTCTAGCAGCAGTGTCCGTTGGATGTCCATCCAACGGATGTCGTGCTTCTTCTTCAATCTCGGATATTCTAGCTTCAGCCGCCCAAAAAATGATTCCCCCCTGACATCTAGGGCGCACCGTTTCGGAGGCTGACCTGTGGGCCTACTAAGTTGACGCGTACCAAGGGCTTTGTCAACTTAGTCAATATAAATGATTCTAGCTGCAGTGACCGTACGATGTCCATCCAATGGCCGTCGTGATTCTTCAACCTATGGTCTTCTTGCTCCAGCCGCCTAAAGCAGCGTCGGTCGTGCCGCCTGCTCCTGCCTCCCGTGGTCGGCCGTGCTTCCGCGGAGGCCTCACCGCCCCTACCACTCCCACCATTGGCCAGGCCCTGCGACGACGGCAGCCTCACACCGCAGCCGAACCAGTGAACCCTCGTACTCCTCTCCGTGTGGGCATCCACTGCCGCGTCTTCCCCGGCTTCGCGTCGTCCCCTTCCTAGGCCTCGCCATCGTACACCGCCTTGGTGCTCTCGGCACGGCGTGGTCAATGTGGTCAATGACCGACTTCCATTGGAAGAGTACTGTATGTGGAGAGGCTGACAGCTGGGCCCATGGCCGCAGCAAGGAAGTGCCTCCTTATTACGCGGGAAATAATTATTCCTCCACCTGACAGCAGGGACCCACCGGACGGGCCACCGTATTTCATGAAAAAAACATTTCCCCCTGACTGCTGGGACCCACCAGCAACATCTTCGCACGCAAGGAACTGCCTCATAGTCGGGACCCACCTGGTCAAAGCGTACGTAGCATTGTCATTCTAGTGGCGAACATGTAAGGTACATACTGAAGGAAATATGCCCTAGAGGCAATAATAAGGTTATTATTTATTTCCTTATTTCATGATAAATGTTTATTATTCATGCTAGAATTGTATTAACCGGAAACATAATACATGTGTGGATACATAGACAAACATAGTGTCACTAGTATGCCTCTACTTGACTAGCTCGTTAATCGAAGATGGTTGAGTTTCCTAGCCATGGACATGAGTTGTCATTTGATTAACGGGATCACATCATTAGGAGAATGATGTGATTGACTTGACCCATTCTGTTAGCTTAGCACTTGATCGCTTAGTATGTTGCTATTGCTTTCTTCATGACTCATACATGTTCCTATGACTATGAGATTATGCAACTCCCGTTTACTGGAGGAACACTTCGTGTGCTACCAAACGTCACAACGTAACTGGGTGATTATAAAGGTGCTCTACAGGTGTCACCAAAGGTACTTGTTGAGTTAGCGTATTTCGAGAATAGGATTTGTCACTCTGATTGTCGGAGAGGTATCTCTGGGCCCTCTCGGTAATGCACATCACTATAAGCCTTGCAAGCAATGTGAATAATAAGTTAGTTGCGGGATGATGCATTACGGAACGAGTAAAGAGACTTGTCGGTAACGAGATTGAACTAGGTATAGAGATACCGACGATCGAATCTCGGGCAAGTAACATACCAATGACAAAGGGAACAACGTATGTTGTTATGCGGTTTGACCGATAAAGATCTTCGTAGAATATGTAGGAGCCAATATGAGCATCCAGGTTCCGCTATTGGTTATTGACCGGAGACGTGTCTCGGTCATGTCTACATAGTTCTCGAACTCGTAGGGTCCGCACGCTTAAAGTTCGGTGACGATCGGTATTATGAGCTTATGTGATTTGATGTACCGAAGGTAGTTCGGAGTCCTGGATGGGATCGGTGACATGACGAGGAGTCTCGAAATGGTCAAGACGTAAAGATTGATATATTGGACGACTATATTCGAACATCGGAAAGGTTCCGAGTGATTCAGGTATTTTCGGGGGTACTGGGAGTTACGGGAATACGAGGAAGAAGCAATGGGACTCATGGGCCAAGTGGTGGAAGAGAGGAGGCTGGACGCGCGGCCCCCCTAGCCCAAAACAAATTGGACTAGGGGGGCGGCCCCCCTTTCCTCCTTTTCATCCCTCTCCTTCTTTCTCCTTCTCCTCCTTCCTTTCCACCTCCTAGTAGGAGTAGGAAAGGGGAGTCCTACTCCTACTAGGAGGAGGACTCCTCCTCCTGGCGCACCCTAGGAGGGCCGGCCTCCCCCCTTGCTCCTTTATATACAGGGGCAGGGGGCACCTCTTGACACACAAGTTGATCTGTTGATCTATTCCAGCCGTGTGCAGTGCCCCCCTCCACCATATTCCACCTCGGTCATATCGTAGCGGTGCTTAGGCGAAGCCCTACGTCGTTAGCAACATCATCACCATCACCACACCGTCGTGCTGACGGAACTCTCCCGTGAAGCTCTGCTGGATCGGAGTTCGTGGGACGTCATCGAGCTGAACGTGTGCTGAACTCGGAGGTGTCGTACGTTCGGTACTTGGATCGGTCGGATCGTGAAGACGTACGACTACATCAACCGCGTTGTGCTAACGCTTCCGCTTTCGCTCTACGAGGGTACGTGGACACACTCTCCCCTCTCGTTGCTATGGATCACCGTGATCTTGCGTGTGTGTAGGAATTTTTTGAAATTACTACTTTCCCCAACAGTGGCATCCGAGCCTGGTTTTATGCGTAGATGTTATATGCACGAGTAGAACAGAAGTGAGTTGTGGGTGATACAAGTCATACTGCTTACCAGCATGTCACACTTTGGTTCGGCGGTATTGTTGGATGAAGCGGCCCAGACCGACATTACGCGTACGCTTACGCGAGATTGGTTCTACCGACGTGCTTTGCACACAGGTGGCTGGCGGGTGTCAGTTTCTCCAACTTTAGTAGAACCAAGTGTGGCTATGCCCGGTCCTTGAGAAGATTAAAACAACACTAACTTGACGAACTATCGTTGTGGTTTTGATGCGTAGGTAAGAACGGTTCTTGCTCAGCCTATAGCAGCCACGTAAAACTTGCAACAACAAAGTAGAGGATGTCTAACTTGTTTTTGCAGGGCATGTTGTGATGTGATATGGTCAAGGCACGATGCTATATTTTATTGTATGAGATGATCATGTTCTGTAACTGAGTTATCGGCAACTGGCAGGAGCCATATGGTTGTCGCTTTATTGTATGCAATGCAATCGCCCTGTAATTGCTTTACTTTATCTCTAAGCGGTAGCGATAGTCGTAGAAGCAATATTTGGCAAGACGACAACGATGCTACGATGGAGATCAAGGTGTCGCGCCGGTGACGATGATGATCATGAAGGTGCTTCGGAGATGGAGATCACAAGCACAAGATGATGATGGCCATATCATATCACTTATATTGATTGCATGTGATGTTTATCTTTTATGCATCTTATTTTGCTTTGATTGACGGTAGCATTGTAAGATGATCTCTAACTAAATTTCAAGATAAAAGTGTTCTCCCTGAGTATGCACCGTTGCCAAAGTTCGTCGTGCCCAGACACCACGTGATGGTCGGGTGTGATAAGCTCTACGTCCATCTACAACGGGTGCAAGCCAGTTTTGCACACGCAGAATACTTAGGTTAAACTTGACGAGCCTAGCATATGCAGATATGGCATCGAAACACTGAGACCGAAAGGTCAAGTGTGAATCATATAGTAGATATGATCAACATAGTGATGTTCACCATTGAAAACTACTCCATTTCACGTGATGATCGGTTATGGTTTAGTTGATTTGGATCACGTGATCATTTAGATGACTAGTGGGATGTCTATCTAAGTGGGAGTTCTTAAGTAATATGATTAATTGAAAATGAACTTTAATTTATCATGAATTTAGTCCTAATAGTTCAAAACTATGTTGCTCCCCGTTTATTTTTGATATGTTCCTAGAGAAAAACTATGTTGAAAAATGTTAGTAGCAATGATGCGGACTAGCTCTGTAATCTGAGGTTTATCCTCATTGCTACACAGAAGAATTATGTCCTTGATGCACCGCTAGGTGATAGACCAATTGCAGGAGCAAAAGCAAACGTTATGAACGTTTGACAAAGCTCGGTATGATGACTACTTGATAGTTTAGTGCACCATGCTTTATGGCTTAGAACCGGGACTTCAAAAATGTTTTGAATGCCACGGAGCATGTAAGATGTTCCAAGAGTTGAAATTGGTATTTCATACTCATGCCCGTGTCGAGAGGTATGAGACCTCTGACAGTACTTTGCCTACAAGATGGAGGAGAATAGCTCAACCAGTGAGCATATACTCAGATTTTCTGGGTACTACAATTGCTTGAAACAAGTGGGAGTTAATCTTCCAGATAAGATAGTAATTGACAAAGTTCTCTAGTCACCATCATCAAGTTAGTAGAACTTCGTGATGAACTATAATATGCAAGGGGTAACGGAAACGATTCCCAAGCTCTTCGTGATGCCGAAATCGACGAAGGTAGAAATCAAGAAAAACATCAAGTGTTGATGGTTGACAAGACCACTAGTTTCAAGAAAAGGGCAAAGGAAAGAAGGGGAACTTCAAGAAGAATGGCAAGCAAGTTGCTGCTCAAGTGAAAAAGCCCAAGTCTAGTCCTAAACCTGAGACTAAGTGCTTCTACTGCAAAGGGACTGATCACTGGAAGCGGAACTGCCCCAAGTATTTGGCGGATAAGAAGGATGGCAAAGTGAACAAAGGTATATTGGATATACATGTTATTGATGTGTACTTTACTAGTGTTTATAGCAACCCCTCGGCATTTGATACTGGTTCTGTTACTAAGAGCAGCAACTCGAAAATGGAGTTGCAGAATAAACAGAAACTAGTTAAGGGCGAGGTGACGATGTGTGTTGGAAGTAGTTCCAAGATTGATAAGATCATCATCGCACATTCCCTATACTTGCGGGATTAGTGTTGAAACTAAATAAGTGTTATTTGGTGTTTGCGTTGAGCATGAATATGATTTGATCATGTTTGTTGCAATACAGTTATTCATTTAAATTAGAGAATAATTGTTGTTCTGTTTACATGAATAAAACCTTCTATAGTCATACACCCATTAAAATGGTTTGTTGGATCTCGATCGTAAGTGATGCACATATTCATAATATTGAAGCTAAAAGATGCAAAGTTAATAATGATAGTGCAACTTATTGGTGGCACTGTCGTTTAGGTCATATTGGTGTAAAGCGCATGAAGAAACTCCATGCTGATGGGCTTTTGGAATCACTTGATTATGAATCACTTGATGCTTGCGAACCATGCCTCATGGGAAAGATGACTAAGACTCCGTTCTCCAGAACAATGGAGCGAGCCACTGACTTTTTGGAAATAATACATACCGTTGTAAGCGTTCCAATGAGTGTTGAGGCTCACGGCGGGTATCATTGTTTTCTGACCTTCACAGATGATTTGAGCAGATATGGGCATATCTACTTGATGAAACATAAGTCTGAAACATTTGAAAAGTTCAAAGAATTTCAGAGTGAAGTAGAGAATCATCGTAACAAGAAAATAAAGTTTCTACGATCTGATCGTAGAGACAAATATTTGAGTTACGAGTTTGTCCTTCAATTAAAACAATGTGGAATAGTTTCACGAACTCATGCCACCTGGAACACCACAGCATAATGGTGTGTCCGAACGTCATAACCGTACTTTATTGGATATAGTGCAATCTATGATGTTTCTTACCGATTTACCACTATCATTTTGGGGTTATGCATTAGAGGCAGTTGCATTCACGTTAAAAAGGGCACCATCTAAATCTGTTGAGATGACACCGTATGAACTGTGGTTTGGCAAGAAACCAAAGTTGTCGTTTCTTAAAATTTGGGGTTGCGATGTTTATGTGAAAAAGTTTCATCCTGATAAGCTCAAACCCAAATCGGAGAAATGTTTCTTCATAGGATGCCCAAAGGAGACAGTTGGGTACACCTTCTATCACAGATCCGAAGGCAAGACATTCGTTGCTAAGAATGGATCCTTTCTAGAGAAGGAGTTTCTCTCTAAAGAAGTGAGTGGGAGGAAAGTAGAACTTGATGAGGTAACTGTACCTGCTCCCTTATTGGAAACTAGTTCATCACAGAAATCTGTTCCTGTGACTTCTACACCAATTAGTGAGGAAGCTAATGATGATGATCATGTAACTTCAGATTAAGTTACTACAGAACCTCGTAGGTCAAACAAAGTGAGATCCGCACCAGAGTGGTACGGTAATCCTGTTCTGGAGGTTATGTTACTAGACCATGACGAACCTACGAACTATGAAGAAGCGATGGTGAGCCCAGATTCCGCAAAATGGCTTGAGGCCATGAAATATGAGATGGGATCCATGTATGAGAACAAAGTGTGGACTTTGGTTGACTTGCCCGATGATCGGCAGGCCATTGAGAATAAATGGATCTTCAAGAAGAAGACTGACGCTGACGGTAATGTTACCGTCTATAAAGCTCGACTTGTTGCAAAAGGTTTTCGACAAGTTCAAGGATTGACTACGATGAGACTTTCTCACCCGTAGCGATGCTTAAGTCAGTTCGAATCATGTTAGCAATTGCCGCATTTTATGATTATGAAATTTGGCAAATGGATGTCAAAAACTGCATTCCTGAATGGATTTCTGGAAGAAGAGTTGTATATGATGCAACCGGAAGGTTTTGTCAATCCTAAAGGTGCTAACAAAATGTGCAAGCTCCAGCGATCCATCTATGGACTGGTGCAAGCATCTCAGAGTTGGAATATACGCTTTGATGAGTTGATCAAAGCATATAATTTTATACAGACTTGCGGTGAAGCCTGTATTTACAAGAAAGTGAGTGGGACCACTACAGCATTTCTGATAAGTATATGTCAATGACATATTGTTGATCGGACATAATGTAGAATTTTTCTGGAAAGCATAAAGGAATATTTGAAAGCAGTTTTTCAAAGAAAGACCTTAGTGAAGCTGCTTACATATTAAGTTTCAAGATCTATAGAGATAGATCAAGACGCTTGATATTTTTTTTCAATGAGTACATACCTTGAAAAGATTTTGAAGTAGTTCAAAATGGAACAGTCAAAGAAAGAGTTCTTAACTGTGTTACAAGGTGTGAAATTGAGTAAGACTCAAAGCCCGACCATGGCAGAAGATAGAAAGAGAATGAAAGTCATTCCCTATGCCTCAGCCATAGGTTCTATAAAGTATGCCATGTTGTGTACCACATCTATTGTATACCCTGCACTGAGTTTGGCAAGGGAGTACAATAGTGATCTAGGAGTAGATCACTGGACAACGGTCAAAATTATTCTTAGTGGAATAAGGATATGTTTCTCGATTATGGAGGTGACAAAAGGTTCATCGTAAAGGGTTACGACGATGCCAACTTTGACACAGATCTGGATGACTCTAAGTCTCAATCTAGATACATATTGAAAGTGGGAGCAATTAGCTAGATTAGCTCCGTGCAAAGCATTGTTGACATAGAAATTTGCAAAATACATACGGATCTGAATGTGGCAGATCTGTTTACTAAATTTCTCTCACAAGCAAAACATGATCACACCTTGGTACTCTTTAGGTGTTAATGACATAGCGATGTGAACTAGATTATTAACTCTAGTAAACCCTTTGGGTGTTGGTCACGTGACGATGTGAACTATGGGTGTTAAATCACATGGCGATGTGAAATAGATTATTGACTCTAGTGCAAGTGGGAGACTGCAGGAGATATTCCCAAGAGGCAATAATAAAGTTATTATTTATTTCCTTATTTCATGATAAATGTTTATTATTCATGCTATAATTGTATTAACCGGAAACATAATACATGTGTGAATACATAGACAAACATAGTGTCACTAGTATGCCTCTACTTGACTAGCTCGTTAATCGAAGATGGTTGAGTTTCCTAGCCATGGAGATGAGTTGTCAATTGATTAACGGGATCAAATCATTAGGAGAATGATGTGATTGACTTGACCCATTCCGTTAGCTTAGCACTTGATTGTTTAGTATGTTGCTATTGCTTTCTTCATGACTTATACATGTTCCTATGACTATGAGATTGTGCAACTCCCTTTTACCGAAGGAACACTTTGGGTGCTACCAAATGTCACAACATAACTGGGTGATTATAAAGGTGCTCTACAGGTGTCTCCGAAGGTACTTGTTGAGTTGGCGTATTTCGAGATTAGGATTTTTCACTCCGATTCTCGGAGAGGTATCTCTGGGCCCTCTCGGTAATGGACATCACTATAAGCCCTGCAAACAATGTGACTAATGAGTTAGTTGCGGGATGATGCATTACGGAACGAGTAAAGAGACTTGCTGGTAACGAGATTGAACTAGGTATAGAGATACCAACGATCGAATCTCCGTCAAGTAACATACCGATGACAAAGGGAACAATGTATGTTGTTATGCAGTTTGACCGATAAGTATCTTCGTAGAATATGTAGGAGCCAATATGAGCATCCAGGTTCTGCTATTGGTTATTGACCGGAGACGTGTCTAGGTCATGTCTACATAGTTCTCAAACCCGTAGGGTCCGCACGCTTAAAGTTCGGTGACGATCGGTATTATGAGTTTATGTGATTTGCTGTATCGAAGGTAGTTCCGAGTCCCGGATGAGATCGGTGACATGACGAGGAGACTCTAAATGGTCGAGACGTAAAGATTGATATATTGGACGACTATATTCGGACATCGGAAAGGTTCTGAGTGATTCGGGTATTTTCGGGGATACTGGGAGTTACGGGAATACGAGGAAGAAGCAATGGGCCTCATGGGCCAAGTGGTGGAAGAGAGGAGGCAGGAAGCGTGGCCCCCTAGCCCAAACCGAATTGGACTAGGGAGCCGGCCCCCCTTTCCTCCTTTTCCTCCCTCTCCTTCCTTCTCCTTCTCCTCCTTCCTTTCCACCTCCTAGTAGGAGTAGGAAAGGGGAGTCCTACTCCTACTAGGAGGAGGACTCCTCCTACTGGCGCGCCCTAGGAGGGCCGGCCGGCCTCCCCCCTTGCTCCTTTATATACGGGGGCAGGGGGCACCTCTTGACACACAAGTTGATCTGTTGATCTATTCCGGCCATGTGCGGTGCCCCCCTCCACCATATTCCACCTCGATCATATCATAGCGGTGCTTAGGAGAATCCCAGCGTTGGTAGCAACATCATCACCGTCTCCACGCCGTTGTGCTGACGGAACTGTCGTGGTTTTGTCACGTCAGATGTCCTAGTGTAAGGACTTAGTCGTGAGGCCAGCACATCTATGTGGTAGCTTGAGAGGGGTTGAGCGGAATCGAGAGACGCAACACAAGACAAGGATTTAGACAGCTTCGAGCCCCGAGAAACATCATCCGGTAACAACCCTACATGCTGTTTGAGGCTAGGTCTCATTATCATCACCAGGGAGTCGCTGTAAACCGGCTCTCCTCTTTGTGTCTAGCCCTAAGATTGTTTCTTCTTGCTTGTAGCTTGTCCCTCTTTGGGGAGCCCTACCCCTCCTTATATATGTTGAAGAGGCGGGTTACATGTAGAGTCCAACTCGGACTTAAGACTTAACTATTCTAACTTATCTTCATGGGCTTCTTAACATCTTGGGCTTCATAACATCTCGGGCTTCATAACCCCTGACAACCCAGTTATCACTGTTTGTCGGTTTAACATTGTCTGCCGGTTTAACATTGTCTGCCGGTTTACCGTCTTACTTAGCCATCTGTCTTGACTCTCTGTCTTAACTTTCCGCCGGTTTACCATCCGCCGGTTTACCAAGTCCCAGCCGGTTTACAACTCCAGCCGGGTCATACCGCGGGGTATATCCCCGACATTAGCCCCCAGTTTAATTTGGATTTATCCATGTTAAACTGATCCTGAGCATCTTTAAATCCCTGTCATTTCTAGAAAATCCGGGTCAATAGGCCAGCTTCATAATCAACTTGCTGACATTGGTTTGTCACAGAGAAATATTGTGAAGAATAACTTCTTTGGCTCAGCTCCCAATGCTTAACAAAAATATTGGTCTTTGAAATACTCATCTGATCTTCAGCCGGTTTAAGAATGTAGAACTTTGCCGGTTTTCAAATATTGATGGTACCAGATCATAACTGTTTGTTAACATCAGCTTTTGAAAATATACCTCTTATATGCCTATCACTTGTAGCCTTCAAATCTTAAGAAGGTAACGTAGTAACAGCTTAAGATTTGCTTCAATATGAATGTCACAAGCTTGAACAAATCCAGGTTGTTCATCTCAATCAATAGCCAGAACTGAGTATTCCACATATGTATCCCCCAAGTGCCGGGTTGTCATGCTTGCAGCAACCTGGGACTTGTAATTTCCTGATGCTCATAAAAACTTCAACCAGTGTAGCCCCCAAGGTCCGGGTCATTATGCAAATAATGAGCAGGGACTTTTGAAAATATGATCATGTAGAATGTAACAGCACCGTGTAGCCCCCAAGGGCCGGCTTAGTAAGATAATATTGAGCTGGGACTTTATATATACTTCATTGAGAATAACATTATATTATGTAACTCCCATCATGGGGCGTGAACCCACGTCCACAAGGTTGAGAGCTTTGTGCTTTACCAACTGAGCAGTGGATCCTTCAATAATAGATGAAAATTTGTGTACCTTGAATTGTTGACAAGAGCAATTGGTAGCCCCCAAGGGCCGGCTCATTATGATGTGATGAGTCGGGTTCTTCAATAAGACTAATAAAAATGACTTTGCATTAGCCCCCAAGTGTCATGGTGCATGCTTGCAGCGACATGAGACTTGCATATTTGATATATTCTTAAGTTGAATAATGTAGCCCCCAAGTGCCGGGACGTAAGCTTGCAGCGACTTGGGACTATTCCTTCAATTATAAAATAAATCATATCCATTGATAATATAATAGCCATTGCACTAAAGCGACTTTGAAAACCTTAATCATAGTACTGGTTACTGATAACCATAATAAAATCCAGCCATGTTGGCTATTTAAAGATTTGAATAATATAATCCAATGATTTATGAGCGCATGATTCCAATGGCGCAAGCCAAATATATACTGGCAACTTATAGTCGAAACCAAACCGGGCTGATAGTCTCTGGATTATGATTTAATCGTGTTCCGTCAATCTGTAACTGACAGTTGAACCAGATTTAATAATGTTGGGTGAAAACGCAACAGAAAAAATATTTTATCAAAAGAAAAACAGAAGCAAAGGCAAAGATAAAACCATTGCAAAAATGAGGCTTTGAGCCGATCAAGTGGCATTACCATGGTCGGACAATACCATGCCCCCAAAAAGGCGTAGCTATGGTTCAAGTCAGCCAGGTCCCCAAATGATGCGTTGGCATTATGCCGATCAAGAGGTGTACCGATGGTTCGGGTTCGACCAAAGCCCCCAAGTGATGCTGTGGCACTAGGCCGATCAAGAGGCGTGACTATGGTTCAGACATGACCAAGTCCCCAAGTGATGTTGTGGCTTTTCGCCTACCAAATGGCGTTGCTATGATTCGGACACGACAAAAGCCCCCAAGTGATATTGTGGCATTGCACCGATCAAGAGGTGTGACTATGGTTCAGACATGACCAAGCCCCCAAGTGATCAATAATATGATAAGCCAATAAGGCATGATACCCATGTTTGAACCGCGCATCATGGCAGCAGGTCCTCTTTGGCACCCTTTAACTTTTTGCAAGAGATAAATCCTTCTTGAACCGGACATTAAACCGGATATTGAGAGCTTCAAAGCTTTGTGGGAGACTTCTTTCCCTTGAACCGGATTTTAAACCGGAATCTTCATTTTCAGCCGGAAATTTTCTAACGGCCTTTAAACTGGCAACATTTACTGAGCCTTGCCATTATTAGCCCCCGAGTCTCAAGGCGATTTGAGGCGTTGGCTTGAGCTTCTCCATAACTGATCGGGATAAAAAACCGGTTTGAATTCTGCATGAGAGAACTTGCAAGCCAAAGTAATTGCTCTTTTTAAAGAGAATAATATGTAATATAAAATATATTGGGTGGATTTCATCTGATATATCATGCCAGGGGTTATTCACGTGGAGTTGATGATCACCATGGTGAAGCTGAAACCGATCATGGCCGAGTCAGCCGCGGGAACATAAAGATGAGCCGGTCATGGCGTTGTAAGCCAGTGCGGACGAGCAAGTTGATGTAAACCGGGCCATAGGGACGACGACTTGCGCAGGTTCACACACCGGGTGGTATGACACAGAGGAAACGCCGGTGCAAAAATGCTGCTATCGCATACTCTGCACCCGAAATACAACACCTCATTTGTAATGAACAACTATCCTGCATCAAAAAGTATTGCAAGCAAAAATAATTGTTCACACAAAAAATAATATGTGCTGAAATAAATCGGATGGATATCACCTGGTCATTTTTGTCAAAAAATATAACAGATGCTCAGTTGATCTGATGATGTGCGTTCTCCTTGGCCTTTATGAGTCTGGGACTTGATCCCTTTTGTTCCTTTCCTCTCGTGAGGAGACAGTACTTAATTTGTTTCATGCATGTTGACCTTTCCTTCTGGCCGGTTTGTCCATACTGGAAATTATTGCATTGATGCTTCCGGTGTGACACTAGCTCCATTTTTTATCCATCCTTGCAATCACTCCCATGCTGCATGTTGGGTTGCTGGCTTGCCTCATGAAACATGCCATTAGAAACTCCATTGGATGATCCTTGGCCTATCTCTGTAGTAGTACTTGCAATGATGTAATCGATCGTCTGAACATATAACAACACTGACCGCCTAGCAAATCACTGCATCGTTGCCGCCTCATAATTTTAGTCAGCAAAAAAGGTGCTCAATAGCATCATTGGATGGGTTCCAGCCACCTGCAGACTTGTGATGCACAGTAGGGAACAAAGACTTGGCATTGACTCAGATTTTCCATAGCGATTTGTAACCAGAGATAGCGGCTGCAGGCGATGGCTCAGAACAACCGCGGCAGCTCAACTGGCAGAGGCGCGCCCGATGGCGGTTTAGAGTGATGCGAGGGCGAGGCCGCGAAGGCAGGGAGCTGTGGTTGAATCGGCGGCGGCTCTCAGCAGCGTCCCGGCGGTTCAGCGACGGGAGCAAGGGTGCTCATGGTGGCGTAGTCTGGCGGCTTGGCGGTTTATCCACGGCAACATGCGCGCACGGGAGGAACTGGGCCGGCTCATGGTGGCGCAGACTGAGGACGGCGACGGCTCGCGACGATAGGGCCGGTTCAACCCGGCAGGTCGACGGAACGTGTCCGCGGCAGCGGCGAGTCGGAGAGGCGCGACCGTGGCCGGTTCAGCGCGACATGCAGAGCAAGAAGAAGCGAGGTAAAGCGGCGGCAGGAGGTGACTTGGCGGTAGCGAACCGACTCGCAGGCAGTAGGGCGAGTCCGTGTGCGATCCCTCCAATATGGCGACAGCGACACCCAACGAGGAGCAGCCCGGCGGTGGTTTAGCGCGGCTTAAAGACGCGTTAGCACGGGCACCCCGGAACGATTTCAAGCAGTAGCGGCCAGTCATGGTAACCCGACAGGGCGGCTCGTGTATAGCAGATGCAGGTGGCTCGTAAGCGGGGCGCGACTCATCAGGGCGGTTCGGCGGCGACGGCGGTTTAGCGGAGGTGATCAGACTGTACTCACTTCTTCCACCACTGAATATTGAAAACGATGGATGTATTTTTCCTTTGCGTGGCTCCATAGAGAAAACAAAAAGACTGTTTTTGGAAACTGTGCATGTACTAGTACATTTTTCCCAAATGATGACGGTGCTTGTAGTACTAATCCTCAATGCTTCTTTGGATGGATGCCCAATTGCCCATGCTAGTGCTGACTTTTGGTGGTTCGCTCGTCGCTCTACACAACGCTTCGGGTTATGTGATGCAACTTCAGAAAGGAAACTCGTTTTTGGCTTGATCTCCATATACATTATTTCTTTCAGCATAGTACGCCACATGCTCAATCTACCTCCAGTACATGTGTCCTAGTGATTCTACGGGGCTACCACATTTCCTCTCGCATGGGTTTGGAAGGTGTGGCAGCGGTGGTAATATCTTGCATTGGGCACGACTGTCCTAGTACAGGCGGCTATGATATCTGTTGCATTAGTACTGTAGTACACAATTAGCACGGCGAGCGCAGCAGAAGAAGCCCCGTCGCCGCTGCTCGTGGTGCAGAAACGGGTCAACAGAGGAGTCTAAAGCGTGATCCGGCCGAGCAAAGTACGGAATCATCAATAGCATGTGGTGAGCCGGAAGCAGGGGCAATGCGACTCAGCAGGGCCACGGCCGCTTGACCACAGCGGTGGAGGTGTGGGCGACTTATAGTAGTGGCGGATCGCAACTGCAGAGACAGAGACGAGTCGACCATGGCTCGACCCGAGGTTCGCGCAGGTCAGCAGCTCACAGAGGCCGCGGAGGTCTTCGGTTCACTCAGCTTGCAGGTGAGGTTGGACCGGTGGATTTGACTCAAAGGCCCCATGACCCGGAGTTTGATGCGGAGAATGGCAGAAGACGCCGGCGAAGTGGACCACAGCAGAATCACGCTAGAGGAGCAACGCAGCAGAGGTGAAGATGATGGCGACTCGGGGTGGCTTGGCGAAGGCCACGGCGGCCTTTCGAGATGGCAGCTAATCCGGCGAAGGCGGTTTGGAGGTGAGCGGAAGTAAGGCTGGCGGCTTGTGGCGTGGCCGGTAAGGGCGGCTCTCTGCCGAGGCCTGATAGGACGGCGACTTTGGAACTGAGGTGACAGGCAACGCGAGTCCGGGCTCAAGGCCGCGGTGGCTCAGTTACGAGGCGGCTGGCGGAGGTGACTTGTAGGCGACTCATGGCCAGGATTGAAGCGGAGAGCGGCGGGGGTGGATGAGGCGGTTTAGACCAGCGCGTCCAAGACGACCCGGCGCTGGCGCGCTTGTCAGTGAGGCAAACAGGACCAGTTCACGAGGCTCGGGAACCGACCACAGTGGAGCGGAGGGCGGCCGACGCGTGCGGCTGCGGAGGCGAAGTACGGCAGCGGGGGGCCGTGGCGGTTTAGGCAAATGGCGGCTCGGCTCTGCTGCGGCTGAGGGGGGAGCCACGGCGCGGTAGGAGAAGTGCTGGTGAGTCAACGACGACGACCGACCCGGCGGTGTAGCGGCTCTGAACAAACGGGCGGTTCAAGGGCGCAGGCACAGTTGATGGATGAGTCCGGGTTACAGACGGCTCTGTTTCCTTTCCTTGACTCTTTCCTTGACTTTGATTTTTTTATTCCAATTTGCTGCAGCACGTCCGGCCCTCCAAGCCGGCTTAGTTCCGATGTCTATCTTGTTTTCAATTCGGTATCGCCGGATCATCTAGATGTAGAGGCGCATACTGCTGTATAACTCCAACTTTAATCCAAAAGCAATGATTTGTCGGCTCTTCCTATGGCTATCCCATGCCGGTGTATGATTTCCTCTGTGCCGGTTCAACTAATTAATCACGAGCTTCTCGATCCCTCGGAGAGATCCCTCATAAAACTCAACACCACCGTGCGCGAGCCCCACGGTGGGCGCCAACTATCGTGGTTTTGTCACGTCAGATGTCCTAGTGTAAGGACTTAGTTATGAGGCCAGCACATCTATGTGGTAGCTTGAGAGGGGTTGAGCGGAATCGAGAGACGCAACACAAGACAAGGATTTAGACAGCTTCGGGCCCCGGGAAACATCATCCGGTAACAACCCTACATGCTGTTTGAGGCTAGGTCTCATTATCATCACCAGGGAGTCACCGTAAACCGGCTCTCCTCTTTGTGTCTAGTCCTAAGATTGTTTCTTCTTGCTTGTAGCTTGTCCCTCTTTGGGAAGCCCTACCCCTCCTTATATATGTTGAAGAGGCAGGTTACATGTAGAGTCCAACTCAGACTTAAGACTTAACTATTCTAACTTATCTTCATGGGCTACTTAACATCTTGGGCTTCATAACATCTCGGGCTTCATAACCCCTGAAAACCCAGTTATCACTGTTTGCCGGTTTAACATTGTCTGCCGGTTTAACATTGTCTGCCGGTTTAAAATTGTCTGCCGGTTGTAGCGACCAGACCCGAATGGATCAAGTCTCTGTGCTCAGGTGTCATCCCTGGATCAATAATGCTGACACCACACAGTACTTCGAAGGATTTATAGCAGAGTAGCAATCACACACTTATTACAATGTTGTCCACAAGGGAACTTATTACAATAATATGGCTTAAGGCCATCTAATAATAACAGCGGAAGGCTTGGAAGATAAGTGAGTCCATCAACTCCATCGGCATCACTGAGTATAGAACCACGACCTAACACCTTACTCGTCGTCTGAAAAGTCTGCAACATGAAAGTTGCAGCCCGAAAACGGGTCAGCACATGGAATATGCTGGCAAAGCAACACATAGAGAGTAATGAAGGAAATAAGCCTATACTACATGCATATATGGCTGGTGGTAAAGCTCTATGGTTACATTTTTGCATAAAGCTAGTTTTTTTCCTACAACAAAGGAATAATTTATTTAACTATCATGGTGGTTGTTAAACATTGAGAATGGTTGACAGCATCCTCAATCCCAATTAAAAAGTACTCATCAAAACCCAATATTTATTAGAAGTAACATGTTGAGATTCACATGATATTCAAGTACTAGATACTCAAAACGTCCATAACCGGGGACACGGCTAATCATGATTAGTTTATACACTCTGCAGAGGTTTGCGCACTTTTCCCCACAAGACTCGATCGCCTCCGCTTGGTTCTCGTGACTACATGGTGTTTGAGAAACGGATGACCGAGATCTGATCTTTCGAAGCACTAGCACCTTACATGTGGGTAGACCGTACCAACCTACATCCCCTACATCAGCTAGCCTACCCGTAAGAGTTCGCACAACTTACTCAACTATGCGAGAGCGCATATTGGCTTGTGGCTGCACACGGAAGTTTCCAGTTTGAATAATCTTATGATCCCTTAGAGCACAGGTGGCGGTCCAAGAAATCTGAGCAAGTCTGATAGAAACCAGTGCCTCAATCCACCCAGATGTGTGTTTAGGTTGCCACCTTAGATAAACCATTAATTAACAATCTCACATCTGTCATGGATATTCACTCACCCAATCCACGCCTACTAACATAGCATGGCATAATAAGCAAACGAGAAGTAACTCCCAAGGTTTCATAAGAAAACAGTAATAGGTACTACCTCAATCTACTTCCCATCCCACAATTTAATTAGATCCTAATCATGCAAGTGTTTGAGGATTGATCTAATGCATAAAACTGGGTAGTAGAAAAGGTATGATCAAGTGTTACTTGCCTTGCTGATGATCCGCGAAACCTAGGGATTCGAAGTAACAAGCGGCGCACTCCGGGTGATCTAACGCAGACAAACAACAAGCATACAATAAGTACTCATCTAATGCACAGGGAAATCTCGAATAAAAGACCTAACCAGAGAGTTCAACTTAAGAACCCTGGTTGCAAAAGAATCGAATCAAATAAAGCATCGAAAGTCGAAAGTCGAGAGAAAACAACTCGGTTTTAGCAATTTGAAACTAGGTCAAGATTAACAGTAGCAAAACTTTGTTTAAGTAGGTTAGTCGGAACGGCGGTTTCGAAACGAAACTCCAGGCGCTCGAATCACCTGATTCCGATAAACGAGCGAGAATATAAACTGATTTGAAAATTGAATCGGAAATCGAATTCAGAAAATAACGGATTAAATCCGATTAAAAGAAAAACGACGAACAGTTAAAACGACGGACGTTCGTTAACACAACTAATCCGACGAACACGTTCATTGAAACGAACGGGTCGGTGAACGTTCATTTGTTAATAAAACCGAAAAAAGAAAAAATATATAAAAAAACCAATCTAGGGTTTTTTTTTTAAAACCGAACAACGCGAGAAAAACCGGATCGGATTTTTGAAACAAAAACCGGACCGGGGCGCGGCGAGGTGGCTACATCCGGCGAGTCGCCGCCGGCTCCGGGCCGGGCGGGCGGGCGACGGGCGGTGGGTGGCGCGGGGGCGGGTGGCGATGGGCGGCGTGGCGACGGCGGCGGGCGGCGCGCGGGCGGCGGGCGGCGGCGGTTTGGGCGGGCGGGCGGCGGGCGGGATGAGGAGAGATGGGGGGGGGGGGTCGGCGGCTTATAAAGGAGGGGGGGCTCGGTGCCTTGGGGAGGGGCACGGCGGCGGGGTCGGCGAGCCGAGCCGGACTCGGCGGCGGCGGCGGCGGGAGTCTCTCTCGCTGAGGCTGCAAGGGAGGGCGGCTGGGCGGGCGGCTCGGTTGGGCGGCTGGGCGAAGCGGCTCGGTTGGGCAGTGGGCCCTTGGCCTAGGGGCGCGGCGCGTTATTTTTTTAAAACAAAACTAAACGAATTTAAAATAAAACCAAACGAACTCCGAATTAAATAAAATTAATTTTCCCCGACTCCTAAAAATGAGTCGAACAAAATGAACTTTAAAACGGGGCAAAAATGCATATTTTTTTAAAATACTCATTTTTCCCCTAAAGCAAATAAACTTTCAAAAAACCAAAATTTGATTTATTTATTAAATCTTCATTTTTCCTAAATGTTGGGAAAGTCATATTATTCCCTCTCTTAATTTTTTTATCGGAAAAACTTTTGAAGATAAATAAATAAATCCAATGATCCTATAGTTTCATAATTTGAGAAATCCCAAATATGAAAATAATGAAATTCCAACTCTCCGAGGGTCCTTGAGTTGCGTGAAATTTTCTAGGATCGGAAAAATGCGAGAAAATATGATATGCATGATGACCTAATGTATAACATTCCAAATTGAAAATTTGGGATGTTACAAACCTACCCCCTTAAGATGAATCTCGCCCTCGAGATTCGGGTTGGCTAGAAAATAGGTGAGGGTGGTCCTTGAGCAAAACTTCCTCTCTTTCCCATGTGGCTTCATCTTCAGTGTGGTGGCTCCACTGAACCTTGCAAAACTTGATAACCTTGCTGCGAGTAACTCACTGGCATAGTCGAGAATCTTAACTGGTTTTTCCTCATATGTTAAGTCATCCTTCAACTGAATTGCTTCCAGTGGCACTGTGTCTCTTAACGGTATCTCTGCTATCTCGGGGTGACATTTCTTCAGCTGAGAAACATGGAATACATCATGAACTCCTGACAGTCCTTCTGGCAATTCCAGCTTATAAGCAACTTCTCCCATGCGTTGCAAAATCTTATACGGTCCAACGAAACGTGGTGCTAATTTTCCTTTAACTCCAAAACGCTTAACTCCTTGAAGGGATACTCTAAGATATACTGCTCCAACTTCATACTCAATCGCTTTGCGCTTTGAATCTGCATAGCTCTTCTGTCTAGACTGGGCTACCTTGAGCCTATCTCGAATCAGTTTAACCTTCTGCTCAGACTCTTTAATCAAATCTGGTCCAAACAATTGACGATCTCCAGTTTCGTCCCATGACAACGGTGTCCTGCATCTTCTTCCATACAGAGCCTCGAAAGGTGCCATCTTCAAGCTGGTTTGCTAACTGTTGTTATAAGAAAATTCTGCATACGGCAAATTATCATCCCAACTAGATCCATAATCTAGTGCACAAGCTCTCAAAGATATCCTCCAAAATCTGATTGACTCTCTCATCATCCATCGGTGCGTGGGTGGAAAGCTGATTGAACTCCATCTGGTTCCCAATGTTTCGTGTAACTGGTTCCAAAATTTTGAGGTAAATTGGGTTCCTCTATCTGATACAATGCTCCTCGGAACTCCGTGTAAACACACAATTCTGGTCATGTATATCTTTGCCAACTTAGCACTGCTATAGGTAGTCTTGACTGGAATAAAATGAGCTACCTTCATCAAGCGGTTGACTATAACCCAAATCGAGTCATATCCTGAACGGGCCTTTGGCAAACCTGTGATGAAATCCATGCCTAGTTTATCCCACTTCCATTCGGGTATCGGCAATGGTTGTAACAATCCTGCTGGCTTCCGATGCTCTGCCTTTACTTTCTGACATACATCGCAAACTGCTACGTACTTCGCAATATCCTTCTTCATTCCGGTCCACCAGAAAGTATTCTTCAAATCCAAATACATCTTGGTATTCCCTGGGTGAATCGAATAGGGTGAATCATGAGCTTCTTGCAAAATCAACTTCCTGGTCTCTGGGTTATTGGGCACATAAACACGGTCTTCAAACCATAGGGTATCGTGCTCATCTTCACGAAATCCTTTAGCTTTTCCTTTGCTCATTTTCTCCTTTATAGAGGCAACTTCCTTATCCGCCTTTTGGGCTTCTCCGATTTTGTCCATCGTTGTTGATGAATCTCCAATGATGCTACATAGCCTCTCGTAACTATTTCCAAACATAGCTCTCAAGGTCCTCGGCTAACTCATTGGGTATCCCTCCCATCATTAGGGTATTGACGTGGCTCTTACGGCTCAATGCGTCTGCTACGACATTAGCCTTTCCGGGGTGATAATGCAATCTCATATCATAATCCTTGATAAGCTCTAACCATCTCCTCTGTCTAAGATTTAATTCCTTCTGTGTGAAGATGTACTTCAAACTCTTGTGATCCGTGTATACTTCACAATGATTTCCAATGAGAAAATGTCTCCATGTCTTCAAGGCATGCACAACGGCTGCTAACTCCAAATCATGTGTGGCATAATTTAACTCATGGGGCTTAAGTTGTCGTGAAGCATACGAAACAACTCTTCCTTCCTGCATAAGCACTGCTCCAAGTCCTCGACGTGAAGCGTCGCAATACACCTCATAATCCTTGGTCTGATCTGGCAATATTAAAACTGGTGAGGTAACCAATCTTTTCTTCAACTCCTGAAAACTTACCTCACAGTCCTCAGTCCATATGAATTTGTTATCCTTCTTCAACAATTCTGTCATAGGCTTTGCAATCCTTGAGAAATTCTCAATGAATCTTCGGTAGTATCCTGCGAGTCCAAGGAAACTCCGAATCTCTCCAACTGTCGTTGGTGCTTCCCATTTGGTTACGGTTTCAACCTTTGTGGGGTCAACTGCTATTCCTTCTCCGGATATAACATGTCCAAGAAATCCAACTTCCTTTAGCCAAACCTCACATTTGCTGAACTTGGCATACAACTGGTGTTCCCTCAGTTTCTCCAAAACCAATCGCAAATGTTCCTTGTGTTCCTCTTCATCCTTCGAGAAAATCAAAATATCATCAATGAACACCACGACGAACTTATCCAAAAACTCCATAAACACTTTGTTCATCAGGTTCATGAAATAGGCTGGTGCGTTAGTCAGTCCAAATGACATAACGGTATACTCATACAGTCCATATCTCGTGGTAAACGCTGTCTTGGGTATGTCCTGCTCCCGAATCTTCAACTGATGATACCCTGATCGCAAGTCGATCTTGGAAAACACCTTAGCTCCTTGCAAACAATCAAACAGATCATTTATCATAGGTAGTGGGTACTTGTTCTTGATTGTTACTTCATTCAATCCACGATAATCAACAACCATTCTTAACGATCCATCCTTCTTCTCCACTAACAGTACGGGTGATCCCAAAGGTGAAGAACTTGGGCAAATAAAACCTTTATCCAATAGTTCCTTAATCTGCTTCTTGATTTCCGCCAAATCCTCGTGCGGGCATCCTCAGACGGTCGCTTCGATATCGGGCCTGTCCTCGCAACAGCTCGATCAAAAATCAATGTCTCTATCCGTGGCATTCACCGCAACTCTTCCGAAATACATCAGAAAATCCTTCACCACCGGTACTTCTTCCCGCACCACTCCCGATAAGCAATTTACTTGCGCTCTCCTCGCTCGTGCCGTGATACATACTTGATCCTTCTTCCTTCCGTGTGGTGAGCAAAATTGACTTTGTGGTGCAATCTATGTTCCTCCATACTTTGATAACCAATCCATACCTAATATCACATCCAATCCTTGGGATTCCGTAACTATTAGGTCCGAGGGGAAAACATAGTGTCCAATCCTTAATGGTAGTCGATCACACCATTTACTAGCCATGTATTCTGCTCCGGTGAGGTTACTAGCATGGGTGACCTAAGGGCTTGGGTCGGTAATTTGTACTTATCCACAAATCCCTTGATATGTATGAATGCGATGCACCAAGATAGAAAAGAACAACTACGGTAAATGACTTAACCAAAACTTACCCATTCTCAGATCGGGCTGATCTTCAACCTCCTCCACATCAATGTGGTTCACCCGTCCCCTGTTGAAAGGGTTGGGCTTCTTTCCGAGCTTCCATTGCCATTTCCATTCTGTCCTTCTCGACAGTCATTTGCATAATGCCCAGTCTTGCGGCACTTAAAACAAGTGATGTGACTCAGGTCTACCTTGGATAGTGTTGACGGGTTGGTGCGGTTCTGTCCATTGCTTCCTCCATTCCCGTTCCCATTCTTAGTGCCATTATGGTTATGCGAATTACCTCCTCCATGGGTATGCTGAAACTGAATTCCTGATTTAGGGGTATAACGAGGCTTCACCGAGCTCCGAGTTATACTTTCCTGTCCATACTTCCTCTTGCGGTTCTCAATTTGCTGCTGCTTTCCTTCAATCATGAGGGCTCGGTCTACCAACTCCGGTAGTTATTGAAACTTGCTACCATCAACGGCATGCTGAACTCATCATTCAGTCCTTCTAGAAACTTCTCCTGCTTAGTCAGATCTGTAGCAACGCTATCCGGGGCATAACGTGCTAACTTACTAAAATCATCCACATACTTGGCCAACAGTCCTTCCTCCTTGGCGAAGTTGCGATACTCACGCTTCTTCATGGCCATGGCTCTCGCTGAAACATGGGCGGTCTGAAAAGCTTGCTGAAATTGATCCCATGTGACAAAGGTGTCACGGGTAAGTGGCTGTAAAATTCTCCCACCATGTCTGCTGCGGGTCCTTCAAGCTGGTGAGCAGCAAACTTCACTCTTTCTCCATCTGCATCCCGCAGTGGTCAACTCCTTCCTATCTTGCGGAGCCAATCATCTGCTACAATCGGCTCGGTGCTACTGGAATACACCGGCGGATTCAGTCTAAGGAAACGAGTCAAGTGATCCGCGGGTGGTGGTGGTGGTGGGTTGTTGTTGTTGTTGCCCTGGTTCTGCACCAATGTTTGAATCAGGGTGTTCTGCTCCTGATTCAATTGGGTGATCTCTGGCGGGAAAACGAACCCGGGGTCGCGTCTCGGAGGCATCTGATGGGTTTAGAAGAGACGAGAAATTAAGAGTAGAATGAGGTCTAAGGGGAATCACTACCCAAATGCACATGAGCAAATGCACACAAAATCACTTCATTCAATCAAACAAAGGGCTTACAACGATCTAACTATCGCAAAAGTGCGTGTACTATAATGTTTACATGGAGGAATACTACTAATATGTGGGGACTTCTACTAATTTGAACCGTGGAAGACTCCATGATGTCCGCTCCACTTCGTCTTCAAAGTCGGGTTCACTTGGATCCGAATCGGTGTCGCCGATGTTGATGTAGTCGCTGGACAACCGACATACTGGTCTTCATTCCCGAGCGCCAACTTCTTCTTGAGTTCCTCGATCACGATTTAAGATCGTTATTGTGTCTCGCTAGAGCTACGATCTCGCCCATGTAGTCCTTGCGTGTAGTCTTTAGTTCTTCTTCAAGTTCGTTGATCCTTCCTTTGCATTCTCGCAACTCCAACATATCATTGCACATCTGGTTCTCCTGGCGCCGAATGTGCTGGTTTAACTTCGGATGTAAGCTGCAATGGATCTATCCTTCTTGGTGCCGACTATGTCCCATTGTTCATTTCAAGGTCCGCAAATCTGGTAGATAGTGTCCTTGAGGTCTTCTTGATAAACTTCTCCAATGCGCCCCATGGTGATGTGAGCTGCCATGCTCTTTCCTGCACTCCAAGTTGGTGCAATCGAAAACACTATCTATAGGCTTGGTGATTGGGGCGAATGTCCTTCCCGAACGTGAGCTTGAATCTTCCAAATACTCCTCTTCAGCAGAGTGGCGTTGAAAGTTCGGTGAAGCTTGGTAGTCCAATGTTCAGTACTTGGTGACTTCTTCAAGTGAAATCCAAAAGGTGTGCCTTCATCTGGTTGGGTGTACTTGATCTTCGCGTCCGTCATCCTAAAGAGTAGAAAAGATGAGGAGTTAGAAAATGGGAAGAGAGTAGTGATCTATGGCTTTAACTTAGTGGTCGTGTCCTCACGGTCAACGTGTGCTCGATACCATCTCAGAGAGCGACCAGACCGAATGGATCAAGTCTCGTGCTCAGTGTCATCCTGGATCAATAATGCCGACACACACAAGATTCAAGGATTTATAGCAGAGTAGCAATCACACACTTATTACAACATTGTCCACAAGGGAACTTATTACAATAATATGGCTTAAGGCCATCTAATAATAACAAGCGAAGGCTTGGAAGATAAGTGAGTCCATCAACTCCATCGGCATCACCGAGTATAAAACCACGACCTAACACCTTACTGTCGTTCTAAAAGTCTCGCAACATGAAAGTTGCAGCCCAAAACAGGTCAAGACATGGAATATGCCGCAAAGCAACACATAGAGAGTAATGAAGGAAATAAGCCTATACTACATGCATATATGGCTGGTGGTAAAGCTCTATGGTTACATTTTGCATAAAGCTAGTTTTTTCCTACAACAAAGGAATAATTTATTTAACTATCATGGTGGTTGTTAAACATTGAGAATGGTTGACAGATCCTCAATCCCAATTAAAAAGTACTCATCAAAACCCAATATTTATTAGAAGTAACATGTTGAGATTCACATGATATTCAAGTACTAGATACTCAAAACGTCCATAACCGGGGACACGGCTAATCATGATTAGTTTATACACTCGCAGAGGTTTATGACTTTTCCCCACAAGACTCGATCGCCTCCGCTTGGTTCTCGTGACTACATGGTGTTTGAGAAACGGATGACCGAGACACGCTCTTCGAAGCACTAGCACCTTACATGTGGGTAGACCGTACTCAACCTACATCCCCTACATCAGCTAGCCTACCCGTAAGAGTTCGCACAACTTGCTCAACTATGCCAGAGCCCATATTGGCTTGTGGCTGCACACGGAAGTTTCCAGTTTGAATAATCTTATGATCCCTTAGAGCCTGGGTGGCGGTCCAAGAAATACAGCAAGTCTCGATAGAAACCAGGTGCCTCAATCCACCCAGATGTGTGTTTAGGTTGCCACCTTAGATAAACCATTAGTTAACAATATCACATCTGTCATGGATATTCACTCACCCAATCCACGTCTACTAACATAGCATGACATAATAAGCAAACGTAGAAGTAACTCCCAAGGTTTCATAAGAAAACAGGTAATAGGTACTACCTCAATCTACTTCCCATCCCACAATTTAATTAGATCCTAATCATGCAAGTGTTTGAGGATTGATCTAATGCATAAAACTGGGTAGTAGAAAAGGTATGATCAAGTGTTACTTGCCTTGTCGATGATCCGCGAAACCTAGGGATTCAAGTAACAAGCGGCGACCGGTGATCTAACGCAGACAAACAACAAGCATACAATAAGTACTCATCTAATGCACAGGGAAATCTCGAATAAAAGACCTAACCAGAGAGTTCAACTTAAGAACCCTGGTTGCAAAAGAATCGAATCAAATAAAGCATCGAAAGTCGAAAGTCGAGAGAAAACAACTCGGTTTTAGCAATTTGAAACTAGGTCAATATTAACAGTAGCAAAACTTTGTTTAAGTAGGTTAGTCGGAACGGTGGTTTCGAAACGAAACTCCAGGCGCTTGAATCACCTGATTCCGATAAACGAGCGAGAATATAAACTGATTTGAAAATTGAATCGGAAATCGAATTCAGAAAATAACGGATTAAATCCGATTAAAAGAAAAACGACGAACAGTTAAAACGACGGACGTTCGTTAACAGAACTAATCCGACGAACACGTTCATTGAAACGAACGGGTCGGTGAACGTTCATTAGTTAATAAAACCGAAAAAAGAAAAAAAAATAAAAAAAAACCAATCTAGGGTTTTTTTTAAAAAAAACCGAACAACGCGAGAAAAACCGGATCGGGTTTTTGAAACAAAACCGGACCGGGCGCGGCGAGGTGGCTACTCCCATGAAGTCGCGGCGGGCTCCGGCTCCGGCGGGGTCGGGCGACAGGCGGTGGGTGGCGGCGGGTCGGCGGGTGGCGCGGCGGCTGGCGACGGCAGGGCGGGCGGCGGCTTCGGGCGGCGGGCGGCGGCTCGGTCGGGGGCGGGCGGTGGGCGGGATGAGGAGAGAGGGGGGGGCGGCTTATAAGGAGGGCTCGGTGCCTTGGGGAGGGGGCACGCGCGCGGGTCCGCGAGCCGAGCTGACTCGGCGGCGGGGTCTCCTCCTGGGAGCGCGAGGGGAGGGGTGGGCTGGGCGGCTCGGTTGGGCCGGCTGGGCAGGGCGGTCGGTTGGGCAGTGGGCCCTTGGCCCAGGTGGCGTTTTTTTTTAAACAAAACTAAACGAATTTAAAATAAAACCAAACGAACTCCTAATTAAATAAAATTAATTTTCCCGACTCCTAAAAATGAGTCTAACAAAATGAACTTTAAAACGGGCAAAATTGCATATTTTTTAAAATACTCATTTTTCCCTAAAGCAAATAAACTTTCAAAAACCAAAATTTGATTTATTTATTAAATCTTCATTTTCCTAAATGTTGGGAAAGTCATATTATTCCCTCTCTTAATTTTTTTTATCGGAAAAACTTTTGAAGATAAATAAATAAATCCAATGATCCTATAGTTTCATAATTTGAGAAATCCCAAATATGAAAATAATGAAATCTCCAACTCTCTCCGAGGGTCCTTGAGTTGCGTGAAATTTTCTAGGATCGGAAAAATGCGAGAAAATATGATATGCATGATGACCTAATGTATAACATTCCAAATTGAAATTTTGGGATGTTACACCGGTTTAACATTGTCTGCTGATTTAACAATGTCTGCCGGTTTACCACCAGCCGGTTTACCGTCTGTCTTAGCCATCTGTCTTGACTCTCTGTCTTAACTCTCCGCCGGTTTACTATCCGCCGGTTTACCAAGTCCCAGCCGGTTTACAACTCCAGCCGAGTCATACCGCGTGGTATATCCCCCACAGGAACTCTCCCGTGAAGCTCTGCTAGATCGGAGTTCGTAGGACGTCATTGAGCTGAACGTGTGCTGAACTCGGAGGTGCCGTACGTTCGGTACTTGGATCGGTCGGATCATGAAGATGTACGACTACATCAACCGCGTTCTGCTAACACTTCCGCTTTCGGTCTACGAGGGTACGTGGACACACACTCCCCTCTCGTTGATATGGATCACCATGATCTTGCGTGTGCGTAGGATTTTTTTTGAAATTACTACGTTCCCCAACACATACTGGTCAATCGGTCTGTCTGCAGGCTGCAGCGACGAACCATGGCCGAGTAAGGAAGCGCATGTGTCGTAGTAGAGGCCCGCACGTAGCATGTACACGTATGTATAGTGGCCAGGGTGCAAGAAAGTAAATACAGCCACGTACGTACATACGGGCGGGTCTCAACGCCTACTGCGTGCATACGCGGCGCCGTGGCTCGTACATGGCTGGGTCGGAACCGAGAAACTGCGTCGTCGTCGTGTTCATGGGGAGGCAACCGGCAGGGTCGGAATGGAATGTGTCGTCATGTTCATCGGGAGCCAACCGGCTTGGACGGAACAGCCGATGGAAACAAGGCCTGGCATACCGCAGAACGGATGAAATGGCCTTGTGTTCGACCGGCCACGGTCGAAACGGGATCCTGTTCATCGGGAGGGGTCTGGCGTACCGCAAAATGGAGGAACCGGACTTCTCTTAGACCTCCTATGGTCGAAACGGGGTTCTGTTGATCGGGAGGGGTGTGGCGTACCGCAAAATGGAGGAAACAAACTTGTGTTGGAGCGCTACGGTTGAAACGGGGGTCCTGTTCATCGGGAGGGGTGTGGCATACCGCAAAACGGGACTCCACGGGATACTGTTCATCCCCACCGTCGACCTCCTCCAGCCTCCACGGGCTACTGTTCATCCACCGTCGACCTCCTCCAGCCTCCACCTGCGATGGTACATCCACGGGCTCCTGTTCATACAACCTCCACCGCACACTCCTCCACCGGCTACTGTTCAACCAGCCCTCTCCGTGGGGTCCTGTTCAACCACCCCTCCACGTGCTACTGTTCATCCAGCCCTCCACCGGCTCGATCGATGGGTCATGTTCATCCAGCGGCAACGGCCTCTACTACCATGGGGTCATGTTCATCCAACCACCCACCGGGAACTGTTCATCCAAACCCCCAACAACGCTCACTGTTCATCAAGAGGCAGCATCGATCAGCTTCAGTTAGCAGCAGTAGCGAAGGAATCACTCGGGTTCAGTTAACAACAAGGGATCGATCGCTCGGGTTCAGTAATGTAGCTAGTGCAATCGCTCAGGTTCAGTTAGAGCCCAACGCCTCACTCGGGTTCATTTAGAGCACAACGCCTCGCACACACGCGCATACGTATGAGAGAAACATGCATCGCTCGGCCCCCGACCACCCACCGTAACCGGGAACTCCCCAGATATTTTCCTCGCCCTCGCTTCTACCATGGTTTTTTCCGTCATGGACGGCCCAAAGAATGTCATGCAGCTGCGTCTCCGGCCCGCCCAGGACGAAAAGGCCATTTTCTGTCATGATTTTTTGTCATAGAAGTAGGAGCCCACCACATCTATGATGATACCGGGTTTTGTCACAATTATCGTCATAGAAGTGTCATAAGCATGACAGAAAAAAATCGTGCGGCCCAAAATGTCACGGATGTGTCTTTTTTTTGTAGTGTGAATTGCATGATCCCCATGATTGTGTGCACCATATGCATCCCATGAATAAAAATGCTATTTTTGTGCCACACACTTGCTATAATTTGCGTCCCAATCATGTTGAACATAATAATTATCATTGCATGACGGATGACATGCTTCTATATCATGCTACTCATTTATTTGAGCATTGGATATTTTGTGCTAACCAACACATACACGTGTGCATCATAATGGATGATGTGTACATATACCACGCACACACAATTTTTCCCTTGCCTTTGTTTTGTGTATGTACTCACGAATACTTGTCAACCTCACAATCCCATGAGTTGACGAAACGAGCTCTTGAGAGCAACGATCATTTGGGATTCCTGGAGTATCCTTACTACCATCCCCTTCACGCAAGGACTACGAGCATCTCTTTTACTTGGCTCTCACGCAGCTATGGGATTTATACCACTTGTCACCTTATGTCCATTTTATCGTGTTCACTTTGCAGGTTATGCTTTGCCATGCAAATGTAACCCTGGCTTGCATTTACCCATGATTCACGATTCTCTTACTTCTATGTGTATTTGCATGCTTGGTGGAGATCCTTGTCTCTATTACCATGTTTACCTTGTACCTAATGCTATTGTTCATTCTTGTGTTGGGAGGGTCATGATGTCCCATTGTTATTTTCATAGGATTTCTTGCCAACACAATGATGATACATTACTAATATCATTCTTTCATGCTTGTGATATGTCATGCGCATTATATATGCTCACTATTTGCTCACATGACATGATTGCCATGATTTCTTCTAGTGTGTTGTATCTTCACACTACTAGCTTGCACGGCTTGATTTCTATGCTTGTCTATGTTGCATCACCCATGATTCATACTTTCTCGTTTCATGCGGTTGATGGCATATATTTCCATGCTTGTCACATGATTGACTTGATTGCCTCACACATGATGAACAATTGTTCTTTCTACTATGTTGGGTGCCACACTATCTTCACTACACCATATGCATGTTATGCTTGGATTGTCTTGCACTTGATCCATGTGTTTAGACACTTCATTTTATTTTGTATTATGAATGATTCATATGCATACCATAGACCATTTGTTGAGCGCTTAATGCATGTTGACTATGAACTTGAGGTAGATGCCTATTCTCTTGTCACACATATTTGCATCACTACCTGACATTTACATGCTTGTTTCCATGATGACCTTGATTGTGCTCAATTTATGTGCTTTCATGCCATGTCACAATCCTTTGTTACACCATATTCTATGCATGATGACGACACTTATTCGGTGAATCACCACTTGAATGCTTGGCTTTGCACTAATGCTAACTGTTGGTGTCAAAACCGGCGGATCTTGGGTAGGGGGCCCCGAACTGTGCGTATAAGGTCGATGGTTACAGGAGACAGGGGACACGATGTTTACCCAGGTTCGGCCCTCTCTATGGAGGTAATACCCTACTTCTGCTTGATTTATCTTGATGAATATGAGTATTACAAGAGTTGATCTACCACGAGATCATAATGGCTAAACCCTAGAAGCCTAGCCTGTATGACTATGGTAATGAGTATATCCTTTCCGGACTAAACCCTCCGGTTTATATAGACACCGGAGGGATCTAGGGTTACATAGAGTCGGTTACATGAGAAGGAATCTTCATAGTTAGTCGCCAAGCTTGCCTTCCATGCCAAGGAGAGTCCTATCCGGACACGGGTACAGTCTTCGGCCTTCGTGACTTCATTAGCCCTATCGGTCCGCCCATGGATAACAGCCGACGCCCGAGGGCCCCTTTAGTCCAGACTCCTCAAGAGCTCCCTGAACCTGGCTTCAATGACGAGGAGTCCGGCGTGCAGATTGTCTTCGGCATTGCAAGGCGGGTTCCCCTTTCCGAACTCGAAGATAGTCTTCCGATGTAATGATTGTATTCGGACTTGTAAGCACAACTGCAGAGGATATAATATTTCACGGACCCAATCTGCTGACCACTTTTTGGGTAATATGACATCACACCTGCTCGGTCATTATTTTCGAACCGTTGGCTAGCCCGTCGTCCCACGTCTCAAGACGTGGTTTTATTGGAATCGTCTTATCCAAGCGGAGATCGTGTCTCCCTTTTTTAAGGGATTCTTGTTAACTCGGATGTGGGTAACCCAATTGTCACTTGGGTACAACTCCTTGGGAATAGGCAAGTTTTGAGGCCCAGGAGCAGACGCTCGATATTCACGGTCTTTATATAGGGGCACAGACCCGTCTTCTTTCTTTCACGCTTGCCTCCCCTCGAACCCTTGCTACCTCGAGTTCCAACACCCGGATTCCAGTCGCCACAAGCTCTGATCATTTCCGGATCCAGCCGTCAAGGCCGGTGGGTGGCTTTCTCTGTCACGGAGGGAGATATTGCAAAGCTTCGGGAGGCGAGGTATCTGACCGCAGAAATCCTTCATCGGCTTCCTACCGAGGGGCAGGTTATTCCCACCCCCAAATTCGGTGAGAGGGTCGTGTTTGTGTCCCACTTCCTTTGCGGGTTAGGGTTTGCACTTAACCCCTTCATCCGAGGGCTCATGTTCTATTATGGTCTAGATTTTCACGATCTGACCCCGGACTCTATTCTTATCTCGGCGTTTATCGTCACGTGCGAAGCCTTCCTCCGAATTCCTCCGCACTTCGGCTTGTGGCTCAAGACCTTTGATGTGAAGCCGCAAGTGATAGAGGGGGAGCAGGAAGAGTGCGGTGGTGCCACGGTGAGCAAGGTTGCTAGCGCTGTTTGGCTGAAAGGATCCTTTGCCAAATCTTCCGACTTATGGCAGCAGGGGTGGTTTTATATCACCGAGCCCCGTGGCTCCAAGTGGGCAGCTACGCCCGCATTTTGATCCAGCCCCCCAATTCAGCTTGCATCGTGGATTAATAAGGGGTTGGACTGGGGATCAACGTACGAGGTGCGGGCTCTGCAAAGTCGCATCTGAAGCCTCATTGAGAGGGAGATCAATATCGTCAACGTTGTTCAAGTAATGCTAGTCCGTCGGACCCTGCCATGCCAGCGACGGCCTATCCGCCTATGGGAGTTTAATACAGAAGGGTCGCGGACTCTTCATCACTTCTTCGACACTACGCACGATTGAATGTGGAGATTATTCTTCGGGAAATGAAAGCAATGGCCGGACACCAACGAAGATATCGGCCTAGACTGTAACCATCCGGACACCCCGGTAAGTGCATGTTCGCCAAACACCTCATAATCAGATACCCAGTGGTAAAACACTGACCGAACCATCCTTTTTTAGGGCTGGAAAAATAAAGTGGGGCAAGATGTCACCGTCGAGCGGCTTGGGTTTGCAAAGCGACACCGTCGAACAGCTCCAACATGGGGACAAGTCCTCAACCAAACCATGAGTGAATCCGGGGTGCTTTGATAGTGTCCCGCTCCTTTGCTGTTACCAAAGATATACGTAACGTGTCTGTGCATTTCTACAGGTCAGCACAAAGTTTTTTGGGGCAATCCTCTTATTCGGGAGGTCTCCTCCCAGAAATGATGGAAAGCGAGACGCCTCCCTCGACCTCCTCGCCCAATAAGGTGGACGACTCCGAAGTGTCATCGCGGAGGGTTTTTCTTGCTCAACAAGCTATGCAGGGGATGAAAGAGGCAGTACCCGAAGGTGGACCCCCGACCGTCCGGGATTCTGGGGCCAACGATAAAGGCCCCGGACTGTCTGGCTTGCGGGTGAACGAATTCCTTCAAAGGATGACTGTGCTCCTAGAGTGGCTTCCGGAGATCCAGCGGCTCCGGACATATTGGTGACATGTTTAAACGATCTGTCTCGGGGAACGCGCGACCTTGATGGGTATAGTGGTTGAGAAGATTTTGTCCTCGAAGAGCGGATTAAATGAAGCCTTCATGAGCCTGCTAAAAGGCTTCGAGGTTTGTGATATAATGTTTTCAGCTAAGTTTTATTTGCAAAGATGCACCAATGTACAGGTAGTAGCCCCTGAGACTCGGGTTGGCTTCCACTGGGAAGCGAACGGAGGATCGAAAAGAATCATTCGAGGACTAACCTGATGAACTTGAACACACGCTGCTTCCCCCTTGGCTACTTCCCAGACTATGGATATTGCCGAGCTGCAGCAGAAGCTTGATGTAGTAGGGGACGATCTTGCATTGATTAATATGCGTCTTGATGAGTCGCAAGGTATGTATTCGGGGCAATCCCCATACATTTTTGTGGTATAAGCATGATGCTGAAATTTATATGCTAGAATATCCATGGCTGCAGATGGTGTTGCCGCCATTGAAGTTCTTCGAGTGGAGCTGGCCCGGGCCAAGGAGCAGGCACGGTGTAGCAATGCTGCTGCCGAAAAGGCATCGGCTGAGTTAAAAGCCGAACAAGCTGCACGGCGCCAAGACGAGGAGAAAGTATCCACGATGGCGCTCGAGCTGAAAAATGCTACGAGCCGCTGTGAAGTTCTGGAGAAGGAGAATGAAGCCAAAATGACTGAACTGGACAAGGCCTTACAAGAGGCGAGAGAAGCGCAGTCGGAATCGAGAGCAGCCCTTGAGGAGATCCGGCAAGCTGGGGAGATTGCGGCTGGTAAGCCCTTTTTCCTGCAAACTAAGTTTGGCGATACGAACTATGCTCAGCTTAACCGTGTGTAGAGTTCTCCGGACGAGTTTTTAGACTTGCCGAAGAGTTCTTCTGATGCGGCACAAGATTACCAAGAACGAGATGGTTACGCAACAGAGAAGCTTTTCTGGTCACAGTTTGGCGCATCAAAGCGCCCTCTGTTGCTGAATGAACGGATGTCCCAATGGGCCGAACTTCATAGGATATCCAACACTGCCATGAAGGATGTCATAATCCGGTTGTGGCCAACTGAGCCTGTTCCGGATAGCTACTTTGGTTTGGTGCAAAGGCTTGTTGACGCGGTGTCGCGTATCGATCTTGTGAAGCGGTCGGCGTGCATTGAGGGTGCACAGATGGCTTTTGCCCGAGTCAAGACATTCTGGGGGAAGATGAAGGCCATCGATGTTGCGGCGAAGAGTCCACCCAAGGGCAAGGACCGTCCTGAACCGGGGCATTATTTTGAATACGTCCTAGAGGCCGCCCGCTTGATAGAGGGTCAGTGCTCGAAAGACATAATGTTCGAGTGAGGTGTGTGAGAATTGTAAAAGACAATTTTATAGTTAATCTATTTTTATGTTGTGCTCGAAAGCTTGTATTCCTCCTGTGCGGCCGTTTTAATATAATCTGAAAGTTTTCCAGTCGTCGGCTTCAGCCCCCTCGTAGGAAGTACGGGGGTGTTCGGAAAAGCATTTAATCACTCTTTATCCAACATCTTTGTCCATGAAGGAGGTGATAATGCGGCGAACCAGGCAATCGGACTATAGGGCGTTAACACTTTCACTTAGCCATAGGAGTTTTACGGTGGGACTATGACATAGCCCCTGGTATGTACGCGGCGTATTATAATACAATGCTTTACATGTTTGATCTGAAAAAGACCCCTCGTGTGATACAGAGAATCGCTAAAGATTCCAATAAGTCGTCAAGTGGTTGACCAGCTCTCGCCGCATCATGACAGTCAGTTTTCGCTTTCTCTACTGAGGTACTTGACCAGATGAATCGGAAGCACAATCGCAGTAGTTCTCCCTTTACTACCCTAGCCGATGGAGCGGAGCGTAGGCTAGCAAGCACAGGAGCCGGGCAACCCAACTATTGACCCAATACAATGATTCGGAGCTGATGCATATAAGGCCAAACTTGCAATGCCGAAATACGCTATAGAGTTGTTCGAACTTTTGTTGGCAACTCATTTGTTCCCATACTGAGCCCCTGGCGGGTTATGCCAAGGTATATCTGTGAAACAACCATGGGAGCCATATTCACTGGCGAAACAACACGGATGAAGGTAAAAGCCTACGTCTAGTTGTCATGGAATTGATGGGGTTTCGATGACCAGGGAGCGAATACGCTTTGCCTGAGTCTCGAGTTGTTGTCTGTTGTACTGAACTGCCGCCGGGTCGTCCCCTTATATACATGGGTTGACGCCCGTCGGTTTACAGAGTCCCGAGGCTGGCTGATAAACGTGTCCGGCTCGGTCTCCGCCCTTTCTACCTTACAACGCAAGTTACATATCAATGTCGGTTTATAGCTACAGGCCTTAAACCGGTTCTGGGCCTTGGGCCTTTACTCAGTGTCACTGTCTGCCTTCATGGGCTTCAAGTTAGTCCGGCCTCTCCTGGCCGGTTTACGCCCAGTAGTAATATCCCCAACATTAGGCCCGGACTGATTTGAATTGGTTCATGTCAGTCCTCAAGAGAACTTTGTCTTCAACATTTTCACATAATTTTGTAAACCGCCGTGACGTCATCTTCGCAAATCATGGTAAACCGTCATGACGTCATCTGTTATAGAAAACTGTGTATGACACATCTTCATTAATGGGTCTCCGATAATTGAGGCGACAGCCCGCTTCCAAATTTCTCGCTCCTCGATTTTCGCTACCGACACTTATCCCTTGTTTTATAAATAGGGCCGAGGGTCATTTTCACCTTTCCCCTCGTGCTCTTCGCTGCCGCCTTCCTTGCGCCCGCCAGCCCTTGAGCTCCGCCGCCACCGCCGATCGCCACTCGCTTCGACTCGCCTCTCGTGATCACCCCGAGTGCACCAGAAAACTGCGGCGCCTTTCCGCTTCTTCATCAGCACTGGTAAGCTCTCTGCTCTTTCCACCTTAGATCTATTCTAGGGTATCGGTGTTCGTCAGTGTTCTTTGGTGTTTGTCAGTGTCCATTGCCTGCATAATAGGGTTTTGATCCAGACCTTGATAGTTATCCTGTTCAATGATAACCGTAGCTCTTTTTTCCCACCTAATGCGCCTTGCTAAGATAGAAGATCCCATCTGAACCTTCATCCACTGTTTCGGCACCACTCCTTAGGTATGAATATATTTTCCTTTTCTGATATGCCGCAGATCCAAAATTATAATACCAACTTGTGAAATCTGTTTTCCTTCACTTATACATCTGCAGTCTTGACTCTTCAATGTTTAGACTAGGCGGTTTAACTTTTTAGAAAAATGACAACCCGGTATATACCATTAGTCCCCTTGTTCAACCGCCAATGTACTTCAACTTATAACCTTCACTAGTGTACTGCTTTCACCGTTAAACTCTGGCTTAGAATAGTCGACTCGCTTAGCAATATACTTACATCTTTGTATCACCGATAGCTGTCCAAGATAAATCTTAAACCGTAACTCATTATATTGTAGATCTTCATTGCCATGGCCAAACAAGTGTATGAATGCAATTGGGTCCCTTCGAGTAACAGAGGAACAATTAGACAACCTTGAGAAAACGGACGCTTAAGTAAGAAAGACGCTATTCATCGGAGGGTCCCGGCCCGAATGTCCTAAGCCGGGTTTCAACCCCGGTTCAAAATTCTTCCGATATGTATCGCCAACTTTCAATCGCGCCACAAGACATCGGCCCTAACTCAGAATCAACATCCGCCACTTTCAAGTGTTTTGTGAGGTTTACCTTCAAGAGGAACCTTCAAGAGAGCTATTCAGGATTGCTTTCATCCGAACCTCGCATGAGTTCAAAGATGGACTCTAACATAGAATCAAGGGATGGCGATTCGTAAAAGAAAAGAAGTTACCTTTCCTCACGCCAACCTCCACAGCCACCCCAAAGAGTGGAACCAAACCTGGTTTTACCGCAAGGATACGCTCACCGATGAAAACCCCCGCCGGGTTACCGCCCCAACGCTCGAGCAACACACACCCTTTTCCTCAAAGGCTGACTACTAAAGAGAGAATCAAATATGCTCCTCAACTATCCAAGCTTAGGGCCTTTATGGCAAACGGGTTGACAGGAGTTGATTTTGCACGCCGGATAAGCCGGAGAGTTTTTCCTTGAGCCAACGCCCGGCTTGATGTGTGAGTACACATGGAATTGAATGATGCTCAGCCGCACATTGATATTCAGCTTACGATGATGAAGTCACCGAGGCTGTAAAAATATGTGAATGAACCGGAGGCTACCCGTGCTCAAACCGACTACTCCTTTTTCGCACCATCAACAAACCGCCACCGTAAGAATCATACCATCTGTTTATCAGAAACTGCTTCTATCTCAATATTCTCTGAAAATGTGATGATTTTTTGGCAGTACGATGATCTGTTCTGGAACAAGAAACCTCTGCAAGACAAAACGGTGAAGCCAACCCGCCAAAAAACCAAAGCTGTGAAAAAACCTGCCGGCCGGAAGAGAACCACTGCATCCTCCGATCCACCGGCTGATGATGATGTGGGTAACCCGGATTTTGAGGTAGAACTTGACTCACTTGGTACATTTTTCATACGCCTTATTGATTATGATTATTGCCAGGATGATGCTGAAGTCAGTCATGCCGATGCCGTAGAGGTAATAGTTCTTTCCTCTGATTCAAAACCTTTGCCTTCACTAAAAACCCGTCGAGCAAACCGGAAAGTTAAATTTTCACATCCTCTTGCTTATTTGGATCCAAACTTTCTTGTGAAGACACAACAGCACGAGGCTCGCCGCACAACGCGGCATAGCGGCCAGGTAGTTACCTCCACCGGCCATCAACAGTCCGTTCGAAACGCCGATCGAGGTCTCTAATTCCCTTGACATGTCATGCCCCAAAGTAGGTTGTTTTCGTCAACCTCTTAACCCGTCTGATTCCAATTATTAGGTCACTTCTCATTCATCCTCTGGTGAGTCGTCAGCCACCAAACTTCCACCCCTCAAAACGGTTATTGGGTAAGTTGTTTACTTGCTGTATTCTTGACATGCATTTTACACACTATACTGACCTTCATGTTTTACTTCGTCAGCGCTAAGCCCAGACCAAGCAAGAAAGCTCGCTTGAACAAACTGACAGAAGAAGACACAACTGCTGAACCGGAGAAAACTCCAGATCCTGCAGAGGCCAACCTTGATGATATGCTGAATGACCCACCGCCTCAACACTATGACTTTGTTGCTGAGCAGGCAGAAATTGACACCACAGGCCATGCTGACCAACCGGCCAGTTCTCTCCGAAGCAAGTCCAGCAAAGAATATCGACAAACCGCGAACCCCAAAGACAAGCTGCCGAGGAGAAGGATGATGATGTTCGACATCATGCTATTATACAGATCCAGTGGAATCTGCCGCTTTGTCGAAGCACACCGCCAAGGAGGAATTTTTCGCAATTGGCAAAGGCAAATGGAACGCCGATCTGTCCACCCACGCCCATCCGAACGCCAAGACCTTCATTCCGCCATCTCGAATCACTGCTCACCACCGTGACTATGAAGCCGGTCCGTTAATATGATGAAAGAAAATATGAGGTAACTTTATACATGATTCTATTTCTGTATTGTTTTTCCAGCTTATCAATTCCAAGAGTCTCAAGTGACGGTTTAAGATAGCAACTTAAACCGACTTTAATAGCAATCTCGAGCTTGCAACAATGCATCTTAACTTCGTGGATGTAGCCTTCAAGGGCCGTTTTAATCAGATAGAAATGAAGCGGACTTTGTAGAAGAATTCCTTTAGCAAGTTATGAGAAAATACACATTAGTTCTCAAGTGCCAAGCTTAATACTTGTATTGTGCTTGGGACTTCGGAAAAAAAATTGTCTGACAGAGCAAATATGCATTAGCCCCCAAGTGCCAAGGGCATAACTTGTTATGGGCTTGGTACTTCAAGTATGTACTGTTACCTCACCAGATGACTATCTCTTTGTAGGCTGAGCTGAGCAAAAAAGAGAGCCAAACCGCTGATCTTCAGGAAAACCTTGAATTACAACAAGCTGAAACCTCCAAGGCGAAGGAAGAATTGACCAGCGCTCTAGGCGCTATGGAGAAACTGAAAGAAGGCTTCAACAAGGAACGGTCGGATTGGGAAAGTGAAAATCCAATTTGATCAAAAGGGTTGAGAAAGGTGTTACTCTTAAACCGTGGTTGATGAATCGACCAACATAAAGCGGCGATTCATGCCATGACCGCCGCCTTGTTTGGTAAGCATCAGTAACTCCCGATTTGACCATATTCTTTCATGTATCTGCCGGTTTACTAATCCTTGCAATGATATAGGATCTCGTATTGGCCACTTGGGATCTGACGTTCAGAAGAAGTTAAAAGCAGCCTATACTCTGATAGAACAGTTGTATACCAGTGCGCAACGGATCATATATACTGCTTCTCACAACAATCCTCCTCCCACCTTGATTAAAGATACCTTAGAAAGGTTATCCATGCTTCTTGTCCGTGTTGACGAACTGAAAAAGTCTGCTGCTAGGACGGGCGCTTTGGCTGCACTGACCCAGGCAAAGGCATGGGTACCTGACTTTGATCTGATTGAAGCGGCCCAAGGTTATCCCAGTTTGAAGGAAGACGAGACAGAATTTGGCGAAGATGACCTCTGGACCATAAATCGGGAGGTACGCCCATTGGCTTGTCAACTAGTTGAAGAAGCGGACTTGTCATACTATCAAGCAAACTATGATGACAAGAACAAGCGGGTTGCTGCACCAATCCCCGAAGCTCAGAATCTTATCCCGCCAATCTGTAAGCACAGTTATGCCCCTGATATTGAACCGTCAACGCTGATAAGTGATGAAGCTGTATTCCCAGTGAAGAAGAAGCTGAACCGGCGCGAGATGACCCGCAACCGTCAGGCCAAGCTGGTGACCAATCATGAACCGGAGGTTGGTTTAGTCTTCTACATGCTCTGACATGTATTTTGGGAAAACAATGATCCTGTTGGGCACTGAAAAGCCTTGTAATAGGCTTAGTTAAAATACTTGTTCTGATATGCCTTCGCGCATATTTATCTGCAATTGATACTGTCTTGATTCATCATACGTAAGATATTATTTACATATTCATTTTTCCAAGCTGTTTCTTCAGACAAGAAGCTTAAAGCGCCCTGGCGTTTTACCGCCGGGCGGATCATGATATCCATATATATATAACCGAAGATGATAACTTAGGTTGTGACATATAACCAAAATGGAAATATATAATACCTGCAACCTTTTATGCATGATGTTGGCTGGCCAACCTTATAGCGGGGCTTATAACCCAAATCTTTTAGGAGAAAACCACTCCTGTTGATATAAGGCCGGTTTATAATGTAAACCGTTCCAGGTTATGATAAACACCGGTATACTCCATAATAAAAAAAATTAATTGAAAATCAGACCGGGCAAATAGTCTCCGGACTATGATTTGATCGTATACCGTCAATTTGTAATTGATAGTCGGACCGGGTTGTTTAACACCGGTTTAAAAAGCAACAAAAAATCTTTATCAAAAAAGAGAACAGAACTCAAATAAAGGCAAATAAAAACCATTGTAGGCGAGGCTTTGAGCCGATCAAGAGGTATAACCACAGTTCGGACACGACCAAGCCCCCAAGAGGTGTAGCTATGGTTCGGGTTCGACCAGGGCCCCAAATGATGCTGTGGCATTACGCCGATCAAGAGGTGTAGCTATGGTTCGGATACGACCAAGCCCCCAAGTGATGTTGTGGCATTGCGCCGATCAAGAGGTGTAGCTATGGTTCGGATACGACCAAGCCCCCAAGTGATGCTGTGGCATTGCACCGATCAAGAGGTGTAGCTATGGTTCGGATACGACCAAGCCCCCAAGTGATATAATATAAAGCCTTTGAGAAGCTAAACCAAGGGGTAAACCGAACGCCGTTTTAGAAACAGAAGCTCCATGTAACCACACATGATGTAAGAAAACAACAGATACCCCGCTTTAGTTGAGGTTCCGGTTTATTATATTGATCATAATATATACATAGTCATAATATGTACATAAGCAGAGCCTATAGCTCAAGTATAGTAAGGCCGAAGATGAGCAATATTCCACGGCCGGCTGGTCTCCTCCTCCGATTTATGTGAGTCTTTGCGCTCTCGAACATCGATTAGGTAGTATGACCCGTTGTGTAGATTCTTGCTGACCACAAAAGGTACTTCCCAAGGTGGGGATAACTTGTGCATATCCGTCTGATCCTGGATGAGCCGAAGCACCAAATCTCCTTCTTTAAAGGTTCTGGTTCTAACCCGGCGGCTATGATAGCGACGCAGATCTTGCTAATAAATCGCCGAATGGGCGACCGCTATCTCACGTTCCTCATCTAACAGGTCGAGAGCTTCTTGCCGTGCCTTCTCGTTGTCAGCTTCAACATATGCCGCTACAAGAGGTGAGTCATGACGGATGTCACTAGGAAGAACTGCCTCCGCTCCATAAACCATGAAGAAAGGTGTGTATCCTGTCGACCATTGGGCATGGTGTTGATGCTCCATAACATCAAGGTAGCTCTCAACCCAACAACCCGGCGCCCGCTGCAAGGGAACCATAAGCCGGGTTTGATGCCTCTCAAACTTTCTTGATTGGCCCTCTCCGCTGACCATTGGACTGTGGGTGAGCCACCGATGATACATCAAGCCGTATGTGCTCACGCCGATGTAACTCCTTCATGGCACCCTTTGACAGATTGGTACCATTGTCGTTGATAATGGTATGTGGAAAGCCAAACCGAAAATCACCTTTTTGATGAATTGAACCGCCGTGGCGCGCCACACTTGCTAACCGTTCGCCTCCACCCACTTTGTGAACTTGTCAACCGCCACCAAAAGGTGGGTCTTCTTGTCTTTGGACCTCTTGAAAGGCCCAACCATATCCAGCCCCCAAGTCGCAAACGGCCAAGTAATTGGAATCATCCTCAATTCTTGAGCCGGCACATGAGTGCGCCTTGAGAACTTCTGACAGCCATCACATCTTCTGACCAGATCCTCAGCATCAGCATGAGCGGTTAACCAATAGAAACCGTGAGGAAACGCCTTAGCCACCAAAGATTTTGAACCGGTGTGGTGACCACAATCTCCTTCGTGGATCTCGCGTAAAATTTCACAGCCTTCTTCAGGAGATACACAGCGTTGAAACGCCCGTGTCACACTGCAATGATGCAGCTCTCCATTGATAATAGTCATAGACTTGGACCGCCGGATTATCTGTCTAGCCAATGTCTCATCCTCTGGTAACTCGCCCCGGTTCATATATGCGAGATAAGGAACCGTCCAATCCGGGATAACATGAAGAGCCGCCACCAACTGAGCTTCTGGATCAGGAATAGCCAAATCCTCTTCACCAGGGAGCTTGACGGACGGATTAGGCAGAACATCCAAGAAGACATTAGGCGGAACCGGTTTACGTTGAGAACCCAGGCAGCTTAAGGCGTCCTCCCTTCGTTCTTCCACCGGTCCACATGATCCACCTGATAACCTTTAAAGTGACCTGCAACAATGTCCACCTCACGACGATATGCTGCCATAAGTGGGTCCTTGGAATCTCAAGTGTCAGACACCTGTTGAGCCACCAGGTCCGAGTCACCGAAGCACTTAACTCGGCTTAGGTTCATCTCCTTAGCCATCCGAAGACCATGGAATAAAGCTTCATACTCAGCTGCATTGTTAGTGCAAGGGAACATTAAACAGAGAACATAACAAAACTTATCACCTCGTGGAGAAGTTAATACGACTCCATCCCCCGAGCCCTCCAATTGCCTGGACCCATCAAAGTGAATAGTCCAATAAGTGTGATTCGGCTTCTCTTCAGGCGCTTGTAGTTCAGTCCAGTCGTTGATGAAATCTACAAGTGCTTGAGACTTGATCACCGTTCGGGGTATATACTTCAACCCGTGAGGCCCGAGCTCTATGGCCCACTTGGCAATCTGGCCAATTGCTTCCCTCTTCTGGATTATATCTCCCAAAGGAGCAGAGCTGACCACTGTGATGGGATGACCTTGAAAATACTGCTTGAGCTTCCGGCTTGCCATGAAAACCCCATATACCAGCTTCTGCCAGTGTGGGTTCCTCTGCTTGGACTCAATAAGTACCTCGCTAATATAAATAACCGGACGCTGAACCGGATACTCCTTTCCTGCCTCCTTGCGCTCCACCACAATAGCCACACTAACAGCCCGAGCATTAGCTGCCACATATAGCAACAATGGCTCCTTGTCAACCGGGGCAGCAAGAACCGGCGGATTAGCTAGCTGCCGCTTTAAATCCTCAAACGCTTCATTCGCGGCGCTACCCGCATGAAGTTATCCGTTCTTCAAAGATTCGATACAAAGGAATGGCCTTCGCCAAGGCAGTGATAAACCGCTCAACGCGGCAATCCGGCCTGCCAAGCGTTGGACGTCATTGATACACTTCGGTTTAGCCAAGGAGGTGATGGCCTTGATCTTTTCCGGATTACCCTCAATGACCCTGTTAGACACCAGAAAGCCCAAAAGCTTGCCTGTCGGCACACCAAAAATGCACTTAGCCGGATTAAGCATCATCTTGTAAACCCGCAGGTTATCAAAGGTTTCCTTTAAGTCATCAATCAACGTCTCCTTCTTCCTTGACTTGACCACAATATCATCCACATAGGCATGAACATTACGGTCGATTTGTGTATGAAGACAATTCTGCACACACCGTTGATAAGTCGCCTGGGCACTCTTGAGCCCAAAGGGCATGGACACATAGCAGAAGGCTCCAAAGGGGGTTATGAAGACCGTCTTCTCCTGGTCCTTAACTGCCATCTTGATCTGATGATAACCGGAATATGCATCCAAAAAACACAAACGCTCGCAACCTGTCGTAGCATCAATAATTTGATCAATATGGGGAAGGGCAAAAGGATCTGCTGGACAAGCTTTGTTGCGATCTGTGTAATCCACACACATCTGCCAAGTGACGTTCTTCTTAAGGACTAGCACTGGATTAGCCAACCACTCAGGATGGAAGACTTCGACGATAAAACCGGCCGCCAGGAGTCTGGCCACTTCTTCTCCAATAGCCTTGCGTCTTTCTTCATTGAACCGGCGGAGAAACTGTTTGACCGGTTTATACTTATGATCAACATTAAGTGTGTGCTCAGCGAGTTCTCTCGGTACACCTGGCATGTGAGAAGGCTTCCACGCAAAGATGTCCCGATTCTCACGGATGAACTCGATGAGCGCGCTTTCCTATTTTGCATCCAAGTTAGCACTGATGCTGAACTGCTTGGATGATTCACCAGGTACGAAGTCAACAAGCTTAGTCTCATCAGCCGATTTAAACTTCAAGGCCGGATCATGCTCGGTAGTTGGCTTCTTCAACGAAGTCATATCTGCCGAATCAACATTGTCCTTGTAAAACTTTAATTCTTTTGTGGCACAAACCGACTCCGCATATGTCGCATCACCTTCTTCACACTCCAGAGCAATCTTGCAGCTCCCATGTACGGTTATGGTTCCCTTATGACCCAGCATCTTGAGCTGCAGATAGACATAGCAAGGTCGTGCCATAAACTTAGCATAAGCCGGCCGTCCAAACAGGGCGTGATACGGACTTCTGATTTTCACTACTTCAAAGGTCAAAGTCTCTGATCTCGAGTCATGCTCGTCCCCAAAAGCCACCGCCAGAGCTATCTTACCAACAGGATACGCCGATTTACCAGGCACCACACCATGGAACACCGTATTGGATGGTTTAAGATTTTTATCTGTTAACCCCATGCGACCGAAAGTGTCATAATACAGGATATTGATACTGCTTCCTCCGTCCATGAGTACCTTTGTGAACTTATAACCTCCTACCTGAGGTGCCACCACCAATGCCAGATGACCCGGATTGTCAACCCGGGGTGGATGATCTTCTCTGCTCCATACAATCGGTTGCTCAGACCAGCGTAGGTAACAGGGCACCGCCAGTTCAACGGAGCTTACTGCCCTCTTATGAAGCTTTTGGTCACGCTTGTCCAAGCTAGTGGTGAAGACATGATATTGCCCACTATTCAACTGCTTCGGATTGCTCTGGTAACCCGACTGCTGCTGCTGCTGCTGATTGCCCTAATAATTGTAGCCACCTTGGTTGCCCTGATTATCTTGATTTTTATGTCCGCCCTGATTACCATGGAAGCATGAACCGGAATTTCCTCCACCATAACCCGGCCCATGAGACCCAGGGCCTGAGCCGCCACCCGGTCCGTGATCATACCGGAAAGCATTAGAATTTTTGAACTCTTGCATGATGTAGCAGTCCTTCCAGAGGTGTGTGGCCGGCATCTCCTTTGTCCCATGTTTCGGGCAGGGCTGGTTCAATAGGTAAGACAGGCGGTCCGGGTTAGGGTTAGGTGCTCCACCGCGCTGGGGCGGTTTACCCTTCCGCCGTTGGCCCTTGCCCTGTGCGCTGGTATTGGCCACAAAGTCCATGATGTGATCCGCCTTACGTTTGCCACCGTTTCCATGACCCGCTGGGTTGTGGTGCTGCCCCTTGGCGTTGCCACTCTTCTTTCCCTTCCCTGTCTTAACATCATCAGACTCAGGATCCTTGGTACTATCAAAGTCAACATACTTTACTAAAGCGGCCATGAGGGTTCCCATGTCATTGCAATGGCGTTTCATCCGTCCCAACTTCAACTTCAGAGGCTTAAACCGGCAATTGCCTTCCAAAGTTAGAACTGCGTGTCAGCGTTGATGCGGTCCGACGAATGCAAAATTTCCGAGACCAGGCGCACCCACTGGGTTGTTGACTCTCCCTCCTCCTGGACACAGGCAGCTAAGTCCACAATCGACATAGGCTGCTTACATGTATCCTTGAAATTCTGGATAAACCGGGCTCTCAGCTCGGCCCATGATCTGATAGAGTTAGCCGGTAGATTCTTTAACCAAGTACGAGCCGTCCCTTCTAGCATCATGGTGAAGTACTTCTCACAAGATGCATCATCCACATCTAGCATCTCCATGGCCATCTCATAGCTTTCAACCCATGTATCTGGAGATAAATCGGCGGTGCAATTTGGCACCTTGCGCGGGCCCTTGAAATCCTTGGGCAGGCGTACGTTGCGTAACGCTGGGACAAGACACGGCACCCCCAAAGAGCTAGAGGTAACTCCTGGTTCTATCGATGTGGTTGGACGAACCGGAGTAAGCTGACGGGCTTCATGATGCGCTGCTAACTCGGCCTCCCTACGTGCACGAGCCCGGTCCACCACCTCCTGAGCATCACCAGCACCCCGCCGGGTTGTGGCCACGGGGCGGTTCGCGGTTCCGCGCATTGCTTGACACGGCTGGTTCATCCATACGCCTGCTGTAACTCCGGCTTGGACGGGGGGTGGAATGAATCCGATCACGACTGTATGAATAAGCCTCCTGTTGCACCAAGGTTGTCCGAAGAAGCTCTTTAACCCGACGCGTCTCGACCGCCGCCGGAGAATCGCCTTCAATTGGGATAGCCTCCAGCCGTGAAGCGGCAGCAACAAGATTGTCCATCGGAGTAGAGTAATGACCCGGTGGTGTTGGGACAAGCTGCGTCACAATGTTGTTGTGACGAGGCGGATCCATCAAACGGGGCTGAACCGGCGCCCCCGCTCCAGGTGCCTCCGCCCGGTTTGCTACAGGCGGGTTACTTGTCCCCGCACCTGGAGTGTTAAAGAGGTTCCTAGCATCATAAACCGGAGGCAGGCGAGACCGGTGCTTTCCCTTTAGGACTTCATGCGATGCATTCTGATCCAGCATAAGCCGGTAAGCCTGCGCATCCAAAGCGGCCTGCTCCGCAGCCATCCTGGCATCCTCAGCTACCAAATCGGCCTTGGCCTGAGTAATCTGATCCCTTACTTTCTCGATTTCCGCATTGTGCGCATCCTGATCCGTCGGGTTAGCTTCCGCCATCAGTGCTGCCAACGCATCAAATAGATCAGATAAAACCTAAGCCGGCGGCCGCACAGGGCCTCCTGCCCCGGCTGCCGTCGCCACTACCGATCCGGAGATCATTGCCGGCACGGTCGAAGAGTGGAGCGCCAATTGTGTACCGGCCATGAAGATTACAACCCGGTTTGGCAGATCAAAGGGGTCCGGAATACTGTCGCCATCGGAACAACCTCCAATCCGGCCATCTTGTAGCTGATATAACGACTCGGTTTCTTCGGTCGATGACTTGTCGCCGGAATAAACGACGGTTTCACCACCAGATTCCGATTTGTCCTCGTATTCCCCTCCATGGATGACTCCCATGAAGGCATGCTTCATGGCAGGCTTGACCCGGGCAGACCACGCACGCTGAGCCGTTTCGACGAGGTCGGTGCAGATGTCCGGCTCAGGGCCCGGCTCACCGATCTTGCCAATGAAAATGTGTATGCCACCAAAGGGGACCCGGTATCCGTACTCGATTGAGCCGGCCTCGGGGCCCCACCCTCCATCGTCGATGTAGAGCTTGCCGCGATGACTTTTGGTCATCCGGCCCATAGCGTAACCCTTGAGTCCTTCTAAGCTGCCCTCCAAGAACTTGAAACCATCGTGCAATAGCCCCACAGTGGGCGCAAACTGTCGTGGTTTTGTCACGGCAGATGTCCTCATGAAAGGACTTAGTTGTGGAGCCATCGCTACGGTTAGCTTAAAGGGGTTAAAGCGGACAAGGGACGCAAGAGAGTTTTATACTAGTTCGGCCCCTTACGACGAAGGTAAAAGCCTACGTCTAGTTGTGATGGAATTGATGGGGTTTCGATGACCAGGGAGCGAATACGCTTTGCCTGAGTCTCGAGTTGTTGTCTCTGTGTCTGAACCGCCACTGGTCGCCCCTTATATACATGGGTTGACGCCCGCCGGTTTACAGAGTCCCGAGGCCGGCTCATAAACGTGTCCGGCTCAGTTTCCGCCCTTTCTACCTTACAACGCAAGTTACATATCAATGCCGGTTTATAGCTACACGCCTTAAACCGGTTCTTGGCCTTGGGCCTTTACTCAGTGTCACCGTCTGTCTTCATGGGCTTCAAGTTAGTCCAGCCTCTCCTGGCCGGTTCACGCCCATTAGTAATATCCCCAACAGGGTCGAAGGTGGAGGAAGAGGCATAGTACAGGCTCGAAATAAAGAGTGCGGTCTACAAAAAGTTATTTTGGACCTCCTGTCGCACGTCTGCACCGCCTGTCCTCGGCGAGGGAATCCTTGATGGAAGTAGTCCCTTAGGTGACTACACGGATCCGAACTCCGATAGAGTCAGTTTTAGATGTTTGTCCTGTTCTTCACCTGTTTTTAAGAGATAGTGAAGGAAGAAATAAAAAGAAAATAGATACAAAATGTTACGGGAATGCTTGCAGGCTTGTCCGTAGTGTGCTTCCGCCAATGCCCATGGTATCTTGAGTGCGTAGTGATGTATGCGCGGTACAAATTTTGCGGGTATACGAGGTGGGCGGCGGAAGCCGGACTGCTATTTCCGCTCCGGGAGCGTCGATCCTTGGGTGGAAATTGCTTCTGACCCCCGGTATTTTGTTGGTGAACCTCTCCGTCGTCCCTGTCGCCTGGCGGCCTCCTCTCCTTGTGTTCGGCGTTGAGCTTGCCGGCCTGCTTAAATACCCAGCAGTTTCTGTTGGTATGATTAGGTGGTTTATCGGGGTGGCCATGAATTTGGCAGGGTCGGCCAATATCTTGTCTAGGTTGGATGGTTCGTCTCGGTTCGCCTTGAATGGCTTCTTCCGTTGACCGGGCTTGGGGTTGCTGAATTCGGCATTGACCGATGTGTCGCGTGATCTTTCATTATCATTGCGACTGTTGTATTTGCTTCGTCGTGGCTTGCCGTTGCCGTCTTGGATTTCGGAAGTTCCTGGGTCGCTGGCGCTGTTGCTTCTACGAGTGAGCTAGTTGTCTTCTCCTGCACTAAAGCGGGTCATTAGAGCAGTAAGGGCTGTCATGGATTTAGGTCCTTCTTGACCAAGGTGGCGTGCCAGCCATTCGTCCCGAACACTGTGTCTGAAGGCAGCAAGGGTTTCCGTGTCCGGACAGTCGACGATTTGGTTCTTTTTTACTAAGAACCGAGTCCATAGCTTCCTGGCTGACTCTCCTGGCTGCTGGACAATGTGACTTAGGTCATCGGCATCTGGTGGCCGGACATATGTTCCTTGGAAGTTGTCAAGGAAGGCTTCTTCCAAGTTCTCCCACCTGCCTATGGAATTTTCAGGCAGGCTGTTTAACCAGTGCCGAGCTGGCCCTTTTAGCTTTAGTGGGAGGTATTTGATGGTGTGGAGGTCATCTCCACGGGCCATATGGATGTGGAGGATAAAATCTTCTATCCATACCGCGGGATCGGTTGTTCCGTCGTATGATTCAATATTGACGGGTTTGAATCCTTCGGGGAATTCATGATCCATTACTTCATTGATGAAGCAAAGAGGGTGTGCGGCGCCTCTATGTTGGGCCACACTGCGACGTAACTCCGAAGGAGTCCATTTGTGGTTTACGGCTCGGGCGTGGCTAGGTTTGTCATGTTCGGATAGGTAGCCATCGTCGTGTGTCCGGGTATGCCCTCGCGGTCCGTAGATCGATCTTGCATGTCCTGCTCTACTGTCCAAGCCCCGTCGAAGGTCGTCTATATAGCCATGGGCTGTGTTATTCGTGCCTTTACGGAGAGGTGGGGCGGTCTGGTGTTCTGCTTGAGTTGCCTATTTATCCGGACCGAGTTGTCTACGACCTGCCGAATTGTGTGATGATGGAACGGGCTCCAACGCCTCGTCATCGAACTGAGGTAGCAGTCTATGCTTTGGGTAGCTTTTGGCTGGGCCGCTAAGGCCGTATTCTTCGGCGGCCAGGACTTCGGTCCATCTATCGTTTAGTAGGTCTTGGTCAACTTGAAGCTGCTGCTGCTTCCTTTTCAGGCTCCTTGCCGTGGCTATTAGCCTGCGCTTGAAGCGCTCCCGCTCGAGGGGTTCTTCGGGTACGATGAAGTCTTCGTCGCCGAGGCTTACCTCATCTTCGAAGAGCGGAAGGTAGTTGTCATCCTCTGAATTGTCGCTAGGCAGGGCCTGATCATCGGGGCTGGCTTACCCGTTTTCTTGTTCCTTCTGTTCGGATCTTGCTCCAACAGGGTCTTCATTATTTTTGGCGTCGTCCGGAGTATTATTTTCTCCGGTGCCGGTGTTGCTGTCTCTTGAGCGATGTGAATTACAACGGCGTCTAGGACGCCAGCGCTTGGACTGTGTCTCAGGAGGTTTATTCTCGACTGGATCCTCTTCGTCATCGTCGTTAGCTTCTTTAGGTGTATCGACCATGTACACATCGTATGAAGAGGTGGTCGTCCAACGTCTAGTGAATGGCTGGTCTGGGCCTTGCTCCTTGTCGGCATCGTCGTCCAGACTGTAGATGTCTTCGGAGCCATAATCAAGCATGTCGGTTAAGTCCTCGATAGTGGCTATGAAGTGAGTGGTAGGTGGGAAGCGAAATTCTCCATCATCAGCCTCTAGTTCGAACTGGACATAGTTCGGCTGTGAGTCCCCCACCAAGGACATGTTCTTTAATGAATTTAGCACATCGCCCAAGGGTGAGTGTTGGAAGATATCTGTGGCGCTGAACTCGAAAATTGATAACCAATCCAGCTCTACGCCAGCAGGCGTGCGTGGTTCGGAACTTATAGCCGGAAACGAGTCCGGAATTCCGTTGACGCAGATATTGCAAGGTGCTGAGTCTGTGAGCGGCTCCAACTCCGCGGATCCTGTGGCATCGGATGGCGCAATCTGCTCCGGATCTAAGGCTGTAGCAGTTACAGGAACCATCTCCTGAATATGGTCCGATGACAGATTTAAGTCATGTTCATCGGAGCAAGGGCGAGCAATCGCCGTGGTCTCAAGTCCGTTGAAGATCAGGTCTCCACGGATATCCGCGATGTAGTTCAAGCTTCCAAATCTGACCTGGTGGCCAGGGGCGTAGCTATCGATCTGCTCCAGATGGCCAAGCGAGTTGGCCCGCAGTACGAAGCCGCTGAATACGAAAATCTGTCCGGGGAGGAAGGTTTCTCCTTGGACAGCGTCACTATAGATGATCGAAGGGGCCATTGAACCTTTCATCGATGGCATAGTGGAACTCTCAATGAAAGCAACAATGTCAGAGTTAAAACCGGCGGATCTCGGGTAGGGGGTCCCGAACTGTGCGTATAAGGTCGATGGTTACAAGAGACAGGGGACACGACGTTTACCCAGGTTCGGGCCCTCTCTATGGAGGTAGTACCCTACTTCCTGCTTGATTGATCTTGATGAATATGAGTATTACAAGAGTTGATCTACCACGAGATCGTAATGGCTAAACCCTAGAAGCCTAGCCTGTATGACTATGCTAATGAGTAAATCCTTTCCGGACTGAACCCTCCGGTTTATATAGACACCAGGAAGATCTAGGGTTACATCGAGTCGGTTACATAAGAAGGAATCTTCATAGTTGGTCGCCAAGCTTGCCTTCCACGCCAAGGAGAGTCCTATCCGGACATGGGTACAGTCTTTGGCCTTCGTGTCTTCAGAGCCCATCAGTCTGGCCCATGGATAACAGGCCGGACGCCCGAGGACCCCTTAGTCCAGGACTCCCTCACTAACCACATCTGTTTTCCAAGTTTTTGTTCTTCTTGTTCCTTTTGAAGGAATCACTAGATGGTGTGACATTGGAGAGTGCCCATTTCGAGCTTGAAGACTATGAGTACTTGGTGAACGTTCACTTCTACACAGGGACGCCATCTCTTTCCCATGGTGATTTGGTTTTCCATCCGAGGTCGGATCTTTCCCAAGGGGGAGGGGATGATGCGAAGCATCCTACAGACATCACCATGTCAAGAGTCCGTTCGGCAAGTGACGCGTGTGACATCTACTTCACATACATAAAGGTTAATCATTTCCTTTACACATGTTCACTTGACCCCTTCGAGGATGGTATACTACTAGACATACCTCTTGTGTGCATGTATAGGTATTACCGGAGCCTCATCAACAACGACGAGGGTTTCAAGAGAAAGAGAACATCTACACCATCCAAGAAGGGAGAAGGAGGAGGAAAAAGGACCCCAAGACACGAAGCATCAGAGCTCTCTGGACACCCCGGGTGCCCGCACCATCCACCTCCGGGTGCCCGCACCATCCACCTCCGGGTGCCCGCACCGCCACCGCCGGGTGCCCGGCTCCGCCAGCCACCAAGGGCACGGCCCCCTGATAACCCACAAGTATAGGGGATCAATTGTAGCCTCTTTCGATAAGTAAGAGTGTCAAACCCAACGAGGAGCTAAAGGTAGAACAAATATTCCCTCAAGTTCTATCGACCACCGATACAACTCTACGCGCACTTGACATTCGCTTTACCTAGAACAAGTATGAAACTAGAAGTACTTTGTAGGTGTTTTGGATAGGCTTGCAAGAAGATAATGAGCGAGTAAATAAAAGCTAGGGGCTATTTAGATAAATACACAACTAAATTAGTTTTAGTAAAGAGCTTTTTGTCACGAGAAAGTTATTTGTCCCTAGGCAATCGATAACTAGACCGGTAATCATTATTGCAATTTTATTTGAGGGAGAGGCATAAGCTAACATACTTTCTCTACTTGGATCATATGCACTTATGATTGGAACTCTAGCAAGCATCTGCAACTACTAAAGATCATTAAGGTAAAACCCAACCATAGCATTAGAGCATCAAGTCCTCTTTATCCCATACGCAAACAACCTACTTATTCGGGTCTGTGCTTCTGTCACTCACGCCACCCACCATGAGCAAATCATGAACATATTGCAAACCCTACAGCAGGAATCCCTCACGCTTGCGCGACAAGGAGAGCACCATAGGACAGCACCATAATAAAACATGCAACTCAAACCAATCTTGATCATCAAACAGCCTATAGGACAAAACAGATCTACTCAAACATCATAGGATAGCCATACATCATTGGGAAATAATATATAGCGTTGATCACCATGTTTAAGTAGAGATTACAGCAGGTAAGAGAGAGGTTATACCGCTGCATAGAGGGGGGAAGAGTTGGTGATGATGGCGGTGAAGTTGTTGGTGAAGATTGCGGTCATGATGATGGCCACGGCGGCGTTCCGGCGCCACTGGAAGAGAAGGGGAGAGGGGGCCCCTTCGTCTTCTTCTTCCTTGACCTCCTCCCTAGATGGGAGAAGGGTTTCCCCTCTGGTCCTTGGCCTCCATGGCATGGGAGGTGTGAGAGCCCCTCTGAGATTGGATCTATCTCTCTGTTTCTCTCTGTTTCTGCGTTCAGTTTTCTGGCCCTTCACCGTTTCTTAAATTCCTGGAGATCTGTAACTCCGATTGGGCTGAATTTTGGACATGATCTCTATCCGGAAATTAGCTTTCTTGCACCAAAAGAAGGGATCCAACCGCCTTACGGGGTGGCCATGAGGGTCCAGGGCGCGCCTGACCCACTGGGGCGCACCCCCTACCTCGTGGCCCCCTCGGGCACCGTCTCGCGTTGATTTTACTTCCCAAAAATCATAAATATTCCAAAATAATTCTCCGTCCATTTTTATCCCGTTTGGACTCCGTTTGATATGGGGTTTCTTTGAAACATAAGACATGCAACAAACAGGAACTGGCACTGGGCACTGGATCAATATGTTAGTCCCAAAAATAGTATAAAAAGTTGCCAAAAGTATATGGAATTTGTAGAATATTGGCATGGAACAATCAAAAATTATAGATACGACAGTGACGTATCAGCATCCCCAAGCTTGATTCCTGCTCGTCCTCGAGTAGGTAAATGATAAAAAAGACACGGGTGATTCAAAGCATTAGTCTATCATTTGACATAAAAACCATAATACTTCAAGCCTACTAATAAAGCAATCATGTATTTTCAAAATAACAAGGCCAAAGAAAGTTATCCCTACAAAATCATATAGTCTGGCTATGCTCCATCTTCACCACACAAAATATTCACATCATGCACAACCCCGATAACAAGCCAAGCAATTGTTTCATACTTTTGACGTTCCCAAACCTTTTCAACTTTCACGCAATACATGAGTGTGAGCCATGGATATAGCACTATAGGTGGAATAGAATATGATGGTGGAGGTTGTGTGGAGAAGACAAAAAGGAGAAAGTCTCACATCGACACGGCTAATCAATGGGCTATGGAGATGCCCATCAATTGATGTCAATGTGAGGAGTAGGGATTGCCATGCAACGGATGCACTAAGAGCTATAAGTGTATGAAAGCTCAAACTGGAAACTAAGTGGGTGTGCATCCAACTTGCTTGCTCATGAAGACCTCGGGCATTTGAGGAAGCCCATCATCGGAATATACAAGCCAAGTTCTATAATGAAAATTCCCACTAGTATATGAAAGTGATAACTCAAGAGACTCTCTATATGAAGAACATGGTGCTATTCTGAAGCACAAGTGTGGTAAAAGGATAGTAACATTGCCCCTTCTCTCTTTTTCTCTCATTTTTCTTCTTCTTTTTTTATTTTTTATTTTTTTATTTTCTTGGTGGGCTTCTTTGGCCTGTTTTTTTGGGCTTCTTTGGCCTCTTTTATTTATTGTAAAGTCCGGAGTCTTATCCTGACTTGTGGGGGAATCATAGTTTCCATCATCCTCCTTTCCTCACTGGGGCAATGCTCTAATAATGATGATCATCACACTTTTATTTACTTACAACTCAATATTACAACTCGATACTAGAACAAAGGTATGACTCTATATGAATGCCTCCGACGATGTACCGGGATGTGCAATGATCTAGCGTAGCAATGACATCAAAAAATGGACAAGCCATGAAAACATCATGCTAGCTACCTTACGATCATGCAAAGCAATATGACAATAAATGCTCAAGTCATGTATATGATGATGATGGAAGTTGCATGGCAATATATCTCGGAATGGCTATGGAAATGCCATGATAGGTAGGTATGGTGGCTGTTTTGAGGAAGATATAATGAGGCTTATGTGTGATAGAGCGTATCGTATCACGGGGTTTGGATGCACCAGCGAAGTTTGCACCAAATCTCGACGTGAGAAAGGGTAATGCACGGTACCGAAGAGGCTAGCAATGATGGAAGGGTGAGAGTGCGTACTCAACATTAGTCATAAAGAACTCACATACTTATTGCAAAAATCTATTAGTCATCGAAACAAAGTACTACGCGCATGCTCCTAGGGGGATAGATTGGTAGGAAAAGACCATCGCTCGCCCCCGACCGCCACTCATAAGGAATACAATCAATAAATACCTCATGCTCCAACTTTGTTACATAACAGTTCACCATATGTGCATGTTACGGGAATCACAAACCTCAACACAAGTATTTCTACAATCCATAACTACCCACTAGCATGACTCTAATATCACCATATTTATATCGCAAAACTATTGCAAGGAATCGAACATATCATATTCAGTGATGTACAAGTTTTATGTAGGATTTTATGACTAACCATGTGAATGACCAGTTCCTGTTATCTCTCTAAATAGATATAAGTGAAGCAAGAGACTTTAATTCTTTCTACAAAAGATATGCCCATGCTCTAACAAATATAAGTGAAGCAAAAGAGCATTCTACAAATGGCGGTTGTCTAAGTGAAGAGAAACAGGCAATCCAAACTTCAAATGATATAAGTGAAGCACATGAAGCATTCTATAAAGCCATACACAAAAGATATAAGTGAAGTGCAATGAGCATTCTATAAATCATCCAAGGACTATCTCATACCAGCATCGTGCATAAAAGAAAAGTTAAAACTAAATGCAAAAGACGCTCCAAGATTTGCACATATCACATGAATGAAACGAATCCGAAAACATACCGATATTTGTTGAAGAAAGAGGGGATGCCTTCCGGGGCATCCCCAAGCTTAGACGCTTGAGTCTCCTTGAATATTTACTTGGGGTGCCTCGGTCATCCGCAAGCTTGAGCTCTTGCCTCTCTTCCTTCTTCTCACATCGAGACCTTCTCGATCATCGAACACTTCATCCACACATAACTTCAACAGAAAACTCGGTAAGATCCGTTAGTATAATAAAGCAAATTACTACTCTAAGTACTGTTGCAAACCAATTCATATTTTGTTTTTGCATTGTTTCTACTGTAATATATCTTTTTCATGGCTTAATCCACAGATATAAATTGATAGTTTCATCAAAACAAGCAAACTATGCATCAAAAACAGAATCTGTCTAAAACAGGACAGTCTGTAATAATATGAACATTCACAATACTTATGTTACTTGAAAAAATTCTGCCACAATTAGGGAAAATAAACAATTTTTATAGAAAGACAGTGCAAAAAGAATCAGAACCATTTGACATTTTAGTAAAAAACAAAAAATCGCGCACTACAGCCAAAGTTTCTGTCCTGCACCGTACAAACCATCAAACATTGTAAACATCCTAAAGGCAAACCTTAGCACATTGTTTTTATAATACAATGGAATTGTACAAGGGGATAATTATTTTTGTTGATAAGTTTCTGTAATCAAGATTCACAAAGTTGTCGTGAGCATGAACAGAGTTCAAGGAGCTCTCCCACTTCAACAATGCTTGTCTTTCTCACTTTCACTTTCCTTTTTGAAAAGTTTTGGGTTCCCCTCTTTATTTTTGTTGTTTTTAAACTATATGAACGCACTCAACAGAAATAAATGACTCTCTAAAATGTCCGGGTTGTCTCCCTGGCAGTGCTTTCTTTAAAGCCATTAAGCTAGGCATATAGTGCTCAAGTAGTGAATCCACCCGGATCCCAAGGTATATCAAAGCCAATCTTAATTAGCAATGATTTGTAATTTAGTAGTGAGCACAAAGCAACATATATCATGCAACAACGAAGTCTAACTCTCTTCCTATGCATCGGCATGTCATAAAAGAACAATTCATGCACACAAAGTAAAGGCCAATGCATAGTATAAACAGTTTCTTGCAATTTTATCGTGTTGGAAACATAGAGAGGTGGAGATATAGTTCCTCTCTCATAATAATTGCAAGTAGGAGCAGCAAGCACATGCATATTATATCTATCAAAATCATCATGTGCAACGGTAAAAGGCAACCCATCAATATAATCCTTAATAAGTGCAAACTTCTCCGATATAGTGTAGTCGGGAGAATTCAAAAAGATAATAGGACTATCATGCGTGGGTGCAATAGCAACAATTTCATGTTTAACATAAGGAACTATAGCAAGTTCATCTCCATAAGCATAATTCATATTGGCATCTTGGCCACAAGCATAGCAAGCATCAAGTTCATCAAAAAGGGATATTTCAAAGGAATTGAAGGGATCATAACAGTCATCATAGCAATCATACTTCGGTAAGCACGAAGGGGAATTAAACAATGTATGAGTTGAAGAGTTACTCTCATTAGAAGGTGGGAACGGGTGATCAATCCGCTCTTCCTCCTTTTGTTCTTCGCTCTCCTCCTCATCTTTTTCATCCAATGAGCTCACAGTTTCATCAACTTCTTCTTCCATAGATTCCTGAAAAATATTAGTCTCTTCTTGGACAGCGGATACTTTCTCAATAAGTGCATTAATATCGGAATTGTATTCATAATTCTCATAACAATATTTAAGGATAGCTAAATTTTCAGGTCTATAAGCAGCATCATCAAAATCTTCAAACTCTTTAAATGTAGATTCAATTTCATAAGCACCCATAAAAGCAACAACTTCTTCTATTTGTTCCACATCATAGTAATCATATATACCATTAGCATAAGAAGCTAAGGTTTTATTATCATTAAATTTGCATGAAAAGGGAAGGTGTGGAGCCTTCATCCTAGAGCAACAAGTATAATCATAACTCAAGCATAGTTGCCTAGCATACCACTTCAATATATGAATTTGATCCCATAATAGTTTCCCATTTTGAGTCAAGCAATAATCCCTAAAGTATTCACGTTGATCCAACGTTACTCCCATAACATAAATGAATGGGGTTTTCTCAGGATTATCAAAGTAGTACATAATATCTTTCACATAACCAGCATCGAGGGTTTTAGGAGGTTCCCCATCTCCATGAGTAGCAAGTACACCTAATTTTTTTGGTATTTTGTGTTCCATATCCATAAATAAACATAGAGAACAACTAAGAACAGCAAATAAAAATTACTTAGTGATAAAGCAAACAAGCACACACGAGAATATTCACCCCACACTATGACTCCCCGACAACGGCGCCAGAAAAAGGTCTTGATAACCCACAAGTATAGGGGATCAATTGTAGCCTCTTTCGATAAGTAAGACTGTCGACCCCAACGAGGAGCTAAAGGTAGAACAAATATTCCCTCAAGTTCTATCGACCACCGATACAACTCTACGCGCACTTGACGTTCGCTTTACCTAGAACAAATATGAAACTAGAAGTACTTTGTAGGTGTTTTTGGAAAGGCTTGCAAGAATATAAAGAGCGAGTAAATAAAAGCTAGGGGCTGTTTAGATAAAGACCCAACTAAATTAGTTTTAGTAAAGAGCTTTTTGTCACGAGAAAGTTATTTGTCCCTAGGCAATCGATAACTAGACCGGTAATCATTATTGCAATTTTATTTGAGGGAGAGGCATAAGCTAACATACTTTCTCTACTTGGATCATATGCACTTATAATTGGAACTCTAGCAAGCATCTGCAACTACTAAATATCATTAAGGTAAAACCCAACCATAGCATTAAAGCATCAAGTCCTCTTTATCCCATACGCAAACAACCTACTTATTCGGGTCTGTGCTTCTGTCACTCACGCCACCCACCATAAGCAAATCATGAACATATTGCAAACCCTACAGCGGGAATCCCTCATGCTTGCACGACACGGAGAGCACCATAGGACATCACCAATAATAAAACATGCAACTCAAACCAATCTTGATCATCAAACAGCCCATAGGACAAAACAGATCTACTCAAACATCATAGGATGCCATACATCATTGGGAAATAATATATAGCATTGAGCACCATGTTTAAGTATAGATTACAGCGGGTAAGAGAGAGGTTACACCGCTGCATAGAGGGGGGAAGAGTTGGTGATGATGGCAGTGAAGTTGTTGGTGAAGATTACGGTGATGATGATGGCCAGGCGGCGTTCCGGCGCCACCGGAAGAGAAGGGGAGAGGGGGCCCCTTCGTCTTCTTCTTACTTGACCTCCTCCCTAGATGGGAGAAGGGTTTCCCCTCTGGTCCTTGGCCTCCATGGCATGGGAGGGGCGAGAGCCCCTCCGAGATTGGATCTATCTCTCTGTTTCTGCGTTCTGTTTTCTGGCCCTTCACCGTTTCTTAAATTCCCGGAGATCCGTAACTCCGATTGGGCTGAATTTTGGACACGATCTCTATCCGGAAATTAGCTTTCTTGCGGCGAAAGAAGGGCTCCAACCGCCTTACGGGGTGGCCATGAGGGTCCAGGGCGCGCCCCCTGCCTCATGGCCCCCTCGGGCACCGTCTCGCGTTGATTTTACTTCCCAAAAATCATAAATATTCCAAAATAATTCTCCGTCCATTTTTATCCCGTTTGGACTCCGTTTGATATGGGGTTTCGTGAAACATAAAACATGCAACAAACAGAGGCGGCTTTGAGCCTTTGGATCAATATGTTAGTCCTAAAAATAGTATAAAAAGTTGCCAAAAGTATATGGAAGTTGTAGAATATTGGCATGGAACAATCAAAAATTATAGATACGATGGAGACGTATCACCCCCTGGACGACCCGGTTGCCCGGGCCTCACACCCCCGGCCCCCATCCCCAGGCGCGCCCCGGGTGCCCGGACTTCACCCCCGGGTGCCCGGCCCTCCTTCTCGAGGCGACCCCTGGGTGCCCGGACCCCTTGACCCCGGGTGCCCAGACCCTCCATCGTGGCTACGCGTATTTCGGGATAATTTACCTATGTACCCTTGTTTTACCACCAATTCGTCCCTACCTTATATATACTCCTCACCTAGCTTGTTGGGGAGGTTAGCAAAGTATTTGATAGACACTAGAGAGCTTTGCTCCTTGTATCCCCTCCTCTTGGAGATCAAGCCCCCACCTTGGGAAGAATCCTTTGGATTATCAAGGCCTCCTTTTGGAGAAGATCAACATCAAGACCTCATCTCCTAGGAGTGGCAAGAACTTTACCTAGTGCTATTTTCTTGAGTTGTTCATGTATTCGTGTGAATCTCTTGTATGCTACTCTAGTGGATGTGTTATTTGGGTTTGTTAGAGTGATTTCCTACTTGTGATCTTATGTGTTCTTGCTCTCCCCCCTCCAAGTGTGAAAAGATCCCCTCTAGGGTTTCACCCTACAACACCTACTGAAATATCTTTACAAATGGCTGATAAATCAACTGACATACCTATCGGTATTTGTGAGGATGTGCCCATTGTTGTTGCTAATGTTACTATTTTGACTGACTTTGTTATACTTGAGATGCCCGAGGATGACAACTTGTCGATTATCCTTGGTAGACCCTTTTTAATACTGCAGGGGCTATTATTGATTGCAATAAAAGCAAGGTCACTTTTCATATCAATGGTAATGAGCATACGGTGCACTATCCAAAGAAACAATTCCAAGTGAAAGGTATTAATTTTATTGAAAAATCTCCGAGAATCACTATTGGAAGTTTTCACGTATGTCTACCAACTGCCAAACAGAAATATGAAATGCTTATTGTTGGGGACACTCATATCCCCATTGAGGTAACTTAGTGATTTACGAAAGTTCTTCGGATTCATGCTAATCGAAAGTGGTTGTTAATAAGACTTGATCAGCCTTATTAATGGATCATTTTTTAGAGGTATGAAGTTGATGAATTTAGTAAGCACTATCTTCTATCCTACCTTTTGTTTTTTGTTTTTATTAGTTAAATAAAATAAAATGCCATGTTTTGTCTGTTTTCTGAATTTCCCGTGCATTAAAAAATGACCCAAAAAGAAAAGTTCTCAAAATGCTCTGAAATTTCAATACGGTTTTTTCTAAGTATTTCTGAATTTTTGATGCAAATAACATCAGAGGGAGGTGCACCACGTGGGCACAACCCACCTGAGCGCGCCAGCACCCCCAGGCGCACCCTGGTGGGATGTGGTCCCCACGTGGGCCCCCTCATTTATCTCTTTATCCCACATCACCACCTACCTCCAGAAAAAAATATCACCATTGCTCTCTCTCTCTCTCTCTCTCTCTCTCTCTCTCTCTCTCTCTCTCGTGTTCTTACTCTCAAACCCACGGATTTGGATCTCTTTGCTCGAAGCTCCGTTTCCGAAACTGTTTCGGGGGATAGTTGCTTGGTATGTGACTCCTCCGTTGGTCCAATTAGTTTTTTCTTTAGTGGTTTATATTTGAATAATTAGTCACTCTTGGTTCTGCTGTAGATGAGCTTGCATGTTGAATTCTTAGAGTTCTAAGTAGTTTGAATGCTTGATATAGCCTCTATGCATCCCTATGAGTAGTTGTTACCAATCTTGTAAAGTTTTTGTTAACAAATTTTTGTGACCCGAATTTTTTTCAGAAAATTGTACGTGAATATGATGAACCTCTTTGGAAGGAGTTCTTCGACGAGGAGATCCTCGGAGGCATCTTCTAGAAGCAGCTCCACTCGTCGGTCTTATGTTGAACCAAGTGAAAGTTCCATACGAGATGCCGCCACCAAATCATGCTTATGGCCATGCAATGATTATATGGTGCGTGTGGGCATTAAGGAAGAATTTGAGAAATATGTTCACAACGTCGAGCTTGGTCCCTACATTTCAGATAAGTGCAACCAACACCTCAACCTAACTGAATCATTTACCGAAGGATTTAAATTCCATCCCCGTGACTCTAGGGTGTCGTTTAAACTGTATGAAAATCCATTTACCATATCTCTAGAGAGATTTGCCCACTGTTGCAAAATCCCATTCTGGGGTTCGCTAGACGAACCACCAAGATCTTAGTATCAGATATTCTCGACTAGTCTTTGCTATGGTGAGACTAGGGGAGTGATGCAAGTTAGAATAAAGAGCATTCATTTTCCCTCAATCCAATACTTTGCATTATTTAATGGAAAATGCATTGTAGGCAAACAAGATTGTAGTACACTTTGTGCTCCAGACTTTAGCCTCATATGCACCGCTCTCACCGGTACAAAAGTTATAATCTTGGAGCGATTGTTGCATGCAGGTTGCAACACAACGCTGGTAGTGGATATTTTTATGGTGGAATTTATTCCACACGCTTAGCAAGAGAGCTGGGTGTTTCACCTTAGCCTTCTGACCTCATCTTACCCACGCAGTACTTAGACTTTGATGCTATGAAACGTCATAAGATCCTAAGTGGTGAACCCCATATTTCACTTATAACTTGTTGTTTAATAAAATTTCCGTTGTGGATACATATTTTCTGCACCTGCTCTCTTTGATGCTCACATTAAGGGAAGATATTATGTTCTTGAGAGCGAGGCACGAGCTCATAACGCGGCAGTTGTGGCTACACGGCAGGCTAAGGCATCCGCACCGAGATCCTTCGTGAGCTATCACTCAGACCAATATGCAGGCTACTGATTGATTACCTAGTTAGGACAAAAGCCTAAGCTTGGGGGAGTACGTATTTCCACCGACATTACATTCATGTTCACACATTTCATTCCCCTTGTCGGTGTACGCACTCTTTCATTGTATTATCCAAGCTAAATTTATTTTCTCGCTTTCTTCTTGTGTGTTTGAAAAACTTTGAGAAAATCCAAAAATATTCTCTGACTCTTTTCGGTTTTTCTTCCTAGTTTAAATTGTTGTAGTACTAAAAATAAAACCCCAAAGATTTATTTCTTCTTCTTTTATTTGTTGGGAGCTTTCCTTTGTAAATAGTTTTTCTCGTTTTTATTTGCTTGTTCAAGAAAAATCAAAAACTCCAAAAATATTTCTGTGTGTTTCTCTGAATTTCTTTTTCTTTTTATTGAGTCATATCAAGGAGAAGACCACGATGAAAATGTTGAATGGCTCTCATATGCATTATTGTTGATCTAACAGAGAGCCCATATTATTTTGTCTTCTGCTTTTGAATAAAATGTTTGCAGATTCAAGCTTAGTCCACGACACTCTTGCAATATTATCATTTTCATATCGTTCGGTCGTGCAAGTGAAAGGCAATAATGACGATATTTGATGAACTGGCTGTGGCAGAGTGAAACAGGTATGAACTCAACTTGTTCTGTTTTTGTAAATATGTTTAACCTAGTATCCATGATTCAGCCTATTATGATTAAACATGTTTGCAATGACAATTAGAGATTATAGTTTCTCATGCCATGCTTAAGTAGCTAGGAGTGGACAATGATTTATCTTGGATGTCAACATTGCGTTAAAATGATTGTGAAGTAGTATGATGATATGGTATCCTCCTCTGAATGTTCGAGTGGCTTGACTTGGCACATGTTCATCCTTGTAGTTGAATCAAAACCAACATAGCCTCTATGATATTTATGTTCATGGTGTTCATATCCTACTCATGCTAGCATCCAATGTTACTTATGCATAATGCATGTTCATGACCGTTTCCGCTCTCTAGTTGGCCGCTTCTCAACCTATTTGCTAGCCTTCACCTGTACTAAGCGGGAATTCTGCTTGTGCATTAAAAACCTGAAACCCTAGTTATTCCAGATGAGTCCACCATACCTACCTATATGCGGTATTACCTTGTTGTCCTAAGTAAATTTTCATGTGCCACCTCTAAAAACTTCAAAATATCCTTTTTGTGTGCCTGGATTGTTTATAGAGCAACATGAGGTAGTCAGTATCTTCCTTGCTAAGCGGGTTATTCTCATGATGAGTGTTTATTAACTCGTCCTTGCACGAGAGGGGCGGTAATAGGGATTCCCAGTCCCGAACTCAAATTGCAAATAATTAAACAAAACTCCCTTGGGACTGTTGTTGGTATGGACGGCACCTGTTGTTTCGCACAAGCCGTGGAGTGTGATTGTTTGTGGAGGGGGAGTAAACCTTTACTTTTATCGCTTGGGAACCTCCACTAATGGGCTTACCATGGAAGATACCGATGACTAATGGTCGCGAAGTAAACAAGAAGGGTGCATTTCTCAAAATTTCATTTACCTTTGTTTGAAAAACTTGAGCTCTGGCGCCGCTGCAAATCACTGCTTCCCTCTGCAAAGGGACTATCTATTTACTTTTATGTTGTGTCATAACCTTCTCAAATAAGCGCCAGAACCTGAGAGCACTATTGTCATCCTCATGCATTGTGTGTAACTAATGTTGGGTGCATCATGACTGGATCTTTTCTACCATGAATTACAATGTTTAGTCACTGCTTGAACTTTGGAGGTGCTCTGCATTTATGTTTTGCGGTCTCAGAAAGGGCTAGCGAGATACCACTATTGTCATGTTATATCATGGTTGTTTTGACAACGTGTTGTTGTTTGAGATATCTTATTATTGATCGCTAGCTAATTATGTCATTGATATGAGTTAATATAATTTTTAAGAGTTATTGTCAACATGGTTAGTTATAATCTTGACTGAAAACATGGGTGCTGTTTAAGCTTATTTATGTAAACAAGAGCAAAAGAATTCGTAAAAGTTTTTCTTTTTCACTTTCAGTTTATCAACTGAATTGCTTGAGGACAAGCAAAGGTTTAAGCTTGGGGGAGTTGATACGTCTCCGTCGTATCTACTTTTCCTAATGTTGTTCCTCTTGTTTTGGACTCTAGTTTGCATGATTTGAATGAAACTAACCCGGACTGACGTTGTTTACAGTAGAACTACCATGGTGTTGTTTTGTGCAGAAATGAAAGTTCTTTGATTGGAACGAAACTTTGCGAGGATTTTTTATATAATAAAAGAGAATTTCTGGAGCCAAGAACCACCGGAGGGGGGGCACCTGGGTGGGCACAACCCACCAGGGCGCCCCCCCCTCCAGGCGCACCCAGGTGGGTTGTCCCCACCTGGTGGCCCCGCAGACCTCAACCCTGGTACTATAAATTCACATATTTAAAGAAAAAAATCAGCGAGAAAGAATTATCGCGTTTCACGAGATGGAGCCACCGCTAGCTCCTGTTCTTCATCGGGAGGTCGGATCTGGAGTCCGTTTGGGGCTCCAGAGAGGGGGATCTTCCATCTTCATCATCACCAACCCTTCTCCATCGCCAATTCCATGATGCTCCCCACCGGGAGTGAGTAATTCCTTCATAGGCTCGCTGGTCGGTGAGGAGTTGGATGATATTCATCATGTAAACGAGTTAGTTCTGTTAGGGCTTGATCCGTAGTATGCATTATGTTATGAGATTGATGTTTCTATGACTTTGCCATGCTTAATGCTTGTCACTTTCGGCCCGGGTGCCATGATTCCAGATCTGAACCATTTATGTTATCACCATTATATCTATGTTCTAGATCTGATCTTGCAAGTTATAGTCACCTACTACGTGTTATGATCCGGCAACCTCGGAGTGACAATAGTCGGGACACTTCCCGGTGATGACCGTAGTTTGAGGAGTTCATGTATTCACTATGTGTTAATGCTTTGTTCCGGTTCTCTATTAAAAGGAGGCCTTGATATGATTAGTGTGTTTAAAACTGCACTATATGTGCTTAATTTTAAGATAACACAAAAATCAACTTTGTAAATGTTGTGGATTGCATTCCAATTGGACCCAATTTAATCAGTTTATATTAATGGTTCCGGAGGTATCACCGGAATGGTGTTGTTGTACAAGTATTTTCAAAGTTGAGCAGGTATTTTTGCGACTTTTAGCAAATTTTTATTTCGCAAGAACTAGTCTATATTCAGATATGGCCTGTTTCTTATTACAACATGAAAGACATGTATACTGATTTGCTTGTTTTCTTCATTTTGTAAAATGGATCATGATTTGTAGCCTAGAAGTTCGTATATTTACCTAAAAATAAGTAATGGGCTAGCTGTAGGAGATATTTACAAATATACTATTAGGTAATTAGGATGTTCAAGAGCCAAGGACAATACATAATTTTTTTATGTTTATATTAAAGGGGCCCCGGGTTTTAATATCGCCCCAAGCCCCCGAATTGTTAGGACTGGCCCTGGGTTAAGGGGGAGGTGATGGAGGAGCCCCCCATCATGACCTGGAACCCGACGTTGGTAGGGCAGTCATGGACATGGACCTCCACGGTGCCATGCAACCCACCATCATTGTCATCCTCATGGGCGGCCACCGAGCCAGGGCTACTGGCCCTGCCACAACAAGAGTAGGCACCGCCCGCCCCACTTCGGCAGCCACCGAAGGCGTCACCAGCCCTACTTCGGCAGCCACCACGTACATCAACCTCACCATGGTTGGACGACAACCCACCTATGGCAGCCACCACGTACAGCGACCTGTCAGATTTAGGGCTCCACGGACCCAAGAAAGGTTCGAACTTTGGGGCGTGACCAAAGAACTTAACCTCTCCAGCCAACTAGTTCATCACCCCCACGGCCTAGCTCAATGAACAGGAAAGACGATGGACACGGCAGTTTACCCAGGTTCGGGCCACCTTGCGATGTAAAACCCTACTCCTGCTTTGTGGTGGATTAGCCTCAAGAGGGGTTGAGGATGAACTAGTACAAGGGAAGAACAACCTCGCAAGGTCTGCTCTGGTGTGGGTGTGAGTTGATGAGGTGTGAATCTGATCCAGCGACAGCTCCCCTCCTATGGTGGTGGCTAACCTATATTCATAGTGGCCTCAGTCCTCTTCCCCCAAAACGAAGGCGGGTGATACGTCTCCGTCGTATCTACTTTCCCAAACACTTTTGCCCTTGTTTTGGACTCTAATTTGCATGATTTGAATGGAACTAACCCGGACTGACGTTGTTTTCAGCAGAATTGCCATGATGTTATTTATGTGCAGAAACAAAAGTTCCCGGAATGACCTGATACTCCACGGAACGTCTTGTCAGAAATAATAAAAAATCCTTGCCAAAGATGAAGACCAGGGGGCCCACACCGTGTCCATGAGGGTGGGGGCGCCCCCCCTAGGGCGCGCCCCCCTACCTCGTGGCCCCCCTGGAGCTCCTCCGACTCCAACTCCAACCCTATATATTTGCTTTCGGGGAGAAAAAAATCAGAGAGAAGAAATCATCGTGTTTTACGATACGGAGCTGCCGCCAAGCCCTAAAACCTCTCGATAGGGCTGATCTGGAGTCCGTTCGGGGCTTCGTAGAGGGGGATTCGTCGCCATCGTCATCATCAACCATCCTCCATCACCAATTTCATGATGCTCACCGTCTTGCGTGAGTAATTCCATCGTAGGCTTGCTGGACGGTGATGGGTTGGATGAGATCTATCATGTAATCGAGTCAGTTTTGTTAGGGTTTGATCCCTAGTATCCACTATGTTCTGAGATTGATGTTGCTATGACTTTGCTATGCTTAATGCTTGTCACTATGGCCCGAGTGCCATGATTTCAGATCTGAACCTATTATGTTTTCATGAATATATGTGTGTTCTTGATCCTATCTTGCAAGTCTATAGTCACCTACTATGTGTTATGATCCGGCAACCCCGAAGTGACAATAATCGGGACCACTCCCGGTGATGACCATAGTTGAGGAGTTCATGTATTCACTATGTGCTAATGCTTTGTTCCGGTTCTCTATTAAAAGGAGGCCTTAATATCCCTTAGTTTCCATTAGGACCCCACTGCCACGGGAGGGTAGGACAAAAGATGTCATACAAGTTCTTTTCCATAAGCACGTATGACTATATTTGGAATACATGCCTACATTACATTGATGAATTGGACCTAGTTCTGTGTCACCCTATGTTATGACTGTTACATGATGAACCGCTTCCGGCATAATTATCCATCACCGATCCAATGCCTACGAGCTTCTCCTATATTGGTTCTCGCTTATTTACTTTCCCATTGCTATTGTTACAATCACTACAAAATACCAAAAATATTACTTTTGCTTCTGTTATCTTTTATTACCGTTACCACTACTATCATATTACTTTGCTACTAAATACTTTGTTGCAGATACTAAGTTATCCAGGTGTGGCTGAATTGACAACTCAGTTGCTAATACTTGAGAATATTCATTGGCTCCCCTTGTGTCGAATCAATAATTTTGCGTTGAATACTCTACCCTCAAAAACTGTTGCAATCCCCTATACTTGTGGGTTATCAAGACTATTTTCTGGCGCCGTTGCCGGGGAGCATAGCTTTATTCTTTGAGTCACTTGGGATTTATATCTGCTGGTCACTATGAAGAACTTGAAAGACGCTAAGACAACAATTTATCCCTCAACTACGAGGGGAGGTAAGGAACTGCCATCTAGCTCTGCACTTGATTCACCTCCTGTTTTGAGTAAGCTTGCGACACCTAAACCTGCTTCTGCTATTCGTTCTGATATGTCGCATGTTATTGATGATGCCATTTCTGCTATGCATGATACTCATGATGAAACTACTTCTATGCTTGATACTACTGTGCCCCTTAGTGAATTTCTTGATGAACAAATTGCTAGGGCTAGAGTGAAAGAAATTATTGAAACTGATTATATTGATGAAAGTGATGATGAAGATATGCCTGTTATTCCTGAGGGTTATATTTTTGATAAAGAAGCTTCTGCAGCTATTTTAGCTTGCAAAGATAGATCTTAGCTCAAGAGGCTATTAGTTAAATGGAATCAACAATCTCTTAATGATAGAATGAGACCTGACCCTGGTTTTGCAACTTCACCTATTTGTGTTGCCGATAAGGATTATAAATTCTCTGTTGACCCTGATATAATTACCTTGGTTGAATCTGATCCTTTTTATGGCTATGAATCTAAAACTGTTGTGGCACATCTTACTAAATTAAATGATATAGCCACCCTGTTCACTAATGATGAGAGATCTCGCTACTTTTATATCCTTAAAATATTTCCGTTCTCATTAAAGGGTGATGCTAAGATATGGTTTAATTCTCTTGATCCTGGTTGTGTGTGTAGTCCCCAGGATATGATTTATTACTTCTCTGCTAAATATTTCCCTGCCCATAAGAAACAAGCTGCTTTGAGGGAAATATACAACTTCGTGCAAATTGAGGAAGAGAATCTCCCACAAGCTTGGGGGAGGCTTCTCAAGTTACTTAATGCTTTGCCTGATCACCCTCTTAAGAAAAATGAAATACTTGATATCTTTTACCATGGACTAACCGATGCTTCCACAGATTACCTGGATAGTTGTGCTGGTTCTGTTTTCAGGGAAAGAACACCGGATGAAGCTGAAATTCTATTGAATAATATGTTGGCAAATGAAAATAATTGGACACTTCTTGAGCCTATTCCTAAACCAACTCTGAAAAAGAGAGGTGTTCTATTTCTCAGACCTGAAGATATGCAAGAGGCAAAGAAATCTATGAAAGGAAAAGGTATTAAAGCTGAAGATGTTAAGAATTTACCTCCTATTGAAGAAATACATGGTCTTAATCTGCCGCCAGTTGAAGAAACATATGATTGTAATCCATTACCTATTGAAGAACCTCAAGGTCTTGATAACCCGACACAGGCAGTAAAGGTAAATTCTCTCTATAGATATGATAGAGCTGAAATCCCTCCTATTAAAATTTCTAGCCAATGCTTGGATGAGTTTGATAACTTTATGGTTAAGCAAGAAAATTTCAATGCTTATTTTGGTAGACAATAGAAGTACAATTCTGATATGATTAAACACTTAGATGATTATATGGCTAATGTTAGAGGTGAACTTAAACTCAATACTAAACATGCTTCCATGGTTACCACTCAAGTAGAACAAGTACTTAGGGCTCAAAATGATGTGCTCAATGAAATGAAGAGTAAGAAAAATGATTACGCTGTTAGAGTGGCTACTAGAACTGGTAGAATGACTCAGGAACCTTTGTATCCTGAAGGCCACCCTAAGAGAATTGAGCAAGATTCTGAGAGAAATAATATTGATGTACCTAGTTCTTCTAAAAGGAAGAAAAAGAAAAATGATAGGACTTTGCAAACTTCTAGTGAACCTATTGCTGAACCACCAGAGAATCCAAATGATATATCCATTTCTGATGCTGAAACACAATCTGGTGATGAACATGAACCTAGTGAAAATGTTAATGATGATGTTCATGATGATGCTCAACCTAGTAATGATAATGAGGTAGAAATTGAACCTGTTGTTGATCTTGATAACCCACAATCAAAGAATCAAAGTTATGATAAGAGAGACTTTGTTGCTAGGAAACATGGTAAAGAAAGGGAACCATGGGTTCAGAAACCCATGCCTTTTCCTCCCAAACCATCCAATAAAAAGGATGATGAGGATTTTGAGCGCTTTGCTGAAATGATTAGACCTATCTTTTTGCGTATGCGATTAACTGATATGCTCAAAATGAATCCTTATGCTAAGTATATGAAAGATATTGTTACAAATAAAAGAAAGATCTAGGAAGCTGAGATTTCCACCATGCTTGCTAATTATACTTTTAAGGGTGGAATACCAAAGAAACTTGGAGATCTAGGAGTACCTACTATACCATGCTCCATCAAAAGAAATTATGTTAAAACTGCTTTATGTGATCTTGGAGCGGTGTTAGTGTTATGCCTCTCTTTATATCGTAGACTTGACTTGAATAAGTTGACACCTACTGAAATATCTTTGCAAATGGCTGATAAATCAACTGCTATACCTGTCGGTATTTGTGAGGATGTGCCTGTTGTGGTTGCAAATGTTACTATTTTAATGGACTTTGTTATTCTTGATATTCCCGAGGACGATATTATGTCTATTATTCTTGGAAGACCTTTTCTGAATACTGTAGGGGCTGTTATTGATTGCAACAAGGGCAATGTCACTTTTGATGTTAATGGTAATGAGCATACGGTACACTTTCCGAGGAAACAACCTCAAGTTCATAGTATCAACTCTATTGGAAAAATTCCATCGATTATATTTGGAGGTTTTGAATTTCCTCTTCCTACTGTTAAGAAGAAATATGATATTCTTATTTTTGGGGATGTGCATATCCCCGTTGAGGTAACATAGTGTTATTCAAAATTTCTCCGGTTCCATGTTATTCGGAATGAGTTTGTTAACAAGACCTGATCAACCTTGTTAGTGGATTCCTTTTGATGAGCATGAGATGGATGAAACTAGAAGGCACAACCTTCTGTACCCTCTCGCTACTTTTTGTTATTTAGTTAAAATAGAGTAAAAATAGTATTTTTCTTCTGTTTTCTGATTTATCTGTGCGATATAAAAATACCCCGAAAATAAAATTTCTCCAAATGCCCTGAAAATGAAATATGATTTTTTCTAGAATGTTTGAGGATTTATGGAACTGAGAACACAGCAGGGCGGTCAACCACCTGGCCACGAGGGTGGAGGGCGCGCCCTACCCCCCAGGGCACGCCCCTGCCTCGTGGGCCCACGGTGGCCCTCCTCCACTTATTCCTACACCCATCCAGTTCTTCTTCCTCCCACAAACACCAATATCCAGCTCAAGCACGAGTTCTAGCTCACTTTGCTGTGATTTTCGATCTCCTTGCTCAAAGCACCTCTCACAAAACTGCTTGGGGAGATTGTTCCTTGGTATGTGACTCCTCCATTGGTCCAATTAGTTTTTGTTCTAGTGCTCTATTTTTTGCAAATTTGTGCTGCCTAGCTGACCATGTTCTTGAGCTTGCATGTCAAATTTATATGGTTCCAAGTAGTTCTAATGCTTGATATAGGCCCCAGGCACTTGTAGGAGTAGTTGCTATCAATTTTATTGAGTTTGGTTCACTTTTGTTTGAAGTTACTAAAAATTTCAGAAATTTTTCAGAGGAAGAAATATGTTTAGGAAAATGTTCCAAGGTGGTTCTTCAAGGAAGCAAGGACCCAGGCTTGCAAGCGTGATGCTGATGAGGAGCCACCAAGAGACGCTCTAGTGCGGCCTTGTGAGTGGCCTTCAGAAAATTTTATGGATCGAGCGGGAATCAAGGAAGAATTCAACGCATATTTGCGTAACGCTGATCTTGTGAGATTTGGGGCAAACAAATGCCCCCAGTACCGTCATCTCACTAGTTCATTTGTGAGGAGGTTTGAATTTTCATCTTCACGTAATTCTCCAACTGTCATGTTTGATCTTTATGAGAAATCTTATACCATGGACTTAGAGGATTTTACTTCTGCTTGCAAACTTCCACAATGGGGTAGTATTAGTGATCCCCGTAAATCTGAATTTAGAGACTTTATTGCTGGTATAACCGTGGGGGAATCTAGAGATATAGCACAAGCTACCTTAGGGAGCATCCACTTTCCTGCTATACATTATTTTGCTCTCTTCATAGGTAGGTGCATAACTGGTAAGGATGAAGCATGTCATATGTGGGTGCCTGTGTTGGGGAACGTAGTAATTTCAAAAAAAATCCTACGCACACGCAAGATCATGGTGATGCATAGCAACGAGAGGGGAGAGTGTTATCTACGTACCCTCGTAGACCGAAAGCGGAAGCGTTATAACAACGCGGTTGATGTAGTCGTACGTCTTCACGATCCGACCGATCCAAGCACCGAACGTCACGGCACCTCCGAGTTCGCACACGTTCAGCTCGATGGCGATCCCGGACTCCGATCCAGCAAAGTGTCGGGATGAGTTCCGTCAAGACGACGGCGTGCAGGACGATGATGATGCTCCACCGACGCAGGGCTTCGCCTAAGCTTCATGACGATATGACTTCTCCGGCGCAGGGCTTCGCTTAAGCTCATGACGATATGACCGAAGTGGAATATGGTGGAGGGGCACCGCGACACGGCTAAGGAACGATCCGTAGATCAACTTGTGTGTCCATGGGGTGCCCCCTGCCCCCGTATATAAAGGAGTGGAGGAGGGGAGGGCCGGCCCTCTCTATGGCGCGCCCTAGGGGAGTCCTACTCCCACCGGGAGTAGGATTCCCTTTTTCCTAGTCCAACTAGGAACCCTTCCATGTAGTAGGAGTAGGAGAGAAGGAAAGGGAAGAGAAAAGGAGAAGGAAGGAAGGCCCCCCCTCCCTAGTCCAATTCGGACTAGTCCAAGGGGAGGGGTGCGGCCACCCTTTTGGCCCTTTCTCTCCTTTCCCGTATGGCCCAAAGAGGCCCAATACGAATTCCCGTAACTCTCCGGTACTCCGAAAAATACCCGAATCACTCGGAACCTTTCCGAACTCCGAATATAGTCGTCCAATATATCGATCTTTACGTCTCGACCATTTCGAGACTCCTCGTCATGTCCCCGATCTCATCCGGGACTCGAACTCCTTCAGTACATCAAAACTCATAAACTCATAATATAAGCATCATCGAAACCTTAAGCGTGCGGACCCTACGGGTTCGAGAACTATGTAGACATGACCTAGAACTATTCTTGGTCAATAACCAATAGCGGACCTGGATGCCCATATTGGCTCCTACATATTCTCGAAGATCTTTATCGGTCAAACCGCATACCTACATACGTTGTTCCTTTGTCATCGGTATGTTACTTGCCCGAGATTCGATCGTCGTATATCAATACCTAGTTCAATCTCGTCACCGCAAGTCTCTTTACTCGTTCTGTAATACATCATCTCACAGCTAACTTATTAGCTGTAATGCTTGCAAGGCTTAGTGATGTGCACTACCGAGAGGGCCAGAGATACCTCTCCAGACAATCGGAGTGACAAATCCTAATCTCGAAATCGCCAACCCAACATCTGCCTTTGGAGACACCTGTAGTACTCCTTTATAATCACCCGATTACGTTGTGACGTTTGGTAGTACCAAAGTGTTCCTCCGTAAACGGAGTTGCATAATCTCATAGTTATAGGAACATGTATAAGTCATGGATAAAAGCAATAGCAACATACTAAGCGATCGGATGCTAAGCTAATGGAATGGGTCATGTCAATCAGATCATTCAACTAATGATGTGACCTTGTTAATCAAATGACAACTCCTTTGTCTATGGTTAGGAAACTTAACCATCTTTGATTAACAAGCTAGTCTAGTAGAGGCATACTAGTGACACTCTGTTTGTCTATGTATTCACACATGTATTATGTTTCCGGTTAATACAATTCTAGCATGAATAATAAACATTTATCATGAAATAAGGAAATAAATAATAACTTTATTATTGCCTCTAGGGCATATTTCCTTCAGTCTCCCACTTGCACTAGAGTCAATAATCTAGTTCACATCGCCATGTGATTTAACATCAATAGTTCACATCTATATGTGGTTAACACCCATAGTTCACATCGACATGTGACCAACACCCAAAGGGTTTACTAGAGTCAGTAATCTAGTTCACATCGCTATGTGATTAACACCCAAAGAGTACTAAGGTGTGATCATGTTTTGCTTGTGAGATAATTTTAGTCAGCAGGGTCTGTCACATTCGAGCCGTAAGTATTTTGCAAATTTCTATGTCTACAATGCTCTTGCGGAGCTACTCTAGCTAATTGCTCCCACTTTCAATATGTATCCAGATTGAGACTCGAGTCATCTAGATTAGTGTTAAAACTTGCATCGGCGTAACCCTTTCTTTACGAACCTTTTTCACTTCCATAATCGAGAAACATATCCTTATTCTACTAAGGATAATTTTGACCGCTGTCCATTGATCTACTCCTAGATCACTATTGCACTCCTTGCCAAGCTTAGTGGTAGGATATGCAATAGATCTGGTACCTGACATGACATACTTTATAGAACCTATGGCTGATGCATAGGAATGACTTTCATTCTCTTTCTATCTTCTGCCGTGGTCGGGTTTTGAGTCTTACTCAATCTCACACCTTGTAACACGTGCAAGAACTCTTTCTTTGACTGTTCCATTTTGAACTACTTCAAAATCTTGTCAAGGTATGTATTCATTGAAAAACTTATCTAGCGTCTTGATCTATCTCTATAGATCTTGATGCTCAATATATAAGCAGCTTCACCGAGGTCCTTCTTTGAAAAACTCCTTTCAAACACTCCTTTATGCTTTGCAGAATAATTCTACATCATTTCCGATCAACAATATGTCATTCACATATACTTATCGAAATGTTGTATTGCTCCCACTCACTTTCTTGTAAATACAGGCTTCTCCAAAAGTCATATAAAACCATATCTTTGATCAAATCATCAAGCATATATTCCAACTCGAGATGCTTGCACCAGTCCATAGAGGGATCATTGGAGCTTGCACATTTTGTTAGCATATTTAGGATTGACAAAACCTTCGGTTGCATCATATGCAACTCTTCTTTAATAAATCCATTAAGGAATGCAGTTTTGACATCCATTTGGCAGATTTCATAAAATGTGGCAATTGCTAACATGATTCGGATAGACTTAAGCATCGTTCAGTGAGAAAATTTCATCGTATTCAACACCTTGAACTTGTCGAAAACCTTTTGCAACAAGTCGAGCTTTGTAGATAGTAACACTACTATCAGTGTCCATCTTCCTCTTGAAGATCCATTTATTCAACATGGCTTGCTAATCATAGAGCAAGTCAATCAAAGTCCATACTTTGTTCTCATACATGGAGCCTATCTTAGATTTCATGGCCTCAAGCCATTTCGCGGAATCTGGGCTCATCATCGCTTCCTCATAGTTCGTAGGTTCATCATGGTCTAGTAACATGACTTCCAGAACATGATTACCGTACCACTCTGGTGCGGATCTTACTCCGGAAGACCTACGAGGTTTGGTAGCAACTTGATCTGAAGTTTCATGATCATCATCATTAACTTCCTTACTAATTGGTATAGGAATCACTGAAACTGATTTCTGTGATGAACTATTTTCCAATAAGGGAGAAGGTACAATTACCTTATCAAGTTCTACTTTCCTCACACTCACTTCTTTCGAGAGAAAACTCCTTCTCTAGAAAGGATCCATCTTAGCAATGAAAAACTTGCCTTCGGATCTGTGATAGAAGGTGTACCCAATAGTTACCTTTGGGTATTCTATGAAGACGCACTTCTCCGATTTGGGTTCGAGTTTATCAGGTGAAATTTTTTTCACATAAGCATCACAACTCAAACTTTTAAGAAACGATGACTTAGGTTTCTTTGTTAAACCATAGTTAAATGCGGTGTCGTCTCAAGCAGTTTAGATGGTGCCCTTTTAAGCGTGAATGCAGCTGTCTCTAATGCATAACCCCAAAATGATAGTGGTAAACCGATAAGAGACATCATAGATCGCATCATATCCAATAAAGTGCGGTTTACGACGTTCGGACACACCATAACATTGTGGTGTTCCAGGTGGCGTGAGCTGTGAAACTATTCCACATTATTTTAATTGAAAACCAAACTCGTAACTCAAATATTCGTCTCCGCGATCAGATCGCAGAAACTTTATTTTCTTGTTACGATGATTTTTCCACTTCACTCTGAAATTCTTTGAACCTTTCAACTATTTCAGACTTATGTTTCATCAAGAAGATATACGCATATCTGCTCAAATCATCTGTGAAGGTCAGAAAACAATGATACTTGCCACGGGCATCAACACTCATTGGATCGCATACATCAGTATGTATTATTTCCAACAAGTTTGTTGCTCGTTCCATTGTTCCGAAGAACGGAGTTTTAGTCATCTCGCCCAAAGGCACGGTTCGCAAGCATCAAATGATTTATAACCAAGTGATTCCGAAAATCCATCTTTTATGGAGTTTCTTCATGCGCTTTACACCGATATGACCCAAGCGGCAAGTGCCACAAATAAATTGCACTATCATTATTAACTCTGCATCTTTTGGCATCAATATTATGAATATGTGTATCACTACGATCGAGATCCAACAAACTATTTTCATTGGGTGTATAACCATCGAAGGTCTTATTCATGTAAGCAGAATAACACTTATTCTTTAACTTTAGATGAATAACCGTATCGCAATAAACATGATCAAATCATATTCATGCTCAACGCAAATGCCAAATAACATTTATTTAGGTTTAACACTAATCCCGAAAGTATAGGGAGTGTGCGATGATGATCATATCAATCTGGAACTACTTCCAACACTCATCGTCACTTCCCTTCAACTAGTTTCTGTTCATTACGCAACTGCCGTTTGAGTTACTACTCTTAGCAACTGAACCAGTATCAAATACCGAGGGTTGCTACGAACACTAGTAAAATACACATCAATAATCTGTATATCAAATATACCTTTGTTCACTTTGCCATCCTTCTTATCCGCCAAATACTTGGGGTAGTTCCGCTTCCAGTGACAAGTTCCATTGCAGCAAAAGCACTTAGTCTCAGGCTTAGGTCCAGACTTGGGCTTCTTCACTCGAGCAACAACTTGCTTGCCGTTCTTCTTGAAGTTCCCTTCTTCCCTTTGCCCTTTTCCTTGAGACTAGTGGTCTTGTCAACCATCAACACTTGATGTTTTTCTTGATTTCTACCTTCGCCGATTTTAGTATCGCGAAGAGCTTGGGAATTGTTTTCGTCATCCCTTGCATACTATAGTTCATCACGAAGTTCTACTAACTTGGTGATAGTGACTAGAGAATTCTGTCAATCACTATCTTATCTGGAAGATTAACTCCCACTTGATTCAAGCGATTGAAGTACCTGGACAATCGAGCAAATGCTCACTAGTTGAGCGATTCTCCTCCATCTTTTAGCTTTAGAACTTGTTGGAGACTTCATATCTCTCAACTCGGGTATTTGCTTGAAATATTAACTTCAACTCCTGGAACATCTCATATGGTCCATGACGTTCAAAACGTCTTTGAAGTCCCGATTCTAAGCCGTTAAGCATGGTGCACTAAACTATCAAGTAGTCATCATATTGAGCTAGCCAAGCGTTCATAACGCCGCATCCGCTCCTGCAATAGGTCATCACCTAGCGGTGCATCAAGGACATAATTCTTACGTGCAGCAATGAGGATAAACCTCAGATCACGGATCCAATCCGCATCATTGCTACTAACATTTTTCAATACAATTTTCTCTAGGAACACATATAAAACCATAGGGAAGCAACAACGCGAGCTATTGATCTACAACATAATCTGCAAAATACTACCAGGACTAAGTTCATGATAAATTAAAGTTCAATTAATCATATTACTTAAGAACTCCCACTTAGACAGACATCTCTCTAGTTATCTAAGTGATCACGTGATCCAAATCAACTAAACCATAACCGATCATCACGTGAGATGGAGTAGTTTTCAATGGTGAACATCTTATGTTGATCATATCTACTATATGATTCACGCTCGACCTTTCGGTCTCCGTGTTCCGAGGCCATATCTGCATATGCTAGGCTCGTCAAGTATAACCTAAGTATTCTGCGCGTGCAAAACTGGCTTGCACCCGTTGTAGATGGACGTAGAGCTTATCACACCCGATCATCACGTGGTGTCTCGGCACGACGAACTTTGGCAACGGTGCATACTGTGGAGAACACTACTTGATAATTTTAGTGAGAGATCATCTTATAATGCTACCGTCAATCAAAGCAAGATAAGATGCATAAAGGATAAACATCACATGCAATCAATATAAGTGATATGATATGGCCATCATCATCTTGTGCTTGTGATCTCCATCTCCAAGCACCGTCGTGATCACCATCGTCACCGGCGCGACACCTTGATCTCCATCGTAGCATCGTTGTCGTTTCGCCATCTATTGCTTCTCGACTATCGCTACCGCTTAGTGATAAAGTAAAGCAATTACAGATGCGTTTGCATTTCATACAATAAAGCGACAACCATATGGCTCCAGCCGATTGCCGATAACCGGTTACAAAACATGATCATCTCATACAATAAAATATAGCATCACGTCTTGACCATATCACATCACAACATGCCCTGCAAAAACAAGTTAGGCGTCCTCTACTTTGTTGTTGCAAGTTTTACGTGGCTGCTACGGGCTGAGCAAGAACCGTTCTTACCTCGCATCAAAACCACAGCGATAGTTTGTCAAGTTGGTGCTGTTTTAAACTTCGCAAGGACCGGGCGTAGCCACACTCAGTTCAACTAAAGTGAGAGAGCAGACACCCGCGGTCACCTTTAAGCAACTAGTGCTCGCAGCGGTGAAACCAGTCTCGCGTAAGCGTACGCGTAATGTCGGTCCGGGCCACTTCATCTCACAATACCGCCGAACCAAAGTATGACATGCTGGTAAGCAGTATGACTTATATCGCCCACAACTCACTTGTGTTCTACTCATGCATATGACATCAACGCATAAAACCTGGCTCTGATACCACTGTTGGGGAACGTAGTAATTTCAAAAAATTTCCTACGCACACGCAAGATCATGGTGATGCATAGCAACGAGAGGGGAGAGTGTTATCTACGTACCCTCGTAGACCGAAAGCGGAAGCGTTATAACAACGCGGTTGATGTAGTCGTACGTCTTCACGATCCGACCGATCCAAGCACCGAACGTACGGCACCTCCGAGTTCTGCACACGTTCAGCTCGATGGCGATCCCGGACTCCGATCCAGCAAAGTGTCGGGATGAGTTCCGTCAGCCGACGGCGTGGTGACGATGATGATGCTCCACCGACGAGGGCTTCGCCTAAGCTTCGCGACGATATGACTTCTCCGGCGCGAGGGCTTCGCCTAAGCTCATGACGATATGACCGAAGTGGAATATGGTGGAGGGGCACCGCACACGGCTAAGGAGCGATCCGTAGATCAACTTGTGTGTCCATGGGGTGCCCCTGCCCCGTATATAAAGGAGTGGAGGAGGGAGGGCGGCCCTCTCTATGGCGCGCCCTAGGGGAGTCCTACTCCCACCGGGAGTAGGATTCCCCTTTCCTAGTCAACTAGGAACCCTTCCATGTAGTAGGAGTAGGAGAGAAGGAAGGGAAGAGAAAGGAGAAGGAAGGAAGGTCGCCCCTCCCTAGTCCAATTCGGACTAGTCCAAGGGAGGGTGCGCCACCCTTTGGCCCTTTCTCTCCTTTCCCGTATGGCCCAAAGAGGCCCAATACGAATTCCTGTAACTCCCGGTACTCGAAAAATACCGAATCACTCGGAACCTTTCCGAACTCGAATATAGTCGTCCAATATATCGATCTTTACGTCTCGACCATTTGAGACTCCTCGTCATGTCCCCGATCTCATCCGGGACTCCGAACTCCTTGGTACATCAAAACTCATAAACTCATAATATAAGCATCATCGAAACCTTAAGCGTGCGGACCCTACGGGTTCGAGAACTATGTAGACATGACCTAGAACTATTCTTGGTCAATAACCAATAGCGGGACCTGGATGCCCATATTGGCTCCTACATATTCTACGAAGATCTTTATCGGTCAAACCGCATAACAACATACGTTGTTCCCTTTGTCATCGGTATGTTACTTGCCCGAGATTCGATCGTCGGTATCCAATACCTAGTTCAATCTCGTCACCGGCAAGTCTCTTTACTCGTTCTGTAATACATCATCTCACAGCTAACTTATTAGCTGTAATGCTTGCAAGGCTTAGTGATGTGCACTACCGAGAGGGCCCAGAGATACCTCTCCGACAATCGGAGTGACAAATCCTAATCTCGAAATACGCCAACCCAACATCTGCCTTTGGAGACACCTGTAGTACTCCTTTATAATCACCCGATTCGTTGTGACGTTTGGTAGTACCAAAGTGTTCCTCCGTAAGCGGAGTTGCATAATCTCATAGTTATAGGAACATGTATAAGTCATGGATAAAAGCAATAGCAACATACTAAGCGATCGGATGCTAAGCTAATGGAATGGGTCATGTCAATCAGATCATTCAACTAATGATGTGACCTTGTTAATCAAATGACAACTCCTTTGTCTATGGTTAGGAAACTTAACCATCTTTGATTAACAAGCTAGTCTAGTAGAGGCATACTAGTGACACTCTGTTTGTCTATGTATTCACACATGTATTATGTTTCCGGTTAATACAATTCTAGCATGAATAATAAACATTTATCATGAAATAAGGAAATAAATAATAACTTTATTATTGCCTCTAGGGCATATTTCCTTCAGCTGACCTCCGTATCCTTAGGAGGTGCTGTGTTAGGAGACCAATCTTATAATTTGGGAGCCATTGTTGCACGTAGGTTGCATCATAATAGATTTAACGGAGATTTCTTTGGAGGAATTTATGCAACCCGCTTAGCTGATTTTCTTGATGTGGACGTTTGTGAGGATGATATGGAGTTGCCTCCTACTTATTTAGACTATAATGCTATGGTTCACCACCAGTTTATCGAGAGGAATGAATCACCTCTCCAGTATCGACTAATCTTTCACAGACGGCGTGATGTCCGTATTACTCTCCCTGCTCCTGCCTTCTTTGATTATCAGGCAAAAGGAGGATATATTATTACCAGAGAGGAGGCAGATGAGTATGAGAGAAGGGCGGAGGCAGCTCAACGCCACGCTGCAGCTTAGGAGGCAATAGCTGTTGCATCGCAGTACGACCCCAGCTATACCTACGGATATCCGCCAGGCCATCCCTGGCAATGAACCAACTTAGGACAAAAGCCTAAGCTTGGGGGAGTACGTATTTCCCACCGACATTACATTTATGTTCACACACACTCATTGCTAGGTGTCGGTGCTCATACTTTTTCAGTGTAATATCCATGCTCGTTTATTTTCTTTTTCTTGTTTTCTTCTTGTGTGTTTGATAAACCTTAAGAAAAAAATTAGTAATAGCTTCTAGCTAGTTTACTTTCTTGGTGTAGTAGTAATAATTAAAAGAAAACCCAAAAATATTTTCCGTTCTTCTTTGCTTGTTGGGAGCTTTCCCGTGTAAATAGTTTTATTTCTTTTCTTTTCTTTCGGGGTCGATAGGAGAAGACCATAATTAAATTGTTGAAGTGGATCTTATTTGCATTATTGTTGATTTAACCAAGAGCCCATATTGCCTTGTCTTCTCCTTCTTATTGAATGCTCGCACATTCCAGCTTAGTCCAATGCACATGCACTCTTATTATTTTTACATCGTTCGGTCGGGCAAGTGAAAGGCAATTATGACGATATATGATGGACTGACTGAGGTGAGAAAAGCTGGTATGAACTCGACCTCTCTTGTTTCTGTAAATATGATGAGTTCATTGTTCCTAATTCAGCCTATTATGAATAAACATGTTTGCAATGACAATTAGAGATCATAGTTGCTTATGCCATGCTTGATTAGCTATGAGTTATAATGGTTTACCTTGCATGCCAACATGCTATTAAAATGGTTGTGATGTGGTATGATGGGGTGGTATCCTCCTTTGAATGATTTAAGTGACTCGACTTGGCACATGTTCACACATGTAGTTGAAACAAAATCAACATATCCTTCACGATATTTATGTTCATGGTGGATTATATCCTACTCATGCTTGCATCCAATGTTTATTAATTTTAATGCATGTTCATGAATGTTGTTGCTCTCTAGTTGGTCGCTTCCCAGTCTTTTGCTAGCCTTCACTTGTACTAAGCAGGAATACTGCTTGTGCATCCAATCCCTTAAACCCCAAATTATTCCATATGAGTCCACTATAGCTTCCTATATGCGTATCTACCTGTCGTTCCAAGTAAATTTGTATGTGACAAACTCTAAACCTTCAAATAAACATTCTGTTTTGTATACTCGAATAGCTCATAACTAGGTCTGCCCTTATCTTCCATGTTAGGCGGGTTATTCTCAAGAGGAGTGGACTCCGCTCCTCATTCACGGGAAAATGGCTGGTCTCCGGGATGCCCAGTCTCATGCTTGATGCAAACTAAATCAAAATAATTGAAAACAAAACTCCCCCTGGGACTTTTGCTAGTTGGAGACACTCGTTGTTTCGAGCAAGTCATGGATTTATGCTTGTTGGTGGAGTGGGAGATAAACTTTACCTTCTGTTTGGGAACCGCCTATAATGTGTATAGCATGGAAGATATCGCCATCTCTTAGTTGTTATCTTGACAATGAAAGTATGCCGCTCAAAATATTATTTATCTCTATTTCAAAACCGAGCTCTCGCACCTCTACAAATCCTCGCTTCCCTCAGGAAGGGCCTATCTATTACTTTTATGTTGAGTCATCACCCTCTTATTAAAAGCACTAGTTGGAGAGCGCAGCTGTCATTTGCATTCATTACTGTTAATTTATATTGGGTATGACTATGATTGGATCTCTTTTACCATGAATTACAATGTATAGTCAGTCCTTGATCTTTAAAGGTGCTCTGCATTTATGTTTTGCGGTCTTAGAAAGGGATAGCGAGATACCATCTTGTTATATCATATCATGATTGTTTTGAGAAAGTGTTGTCATTCGAGATTTATTATTATCGCTCGCTAGTTGATTATGCTATTGTTATGAGTAAACATGAGACCTAAGAGTTATTACAAATGTGGTTAGTTATAATCTTTGTTGAAAACTTGAATGCTGGCTTTACATATTTACAACAACAAGAGCAAACAGAGTTTGTAAAAGTTTTCTTTATCTCTTTCAGTTTATCAACTGAATTGCTTGAGACAAGCAAAGGTTTAAGCTTGGGGAGTTGATCGTCTCCATCGTATCTACTTTTCCAAACACTTTTGCCCTTGTTTTGGACTCTAATTTGCATGATTTGAATGGAACTAACCGGATGATGCTGTTTTCAGCAGAATTGCCATGATGTTATTTATGTGCGTAAATGAAGTTCTCGGAATGACCTGAAACTCCACGGAGCGTCTTTTGAAATAATAAAAATCCTTGCCAAAGATGAAGACCAGGGGCCCACACCTGTCCACTGTGGTGGGGTGCCCCCACCCTAGGGCGCGCCCCCTACCTCGTGGGCCCCCTGGAGCTCCTCCGAAGCCAACTCCAACTCTATATATTTGCTTTCGGGGAGAAAAAAATCAGAGAGAAGAAATCATCGCGTTTTACGATACGGAGCCGCCACCAAGCCCTAAAACCTCTCGGGAGGGCTGGTCTGGAGTCCGTTCGGGGCTCCGGAGAGGGGGATTCATCACCATCATCATCATCAACCATCCTCCATGACCAATTTCATGATGCTCACCGCCGTGCGTGAGTAATTCCATCATAGGCTTGTTGGACGGTGATGGGTTGGATGAGATCTATCATGTAATTGAGTCAGTTTTGTTAGGGTTTGATCCCTAGTATCTACTATGTTCTGAGATTGATGTTGCTATGACTTTGCTATGCTTAATGCTTGTCACTAGGGCCCGAGTGCCATGATTTCAGATCTGAACCTATTATGCTTTCATGAATATATGTGTGTTCTTGATCCTATCTTGCAAGTCTATAGTCACCTACTATGTGTTATGATCCGGCAACCCCGAAGTGACAATAATCGGGACCACTCCCGGTGATGATCATAGTTTGAGGACTTCATGTATTCACTATGTGCTAATGCTTTGTTCCGGTTCTCTATTAAAAGGAGGCCTTAATATCCCTTAGTTTCCATTAGGACCTGATGTCTACTACGCAACCTTCTCCTTTTAGACGTTGTTGGGCCTACAAGTACACAGGTTTGTAGGACAATAGCAAATTTCCCTCAAGTGGATGACCTAAGGTTTATCAATCCGTAGGAGGCATAGGATGAAGATGGTCTCTCTCAAGCAACCCTGCAAGCAAATAACAAAGAGTCTCTTGTGTCCCCAACACACCCAATACAATGGTAAATTGTATAGGTGCACTAGTTCGGCGAAGAGATGGTGATACAAGTGCAATATGGATGGTAGATAAAGGTTTTTGTAATCTGAATATATAAAAACAGCAAGGTAGCAAGTGGTAAAAGTGAGCGTAAACGGTATTGCAATGATGGGAAACAAGGCCTAGGGTTCATACTTTCACTAGTGCAAGTTCTCTCAACAATAATAACATAATTGGATCGTATAACTATCCCTCAATATGCAACAAAGAGTCACTCCAAAGTCACTAATAGCGAAGAACAAACGAAGAGATTATGGTAGGGTACGAAACCACCTCAAAGTTATTATTTCCAATCAATCCGTTGGGCTATTCCTATAAGTGTCACAAACAGCCCTAGAGTTCATACTAGAATAACACCTTAAGACAGAAATCAACCAAAACCCTAATGTCACCTAGATACTCCAATGTCACCTCAAGTATCCGTGGGTATGATTATACGATATGCATCACACAATCTCAATTCATCTATTCAAACCAACACATAGAACCTCAAAGAGTGCCCCCAAAGTTTCTACCGGAGAATCATGACGAAAACGTGTGCCAGCCCCTATGCATAGGTTCATGGGCGGAACCCGCAAGTTGATCACCAAAACATACATCAAGTGAATCACGTGATATCCCATTGTCACCACAGATACGCACGGCAAGACATACATCAAGTGTTCTCACATCTTTAAAGACTCAATCCGATAAGATAACTTCAAGGAGAAAACTCAATTCATTACAAGAGAGTAGAGGGGGAGAAGCAACATAAGATCCAACTATAATAGCAAAGATCGCGATACATCAAGATCGTGCCAAATCAAGAACACGAGAGAGAGAGAGAGAGAGAGAGAGAGAGAGAGTGATCAAACACATAGCTACTGGTACATACCCTCAGCCCCGAGGGTGAACTACTCCCTCCTCGTCATGGAGAGCGTCGGGATGATGAAGATGGCCACAGATGAGGGTTCCCCCCTCCGGCAGGGTGCCGGAACAGGGTCCCGATTGGTTTTTGGTGGCTCTGGAGGTTTTGCGGCGGCGGAACTCCCGATCTATTCTCCGTTCTGGAAGTTTTAGGGTACGTGGAGTTATATAGGCGGAAGAAGCACGTCAGGGGAGCCACGAGGGCCCCACGAGGCAGGGGCGCGCCCCCACCCTCGTGGCTTCCTCGTTCCTTCCTTGACGTGGGGTCCAAGTCCATCGGGTAGCTTTCGTTCCAAAAATAACTCCTCTAGTTGATTTCGTTCTGTTTCGACTCCGTCTAATATTCCTTTTCTTCTAAACACTGAAATAGGCAAAAAACAGCAAATCTGGGCTGGGCCTCCTGTTAATAGGTTAGTCCCAAAAGTAATATAAAAGTGGAAAATAAAGCCCAATATTGCCCAAAACAGTAGATAATATAGCATGGAGCAATCAAAAATTATAGATACGTTGGAGACGTATCAGGACCCCACTGCCACGGGAGGGTAGGACAAAAGATGTCATGCAAGTTCTTTTCCATAAGCACGTATGACTATATTCGGAATACATGCCTACATTACATTGATGAATTGGAGCTAGTTCTGTGTCACCCTATGTTATGACTATTAGATGATGAACCGCATCCGGCATAATTATCCATCACCGAGCCAATGCCTACGAGCTTCTCCTATATTGGTTCTCGATTATTTACTTTCCCGTTGCTATTGTTACAATCACTACAAAATACCAAAAATATTACTTTTGCTTCCGTTATCTTTTATTATCGTTACCACTACTATCATATTACTTTGCTACTAAATACTTTGCTGCAGATACTAAGTTATCCAGGTGTGGCTGAATTGACAACTCAGTTGCTAATACTTGAAAATATTCTTTGGCTCCCCTTGTGTCGAATCAATAAATTTGAGTTGAATACTCTACCCTCGAAAACTGTTGCGATCCCCTATACTTGTGGGTTATCAGCGGGAAGGGATCCCACAGTGGGCAATTTGAAAGTGGACAAGTAGTACATCTTATCTTGATGAAAGGTGGTCTTCGCCTGCAAAGCTTCTCGTTGTGACGCTGCGGTGGGATCGGCGATGACATCTGTCTTTCTGTCCTGGCGATCTTGGTCTCGTTGCACGGGAATGGAAACCTTTGGTTGATTCCTTAGGACCCCGCGCCCGCGCTTGCCTCCTTAGCACCAAATAGGAAACCTGCTCCTCTGCGCCTGCTGGCGCCCGCCTGGCCTTGGTCTTCATGGCTTGCATCAGCTCAACCTCATGACGTGGGTGCCTGCATAGAAGTCTCCGCTCCTCAAGAGGCAGCCAGGGGAGGCCGCTCCCTCCGGAGGTCTTGACGTCGCCCACCTTGCGAGGTGTGGCCCCTCGCGAGGGTCTTGTCTTGAAGGTGCTGTAGATGGGCCGTACCAAGCCGTAGACGGAGCCACGCCATGGGCCGCAGGTAGGTAAGTATGGGTACCCTGGTTCCCAGAACGCCGACAGTAGCCCCCGGGCCCTAGGCGCGCTTAGACTTGGCTTTGGGGCGAAGCCAAAGGGAAAGGGTGAAGCGCCGCGGTCCCCAATCGCTTGTGGGCCAGGATGACGCGTGGCGCTTGATGGGATGTGGGCGTCTCCACTTCCCCACGCCGCATCGGCAACTGCCCGACATGATAATTGCCTGGCACATGCGGCCCAGCCATCATTGCCTGCTGCACAGGCCTTCTGATTCCAACGAGTGGAAGGCGACGACGGTCTGGCCTGCGTCTCGATACTTAGCTGATTTGGAAGCCAACGAAATCCCCCTTCATCTCCACGCTCTTTTTGCCGGCCTGCTGCCTCCGTTCTCCGACTTCTTCAATGTCGTGCTCTCGCATTACCAGATCCATGCGTTGCATGTGGATCCTGGATCCATCATCCTCCTTTCTGCTTCCGCCTTCTTGTGCGAGCCCTCCGTGGGTGTCGTCCCATCCGTGGCCTTGCTCCACCATTTCTTCTCGCTCCACTTGGTCAACGGCAGGAAACGCTCGGCGTGCGTGTCATTCCAGGTGGTGGTGGCGACTTCTGGCTCTGGCATCCATTTCACGCTCCGCTCAGATGCGAGGGGGCTCCAGAAGCAGTGGGTATATGTGGACGCCAGCGTGTTCAGCCCCCTGCTCCTTCTTCCATCAGCGCCGGCGGAGCCGAGCTCCGGTTGGTGGCACGCGGAGCTTGCTGACCGGCGGGTCGCGTGCATCTTGTCCAGGCTGACAAAGCTGAGGCAAGCGGGGGTGACGATGGCGATGGTGGTGAAGGAATTCGTCAGACGACGCATTGATACGTCTCCAACGTATCTATGATTTTTGCTTGTTCCATGCTGTTATATTATCAATCTTGGATGTTTTATAATCATTTCATAGCCATTTTAAATCATTTTTTGGTACTAACCTATTGACATAGTGCCAAGTGCCACTTGCTGTTTTCAACATGTTTTTTACATCGCAGGAAATCAATATCAGACGGAGTCCAAACGCAACGAATCTTCACGGAGATTATTTTTGGACCAGAAGGAACAAAATGGGCCCTGGCTACGCCTGGGGGGTGCGTCGAGGAGGGCACAACCCACGAGGGTGCGCTAGGAGGCACTACAAAAAAGAGACACATCCGTGACATTTTGGGCCGAACGAAATTTTTTCTGTCATACATATGACACTTCTATGACGATAATTGTGACAAAACCCGGTATCATCATAGATGTGGTGGGCTCCTACTTCTATGACCAAAAATCATGATGAAAATGGGCTTTTCGTCTGGGCGGGCGGAGACGCAGCTGCATGACATTCTTTGGGCCGTCCATGAGGAAAAAACCGTGGTAGAAGCGAGGGGAGGAAAATTTCGGGAGTTCCGGTTACGGTGGGAGGTCGGGGTCGAGCGATCGCATTTCTCTCGTGACACGTCGCTGGCGTGTGTGAGGCGTTAGCTCTAATGAACCCAAGCGAGGCGTTGGGCTCTAATCGAACCGGCGGCGATCGACTGCAGAACTCGCGTTCGAACCCGAGCGATCGATCGATGGCTGTTAAGCGAACCCGATCGAGTGATTCGCGCATCTGCTACTAATCAAGCCGATCGATCTGCCTGGGATGAGCAGTGAATGTTGCGGGGGGTTGGATGAGCGGTGGTGGTGGCGTTGCCTCTGGATGAACAGGACCCGTGGTGTGGTGGAGGGCTGGATGAGCGATGAGCGGTGGAGGGTGCTGTGGAGGGTGGTTGAACGGGACCCGTGGTGTGGAGGGCTGGATGAATAGTAGACGGGGAGGGTGGTTGAGCGATGGCGGTGGAGTAGCATGCGGTGGAGGCTGGATGAGCAGGCGCTGTGGAGGCTCGAGGAGGTCGACGGTAGCCCGTGGAGGTGGAGGAGGTCGACGGTGGAGATGAACAGTATCCGTGGAGTCCGTTTTGCGCACGCCACACCTCCCGATGAACGGGACCCCGTTTCGACCGTAGGAGGTCCGTTTAAATCCGTTTTGCGGCACGCCACACCCCTCCCGATCAAGAGGACCCCCGTTTCGACCGAGGAGGTCCGTTTCCTCCATTTTGCGGTACGCCACACCCCTCCCGATCAACAGGACCCCGTTCCGAACATAGGAGGTCCGTTTCCTCCGTTGTGCGGTACGCCAGGCCTCGTTTCCATCTCCTGTTCCGTCCAAGCCCTCCCGATGGACACGACCACGCATTTCGTTCCGACCCAGCCGGTTGGCTCCCCATGAACACGACGACGGCGCTGTTTCTCCGTTCCGACCCAGCCATATGCGTATCGCGAGTAGGCGTCGAGACCCTGCCCGTATGTATGTGCGTGCGTGGCGTATTTTCTTTCTTGCACCCTCGCGCTATATATGCGTTATGCGTGCTACGTGCGCGCCTCTACTATGACACGTCGTGCCTCTACAGCGACCAAGATGTACGTACCGTTCGCGACCAGAATGACAATGCTACGTGCGCCTCGACCAGGTGGGTCCCGGTATCGAGCACTTCCTTGCGTGTGAAGATGTAGCTGGTGGGTCCCGGCGGTGGGGCGAATCGTTTTTTGGATGCACTTCCTTGCATGTGAAGATGTAGCGGTGGGTCCCAGCAATCAGGGGGGCGAATCATTTTTTTTGCCCAGGCGCACTTCCTTGCGTGCGAAGATGTAGCTGGTGGGTCCCAGCAATGTGGGGCTTAATCGCTTTTTTTTTGCCGGACGCACTTCCTTGCGTGCGAAGATGTAGCTGGTGGGTCCCAGCAATCGGGGCGAATCTTTTTTCGCGAATCGGTGGCCCGCCCGGTGGGTCCCATTGTCGGTGGAGGAATAATTATTTTGCACGTAATAAGGAGGCACTTCCTTGCTGCGGCTGTGGACCAAGCTGTCAGCCTCTCCACGTATAGTCCACGTCCGATGGAAGCCGTTCCTTGACCACGTTGACCATGCCGCATCGAGAGCACCAGGGCGGTGGACGACGGTGAGGCCTAGGAAGGGGAAGACGCGGAGCCGGGGAACACGCGGCAGTGGATGCCCACGCGTAGAGGAGTACGAGGGTTCGCTGCAGTGTGAGGCTACCGTTGCCGCAGAATAACAGGGGGTGTGGGTGAGTAGAGGGATGGCCTGGCCAGCGGTGGGAGTAGTAGGGGGTGGTGAGGCCTCCGCCGCAACGCAGCCGGCCACGGGAGGCAGGAGCACGAGGCACGACCGGCGCTGGTTTGGGCGGCTGGAACAAGAAGACCAGAGGTTGAAGAAGCACTACGGCCGTTGGATGGACATCGTACGGTCACTGGAGCTAGAATCGTGCATATTGACTAATATGAGAAAGCCCTCCGTCCCCGTCAACTTAGTAGGCCCACAAGTCAGCCTGCCACTATACTGGGTCCCAGCTAACAGGCGGAGTATTCATTTTTTTCGTGCGTAATAAGGAGGCACTTCCTTGCGTGCAAAGATATAGCTGGTGGGTCCGAGCTGTCGGTGGCGATAACGTTTTTTGCGAAATCTGAGGCCCTTTCGATGGGTCCACGATGTCGTGGAGGAATCATTATTTTGCGGCGTAATAAGGAGGCATTTCCTTGTGTGCAGCCGTGGACCCAGTATCGGCCTCTCCACGTCTGATCCACTTTAGATGCATGTCGGTCGTTGACCATGTTGACCAGGCAGCGCCGAGAGCAGCGAGGCGGTGGACGGGCGAGGCCTAGGAAGGAACGACACGGAGGCGAGGGAAGACTCGACAGTTGTTTCCCATGCGGAGGGGAATCTGTTGCACGAGGTTTCTTGGTTAAATCTGCCATCGCGGAGAATAACAGCGGTGTGGGTGAGTAGAGGGATGGCTAGGCCAGCGATGGGAATACTGGTGGGCGGTGAGGCTGCGTGGCGAGAGAGCCGCCACCGGGAGGAGGGAGCGAGCAGTCCCCTTGGCGCTTGTTTGGCGGTGAGCAGAAGAGCGAGAGATTGAAGAAGCACGATGGTCGTTAGATGGCTATCCAACAGTCACTGCTTGTGTGTCAACCTTTTTTTAGGAAAGCCTCAAATCTATGGAAAACAGCATACAACCCATCTGCCATTATTTCTAATAATTTATAGCCCATTTACTAATTCTTAAGGTTTTTTTGGAGCCCATATTCGTTTTGTTAGCATTACAGCCCATATTGAGGCCATGGTTAAAAAATTATATGAATTTTTGCATATTTCGGTGCGGTCCGAACTATTTTTAATCCTGAAATTTCGACTCACATTCAAACTGATTTTAAAAATAAATGTATATCAATATAAAATCCAACAAATTCTCCACGCATAAAAATTAATGTAATTTAAAATCTCGAAATGAAAAAAAAGATATTTGAAACTAATTGCCGGTTTGATGTGTTTTAAAAATGTACAACCCATTTCTCATTACTGATGGGCCATTTTCTCGGCCATCCGAATGAAAGCTCTCCTCGTCTTGAAAGATTTGCAACCCAACAGGCCTGACAAAGCGACTTACTTAGCAAATCACAAAATAACTGGGATGTGGCCGTGGACCCAGCTGTCATCCTCTCCACGTACAGTACTCTTCCGATGGAAGTCGTTCCTTGACCATGTTGACCACGCCGCGCGAAGAGCACCACGGCGGTGGACGACGGCAAGGCCTAGGAAGGGGACGACGCGGAGCCGGGGAAGACGCGGCAGTGGAAGCCCGCACGGAGAGGAGTATGAGGGTTCACTGGTTCGGCTGTGGTGTGAGGCTGCCGTCGCCTTGGGCACTGCCAGTGGTGGGAATAGTAGGGAGCGGTGAGGCCTCCATGGTAGCACAGCCGCCACGGGAGGCATGAGCATGAGGCACGACCGGCGCTGGTTTGGTATTTGGAGCAAGAAGACCAGAGGTTGAAGAAACACTACGGCCGTTGGATGGACATTGTACGGTCACTAGAGCTAGAATCGTTCATATTGACTAAGTTGACAAAGCCCTTCGTCCCGTCAACTTAGTAGGCCCTAAGTCAGCCTCCACCAAGGTGGGTCCTGTAGCTTGGGGAGTATTCATTTTTTGTGCGTAATAAGGAGGCACTTCCGGTGGGTCCGAGTGACAATGGGGAATGTTTTTTGTGAAATCGGTGGCCCGTCGGTGGGTCCCAGCGATCGAGGGCAAACGTTTTTTCGCAAAATCGGTGGCCCGTCTGATGGGTCCCTATTTGTCGATTGGAGGAATCATTATTTTCCGCGTAATAAGGAGGCACTTACTTGCTGCGGCCGTGGACCCAGCTGAGACTCTCCACGTATAGTATACTTCCGATGGAAGTCATTCCTTGACCACGTTGACCTCGCCGCGTTCCATTGCATGCATGCGTCCATGGGCGTGGTGTGTCCCCACTGTCAGCCTCTCATGTACAGTCATCTTCCGACGACTCTCGGTTGTTGACCATGTTGACCACACCGTGCCGAGTGCACCCAGACTGGAACGACCCAGAGATGGGGAAGACGGGGCGGTGGAGTCGCAGATGGAGAGAAGTGGGAAACTTCACTGGTTCGGGTGCGCCGCAGCACAGCCACGGTGCCGCCCACGGGAGGCAGGAGCAAGAACAAAGGTTGAAGAAGGAGCACGGTTGTTAGATTAACATCCAGCGGTCCAGCTGCTAGAATCATTTTTTGATTAAGTTGACAAAGCCGTGCGTACACGTCCTCTTAGTAGGCCCACAAGTCAGTCACCAAATCGGCGGGTCCCGGTATCAGCAGGATGAATAATTTTTTTGGCAAAACAAGGAGGCACTTCCTTCCGTGCGAAGATACAGCCGGCGGGTCCCAGCTGTCATGTGGAGGAAACATTTTTTTCAGCCTAATAAGGAGGAACATTCCTTGCGTGCGACCATGGACCTCGTGGGTCCCAGCCGTCAGGCTCTCCATGTACAGTCCTCTTCCGATGACTCTCGTTTGTTGACCACCCCGCACCGAACACAGCGAGGCGGTGGACGACGGCGAGGCCCCGGACAGGAACGACTCGGAGATGGGAAAACGCGGCAGTGGAGTCGCAGATTGAGAGGAGGAGAAGGGTTATAGCTGGTTCTGTTGCGGCATGGGGTTGTAGTCTGTGGAGAATAATAGGAGGTGTCGAGGGGTGGAGGGATAGCCTGGCTGGCGGTGGGGTAGCGCTTCGCAGCGATGCGTGCTAAGTAGAGCCGCTCGCCGCCGGAGGCCGGACCAGGCGGTCCCGGCGATGCTGGAGGAAGAAGACGAGAGATTGAAGGTGCAATCCGGCCGTTGGATATAAATCCAATGGCTGTGGATGACACAATCATTTGTTGACCAAGTTGACAACGCCCTGCGTAGGCTTCGACCTATTGGCCCACATGCCAGCCTACAAAAATGTGGCATATATTTAACCCATGTTTTCTAGAATGTACAGTCCATTTGCTGGGCTAGGTGAACAAATAATTTCGCATCAATCAGGCCCATTTATATTTTCTAAGAAATCCCAGCCCATTTGCACTTCCTTGAAATACACGTATTAGGTGGGCTCGTTATATATATAATGTTATGTTAGAAGGAGCAATTAATATCAAAGAATAAACCGGAGAGGCTCATTTTTTATATATATAATTAAGAAATTAGCGAGTTATTGCTCAAAATAAAAATGAGCGTGTTATTATTAAATTGGTCCTTCAAAATCTTCGCAAGCTTTTGTACACAATCACTGGGATTTTCCTTGCATGTGAGTCAAAAACAACCAGGATTTTCCGTTAAACATTTACTTTTATAAGTTAATAACACGTGGGATGTTTTTATAATGTATATATAAGTCTCTATAAAATATACGATAATAGTAATAATATAAATATATATAATGTGGTTAGAAGGAAAACATAAATTGGACACAACATTACTTTTATAAGAGACCTGCGTTTTCTACCCCACAGAGGCATACTAACAAGTTCACACACAAATACAATGTAAAAGGTAAACATTCATATCAAACTCAGGTTCACAGGACACATTCATATTCATAGCCAACGTTCACTATCAACAATTCAAAAGATTCATATATACACAAGCTCAAAGCATATCTATGCATCCAAATGATTGATAGATCACACGACAATATTCATACATAATTCACAAAAGATTCAGATATACACATGTTCAAGTATGTTTATGCATCCAAATGATTGAGATCACAGCCAATATGATCCATGGACGAACTTTAATTACCTAGGTACTTGGTGGTAAATGGTGTTCAATCGGAGGTACTTCTTGCTAAAATTAGTTCTTGTACGAGTAAAATTTCGAGTACATAAGAGGCAACACAGACAATCTGAACTTTGCTTGTAGGTTTATCCTCAAATAGTGGCCTCGTGCCGAGGGAGGTTTGAGCAACTTGGCCACTACTTTCATCCAACTAGTTTACTGGCTCATCTTGGTCCTGTATCTCGCCAAAATTCTACATTACAGATGAGAAAGGAGGCGGTTGAGAAAATGAACCACCCAATTTTTTGTGTGCAGTTCAACTGAAATGGAGCATCCTTGGCGTGAAGACTGATTAAGTGCCAGATGAATATACGCGTCAACCAACTTTTCTGGAATCTTTAGACTCCATGCCATGTAGTTCGCTACCATATGTGTCGATAACCAAAAGGCACAAGTTGGGACCAAAGACTGGACTGCGTTTTTCTGGGCTATGCACCAAGCAATATTTTTGGCGTTCACTCTCCTAATACTTGGAGTTTGATAATTGGTTGACGCCGGTTGATACTCGAATGAATATAGGCACTTCTTGTCAACATCGATGCTTGTATGAGTGAACTTTGGAGTACATAGCAGCAGCATAAGTACCTGTCCATCTGATCATTTTGTGCAGTTCTACTGAAATCACCCGATGTAATGATTTGCTCATGAGTTCGGGCTCCAAATTACTCCTTTATGAAATCGGCAAATAGTAGCACAATACCAAATTACCGATACATATGACAGGCACAATAATCAGGATAAAGACCAGTACCAACTTTGTGTGAGGTAGCATATCAATTACTATTTCCTTTATTGGAAGCGAGATAAATAGCGATCGATGACAAAGGAAGAAAGCAAGCGGAGATTAGCGGTGACGAGGAAAGGACGAAGTTGTCGAGGCAATGAAGCACCCAAAGTTTTTGTGCAGTTCCACCAAAATCGAGCATCCTGTTGGCACATATATTGAGAGAGTGAGATTACTGTAATAGTGGGACTAGTTGATGAAACATACACTAACAAATAGAAGCACCCTCATTATCTTAATGGGTAAAGTTAGCAACATAGTAGTCTTGCTTAAAGAGAGTTATTAGTTTATTTAATCAGTGCCAATTAGCTCAACTCAACACTCAAAGCATTGCCATTTATCATAGGTTGCAAAACTTAAAAGTGCAAAGATAAAGGAGTTTCTCATGACAGTAGCACGATACAAATAGAGATGACAGCAAAATAATATGGATGAAGGCCTTAGACCCGTACCAACCTAAGAAAAAAAGCTTATTCATGTAGTCCCATAAGAGATGATAAAGCACTCACTGGAATCACACAATAGTATATATTTTTGTGCACTTCAAATGTATGGTTGAAATCACTCTTGTTTACCAGTGCTAAGATTATATCGAAAGATTATCAAGAACTTCCAGCAGAGTTACAACACTCGCTGGGATACAATTCATTGTATTGTCTTGTGTAGTTCCACTAAAATGTATGATTGGCACAACATGATCCCTGTTTGCACAAGTAGGAACAAGGTGAAACCTTCATTAGCTTAGTGAGAAAGGATAGGAAGACATTAGCATATTACTCAAACAGTAGCATCAAATTCATGATGGACAATACGCAAAACATTGCCTCATTGAACCAATGGCAATAAATTGACATGCAAAACAGTAGCACTATTATGTCATGACACTAATAATATTCCCTCCCTGCTCCACCACATGATTCACCTCCATAGACAAACATTCACACGTCCATGATTCAGCATAGGGTCCTACTAAAGATTTGTTTAACTCCAACAGGAAAATTAGGCAGTAATAAATTAGTGGCACTTAAGTACTCCTAATTAATTAAGTGAGACAACAGAAGTGGAAGGGCTCCTGGAGGATCGTCTCACATGTAAGGTAGTCGTTGCCGGAGCCCTTGAATGGCCTCGACTGAGGCCTCTGGCTTCAGCAAGATCACCTTGGCACTGTTTATTCTTCTTCTTCCTCCTCTTCATGCTCTGTTTCTCTTTCTCCTCACTAGTTGGTGAAACCAAGTACATGATTGGCCTTCTAATTCAGAATTGGTTTTGTCAGTGAGGGAGTACAAGTGTACTAGTAAAAACAACATTATTTTCTCATGGCAGTCGGAAAATAGAGATGAACACATGCATTAAATATCATTCTTACCTAAAGGAAGGTTATGGCGCCAATATGGATGATGAGGATTGAAACACATATCTCCCTTTGTGTAGTTCCACCAAAATGAACCAACTGTTCCATTCTGACATTCCAGTTAAACAACACAAAAGTCACTTCTTTTAAGAAGAGTTTTGTGTAGTGCACCAAAAGGTCACAACAGCAACCAGGTGAATTGGATATCCCTGTTTGCATAAAAAGGCACAGAGGAAACAGTCAGAGTCTCAAACAATTACAGGCAAAAACATTTGGCTAAACTTGTCAGAGTCTCAAACAATTACAGGCAAAAATAGTGGCATGGCTTCATTTTTACCAGGGACATTATATTAAGAACAGCTAAGGCTGCGTTCGGTTCACAGGTTTGGTGCAGGATTTTTGTAGGAACACAATTCCTACGGTATTCTTTCCCTTCCAATCGTCCGGAACACGGGAAAGGTGAATAATGTTTCACAGGAAAGCTGGTCTGGTAGTACTGATTCCATAGGATTAGAAACATCCACGCGCTGCTCATTTTTTGAGCGAAGCCCGAGGCAAAGCGCCGCTGCCATGCGTTAGACAAAGTTGATGTCTGTGTTTGCGGAATAAAAAATCAACCTATGTGTGGTACGTGAGGCGAGGACAAGAGTAGTCACTATGCAGCTGAATAAACAAATAGCATCTCATACTGCCAAGCATGCTACTCTAAAAAAACAAATCTGTACATTTTGTAGTCCATCCGAACACATTCTCTTGAGAGTTTCCTCCGGTTCGCTGTTTCATAGTTTTATACCTACATTCCTTTCCTATTCCTCTATTTTCATCAAGATCTATGTTTTCTGCCCCTTTATTCCGACCGGAGCCTAAATATTTGGTATAAGGGCATGGGGGTGGGCGCACCAGTGAAGACAAGCACCATGTACGTAAACAGGGGCATAAAGTGGTGATTCATAGTTTGTTACCCCAAGAAACAAACATCCAAGAAACATATCTGGGTTGGTCCCATTTTTGTTCACTCTAGCCACCTACTCCTATGTGTGGATAGCAAATCTAGTCCTGGTCATACCACTGTGTACAGCGTTACCCCTATATTTCCCTTTTCGACCAAGAGACCGGTTGGATGACCAATCTGTACTACTTTCACCCCCTTTCCTTCCTGTTTGTACCAAGTCCAATGTACATACTAAATTCCCCACCCCCACTTTATTTCTTGTTTGAACCAAGTACTCCCTCCGTCCGGAATTACTTGTCATCAAAATGGATGTGTCTAGAACTAAAATACATATAGATGCATCCATTTCAATGACAAGTATTTTGCATCATGCTTTTATATCGCTAATTATTGCATTATGGGCTGTTATTACACGTTTATGTCACAATACTTATGCCTATTCTCTCTTATTTTACAAGGTTTACATAAGGAGGGAGAATGCCGGCAGCTGGAATTCTGGGCTGGAAAAGGAGAAAATATTAGAGACCTATTCTGCACAACTCCAAAAGTCCTGAAACTCCACGGAATATCTTACAAAAAATAATAAAAAATCCTTGCCAAAGATGAAGGCCAGGGGGCCCACACCCTGTCCATGAGGGTGGGGGCGCGCCCTACCCCCCTAGGCGCGCCCCCTATCTCATGGGCCCCCTGGTGGCCCTCCGAAGCTCATCTTCTTCTATATGAGGTTTTTCGTCGAGAAAAAAATCAGAAGCAACCTTTCGGGACGAAACTCCGCCGCCACGAGGCGGAACCTTGGCGGAACCAATCTAGGGCTCCGGCAGAGCTGTTCTGCCGGGGGCACTTCCCTCCGGGAGGGGGAAATCATCGCCATCATCATCACCAATGCTCCTCTCATCGAGGGAGGGCAATCTCCATCAACATCTTCACCAGCACCATCTCCTCTCAAAACCCTAGTTCATCTCTTGTATCCAATTCTTGTCTCCAAGTCCGGGATTGGTACTAGTAGGTTGCTAGTAGTGTTGATTACTCCTTGTAGTTGATGCTAGTTGGTTTATTTGGTGGAAGATCATATGTTCAGATCCTTTATGCATATTAATACCCCTTTGATTATGAACATGAATATGCTTTGTGAGTAGTTACGTTTGTTCCTGAGGACATGGGAGAAGTCTTGCTATTAGTAGTCATGTGAATTTGATATTCGTTCAATATTTTGATGAGATGTATGTTGTCTATCCTCTAGTGGTGTTATGTGAACGTCTACTACATAACACTTCACCATTATTTGGGCCTAGAGGAAGGCATTGGGAAGTAATAAGTAGATGATGGGTTGCTAGAGTGACAGAAGCTTAAACCCTAGTTTATGCGTTGCTTCGTAAGGGGCTGATTTGGATCCATATGTTTCATGCTATGGTTAGGTTTACCTTAATACTTTTGTTGTAGTTGCGGATGCTTGCAATAGAGGTTAATCATAAGTGGGATGTTTGTTCAAGTAAGAACAACACCCAAGCACTGGTCCACCCACATATCAAATTATCAAAGTACCGAACGCGAATCATATGAACGTGATGAAAACTAGCTTGACGATATTCCCATGTGTCCTCGGGAGCGCTTTTCCCATTATAAGAGTTGTCCAGGCTTGTCCTTTGCTACAAAAAGGATTGGGCCACCTTGCTGCACTTTATTTACTTTTGTTACTTGTTGCTCGTTACAAATTATCTTATCACAAAACTATCTGTTACCACTTATTTCAGTACTTGCAGAGAATACCTTGCTGAAAACCGCTTATCATTTCCTTCTACTCCTCGTTGGGTTCGACACTCTTAGTTATTGAATGGACTAGGATAGATCCCCTATACTTGTGGGTCATCAAGACTCTTTTCTGGCGCCGTTGTCGGGGAGTGAAGCGCCTTTGGTTGGTGGAATTTGGTAAGGAAAAATTTATATAGTGTGCTGAAATTTACTATCACTTGTTACTATGGAAAGTAATCCTCTGAGGGGCTTGTTAGGGTATCTTCACCCGACCAGAGAGAAAAGAGTTGCTCCTCAACCTAATGAACCTACTGAAAATGAATATGAAAATATTCCTTTGAATTTCCTTCGGTATGATGGAAAACTGCTAGCTAATCCTTTTGTAGGAGATGGAACAAAGCATCCTAATGAGCACCTAATATATGTGGATGAAGTTTGTGGACTATTTAAGCTTGCAGGTATACCCGATGATGTTGTTAAGAAGAAGGTCTTCCCTTTATCTTTGAAGGGAGATGCATTGACATGGTATAGGCTATGTGATGATACGAGATCATGGAACTACAAAAGATTGAAATTGGAATTTCATCAAAAATATTATCCTATGCATCTAGTTCGTCGTGATTGCAACTATATATATAATTTTTGGCCTCGCGAAGGAGAAAGCATCGCTCATGCTTGGGGGAGGCTTAAATCAATGTTATATTCATGCCCCAATCATGAGCTCTCGATAGAAATAATTATTCAAAGTTTTTATGCTCGGCTTTCTCATAATAATCAAACCATGCTCGATACTTCTTGTGCTGGCTCTTTTATGATGAAGACTATTGAATTCAGATGGAATTTATTGGATCGAATTAAACGCAACTCTGAAGATTGGGACCTCGACGAAGGTAAGGAGTCAGGTATGACACCTAAGTTTGATTGTGTTAAATCTTTTATGGATACCGATATTTTCCGTAAGTTTAGCACTAAATATGGACTTGACTCTGATATAGTAGCTTCTTTCTGTGAATCTTTTGCTACTTATGTTGATCTCCCTAAGGAGAAGTGGTTTAAATATCATCCTCCCATAGAAGTAAAAGTAGCTGCACCTATTAAAGTTGAAGAAAAGACTGTCACTTATAATGATCCTATTGTTCCTACCTCTTATGTTGAGAAACCACCTTTCCCTGTTAGAATAAGGGTTCATGCTAAAGCTTCAATTGTGGTTCGTAAAAGCAATATTATAACTTATACACCTCCTGAGCAAGTCAAAGTAGAACCTAATATTGCTATTGTTAAAGATCTCTTGTCTGATAATATTGATGGGCATGTTATTCAATTCTGTGGTGAATCTGCTAGAATTGCTAAACCTGGCGCTAAAGATAAACATAGACCTGTGGTAGGCGTGCCTGTTATTTCTGTTAAAATAGGAGATCATTGTTATCATGGCTTATGTGATATGCGTGCTAGTGCTAGTGTTATACCTATTACCTTGTATGAAGAAATTAAGCATGAAATTGCACCCGATGAGATAGAAGATATTGATGTTACAATTAAACTTGCCAATAGAGATACCATATCGCCAGTGGGAATTGTTAGAGATGTTGATGTCTTGTGTGGGAAAACTAAATATCATGCTGATTTTCTTGTTCTTGGTTCCCCACAAGATAGCTTTTGCCCAATTATATTTGGTAGACCCTTCTTGAACACTGTTAATGCTAAGATAGACTGCAAAAAGAATGTTGTTACTATTGGCTTGGATGATATGATTCATGAGTTTAATTTCTCTAAATTTAGTAAACAACACCGTGAAGAGGAATTGCTTAGTAAGGATGAATTATTGGTCTTGCTTCTATTGCCGTACCTCCTAGTGATCCTCTAGAACATTATTTGCTAGACCATGAAAATGATATGTTTATGAATGAAAGAAGGGAAATAGATGAAGTATTCTTTAAACAGGAACCTATTCTGAAACATGATTTGCCTGTTGAAACCCTAGGGGATCCTCCTCCACCCAAGGGTGATCCCGTGTTTGAGCTTAAACCGTTGCCTGATAATCTTAAATATGCTTATCTTGATGAAAAGAAAATATATCCTGTTATTATTAGTGCTAACCTTTCAGAGCATGAAGAAGAGAGATTATTGAAAACTCTGAAGAAGCACCGTGCTGCTATTGGATATACTCTTGATGATCTTAAGGGCATTAGTCCCACTCTATGTAAACATAAAATAAATTTGGAAGAAGATGCCAAACCGGTTCGTGATCATCAGGCTTAATCCTAAGATGAAAAAGTGGTAATAAAAGAAATACTAAAGCTTCTGGAGGCAGGTATAGTTTATCCCGTTGCTGATAGTCAGTGGGTAAGTCCTGTTCATTGTGTACCTAAGAAGGGAGGTGTTACTGTTGTTCCTAATGATAAATATGAATTGATCCCGCAAAGAATTATTACAGGTTATAGGATGGTAATTGATTTCCGCAAATTGAATAAAGCTACTAAGAAAGATCATTACCCCTTACCTTTTATTGATCAATTGCTAGAAAGATTATGCAAACATACACATTATTGCTTCCTAGATGGTTATTCTGGTTTCTCGCAAATACTTGTGTCGGCTAATGATCAATCAAAGACTACGTTTACATGCCCTTGTGGTACTTTTGCTTACAGACGTATGCCCATTGGTTTATGTAATGTACCTGCTACCTTTCAAAGATGCATGATGGCTATATTCTCTGATTTTTGTGAAAATATTTGTGAGGTTTTCATGGACTGACTTTTCCGTCTATGGATCCTCTTTTGATGATTGCTTAAGCAATCTTGATCGAGTTTTGCAGAGATGTGAAGAAACTAATCTTGTCTTGAATTGGGAAAAGTGCCACTTTATGGTTAATGAAGGTATTGTCTTGGGGCATAAAGTTTCTGAAAGAGGTATTGAAGTTGATAAAGCCAAAGTTGATGCTATTGAAAAGATGCCATGTCCCAAGGACATCAAAGGTATAAGAAGTTTCCTTGGTCACACCGGATTTTATAGGAGGTTCATTAAGTACTTCTCAAAAATTTCTCGGCCTCTGACTAATTTATTACAAAAAGATATACCATTTGTCTTTGATGATGATTGTGTTGAAGCATTTGAAATACTTAAGAAAGCATTGATCTCTGCACCTATTGTTCAGCCACCTGATTGGATTTTACCCTTTGAAATTATGTGTGATGCTAGTGATTATGCTGTAGGTGCTGTTCTAGGGATAGAGTTGATAAGAAATTAAATGTTATCCATTATGCTAGTAAGACTCTAGACAATGCTCAAAAAAACTATGCTACTACTGAAAAAGAATTCTTAGCAGTTGTATTTGCTTGTGATAAGTTTAGACCTTATATTGTTGATTCTAAAGTAACTATTCACACTGATCATGTTGCTATTAAATATATGATGGAAAAGAAAGATGCTAAACCTAGACTTATTAGATGGCTTCTCTTGCTACAAGAATTTGATTTGCATATTGTTGATAGAAAGGGAGCTGAGAACCCCGTTGCAGACAACTTATCTAGGTTAGAAAATGTTCTTGATGACCCACTACCTATTGATGATAGCTTTCCTGATGAACAATAAAATTTCATAAGTACTTCTCGTAGTACTCCATGGTATGCTGATTATGCTAATTACATTGTTGCTAAATTTATACCACCTAGTTTCACATACCAGCAAAAGAAAAAGTTTTTCTATGATTTGAGACATTACTTTTGGGATGACCCACATCATTATAAAGAAGGAGTAGATGGTGTTATTAGACGTTGTGTACCTGAGCATGAACAGGAACAGATCCTACGCAAGTGTCACTCCGAAGCTTATGGAGGACACCACGCTGGAGACAGAACTGCACATAAGGTATTGCAACCTGGTTTTTATTGGCCTAGTCTCTTCAAGGATGCCCGTAAGTTTGTTTTGTCTTGTGATGAATGTCAAAGAATTGGTAATATTAGTATACGTCAAGAAATGCCTATGAATTATTCACTGGTTATTGAACCATTTGATGTTTGGGGCTTTGATTATATGGGACCTTTTCCTGCCTCTAATGGATATACACATATTTTAGTTGCTGTTGATTACGTTACTAAGTGGGTAGAAGCTATTCCAACTAGTAGTGTTGATCATAGCACCTCTATTAAAATGCTTAAAGAAGTTATTTTTCCGAGGTTTGGAGTCCCTAGATATTTAATGACTGATGGTGGTTCACATTTTATTCATGGTGCTTTCCGTAAAATGCTTTCTAAATATGATGTTAATCATAGAATTGCATCTCCATATCACCCACAGTCTAGTGGTCAAATAGAACTGAGTAATAGAGAGCTCAAATTAATTTTGCAAAAGACTGTCAATAGGTCTAGAAAGAATTGGTCCAAGAAACTTGATGATGCATTATGGGCCTATAGAACTGCATATAAAAATCCTATGGGTATGTCTCCGTATAAAATGGTTTATGGAAAAGCATGTCACTTACCTCTCGAACTAGAGCATAAGGCTTATTGGCCTACTAAAGAGCTCAACTATGATTTCAAACTTGCCGGTGAGAAGAGGTTATTTGATATTAGCTCACTTGATGAATGGAGAACCCAAGCCTATGAAAATGCCAAGTTGTTTAAAGAAAAAGTTAAAAGATGGCATGACAAAAGGATACAAAAGCGTGAGTTCAATGTAGGTGATTATGTATTGCTATACAACTCTCGTTTAAGATTTTTTGTAGGAAAACTTCTCTCTAAATGGGAAGGCCCTTATGTTATCGAGGAGGTCTATCGTTCCGGTGCCATAAAAATCAATAATTTTGAAGACACAAATCCGAAGGTGGCAAACGGTCAAAGAATCAAACACTATATCTCAGGTAACCCTATAAATGTTGAAACCAATGATATTGAAACCGTAACCCCGGAGGAATACATAAGGGACACTTTTCGGAACGTTTCATACTCCGAAAAGGAGTAGGTATGTGGTACGGTAAGTAAACTGACTCCAAAACAATTTTTAAGGCAATATTTCTCCGTTTTGGAATATTTAGAAAAATAGAAAAATAAGTAGCAGTCCGGGAAGGACACGAGGGCTCCACGAGGGTGGAGGGCGCGCCCTACCCCCTGGGTGCGCCCCCTACCTCGTGGGCGCCTCGTTTGTGCCTTCCGGACTCCGTTTTCTTGCACAATACGTATTTTGGTCGGTTAAAATTCATTATATATTCTCCCGGAGGTTTTGACTCCCGTATCATGCAAATGTCCTCTGTTTTTGTTTCAAGCTGTCCTACTGCAGGTTAGATCAACATGTCGCCTCAAGATTCAGAGGAGGATTGCCTAGTTTCTTACCGGCCTTTAGATAAAAACATATTCAAGGATACCTATCCATATATATGGTACCCCGATGAGGAAGATGAAGATGAACCAGTTCCCCCTCGCTTCAAGCAAGAAAGCAAAGAGGCATTATGCAAAAGGATAATAAAGCTTGAGATCGAGAATGATGAGTTGAGGATTGATAATTTCACCCTCAGACGCAAGTTGGAGAAAGAGAAGGACAAGCCCGCATCATCAACAACAACTCCACCTTCTTCACCAGCAAAGGAGACATAATCACATGGGTATGGGCACTCCCCTTGGCAACTGCCAAGCTTGGGGGAGTTGCCCCGGTATCGTATCACAATCACAACTCCTATCTTTACCGTTTTTATTAGTTCGATCCTATTAGTAGTATCTTGATCTAGTAGAATAAAGTTTATGGCATGACCTAGTTTTGAGTTTTTCTTTATGATCTCTCTATGTAATCGAGTTCGTGAGCTATATAATGAAGATTAGTGTTGAGTCAAGGGCTTGATTGTTTTGCCATGATCTTGAGTGAATAAAAGAAAAGAAGAAAAAGAATAAAAAGAAACAAAGAGTTCATATTGATCTTATTGAGAGTAATGACTTCACATAGAAAGAGTATGATGATTGAAAGTTGTTGGGAGTTGGCAAACATAGTTTTGGTCATCGTTGCAATTAATAGGAAGTAATAAGGAAAGAGAGGTTTCACATATAGATATCTGTAACTAACGCAAACGTCTGCAACTCCAAAAAATCATAAAAAATAGGACGGCCTAGGCAATTTGTTTATTGATCATCAGCAATTGGAATCACTATTTTATCACGTTCTGGTGATTTTTAACAATTGTTTTCGTGAACAGAAAGTTTCTGGAAATTACAGCAAGATCAAATAACTATCATCCAAGAAGATCCTATAGGTTTAACATGGCACAAACATTAATTAAAACATAAAAACACATCTAACCAGAGGCTAGATCAAAGATTTATTCCTAAATAGAAGCAAAAGCAAAAAAATAAAAATAAAATTGGGTTGCCTCCCAACAAGCGCTATCGTTTAACGCCCCTAGCTAGGCATAAAAGCAAAGATAGATCTAGGTATTGCCATCTTTGGTTTTAGGGAAGAAGAGAGCAAACTTGCTATCTATGGAATTAATCTTTCTATTTTGACAAACTACATGGCCACTAATGGTAGAGGAAATATTAAGTATGCTGCGGAAATTGGCATCTAGGCTAGCTTTTATCTCTTTGATAGATTCGTTAATGGGATGCCCAAATATAGTTTTCATATTTTCATAGGTATCTATGGGGTCCCCTTCAAGAAACCCCTCTTCAGAAATAGAATCCAAGACTTGTTTGAACGACGCGGGCAACCCAACATAAAAGCTTTTCAGGTAAACCTCAATTTGGTATTGAGGTACATAGCTAGCACGGATCTTTAATAGCCTATCCCAAGCATCTTTCAAAGATTCATCAAGTAAATAGCGAAATATTCTAGAATCTTCTTCATCAAAATTGCTAAGGTTTTCATTGATAAATCCAGCAGGTTTTTCCATATTTTTATTCATGAGTTTAGATAAGATAGTGGGATTGTCTAAAGCACTAGAACTCGGGAGAGAACCCCCAAATCTTTTTGGTTCTAACATGGCGAGGGAAAAGTGAGCGAAAAGAGGCAAACGGAAAAGAGAGGGCGAATAAAATGGCAAGGGTGAAGTGGGGGAGAGAAAAATGAGAGGCAAATGGCAAATAATGTAATGCGGGAGATAAGGGATTGTGATAGGTACTTGGTATGTTGACTTTTGCGTAGACTCCCCGGCAACGGCGCCAGAAATTCTTCTTGCTACCTGTTGAGCACTGCGTTGGATTTCCTTGAAGAGGAAAGGTGATGCAGCACAGTAGCGTAAGTATTTCCCTCAGTTTTTTAGAACCAAGGTATCAATCCAAAGAGGAGGCTGCGCATGAGTCCCTCGTGACCTGCACAAAGCAAATAACTCCTCGCAACCAACGCGATAAGGGGTTGTCAATCCTTCACGATCACTTACGAGAGTGAGATCTGATAGATATGATAGGATAATATTTTTGGTATTTTTGTGATAAAGATGCAAAGTAAAATAAAAGCAAAGTAAAAAGCAAAGGAAATAAATAAGTGTTGGAAGATTAATATGATGAAGATAGACCCGGGGGCCATAGATTTCACTAGTGGCTTCTCTCAAGAGCATAAGTATTTTACGGTGGGTGAACGAATTACTGTTGAGCAATTGACAGAACTGAGCATAGTTGTGAGAGTATCTAGGTATGATAATGTATATAGGCATCACATCCGAGACAAGTAGACCGACTCCTGCCTGCATCTACTACTATTACTCCACTCATCGACCGCTATCCAAAGATGCATCTAGAGTATTAAGTTCAAGAAAACAGAGTAACGCCTTAAGCAAGATGACATGATGTAGAGGATAAATTCATGCAATATGATAAAACCCCATCTTGTTATCCTCGATGGCAACAATACAATAAGTACCTTGCTGCCCCTCATCTTTGGGAAAGGACACCGCAAGATTGAACCCAAAGCTAAGCACTTCTCCCATTGCAAGAAAAACCAATCTAGTAGGCCAAACCAAACTGATAATTTGAAGAGACTTGCAAAGATAACCAATCATACATAAAAGAATTCAGAGAAGATTCAAATATTGTTCATAGATAATCTTGATCATAAACCCACAATTCATCGGTCTCAACAAACACACCGCAAAAAGAAGATTACATCGAATAGATCTCCACGAGAGAGGGGAGAACATTGTATTGAGATCCAAAAAGAGAGAAGAAGCCTTCTAGCTACTAACTATGGACCCAAGGTCTGAAGTAAACTACTCACACTTCATCGAGAGGCTATGGTGATGACGAGAAGCCCTCCGTGATGGGTGCCCCTCCCGCGGAGCTCCTAACAGCCCCAAGATGGGATCTCGTGGGTACAGAAGGTTGCGGCGGTGGAATTAGGTTTTTGGCTCCGTGATCTCGATCGCTTTGGGGTGCGAGGTATATATAGGAGGAAGGAGTACGTCGGTGGAGCAACAGGGGCCCACGAGGGTGGAGGGCGGGCCCCCTTCCTTATGCCTTCCTCTTTCGTTTCTTGACGTAGGGTCCAAGTCTCCTGGATCATGTTCGGTGAGAAAATCACGTTCCCGAAGGTTTCGTTCCGTTTGGACTCCGTTTGATATTTCGTTTCTTCGAAACTCTGATATTGGCAAAAACCAGCAATTCTGGGCTGGGCCTCCGGTTAATAGCTTAGTCCCAAAAATAATATAAAAGTGGATAATAAAGCCCAATATTGTCCAAAATAGTAGATAATACAGCATGGAGCAATCAAAAATTATAGATACGTTGGAGACGTATCAGCTGGCAATGTAACACAAGAGAGTAATGAACAGAATAATGCTATCACTACATGCATATATGGCTGGTGGAGGCTGTATGGTTAATATGTTTTGCGGAAACCCAACTTTTCCCTACAACAAAGGAATAAATTTTATTTAACTATAATGGTGATTGTTAAACATTGAGAAGGTTCACCCAACTCAATCCCAATTAAGCATCATCATCAAACCCAATCAAATTATATTAAGAGTGATGAGATCCACATGATAATCCAAGAACTGGATACTCAAGATGTCCATAACCGGGGACACGGCTAACCATGATTAGTTTGTACACTCTACAGAGGTTTGCGCACTTTTCCCCACAAGACCCGATCTCCTCCGTTGGATTTCTCGCACTACATGATGTTTGAGAAACGGATGACCGAGACACAGTCTTTCTGAAGAGGTCCCCTTGACCGATAGATAGGCCTGTACACCTACAATCCCCTACATCTGCTAGCCCATCATGGAAAGGTTTCCCACAACTTACTCAACTATGCCAGAGCCCATATGTCAGGACCCCGACTCCAAGTCACATCGATCTAGCCGGTAACACCTCATATCACTTTGCGGCCTCACGCAGGGTATTCCCACGGGTGTCGCCTTACCATGGCCCGGGACCGTTTGCGCCTTTTGGCTCACGTATATGATGGTGTTGCTAGCATCCACATGACAAAGAACCCGGGCCGACATGGCTAGTCGTGAACCCAAAGTGGCACTAACCCATGGGGACAGGCATACAGGAATCACATCGAGCATGTCGGTCATCAACGTGAATCGGGCTGTAGCACTGGCTAACAGGACTCCGTAACCCGGCTGTAGCAAGCTAGGCAGGACTCGGATGTCACCGCGTGACATTTCCCGAAGGCGAGTACACAGAATAAAGTGAAACACATGCCGGCCAGCCAAGTGTCCAGAGTAGTAGTGTTGGGCTAGCAGGACTCCGGTAACCCGGGCTGCAGCGGACTACTATCGCTCAGGAAGCACTAGACTACATTTCCCCATATGAGAGGTTGCCAAGGATAAACAACTAGATTGTCGGATCCCACTCATACAAAGCATTTCAATCATACACACAATATGCCCGATATGAGTACATACAACATGGCATCACAACAAAACTCTACAACTCAAACTACTTCATTTAAAAGGCTTCGAGGAGCCATACATAACATGTTCATACAGATAGGGGTCACATGACCCGACACTCAAGTCATACAAACATACAAGCACATGCGGAAGCAAACTAGTCTGAGTACAGACACTAAAAAGAAAGAAAGCTTGACGAAGCCCTTCTATCCACATCGGCCCTTCACAAGTCTTGGACCACCACCTGGGTGGCTAGTCACTCGTCGACATTAAGGTCTATGTAAAACCCATCGGAGGGGGCGGTGTTGTCGTCTGAAAACATTAATTAAAGCAACATGAGTACGGAGGTACTCAGCAAGTCTTACAAAGAATCCTACTATACATGCACATTCTCAAGAAGGTAGTGGAGTTATTGCAGCAAGCCAGCTTTGACTCTTGGCTAAGCTATCCTATGTGACACCACTTGGAAAGCATTTGTCGCACACGAGTCCACTAATCACCAACACAATACTCCTTCGTGGATCCTCTCTCGTCAACCTATGAGAGGGCCATCTGCGGTACTCACACTTATCTTGAGGCTTTTAGTAGTATCCATTTACTTGTCTATGAACTGTATAGGTGACCAAGTAGTCCTTTACCGCGGACGTGGCTATTCGAATAGTTTTATACCCTGCAGGGGTGTACTTCTTCACACCCGCTCTCACCACTTATCGCCGCTACACGTGTACTCGGCAACCTTCAAGCGGAAGCCCAACGAGGGTGTCGGCCACGACCTGACTAAACACACGAGTCCCTAGTCCAGGTTTATCGCCTATTCGGTTCCATCCGAGGAGTCCGCCGAGGTTTCCACTAACGGCCCCGAGCGATGTGTGCAGGGTTCCCGAGACACCAAACGGGCGAATCGGTACACCGTACACGTGCCTACCGCAACAAAGCCCACCCCTAAGGTCACGCTGCGTGCCCCAAAGATACTACAAACACCGTAAACTACTTTGCAACTCCCGGACAGAGGACAAGAGTGGTTAATAAGTCGACAGGGTCCATTGGTTTCGGGCCCAATGCATGGTAGTAGCTGAATCTTAAATCACACACACAGATCTCAGTTCTTAAGGACGGACTCAATGAAACAACCCACCATGTACTCCTACATGGCCTCTCATCGATACCTTTACCAAATCATGTTCAACTCTTCACTCTCGTTACCGACACAACCTTTCACTCTAGTTCATCATCCCGATGAGCCAGACCTGACACAACTCTAAGCATAACAAGCATAGCATGGTAGGAAACACAAATATGGCTCAATCAACTCCTACACATGCTAGTGGGTTTCATCTAGTTACTGTGGCAATGACAGGTCATGCAAAGGAAGTGGGTTCAACTACCGTAACACACAGCAGTTTGAATCGCGTTGTCTTAATGCGATAAACAAGAGCGAAGCGAGAACATGGGTTTGTATCGAATGATCAATGGGTTGCTTGCTCGATGTAGTGGTAGTAGGTTACTACCCTTCAGACGGATATTCGGGGTTATCCTCGGAGGCAGAACCTACCACGAAAGACACACCGAACATAATCAACACATGACGATATGCAAGAATATGATGCATGCTATAACATGGCAATATGAATGTGTCTTGGCCTAATGCAAGCTAGAACAGAAAGGAATGAACTCATTTGAATCAAAGATTCAAATGTTAGTTCATTTAACATAGCCATATTAGTGCATTACCTTATTTTGCTTAAACAGCAAGGTTAACTTGTTCTGTCATGCATGAAACTACTACCAATGGATAGATTGAATTTTTCTAATCAAAATTCATATATAAATCTTTGCATTTGGAGTTACATATTAATTTCTATGAATTTTTGAAGTTTGCAACAATTTCTGGAATTTTCTATATAAAAAATAAATCCAGAAATTATTTATTGCGTCAGCAGTGCGTCAGGGTGACGTCAGTGGTCAAAGGGGACGTCCAGGTCAACCTGACTAGTGGGTCCCGCGTGTCAGCAGTTATTTAAACTAACTAAATTTAGTTAGAACTAATCTGAGTTAATTAGTAGAGGGGGGCCCCACTTGTCATAGACTCAGGGAAGTCAACCTGGGCCCACCCATTCAAAGTCAAAGGTCAAACACGCCGGCGTTTAGCCGCCGGCGCGGCCAGACGCGGCGGTGAGAGTGCATTAGTGCGTTTCGGCGACCAAATGAGCGGCGGAGGGCATCTACGCGTAGCTGGGAGCAAGCCGCAGCGTTTGGTGGTGGTGGTTGAGCTCGGGGTGGCCGGGAACGTCGCCGGCGACAACCTTGGCGGTCGCCGGAGTCGGGTGAAGATGGACCCGAGGCTACGGGCACGGCGAGGCACGTGGTGAGGTGCGTTGGACTCCTCGCGATGCGGTGAGTGTGTTGGACACGGTGGTGTGGCCGGTGGTTGGCCAGAGACACGTCGGCGACGAGCTCGGCGGTGGTGCATGCGGTGAAGCTTCATGCAGTCGATGCAGGGCTCGAGAGCGAGAACGAGAAGGGGGAGGAGGTAGCTGAGCTCAAGCCGGTCACGACGGTGCAGACGACGCGGTCGGGGACGAACGAGGTCAGTGCAGAGGCTTCGAGGCAAGCGAGCGCTCGGGGCTCGGCTTGCTCGAAGGAGAGGAGGGCGGGGGAGCTTCTGGACACGGTGGCGCGGCGCAGGGGCGACGGAGAGCGCGGTTATCATGGTGGTGCGGGCGCGGCAGCGTCGGCCATGGTGCGGGCGAGCGAGGGAGAGGAGCTGGGAAGGAAGGGGCGTGTCTGCGAGCTCGGGGGAGGAGTGGGTGACCGACCCAGGGCGGCAGAACGGCGAGGGGAGGAAGCAGGGCGGCGGGCAGCTGCGTGGCGCACGCTGGTGCCGACGTCGAGGACTTGACTGCCTGCCTGGCCGAGCCAAGCAGCTCGCTGGAGCGGTGGCTGGGCTGGGCCGGCAGGTGGGCTTGCCAGATGGGCGCCATGTAAGCCTCTGCTTTGCTTTGGTTTTCTTTTCTATTTTTCTGTAAGTTTGTGGCTTTATTCAAAATAGTTAGGCACTTCTAAAAATCCTAAAAATAATCAGAGGCTCTGTTTAGAAAATCTCCAACAGCCCACACTTATTTTCAGAATTATTTGAGCATTCAGAATATTTACTAGCATTTGAATGCCCAAATGCAATTTACATATGATTTAATTCAATGACCTTCTATTGACCTAGAAAATTGTGCACCAATTTTGCCAGAGGTTCTAACCCAAGACAAAGAGGGTGAACTTTTTAGAAGGGCAATTCAGGTTCATTGAAAATATTTTTAGTAAACCTTAGTTGAACTCAGAGGGGTTCTGGGGGTTCTGTCTTCCCCAATTCAAGTTTCTGATGAAAAGTAGACATTATGCAACACTCTAATGCATGGACTAGCTAGGATGTGACAACTCACCCCCACTCAAAACAATCTCGTCCCAAGAATTAGGATCCGTCGGGAAGAAGATGGGGTACTCAAGTCGAAGACGATCCTCCCTTTCCCAAGTAGCTTCTTGCTCGGAATGGTGTGACCATTGAACCTTGAGAAACTTGATGTTCTGGCGTCGAGTGGTACGCTCGGCTTGATCAAGGATACGAACGGGATATTCTCGATACGTGAGATTATCTTGGAGATCAAGCGTTTCGTGGTCCACTCCACGGATAGGATCCGAGAAGCAACGCCTGAGTTGAGAAACGTGGAAGACATCATGAACTCTGGAAAGATGCTGAGGTAGTTCCAATTAGTAGGCAACTTCTCCCCGTTTGGCAAGAATGTGAAAGGGTCCAATATAACGATGAGCCAATTTGCCTTTGATACCAAATCGATGGGTTCCCTTTAAAGGTGTAACCCGAAGGTAAGCCTTCTCGCCAACTTCATAAGACATAGGCTTATGCTTGCGGTCATATTGGCTCTTTTGACGAGATTGAGCTGTTTTCAGTTTCTCACGTATAACGCGAACCTGCTCTTCTACTTCTTGGATCATATCCGGGCCAAAGAGTTGTCTTTCCCCGGTTTCTGACCAGTTAAGAGGCGTTCGAAATTTTCGTCCACAGAGAACTTCGGAAGGAGCTTTGCCCAAGCTAGCTTGATAACTATTGTTATAAGCTTAACTCGCAAATGGAAGGCATTTCTCCCAATTCATACCGAAAGAGATGATAGAAGCTCGAAGCATATCCTCTAGAATTTGATTGACTCGTTCTACTTGACCACTTGATTTAGGATGGAAGGCGGTGCTAAAGGAGAGACGAGTTCCCATATCATTTTGGAAACTTTCCCAAAATCGAGAGGTGAAGAGACTTCCATGGTCTGAGTTAATCTCCAATGGGACACCATGAAGAGACACTATTCGGGAGACGTACAAATCAGCTAGCTGGCTAGCGGTTATACTCTCATGAACGGGTAGGAAGTGGGCTACTTTGGAAAGACGATCAACAACGACGAAGATAGCATTATTCCCTCTCTTGGTCCTGGGAAACCTGGTAATGAAATCCATACCGATTTTATCCCATTTCCATTCAGGAATTTCCAAAGGTTGAAGGGTGCCAGCAGGCTATTGATGCTATGCTTTAACTCAACGACAGACGTCACAATTAGCAATGTATTGAGCGATTTCCTCTTCATCCTAGTCCACCAAAACCTCTGGCGTAGGTCTTGATACATTTTAGTACTAGCGGGATGAATGGTGAGAGGGGAATCATGAGCTTCCTTAAGGATCAGTCGCCTCAGGTTGCGTACCTTGGGAACCACTAGACGGTCTCCAAAGAACACGACACCTTGATCATCAATGGAGAAACAACCCGCAAATCCTTTATTGATGTTTCTCTTGATACAGGAGATTCCCGGATCTACCTTCTGTGCCTTGATGATCAGATCCGTAAGGGTAGGTTTCGCCTCCAGGGTGGAAAGAAATCCTCGAGGAACAATGTGAAGGTTAAGCTTACGAAATTCCTCGTGGAGAAGCGGTTGACTTTGTTGTAACATCAGGTTGTTACAATAAGATTTACGACTTAGTGCATCAGCCATGACATTGGCTTTGCCTGGGGTGTAAGTTATTCCTAAGTCGTAATCCATAATCAATTCGACCCAATGTCTTTGCCTGAGATTCAAATCCGGTTGGGTGAAGATGTATTTCAGACTTTGGTGATCAGTGTAAATTTTGCAACGATTACCAAGAAGGTAATGTCACCATGTTTTGAGTGCATGGACCACTGCTGCAAGCTCTAGATCATGTGTGGGATAGTTATCCTCGTGTGGACGCAACTGTCGAGAAGCGTAGGCAATCACATGATGATCTTGCATGAGTATGCAACCTAGTCCTTGTCGCGAGGCGTCACAATAGATAACAAAGTCCTTAGAAAAATCTGGTGGAACAAGTACGAGAGCAGATGTCAGGCGTCTTTTCAGTTCCTGAAAGCTGAACTCGCACTGTGGGGTCCACTCGAACTTTTTATCTTTCTTGAGAAGTTCGGTTAGAGGCTTAGCAACCTTGGAGAAATTCTCGAAGCGGCGGCAATAGCTCGCTAAACCAAGGAAACTCGAACTTGCTTGACCGCTTCAGGTGGAGTCGATCAAGGACGGCTTGAACTCGCCGGGATTGACAGCAATGCCCTTACCAGAGATTACATGGCCTAGATAGGTTACTTCGCAACCAAACTCACACTTAGAGAATTTGGCATAAAGGCGATGCTCTCAAGTTTCATCAATACTAGCCTTAGATGTTCGCATGTTCTTCCTCATTCTTGGAGTAGATGAGTATATCATCGAGGTAAACCACTATTTAATTTATCCAAATACTCCATGAAGATCGAGTTCATTAACCAAGAGAAGGTGGTGGAGCATTTGTTAGACCGAAGGACATGACGGTGTACTCAGATTGGCCATAACGAGTAACATAGGCCGCTTTTAGGAATGTCCCGTTCTTGATTATGATTTGATGGTAGCCCAACCTCAAATCCATTTTGAAAAGATCGAGGATCCAATGAGCTGATCATACTGTGTCGTTGATCCCGGAGCGGATACTTGTTCTTGATGGTGACCAAATTGATGTGTCGGTAATCTACAACCATCCGATCCGCTCCATCCTTCTTCTTGACGAAGAGGACGGGCAAGCCCATGGAGAAGAACTAGGAAGGATGAAACCCTTTTGCAAGGACTCATCGAGTTGTTTCTTAAGCTCGGCTAGTTCTAGGGGTGCCATCTTATAAGGTCTCCTAGAGATTGGGACGGTTCCTGGAACAAGATCTATCACAAACTCGACATCTCTGTCAGATGGAACACCTGGCAGTTCCTCTGGAAAGACATCCGGGAAGTCACGGACTACCGGAATATCTTCAAGGTCTGGAAGGGGATTGGCATTTAAGGAGTAGAGCTGACGCTTAGACACTCGGGTCAAAATATTGATTGTCTTGCCCGAAGGGTGGGTGAGTTGAACAGTTCTAGTAGAGCAATCAATCTTAGCATAATGGGCTGACATTCAGTCCATACCCAAGATGATGTTAATGTCCGAGGACTTGAGAGCTATTAGATACGCAAGGAAGACCAATCTATCGACAAGGATTTCATTTCCATGGCTGATTCTAGAGGTTTGCAACTTAGAACCAGGGGTTTGAATTACCATGGAGGTGGGCATGTCACAAAATGTGGTGTTGTGCAATTGAGCATAGCTCTCAGAAATAAATGAATGAGATGCTCCAGTATCAAAGAGAACAGTTGCCGGATGGCAATTAACAAGGAGCTTACCGAGAACGATGTTGGGATCCTCATGGGTCTCCTCAGCTGAGACGTAGTTGACATGGCCACGAGCAGTGGTGGCTGGTTTGGCGTAAAGCACCTGTCCTGCTGGCTTACCACGGCCAACAGACTTTCCGATCTGGTTGGGGTTGTTCTGGGGACACTCACGGATGTAGTGACCCGTCTCCCCACACTTGAAACAAGTTATCACATTGGGGCGTGGAGCAGCATTAGCAGCAGGGCCACCATAGGCCTTGGGCGGTGCATACTGCTGGTTGGGGCGAGGCGCCTCAAAGGATGGCCTCGGAGTGAACACCGGTGGCAGAGCGGTGTTTGAATCCACACCCGCGCTTCGAGATCCGAGCCGGATGAAGATCCAAAGTCACGGGAGTGCTTGCGTGAAGCTTCAAAGTCAGTCTGTCCTGTCTCAGCACTGATGGCCTTGTTGACTAACTTCTGGAAGGAGGTGCACTCGTGCAGACGAAGATCACGACGAAGCTCGGGGCTAAGTCCCTTGCGGAACCTTGCCTGCTTCTTAGCGTCGGTGGATACCTCTTCAGGAGCATAACGTGCTATATTTCCAAACTCACGATCAGATGCATCTACAATCGGTCTACCCTGGGTGAAATTGCGAACACTTCCTCTTACGATCCATGAAACCTTCCGGATGTGATGCTCACGGAAAGCCGCGACCGAATTCAGCCTGTAGTGATTTGGCCGACCGGGCGATAGCCTCAAAATTTTCCCACCAAAGGCTAGCAGGGCCTTCGAGGTGATAGGCAGCAAAGGTAACCTTATCAGCCGACCACGCTGGCAGTAACGTAGCTTGTGGGTGATGTTGTGAAGCCACCATCCGCATCGGGAGGCTCGACGGAGTGTTTAAACTTCGTGGATACAGCTTGACAAAGTCATTGATTGACACCAGTCGTTCCTCGGTGGCGCGGCAGATTCTGCTCAATCCGCTCCGAGAAGCGATTGGTCTCACGCTTGTTTCGCTTCGCCAAAGATAACTTCGCCGAGAAGGTGGTTGATGCAGATTTTCATTCCTAGCTGCGCTGGCTTCACCCTGCTTCGGAGCAGCAGGGTTGTTGCGGGTCTTGACCATCCTAGGAAACAAGACAACGGTTTAGACAAGGATGGCAAAATTTTGGCAAGGAAGTGCGGAATGTAATGGATAACAGGGAATGCAGAGATGTTCATCCGTATGACATGGTAATATAGAAACTGCCATATATATACCAACGGTCATACACACCATTCATAGTTTAGTACAAGCCCGGCTAGAGTATAACTACGGTGGAAGACGTTACATCTCATCCAAGCATTCCAAGCTCCTATACATTATTTTTCTACACCTCCGAATTGATACACACTAAGTCATATTCCACAGTCACGCAGATGGTGGAAATACAACTATTACAATACTAGTGATACTACTACTAACTCGAGACAGCCCGTAGTAGTCCTCATAGAAGTCACCCATATCCCGGAAGCTCAACATGATTATCCGGAAGCAGACGGTCCCGAGGAGCTTGTGGACCATAGGGGCTAGGATGAGGTCTTGACCAACAAACGGTGGCTGCGGGGACCACGGGTGGGGTGATGCCTCCCACATCACGCCAATCCACCATGTCCAGTAGAGCAGATCTCACAGGATACTGATCCTCAGATCCATACATCCAGCTTGCACAATCGGTGCAAACCGAGTCAAAGTGGCCCAATGATCAAGACGGTGTTGAAATGCTCCATTTTAAGGCCCGATTCTCTCGGTCCTTATCCTCGAGCATCTCGGCGGTGGTGCGAAGTTAGTGAGTCCTCCTGTGGAGTCGGCATAGATAGCCGGAGATACCCTTGCGCTCCCGTGAGTGAAGCGGCATATAACGGAAGTCGGTGTTCAAGCAGGCCGCCCCGACTCGCATGATGGTCATCATAGAATAGGCAGCATCCTGCACAGCCATCTCAATAGTAACCCCGAGTCCATAGGAACAGTGGAGGGGCTCGGTCGATCTAGGATAAGACGGAAATATCCTGACAGTGCAGAGATATTGGCTTTGATTAAAGTCTCGGAATTGCTCTTCGACAGTGTATTCGGGATACCAACGGTAACCCGTCTCGATCATTACCCAGACTAACAAAGCCGTATGACCGGGCACATCGAGGCACCGGGTCAGGCAAACCACTTGGTTTTGAGCACGAGTGGCCATCTGAAAGCACAACCACAATGCAAAGACATTAGAATTTCTAGGGAATATTGAACAGCATAACAGCTGTAAATGCTCAGGAATAGATTTGAGACATTCACAACAGATTGCAAAACCACTCAACAACATCATATCAAGGTTATGGTTCAACTGATAACATACTAAAAGTAGTAGAAACTGAACTGAGGCTGCTAACCAACAATCCTATAAGTTACTACGGATTAGTAACACGTGAACCTGATAGAGAGAAGAGAGCCTAGTCCTTAACCCACGTAGAATGAGAAGAGAATGACACAGATCAGAGGGCATAAGGCAAAGGAGTAAAAAGAGCCTTACGTCCCTCCCACAATCAATTCCCCTACATATAACTAAAGCATTTCTAGACTCGACATCGACCGGTTTGGCTTAGCGAACCTACAGACAGTCCGGCTCTGATGCCAATGCTGTCAGGACCCCGATTCCAAGTCACATCAATCTAGCCGGTAACACCTCATATCACTTTGGGGCCTCACGCACGGTATTCCCACGGGTGTCGCCTTACCATGGCCCGGGACCGTTTGCGCCTTTTGGCTCACGTATATGATGGTGTCGCTAGCATCCACATGACAGAGAACCCAGGCCGACATGGTTAGTCGTGAACCCAAAGCGGCACTAACCCATGGGGACAGGCATACGTGAATCACATCGAGCATGTCGGTCATCAACGTGTGAATCCGGGCTGTAGCACTGGCTAACAGGACTCCGAACCCGGCTGTAGCAGCTAGGCAGACTCGGATGTCACCGCGTGACATTTCTCAAGGGATGGACACACGAGAACGAAGTGAAACACATGTCGGCCAATCAAGTGTCCAGAGCAGTAGTCTTTGGGCTAGCAGGACTCCAGAACCCGGGCAGAAGCGGACTACTATAGCTCAGAAGCACTAGACTACATTTCCCCATATGAGATGCTGCCAAGGATAAACAACTAGATTGTCGGATCCCACTCATACCAAGCATTTCAATCATACACACAATATGCCCGATATGAGTACATACAACATGGCATCACAACAAAACTCTACAACTCAAAGTACTTTATTTAAAAGGCACCGAGGAGCCATACATAACATGTTCATACAGATAGGGGTCACATGATCCGACACTCAAGTCATACAAACATACAAGCACATGCGGAAGCAAACTAGTCTGAGTACAGACACTAAAAAGAAAGAAATCTTGACGAAGCCCTTCTATCTACATCGGCCCTTCACAAGTCTTGGACCACCACCTTGGTGGCTAGTCACTCGTCGACATCAAGGTCCACGTAGAACCTATCGGAGGGGGCGGTGTTGTCGTCTGAAAACATTAATTAAAGCAACATGAGTACGGAGGTACTCAGCAAGTCTTACAACAGAATCCTACTATACATGCACATTCTCAAGAAGGTAGTGGAGTTGTTGCAGCAAGCCAGCTTTGACTCTTGGCTAAGCTATCCTACATGACACCACTTGGAAAGCATTTGTCGCACATGAGTCCACTAATCACCAACACAATACTCCATCGTGGATCCTCTCTCGTCAACCTACGAGAGGGCCATCCGCGGTACTCACACTTATCTTGAGGCTTTTAGTAGTATCCATTTACTTGTCTATGAACTGTATAGGTGACCAAGTAGTCCTTTACCGCGGGCGCGGCTATTCGAATAGTTTTATACCCTACAGGGGTGTACTTCTTCACACACACTCTCACCACTTATCGCCACTACACGACGTGTACTCGGCAACCTTCAAGCGGAAGCCCAGCGAGGGTGTCGGCCACGACCTGACTAAACACACGAGTCATTAGTCCAGGTTTATCACCTATTCGGGTTCCATCCGCAGGGAGTCCGGCCGGGGTTTCCACTAACGGCCCCAAATGATGTGTGCAGGGTTCCCAAGACACCAAACGGGCGAATCGGTACACCGTGCCACGTGCCTACCGCAACACAGCCCACCCCTAAGGTCAGCGCTATGTGCGCCCCAAAGATACTACAAACACGTAAACTACTTTGCAACTCCCGGACAGAGGACAAGAGTGGTTAATAAGTCGAGAGGGTCCATTGGTTTCGGGCCCAATGCGTGGTAGTAGCTGAATTTAAATCACACACACGGATCTCAGTTCTTAAGGAAGAGCGTGGTAGTAGCTAGAACAGAAAGAAATGAACTCATTTGAATCAAAGATTCAAATGTTAGTTCATTTAACATAGCCATATTAGTGCATTACCTTATTTTGCTTAAACAGCAAGGTTCACTTGTTCTGTCATGCATGAAACTATTACCAATGGATATATTGAATTTTTCTGATCAAAATTCATATATAAATCTTTGCATTTGGAGTTACAGATTAATTTCTATGAATTTTTGAAGTTTGCAACAATTTCTTGAATTTTCTATATAAAAAATAAATCCAGAAATTAGTTATTATGCGTCGTGAGACGTCAGGGGACGCTGTGGTCAAAGGACGCCAGTCAACCTGACCATGGGTCCCGCGTGTCGTGAGTTATTTAAACTAACTAAATTTAGTTAAAACTAATCTGAGTTAATTAGTAGAGGGGCCCCACTTGTCATAGACTGTGGAAGTCAACCCGGCCCACCCAACAAAGTCAAAGGTCAAACACGCTGGCGTTTAGCCGCCATGCGATGCTGTGACGCGGTGAGAGTGCATTAGTGCGTTCCGGTGACCAAATGAGCGGCGGAGGGCATCTACGCGTAGCTGGGAGCAAGCCGCAGCGTTTGGTGGTGGTGGTTAAGCTCGGGGTGGCCGGGAATGTCGCCGGCGACAACCTTGGCGGTCGCCGGAGTCGGGTGAAGATAGATCCGAGGCTACGGGGCACGGCGAGGCACGTGGTGAGGTGAGTTGGACTCCTCGCGATGCGGTGAGTGTGTTGGACATGGTGGTGTGGCCGGTGGTTGGTCGGAGACACGTCGGCGACGAGCTCGGCGGTGGCGCGTGCGGTGAAGCTTCATGCAGTCGATGCAGGGCTCGAGAGCGAGAACGAGAAGGGGGAGGAGGTAGCTGAGCTCACGGCAGTCACGATGGTGCAGACGACGTGGTCGGGGACGAACTGGTGCGGCGGTGACGGCAAAAGGGATCTCCGGCGGTGGCGGGGTCGGGCGAGGTCGATGCAGAGGCTTCGAGGCAAGCGAGCGCTCGGGGCTCAGCTTGCTCGAAGGAGAGGAGGGCGGCGGAGCTTCTGGACATGGTGGCGCGGCGCAGGGGCGACGGAGAGCGCGGTTATCACGGTGGGCGGCGCGGCAAAGATCGGCCATGGTGCGGGCGAAGCGAGGAGAGGAGCTGGGAAGGAAGGGGCGGTTCTGCGAGCTCGGGAGGAGGGTGACCACCTGTGGTGGCGAACGGCGAGGGAGGAAGCAGGCGGCGGGCAGCTGCGCATGCTGCGCTGGTGCCGACGCCGAGCACTGGTTGCCTGCCTGGCCGAGCCAAGCAGCTCACTGGAGCGATGGCTGGGCTGGGCAGCAGTGGGCTTGCAGATGGGCGCCTGTAAGCCTCTCCTTTGCTTTGGTTTTCTTTTCAATTTTTCTGTAAGTTTGTGGCTTTATTCAAAATAGTTAGGCACTTCTAGAAATCCTGAAAATAATCAGAGGCTCTGTTTAGAAAATCTCCAACAGCCCACACTTATTTTTAGAATTATTTGAGCATTTAGAATATTTACTAGCATTTGAATGCCCAAATGCAATTTACATATGATTTAATTCAATGACCTTCTGTTGACCTAGAAAATTGTGCACCAATTTTGCCAGAGGTTCTAACCCAAGACAAAGAGGGTGAGCTTTTTAGAAGGGCAATTCAGGTTCATTGAAAATATATTTAGTAAACCTTAGTTGAATTCAAAGGGGTTCAAGGGGTTCTGTCTTCCCCAATTCAAGTTTCTGATGAAAAGTAGACATGATGCAACACTCTAATGCATGGAGTAGCTAGGATGTGACACCATAATGGCATGTGGCTGCACACGGAAGTTTCTAGCATGAATAATCTTATGATCCCTTTGAGCCTGGGTGGCAGTCCATAGGAGAATCACACGGTACCCCGGGATTTCCCAAAATACAGGCAACACTGGGTTCCCCAGGTGCCTCAATCCACCCGGATGTGTATTAAAGTTGCCACCTTAAGTTAACCATTAATTAACAATACTCACATCTGTCATGAATACACTCAAACCCAAACCACGTCTACGAGCATAGCATAGCAAATATAAGCAACGTAGAAGTAACTCCCATAGGTTTGATGATAAACAGGTGAATAGGTACTACCTCATCTACTTCCCAAACCCACAATTTAATCAGATCCTAACCATGCAACTGTTTGAGGATTGATCTAATGCAATAAAACTGGGTAGTAAAGAGGTATGATCAAAGTGTTACTTGCCTTGCTGATGATCCGTGAAACCTAGAGACTCGTAGTAGCACGCTTCGCACTCCGGGCACTCTATCGCAAACAAACAAGCATACAATAAGCACTCAAACAAGATGCACGGGTAAAACTCAAATACGAAGATCTAACCAGAAAGTTCAACTTAAGAACTCCGGTTTGCAAAAAGAATCAAATCAAACGAAGCAACTAAACTCAAACTACGAAAAAAACAAGCTTCGATTACTAATCTGGACTAAAGTCAAATTTTACAGTAGCAAAAACTTGTTTAAATTGATTAAACAAAAAGAGGGCTTCGAGACGAAACTCTAGGCGCTTGAATCGCTTGATTCCGATAAATGAGCGAAAAGATGAACTAAAACGAAAATCGGATCAGAAATCGCGATCGAAAATAATCGCGAAAAAAAATCCGAGAAAAAGAAAAACTAACGAACAGGCTAACGAACGAACGTTTGCTGTCTGCGGCTAAACGGTAAAAACCGTTCGTTAAAACGAACAAACGAACGGGCGTTTGCTAAATAACTAAACCGGAAAGAAATAAAATAATAAAACCGATCTAAATAAAAAAAAACCGCGGTTTGTTTTTAAAAAAACCGATGGTTTTCTAACGAAAACCGCGGCGGCGGCGGCTACCTCGACGAATCCGGCAAGGGCGGCGGCGGGTCCGGCGGTGGTGGTCGGCGGCGACGGGCGGCGGGCGACGACGGTGGCGGCGGTGGCGGCGGCGGTCGGCGGCGAAGTCCCGACGGCGGTGGCACGGGTTTCGAGGCGGGCTAGGGTTTTGGCTGCGGGGGCCGGCGGCTCGGGCCTTCGGCCTTTAAAGGGCCGGACGGGTATAGTGTCCTAGGCGGACACGGCCCGGTTAGGTCGGTAACCTTTTTTTTAATATTCCGCGCAGAAAAACGTATAAAAGAAATACTAAACAAACTCTAAAATCTTGAAATAAATTTTTCTCGTCCTCTAAAAATCTACTGGACAAGGTGAACATTTATTTGGGACTCTAATGCAATTTTCAAAAATGCATATTTTTCCTAATTAAAATAAAATAGCAATAAAACTCCGAATAAAAATCTTATTTGATTTTAATATTAAATCTCCAATATTTCTTTATTTCGGGGAAGTCATTTTATCCCCTCTCTTTTATTTTTATAAAATAAATATTCATAGAGAAAATAATTAAAATCAAATGATCCTCTTTTCAAAATTTGAGAAAACTCAAATATGAAACTAACGAAATCCCCAACTCTCTCCGTGGGTCCTTGAGTTGCGTAGAATTTCTAGGATCAAGCCAAAATGAAATAAAATATGATATGCAATGATGACCTAATGTATAACATTCCAAATTGAAAATTTGGGATGTTACAAAAAACCCATCTTTTTATCTTCAATGGCAACAATACAATACGTGTCGTTTCCCTTTCTGTCACTCGGATCTAGCACCGCAAGATTGAACCCAAAGCTAAGCACTTCGCCCATTGCAAGAAAGATCAATCTAGTAGTCCAAACTAAACCGATAATTCGAAGAGACTTGCAAAGATATCAAATCATGCATATAAGAATTCAGAGAAGAATCAAATATTGTTCATAGATAATCTTGATCATAAACCCACAATTCATCGGATCTCGGAAAACACACCACAAAAAGTATTACATCAAATAGATCTCCAAGAAGATCGAGGAGAACTTTGTATTGAGATCCAAAGAGAGAGAAGAAGCCATCTAGCTAATAACTATGGACCCGAAGGTCTGTGGTAAACTACTCACACATCATCGGAGGAGCTATGGTGTTGATGCAGAAGCCCTCTGTGGTCGAATCCCCCTCAGGCAGATCGCCGGAAAAGGCCCCAAGATGGGATCTCACGTGTACAGAAGGTTGCGGCGGTGGAAAAGTGGTTTCGTGGCTCCCCCCGATGGTTTCAGGGTATAAGAGTATATATAGGCGAAAGAAGTAGGTCGGTGGAGCTATGAGGGGCCCACGAGGGTGGGGGCGTGCCCACCCCCCTGGGGCATGCCCTCCTGCCACGTGGCCGCCTTGTTGTTTCCTTGACGTCCACTCCAAGTCTCCTGGATTGCGTTTGTTCCAAAAAGGATCCTCGCGAAGGTTTCATTCTGTTTGGATTCCATTTGATATTCCTTTTCTGCGAAACGCTGAAATAGGAAAAAAAATAGCAATTTGCACTGGGCCTTCGGTTAATAGGTTAGTCCCAGAAATAATATAAAAGAGTATATTAAAGCCCATTAAACATCCAAAACAGATAATATAATAGCATGGAACAATAAAAAATTATAGATACGTTGGAGATGTATCAAGCATCCCCAAGCTTAATTCCTGCTCGTCCTTGAGTAGATAAATGATACAACAGAATTTTTGATCTGGAATGCTACCTAACATAATTTTTCAATGTAATTCTTTTTATTGCGGCATGAATGTTTAGATCCAAAAGATGCTAGACAAAGTTTTAATATTGACATAGAAATAGTAATACTTCAAGCATGCTAACCAAGCAATTATGTCTTATCAAAATAACATAGCCAAAGAAAGCTTATCCCTACAAAATCATATAGTTTGGCCATGCTTCATTTTCGTCACACAAAATGCTCCCATCATGCACAACCCCGATGACAAGCCGAGCAATTGGTTCATACTTTTTAACACGCTTTAGCCTTTTCAACCCTCACGCAATACATGAGCGCAAGCCATGGATATAGCACTACGGGTGGAATAGCATATAATGATGGGGGTTAGTGAGAAAAAAAATATAAAGTCTCACATTGACGCGGCTAATCAACGGGCTATGGAGATGCCCATCCATTGATGTCAATGCAAGGAGTAGGGATTGCCATGCAACGGATGCACTAGAGCTATAAATATATGAAAGCTCATCAAAAGAAACTAAGTGGGTGTGCATCCAACTTGCTTGCTCACGAAGACCTAGGGCACTTTGAGGAAGCCCATCATTGGAATATACAAGTGAAAGGATCGATATGGTTGACTAGAGGGGGGGGGTGAATAGGCAACTAACAATTTTTTAAGCTTTTCTTTACCAATTTAAACTTTGCAATAATAAAGGTTGTCTAGATGTGCAACTAGGTGGACAACCTATATGATGCAACAACACTAGCACACGAGCAAGCAAGGATAAGAACACAAATAAGCTTGCACAAGTAAAGGTATGAGATAACCAAGAGTGGAGCCGGTGGAGACGAGGATGTGTTACCGAAGTTCCTACCTTTTGAGGGGAAGTACGTCTCCGTTAGAGCGGTGTGGAGGCATAATGCTCCCCAAGAAGCCACTAGGGCCACCGTATTCTCCTCACGCCCTCACACAATGTGAGATGCCATGATTCCAATATTGGTGCCCTTGAAGGCGGCGCATCAACCTTTATAAGCAAGGTTGGGGCAACCCACAACAACCGGAGGCTCCCAACAACAACAACAACACCACGAAGCTTCACCACAATGGAGTATGGCTTCGAGGTGACCTCAACCGCCTAGGGTGCTCAACACCCAAGAGTAACAAGATCCGCAAGGATAAGTGGGGAATCAAATTCTCTTGGTGGAAGTGTAGATCTGGCCTTCTCAACCAATCTCGAGCAAATCAACAAGTTTGATTGGCTAGGAGAGAGATCGGGCGAAAATGGAGCTTTGAGCAACAATGGAGCTTGGGGGAAAGAGGTAGGTCAACAAGGAGGAAGAAGACCCTTTTATAGTGGGGAACACATCCAACCGCTACCCCACTTAGCAGTCTCAAGACAGAGCGGTACTATCGCTAGTGAAGGGCGGTATTACTACCGAGGGCGGTACTACCGCTCCTACCCAGCGGTACTACCGCTACTGAAGAGAAAGGCAGGCCTCGCCCCAGAGCGGTATTATCATGGAGTAGAGCGGTATTACCGCTCAGAGCGGTACTACCGCTTCCTATCGCCGCAACTAGTGCCGCAAAACCCGACACGAGAAAACATTGACTGAATCGAGGCGGTAGTAGTCGCGGTACTATCGAGGTAGTATAGCCGAAAGCTCATGAGCGGTACTATCGCTTCACGGAGCGGTATTATTACCGGGAGCGGCATCGCCGCTCTGTGGAGCGGTACTACCGCTTGGGGGCTTCGGCGGTACTACTATCAGAGATCGGGTACTATCACCGCACAGTATGTAAGCATGAATAGAAGAGAGAGGGGCAGCTTCAAAGAAGCGAAAGGAAGACGACGGGTGTGATAAGGATGTGTACGTGTTGATTCCACCCTAGTCTTACCAAAGAGGATCCCCTCTTAATAGTACGGTGACTCCTACGAAACTAGTCCACCAACAACGAAACGCAGGAGCTACACCGTCTTGAATAAAAAACACCGAGGGGAGAAAATCGTCTCGTGCCAATGGATGATCCTCTGAAAGAACTTAACGCACACGATTAGTCCGCAAAAGCATTGTCATCAATCACCAAAACCACTAGGGAGTAAATATGCCCTTACAATCTCCCCCTTTTTGGTGGATTGATGACAATACGGGATTTGCATAAACATGATATAGTAAGCCTACAAAACCGACGGTCCTAACATGTAAATGGGCTCCCCCTCGATGTGTGCTATTTAGATAAGTGCTTTGGACTGCACAGCACACATACTCGGATCAAAGCTCCCCCTACATTTTAGAGACCAATAATCTAAGCATGGTGTATGATAGCAGCATAGATGATATAACAAGAAGAGCACGCAACTCATGAGCTAGATAGACATAGATAATGATACTGAAAGGGTAAGGTAGCATATGTCTCACACCATATGACTCGAACTTAAGTCTTACTCGAACTTAGGTCTCACAGACAAACCAACCAAAGCAAAGCAAACAAAACACGAACAAGACAAGACACACGAGACGAAAGAGACACAACACAACTCGCAAATCCCTAAGCTCTCTCCCCCTTTGGCATCGAGACACCAAAAAGGAGAGGGAGCGCACACGGCCCTGTGTGAGAGCAAATGAGGGACACACGATCGAGCCCAGCAGAATCATCGCACCACCGTCGTGCTGGCCCCGAAGTGCTCGGCCTCAGAATCGGTCCATGGGCAAGTCTTGCTGAATCCACTCCTCCTCCTCAAGAAGCTGGTCCTCGATCCACTGAATCAGTAGCACCTAACCGACGATGAGCTCCTTGTGACGACCTCGGGCCTTCTTCTCACCGCGTGAGCCATGTATCGACCGTGAGACTCCATGCGAAGAGCTTTACCTTGGCCTTGAGCTTTTGGCCCAAGATGGCTCGTCCCTGAGGGCACGAGTCATCATCCTCATCTTCACCTCGCCTCAAAGACCAAACTCCTCTTCGGCCCATAGCAGAAGCAGATGACGGAACACCAGTCCTAGGGGCCTCGAGTGCCCCAGCTTATCCTTCTTCCTCGACGCTTGACATCGTGGAGAAACCAAGTCTCCAAGCTCCGGCGCCAACTTGGGATAGACACGATCCCAGGCCTTCTCAATGAGCAGCATAATGAACGGACCATAAATCGGGCACTTGCCCCTTCTCAATGGCAGAAACTAGCTCAGATCACATAACATGAGAGATATCCAAGGACTCTCCGGTGCTTTGCCCCTTCTCCCGACGATGTAAGATAAGCATGTCCACAAGATAAGAGTGAACCTGGTCCAGATTCCGATGCGAGGGAAAAGAGTCTCTCCAAGATACGGTGAAGTATATCCAGATAGGCAGGCAGCTCATAGGTCTCCTTCTTTGTCTCGTGGTTGATCTTCAGAGTGCGAGAGGGCCACAGAGCTTGCTTGTGAGTGGCAAGTGGCTCGACGGTGGGGTCGAAGTCGACAGCAGACTCAAGTCCAAGATCTTCCACCCCAATCAACTGCATGAAAGCTTTCCACTTGACCGATAGCAACTTCCCATTTGTCATCCAGTCGAGTCCCGTCCTCATCACCCCAAGGTGAACCGTGGCATAGAACCGAGCCACAACATCAGATCATAGTCCTTGTTGAATTGCATGATCCCGAGAATGTTCAGCTGAGTGCACATCTCAAGAGCTTCACCAAAGTAGTCGGATCACTCTGCATATGCCCGGCGTCGATGGAGTGCACGCTGACATAGAGATTCTTCTTGGCCTTGAGAACATCAAAGAATGTGGCAAATCGAACTGTTTCAGAACGGACGGTTGACCAAAGTGGGATCTTGTTCAACCTCATAGGGTTAAGGCCGGGCGCTTGCCCGTAACTCCTTGGGCGGCATTTCGCACAGCCTTGCCCGGCTTTGACTTGGCCCTGTGCTTCTTCTCGCATTTGGGGAGGAGGTGGAGCACTAGAAGATCCTCCGCAGGCTCGGCAGCGGTAACGCTGGACGAGTACCACCGGGTTGACACGACGAGCTTGAGGCTCGTGAACCTCATCACCGGAACCACACACACGAAACACGCAAACAACCAGAAAGAACGAGCATAAGCCACAAAAACGAACAAAGAGGATCACGAAGAGGTAGGAGTAGGATGGAATTTGGTAGAGGGTGGTAGTACCATGAACCTTGAGCGGTAGTACCGCTCTAGAGAGCGGTAGTACCGCTCACAGCGGTAGTACCGCCGGGAGAGCGGTAGTACCGCCAAGGGAAACAGCCGCTTCCTACTACCGTGGTCAGATCCGGTACTTCCGTCCTACCAAATTCAAAAATACTCCAACCAAACACTAATCCAAACTGCCTAGAGGCATTCTCCATCCTACTCAAGCCTAGATTTGGCCAAAAATCTAAGGATTCAACCGCTATTGCCCCAAGAAACTAGATTGGAAACCTAGACAAAAAGAACAAGAGAACAGGGACAATACCAGCATCCATGGCAAGAGGACGAGGTGGGGATCGATTACACCGAGGGGAATGGAGAGGGACGGCCCGGAGAAGGAGATCCGCCGGAGCCCTCCCGCGGCGCCGGTTGCTGGAGAGAGAGAGGAACAGGCGAGGGGGCGTGCGAATGGGTATGGGGGAGAAGAAACTCCCCCTGCCCCCGATATAACCCCCACCCACGCCTCTCAGCGGTAGTACCGCGCTAGAGGGCGGTAGTACCGCTCGGGGCGGTAGTACCGCTTACCAGCAGCGGTAGTACCACCAGCAACCAAAAGAACAACCTCTTAGGCGAACAAAAGAAAAAAAAACACCGAAAGGAACGGGAAGGCAACGACAAGAGAGAGACCAGCAAAACAACACACACGAAACACGAACCAGAACCCACTCCTTCAAAGCAAACAACACGAAAGGAGCGAGCTCAGGCCTCTCTCAAGAGAGGGCGGTGGCCGGAGCCACCTATGTTTGAGTCAATTGGTATGGCACCGCGAAGAATTATCCTTGGTTCCATGACCAAAAACTCCTCTTTGAAGCACAAGCACCATCAACAATGGCTAAAGTGAAAGAGTTGATCGTTTTATGCATAAAGGGGGGAGGGAGAGTTCATTGAGAGAACAACACTCCCCCTATGTCCATGCCTACACCTAAACTAGACAACACATTGAGTGTGGTGGGGGGTGCACGGGTTCAAGTCACATTGCTCAAATCAATGATATTTAGCTCATGCCTTAACTCGCGAAATCTTGCTTCATCCAAGGGCTTCGTGAAAATATCTGCAAGGTTATCATGAGTGTTGACATACTTGAGCTCGATCTCCCCTCGCTTAATGTGATCCCGGATGAAGTGATACCGAATCTCAATGTGCTTCGCCTTGAAGTGTTGCACCGGGTTGAGAGAAATCTTGATGGCACTTTCATTATCACACCAAAGAGGCACTTTGTCACAATTGACACCGCACTTCTTTAAAGTTTGCCTCATCCATAGGAGTTGAGCACAACAACTACCCGCCGCCACATACTCCGCTCGTGGACGAGAGAGACACACAACTTTGCTTTTGGAAGACCAACTCACCAAAGAGCAACCAAGAAATTGGCACCTCCGAAGTGGACTTCCTATCCACTTTGTCTCCCGCCCAATCGAATCAGTAAATCCTTCAAGCTTGAAGTTTGCTCCTCTTGGGTACCGTAAGCCAAAGTTTGGGGTATGAGCCAAATATCGAAGATTCGCTGACCGCCACATAGTGACTCTCCTTCGTGCGGCTTGAAACCGTGCACACATACCCACACTCAACATGATATTCGGTCTAGATGCACAAAGGTAAAGCAAAGATCCAATCATGGAGCGATATACCTTTTGATCCACCGCTTACCATTGGGATCAATGTCAAGTTGGCACTTGGTAGGCATTGGTGTAGTAGCCGCTTGACATCACTTAGCTTGAATCTTTTGAGCATGTCTTGAGTGTATTTGGCTTGGTTGATGAAGGTTCCTCTCTTCTTTGTTTGATATCGAAACCAAGGAAGAACTTCAACTCTCCCATCGAAGACATCTTGAACTTGGAGGTCATGAGAGCGGCAAATTCCTCATTGAAAGCTTTGTTAGGAGAACCAAAGATAATATCATCAACATATAGTTGGCATACAAACAACTCCCCATTGACCTTCTTAGTAAAAAGAGTGGGATCGATTTGCCCCACTTCAAAGCCACGATCTTGTAGCAACTCGGTAAGGTGGTCATACCACGCACGTGGGGCTTGTTTAAGGCCATAGAGTGCCTTATCGAGTTGATACACATGATCCGGAAAGTAGGGGTCCTCGAACCCGGGGGGTTGCTTGACATAGACCAGCTCATTAATGGGACCATTAAGAAAAGCACTTTTCACATCCATTTGTTGCAACTTAAAGTTGTGATGGGAAGCATAAGCAATCAATAAACGAATGGATTCAAGACGAGCAACGGGAGCAAAGGTTTCACCGTAGTCGATATCCTCGACTTGGGAGTAGCCTTGTGCTACCAATCTTGCCTTGTTGCGAATGATGTTCCCATGAGCATCTTGCTTGTTCTTGAAAATCCACTTGGTTCCAATGACGTTGTGGTTCTCCGATGGCCTTGGCACCAATCTCCACACCTTGTTGTACTCAAAGTTGTTGAGTTCTTCATGCATGGCATTGAGCCAATCCGAGTCTTCAAGCACCTCATAGACCTTTTGAGGTTCAACACAAGAGACAAACGCGTGATGTTCACAATAGTTTGCCAATTGTCTACGAAGTGCTTACCCTTTTCTTAGGCTTCCAACCACATTCTCCATGAGATGGCCTTTGGTTGTGAGTTTGAAGCAATCTTGGCGGCACGACGCCTAATTCCTCCTCGGAGGTGAGATGAGGAGGGTCACTTGATCATCTTGAGCGCCGCCTTGAGCATGAACTTCATCTTGAGCATGCTCGGGGAGAGAACTTGACCTTGGGCATCATTTAAGGTGATATCATCGCCTTGAGCACGATCTTGCCCTTGGTCTTGTTCTTGAGGTTGAGGGCCTTCACTTTGTTCTTCGAAGCGTGTGGGCCTTGGGTTGGTGATGGCTCCACTTGAGTGGAGCATTGTCCTTCTCCTTCGCCACAAGGGGTTCCTCAATGGGTAGGATGAAGCCAACTCCCATTCTTCTTATGGCTTGGGAGGAATTTCATCACCTACATCACAAGTGCCACTTTGCTCCACTTGGGAGCCGTTATTCTCATCAAACTCACGTTACACGCCTCCTCAATAAGTCCCGTGGATTTATTGAGGACACGGTAAGCATGAGAGTTTGTAGCATAACCAACAAATATGCCCTCATGATCTCTAGCTTCAAATTTAGACAAACGAACACCTTTCTTGAGAATGAAACACTTACACCCAAACACCCGGAAGTACTTGAGGTTGGGCTTGTTGCCGGTGAGTATCTCATAAGGAGTCTTGTTCAAGCCTTTGTGGAGATAGAGCCGATTGGATGCATGACAAGCGGTGTTGATGGCTTCGGCCCAAAAGTTGTATGGAGACTTGAACTCCGCCATCATGGTCCTTGCCACATCCATCAACGTCCGGTTCTTTCTCTCCGCCACACCATTTTGTTGAGGGGTATAAGGTGCAGAATATTGATGCTTGATTCCCTCATCACTAAGAAACTCATCCAAGGTGTAGTTCTTGAACTCGGTGCCGTTGTCACTTCTTATAGTCAAGATCTTTGCATTATGTTGACGTTGAGCTTCATTTGCAAAGTCGATGACGGTTTGTTGGGTCTCGCTCTTCCTCTTGAAGAAATATACCCAAGTGTATCTTGAATAGTCATCCACGATCACCAAGCAATACTTTCTTCCTCCAAGACTATCAATGATGGTGGCCCAAAGAGATCCATGTGAAGGAGCTCCAAGGGTCTCTTTGAGTATATGATAGTTGTGGGAGGGTGAGCCTTCTCATGAAGCTTTCCTTCAATACAAGCATCGCAAGCACGGTCTTTGGCAAAACTAACATTTGTTAGTCCACGAACATGGTCCCCTTGAGAAGACTTTGCAAAGATCTCATATTAACATGGGCTAAACGACGATGCCAAAGCCATCCCACGCCAACTTTAGCCATTAGGCATGTCGCGGTCTTAGTGAGTCGCTCCAAAAGTTAATCACATAGAGACCGTTTCGACATGCCCAACAAAGGCTACTTTAAGAGTCTTGCTCCACAAGAGGGCCACGGTATCAATGTCAAAGAAAGTAGCAAAACCCATGACTGCAAGTTGACGAACGGAAAGCAACTTATATGCAAGGGACTCAACAAGCATGACTTTCTCGATCGTAAGATCATGAGAAATGACAACCTTGCCGAGACCCAATACCTTAGAATGTGATGCATCACCCCACTCGACATCGGTGGGCATAGATGGAATCTCTTGCACGTCCACCACCATGTCCTTGCTTCCGGTCATATGATTTGTTGCTCCACTATCAAGCAACCATGATCCCCCACCGAAAGCAAACCCCTACAAGAGATCAATGCTTGGTTTTAGGTACCCATTTGGTAATGGGTCCTTTGATGTTAGTAACGAGGGTCTTAGGAACCCAAATAGACCATTCAATGTACTCATAAGAAGAACCAACAAATTTAGCATAAACATGCCCATCACTAGCATGGCACAACACATAAGAGGGGTTAAAGTCGCCGGTTATGTTCGTGGGGATGACGTTGTCCTTCTTGACATTGCCACCCTTTGCACGGTTCTTCTTATTCTTGGAAGCACCCTCTCCCTCCCTCACAAAGGTTTGCTTGAGAGGAGGAGGTTGCTTGGTCTTGTCATTCTTCTTCTTGTTCTTGGGCTTGGCGCGAACCCAATCCCTCCTTGGTTACAACTTCCTTTTGATTACTCAAAAGGTCGTTAAGGTTCTTCTCACCTTGAATGCATGTGACAAGGCCCTTTTCAAGTTGCTCCTTCAACTTAGCATTCTCTCAACAAGATGCACATGCTCACAACAAGGGTTAGTAGCATTTGCATTATCAATCAATATCATATGAGGAAAGGTGGCTTTCTCCTTGGTTAGCTTCATTTGGAGTTGATCATGAGACTCTTTGAGACTAGCATGAGCACCCTTCAAGACTTTGTGAGCCTTGTCGAGAGTGTCAAAGTCCTCGTTGAGTCTAGCAAGATCAACTCCAAGCTTTGCCTTCTCGGAACTAAGCACACGAGACACAACAAGAGCATGATCAAGGTCTTTCTTTAATTTAGCGTGATCATCGCTAGTGACTCCTCAAGAGCCAAACGAAGGCCACGCCTTCCTCAAGAGCATTGGAAAGATCCGAATCTCATCGGCATAGTCACGACTATGCCCTTCCATCTTAGAGATGGTTTCTTCATGAGTCTCGATCATGGCATTGGCTTCACTAAGTTGTTCCAAGAGAGCAACGGCGCTTCTTGGATTTGCCCTTGAGTTTACTCATAAAGATCCCAAATTCATTTTCCTCTACATTAGTCCCTCATGTTCATCAATGCAATCCACAAAGAAGAATGATTGATGATGGTAGTTTTGATGTTGGGGTTACCTTGTTGGTGGCTTTAGCCATGAGGCACTTGGCGGTGATGTTTTCATTGGGTGAATCAAGAGAGACACCGAGGAGTCATTGCAATGGCCACGGAGGCCATGGCAACCGGTTCACCATCCTCATCATCATCATCATCCTCATTGTACTCTTATTGAACCACCAAGGCTTTGTGAGGAGTCTTCTTTGAAAGTTGCTCTTGTTGGGGAAAGACTTGGCCTTGTCCTTACGGATGAACTTGCCACCATTGTCTTCCCTCTTCTCATATGGGCATTCCGCAACAAAGTGACTCACATTGCCACAATTGAAACACGCCCTCACTCGCTGCTTGCCCTTAGGGCCACTTGAGTTGCTCTTGTTGAAGTTGGGCCTTGAGTTCTTCTTGCTCCAAAATTGTCTTAAAGCAAGGGCCATGTGTTCATGATAATCATACTTAGTATCTTCGAGGTTGCTCTTCTTCTTCCTCCTCTCCATCTTCTTCGACACAAATCTTGGCCTTCAAAGCGAGGTTGGGCTTCTTTGCTCTTTGGGAGCGAAGCACCGCATTGTCGGCGGTCTTGTCCAATGTGCTCATAGCCACAAACTCATCCAACACATCACTTGAGGACAAGGTGTGGAAGTCCGGTCGTTGACGGATGACGGAGGACATGGCTTTGTGGTATGGCATCATTGCCTTGAGAAATTTGCGCTTGATCCAGTTGTCATCAGTGTCCTTACTTCCATGATCCCGGAGGGAGACGACAAGCTTGGTTACTCTCCGATAGAGCTCACGAGGTTCTTCTTCTTCCTTCATTGCAAACTCACCGGCTTCGTCTTGGACCACTTCATAATTGGAACGTATGCTTGCGCTTCCTCGATACATGGAAACCACCTTGAGCCAAGCATCTTTGGCACGGGTGTAAGGCCGGAGATGAGGGAGGTCTTCGGGAAGGATTGCTTCTTGGATGATGAAGAGAGCATTCTCATTGAATTGATGGTCCACGACCTCTCTGGGAGAGAAGTTGCTCGCATCATGCGGATAGAAACCTTCTTCAATGATTCTCCAAAGGTTAGTGTTCACATGATTTAAATGACGCTTAAAACGATAAACCCAAGAATCAAAATCCTCCTTTTTATCAATCTTAGGTGGTGGACCGCATGATTCAAATGAGTGGAAGGAATCGGTCCACCATAAACGGAGGTTGCACATGGGCAAAGATGCCGTGCCATTCTTACCACTAGACGACGGGCTTTCTCACTAGTAGCTTCCCCTTATCGGAGTTAGCATCCGCCCGTGTTGGCGGATCACCCACTTTCACGGTGCGGTGGAAAGTTTAAGCCCTTCTAGGAAATCCTTAAACATGTCCTTGACCTCGTCGTATGGAGGTTTTCAATGTGTCCAACGCCACATTGAATTCCTCACGAGATCGAGGTATCTATCTTCCGTAGATGATGTCGGATTCGACCGGAGTGCTCCCCACATCATCTACGACGCCAACCATACTCTTCGACGGTAAAGTCCTTAAAAGAGACGAGGCTCGATACCAATTGAAAGGATCGATATGGTTGACTAGAGGGGGGTGAATAGGCAACTAACAATTTTTAAGCTTTTCTTTACGAATTTAAACTTTGCAATAATAAAGGTTGTCTAGATGTGCAACTAGGTGGACAACCTATATGATGCAACAACACTAGCACACGAGCAAGCAAGGATAAGAACACAAATAAGCTTGCACAAGTAAAGGGATGAGATAACCAAGAGTGGAGCCGGTGGAGACGAGGATGTGTTACCAAGTTCCTTCCTTTGAGGGGAAGTACGCTCCGTTAGAGCGGTGTGGAGGCACAATGCTCCCCAAGAAGCCACTAGGGCCATCAGATTCTCCTCACGCCTCACACAATGCGAGATGTCGTGATTCCACTACCGCTCCCTACCCAGCGGTACTACCGCTACTGAAGAGAAAGGCAGGCCTCGCCCCAGAGCGGTACTATCAAGGAGTAGAGCGGCATTACCGCCAGAGCGGTATTACCGCTTCCCATCTGCCGCAACTAGTGCCGCAAAACCCGACACGAGAAAACATCGACTGAATCGAGGCGGTAGTAGTCGCGATTATCGAGGTAGTATAGCCGAAAGCTCATGAGCGGTACTACCGCTTCACGGAGCGGTATTATCACTGGGAGCGGTATCGCCGCTCGTGGAGCGGTATTACCGCTAGGGGCAAGGTACTCATCGCTGTAGATCGCGGTACTATCACCGCACATGTATGTAAGCATGAATAGAAGAGAGAGGGGCAGCTCCAAAGAAGCGAAAGGAAGACAACGGGTGTGATAAGGATGTGTACGTGTTGATTCCACCCTAGTCTTACCAAAGAGGATCCCCTCTTAATAGTACGGTGACTCCTACGAAACTAGTCCACCAACAACGAAACGCAGGAGCTACACCGTCTTGAATAAAAAACACCGAGGGGAGAAAATCGTCTCGTGCCAATGGATGATCCTCTGAAAGAACTTAACGCACACGATTAGTCCGCAAAAGCATTGTCATCAATCACCAAAACCACTAGGGAGTAAATATGCCCTTACAACAAGCCAAGTTCTATAATGAAAAATTCCCACTAGTATATGAATGTGACAAAATAAGAAACTCTCTATCATGAAGATCATGGTGCTATTTTTAAGCACAAGTGTGGAAAAAGGATAGTAACATTGTCCCTTCTCTCTTTTTCTCTCATTTTTTTGTTTGGGCTTCTTTGGCCTCTTTTTTTCCATCCGGAGTCTCAACCCGGCTTGTGGGGGAATCATAGTCTCCATCATCCTTTCCACACATGGGAAAATGCTCTAATAATGATGATCATCACACTTTTGTTTACTTACAACTCAATATTTCAACTCTATACTAGAATAAAAGTATGACTCTATGTGAGTGCCTCCGGCGGTGTACCGGGATATGCGATGAATCAAGAGTGACATGTATGAAAGAATTATGAAGGTGGCTTTGCCACAAATACGATGTCAACTACATGATCATGCAAAGCAATATGACAATGATGGAGCGTGTCATAATAAACAGAACAGTGGAAAGTTGCATGGCAATATATCTCCGAATGGCTATGGAAATGCCATAATAGGTAGGTATAGTGGCTGTTTTGAGGAAGGTATAAGGAGGCTTATGTGTGATAGAGCGTATCGTATCACGGGGTTTGGATGCACCGGCGAAGTTTGCACCAACTCTCGCGGTGAGAAATGGCAATGCACGGTACCGTAGAGGCTAGCAAATTGCGAAAAGGTAAGAGTGCGTATAATCCATGGACTCAGATTAGTCATAAAGAACTCATATACTTATTGCAAAAGTTTATTAGCCCTCGAAGCAAAATACTACTACGCATGCCCCTAGGGGGATAGATTGGTAGGAAAATACCATCGCTCGTCCCAGACCGCCACTCATAAGGAAAGCAATCAAAGAACACCCCATTCTTGAAATTTGTCACACAACGTTTATCATACATGCATGATACGGGACTTGCAATCCTCAACACAAGTAATTCTCAATTCCACAATTACCCAACTAGCATGACTCTAACATTACCACCTTTATATCTCAAAACAACTATCAAGTATCATAGTATTTAATGCACTGTATATGAAAGTTTTTATTATACCCATCTTGGATGCCAATCATATTAGGACTAATTTTATAGCCAAAGCAAATTACCATGCTGTTCTAAAAGACTCTCAAAATAATATAAGTGAAGCATGAGAGATCAATAATTTATATAAAACAAAACCACCACCGTGCTCTAAAAAGGTATAAGTGTAGCACTAGAGCAAAATTATCTAGCTCAAAAGATATAAGTGAAGCACATAGAGTATTCTAATAAATTCCGATTCATGTGTGTCTCTCCCAAAAGGTGTGTACAGCAAGGATGATTGTGGTAAACTAAAAATCAAAGACTCAGATCATACAAGACGCTCCAAGCAAAACACATATCATGTGGTGAATAAAAATATAGCCTCAAGTGAAGTTACCGATAGACGAAGACGAAAGAGGGGATGCCTTCCGGGGCATACCCAAGCTGAGGCTCTTGCCACTCCTTATTCCATAATCCATCAAATCTTTACCCAAAAACTTGAAAACTTCACAACACAAAACTCAACAGAAAATCTCATGAGCTCCATTAGTGTAAGAAAACAATTCACCACCATAAGGTACTGTAATGAACTCATTATTCATTTAGATTGGTGTTAAACCTACTGTATTCCAACTTCTCTATGGTTCATACCCCCGGATACTAGCCATAGATTCATCAAAATAAGCAAACAACACACGAAAAACAGAATCTATCGAAAACAGAACAGACTATAGTATCTAAATCAAACGTAAAATTTTGTAAATCCAAAAATTCTAAAATATATTGGTGGACGTTAGGAATTTGTATATCTGCAAAAATAATCAACCTAAAAGCACTCTCGAGTAAAAAATGGTAGCTAATCTCGTGAGCGCTAAAATTTCTGTTTTTTACAGCAAGATCGCAAAGACTTCACCCAAGTCTTCCCAAAGGTTCTACTTGGCAAAAACACTAATTAAATCATAAAACTGTTGGAAATATGCCCTAGAGGCAATAATAAAATGGTTATTATTATATTTCTTTGTGCATGATAATAGTCTGTTATTCATGCTATAACTGTGTTATCCGGAAATCGTAATACACGTGTGAATACATAGACCACAACATGTCCCTAGTAAGCCTCTAGTTGACTAGCTCGTTGATCAACAGATAGTCATGGTTTCCTGACTATGGACATTGGATGTCATTGATAACGGGATCACATCATTAGGAGAATGATGTGATGGACAAGACCCAATCCTAAGCATAGCTCAAAGATCGTGTAGTTCGTTTAGCTAGAGCTTTTCCAAGTGTCAAGTATCATTTCCTTAGACCATGAGATTGTGCAAATCCCGGATACCGTAGGAGTGCTTTGGGTGTGCCAAACGTCACAACGTAACTGGGTGACTGTAGAGGTACACTACGGGTATCTCCGAAAGTGTCTATTGGGTTGGCACGAATCGAGACTGGGATTTGTCACTCCGTATGACGGAGAGGTATCTCTGGGCCCACTCGGTAATGCATCATCATAATGAGCTCAATGTGACCAAGTATCTGGTCACGGGATCATGCATTACGGTACGAGTAAAGTGACTTGTCGGTAACGAGATTAAACGAGGTATTGGGATACCGACGATCGAGTCTCGGGCAAGTAACGTACCGATTGACAAAGGGAATTGTATACGGGGTTGCTTGAATCCTCGACATCGTGGTTCATCCGATGAGATCATCGAGGAGCATGTGGGAGCCAACATGGGTATCCAGATCCTGCTGTTAGTTATTGACCGGAGAGGCGCCTCGGTCATGTTCAGATGTCTCCCAACCCGTAGGGTCTACACACTTAAGGTTCGGTGGACGCTTAGGGTTGTAGAGATATGAGTATGCAGAACCCGAAAGTTGTTCGAGTCCTGGATGAGATCCCGGACGTCACGAGGAGTTCCGGAGTGGTCCGGAGGTGAAGAATTATATATAGGAAGTGCAGTTTCGCCATCGGGAAAGTTTGGGGTCACGGTATTGTAGGACCACCGGAAGTGTCCTGGGTCCACCGGTGGGGCCACCTATCCCGGAGGGCCCCATGGGCTGAAGTGGGAGGAACCAGCCTGGTGGGCTGGTGCGCCTTGGGCCCCCTGCGCCTAGGTTTGAAGCCCTAGGGGGGGCGCCCACTTGCCTTGGGGACAAGCCTCCCCCTTGCCGCCGCCCCAAGAGATCTCATCTCCTGGGGCGGCGCCCCCTAGGTGGCCTATATAAAGGGGGGAGGAGGCAGCCGCACCCATGCCATAGGCGCCTCCCTTCCCCTTGCTACACCTCTCCTCTCGAGAAGCTCGGCGAAGCCTGCCGAGATCATCGCTGCATCCACCACCACGCCGTCGTGCTGCTGGATCTCCGTCAACCTCTCCTTCTCCCTTGCTAGATCAAGAAGGAGGAGACGTCTTCCTCAACCGTACGTGTGTTGAACGCGGAGGTGCTATCCGTTCAGCACTAGGATCATCGGTGATTTGGATCACGGCAGTACGACTCCTCAACCCCGTTCTCTTGAACGCTTCCGCCATGATCTACAAGGGTATGCAGATGCACCTCTCTCGTTGCTAGATGAACTCATAGATAGATCTTGGTGAAACCATAGAAATTTTTTATTTTCTGCAATGTTCCCCAACAGTGGCATCATGAGCTAGGTCTATGTGTAGTTCCCTTTGCACGAGTAGAACACAATTTGTTGTGGGCGTAGATGTTGTCAACTTTCTTGCCACTACTAGTCTTATTTGCCTTCAGCGGTATTGTGGGATTAAGCGGCCCGGACCGACCTTACACGTACGCTTACGTGAGATAGGTTCCACCGACTGACATGCACTAGTTGCATAAGGTGGCTAGCGGGTGTCTGTCTCTCCCACTTTAGTTGGAGCGGATTTGATGAAAAGGGTCCTTATGAAGGGTAAATAGAAGTTGACAAATCACGTTGTGGCTTTTACGTAGGTAAGAAAACGTTCTTGCTAGAACCCTATTGCAGCCACGTAAAACATGCAACAACAATTAGAGGACGTCTAACTTGTTTTTGCAGCATGTGATTGTGATGTGATATGGCCAAAAGTTGTGATGAATGATGAATGATATATGTGATGTATGAGATCATGATCTTGTAACAGGAATCACGACTTGCATGTCGATGAGTATGACAACCGGCAGGAGCCATAGGAGTTGTCTTAATTATTGTATGACCTGCGTGTCATTGATTCAACGCCATGTAATTACTTTACTTTATTGCTAAACCGTTAGCTATAGTAGTAGAAGTAATAGTTGGTGAGCAACTCCATGGAGACACGATGATGGAGATCATGATGATGGAGATCATGGTGTCATGCCGGTGACAAAGATGATCATGGAGCTCCGAAGATGGAGATCAAAGGAGCTATATGATATTGGCCATATCATGTCACTACTATTTGATTACATGTGATGTTTATCATGTTTTTGCATCTTGTTTACTTAGAACGACGGTAGTAAATAAGATGATCCCTCACAATAATTTCAAGAAAGTGTTCCCCCTAACTGTGCACCGTTGTGAAGGTTCGTTGTTTCGAAGCACCACATGATGATCGGGTGTGATAGATCCTAACGTTCGAATACAACGGATGTAAGCCAGATTTACACACGCAATACACTTAGGTTGACTTGACGAGCCTAGCATGTACAGACATGGCCTCGGAACACGGAAGACCGAAAGGTCAAGCATGAGTCGTATAGAAGATACGATCAACATGGAGATGTTCACCGACGTCGACTAGTCCGTCTCACGTGATGATCGGACATGGCCTGGTTGACTCGGATCATGTTTCACTTAGATGACTAGAGGGATGTCTAATCTGAGTGGGAGTTCATTAAATAATTTGATTAGATGAACTTAATTATCATGAACTTAGTCTAAATTTTTTACAATATGTCTTGTAGATCAAATGGCCCACGTTACCCTCAACTTCAACGCGTTCCTAGAGAAAACCAAGCTGAAAGATGATGGCAGCAACTATATGGACTGGGTCCGGAACCTGAGGATAATCCTCATAGCTGCCAAGAAAGATTATGTCCTACAAGCACCGCTAGGTGAAGCACCAATCCCAGAGAACCAAGACGTTATTAATGCTTGGCAGTCTCGTGCTGATGATTACTCCCTCGTTCAGTGCGGCATGCTTTACAGCTTAGAACCGGGATCCAAAAGCGTTTTGAGCAACACGGAGCATATGAGATGTTCAAGAGCTGAAAATGGTTTTCCAAGCTCATGCCCGGTTGAGAGATATGAAGTCTCCGACAAGTTCTTCGGCTGTAAGATGGAGGAAAATAGTTCATCGGTGAGCACATACTCAAGATGTCCAGGTTGCACAACCGCTGACTCAGCTGGAGTTAATCTCCGGATGACGCGGTCATTGACAGAATCCTTCGCCGCTTCCACCGAGCTCCAAGAGCTTTATGATGAACTTCAATATGCAGGGATGGAAAAGACCATTCTCGAGGTATATTCAATGCTAAAATCAGCGGAGGTAGAGATCAAAAGGAACATCAAGTGTTGATGGTGAATAAAACCACTAAGTTCAAGAAAGGCAAGGGTAAGAAGAACTTCAAGAAGGACGGCAAGGAGTTGCCATGCCCGTAAGCCGCCACGGGAAGAAGTCAAACAATGGACCCAAGCCCGAGACCGAGTGCTTTTATTCTAAGGGAAGTGGTCACCGAAGCGGAACTGCCCCAAGTACTTAGCGGACAAGAAGGCCGGAAAACCAAAGGTATATTTGATATACATGTAATTGATGTGTACCTTACCGATTGCTCGCAGTAGCTCCCGGTATTTGATACCGTGCGGTTGCTCATATTTGTAACTCAAAGGTGAGCTGTGGAATAAGCGGAGGCTGGCGAAGGACGAGGTGACGATGCGCGTCGGGAATGGTTCCAAGGTCGATGTGATCGCCGCCGCACGCTACCTCTACATTTACCTACGGGATTAGTTTTAAACCTCAATAATTGTTATTTAGTACCAGCTTTGAGCATGAACATTGTATCCGGATCTCGTTTAATACGAGATGGCTACTCATTTAAATCCGAGAATAATGGTTGTTCTATTTATATGAGAGATATGTTTTATGGTCATGCCCGATGGTCAATGGTTTATTCTTAATGAATCTCGAACGTGATGTTACACATATTCATAGTGTGAATACCAAAAGATATAAAGTTGATAACGATAGTCCCACATACTTGTGGCATCGCTGCCTTGGTCACATTGGTGTCAAGCGCATGAAGAAGCTCCATGCTGATGGACTTTAGAGTCTCGATTATGAATCATTTGACACATGCGAACCATGCCTCATGGGCAAAATGACAAAGACTCCGTTCTCCGGAACAATGGAGCGAGCAACCAACTTGTTGGAAATCATACATACTGATGTGTGCGGTCCAATGAGCGTTGAGGCTCATGGAGGATATCATTATGTTCTCACTCACCGATGCGACTTGAGTAGATATGGGTATGTCTACTTGATGAAACACAAGTCCGAGACCTTTGAAAAGTTCAAGGAATTTCAGAATGAGGTAGAGAATCAACGTGACCGAAAGATAAAGTTCTTACGATCAGATCGTGGGGGAGAATATCTAAGTCACGAATTTGGTACGCACTTAAGGAAATGTGGAACCGTTTCACAACTCACGCCGCCTGGAACACCTCAGCGTAATGGTGTGTCCGAACATCGTAATTGCACTTTATTGGATATGGTGTGATCTATGATGTCTCTTACCGATTTACCGCTATCATTTTGGGGATAGTCTCCAGAGACAACTACATTCACTTAAATAGGGCACCGTCTAAATCCATTGAGACGACACCGTATGAATTATGGTTTGGCAAGAAACCTAAGCTGTCGTTTCTAAAAGTTTGGGGATGCGATGCTTATGTCAAGAAACTCCAACCTGAAAAGCTCGAACCCAAGTCAGAAAAATATGTCTTCATAGGATACCCTAAGGAAACCATTGGGTATACCTTCTACTTAAGATCTGAAGGCAAGATCTTTGTTGCCAAGAATGGGTCCTTTCTGGAGAAAGAGTTTCTCTCGAAAGAATTAAGTGGGAGGAAAGTAGAGCTTGATGAAGTATTGCCTCTTGAACGGTAAGTAGCGCAACTCAGGAAGATGTTCCTGTGGTGCCTACACCGACAAGAGAGGAGGTTAATGATGATGATCAAGATACTTCGGATCAAGCTCCTACTGAACTTTGAAGGTCTACAAGGACACGTTCCGCACCAGAGTGGTACAGCAACCCTGTCTTGGAAATCATGTTGCTAGACAACGGTGAACCTTCGAACTATGAAGCGATGGCGGGCCCAGATTCCAACAAATGGCTTGAAGTCATGCAATCCGAGATAGGATCCATGTATGAAAACAAAGTATGGACTTTGACAGACTTGCCCGATGATCGGCGAGCAATAGAAAATAAATGGATATTTAAGAAGAAGACGGACGCGGATGGTAATGTTACCATATATAAAGCTCGACTTGTCGCTAAGGGTTATCGACAAGTTCAAGGGATTGACTATGATGAGACTTTCTCTCCTGTAGTGAAGCTGAAGTCCATCCGGATCATGTTAGCAATTGCCGCATACTATGATTATGAGATATGGCAAATGGACGTCAAAACGGCATTCCTTAACAGCCATCTTAAGGAAGAACTGTAAATGATGCAGCCGGAAGGTTTTGTCGACCGTGAGAATGCTAACAAGGTATGCAAGCTCCAGCGATCCATTTATGGGCTAGTGCAAGCATCTCGGAGTTGGAACATTCGCTTTGATGAGATGATCAAAGCGTTTGGGTTTATGCAGACTTATGGAGAAGCCTGCGCTTAAAAGAAAGTGAGTGGGAGCTCAGAGCATTTCTCATATTATATGTAGATGACATACTTTTGATGGGAAATGATATAGAACTTTTGGACAGCATCAAGGCCTACTTGAATAAGTGTTTTCAATGAAGGACCTTGGAGAAGCTGCTTACATATTAGGCATCAAGATCTATAGGGATAGATCGAGACGCCTCATAGGTCTTTCACAAAGCACATACCTTGATAAGATATTGAAGAAGTTCAATATGGATCAGTCTAAGAAAGGGTTCTTGCATGTATTGCAAGGTGTGAGATTGAGCTCGGCTCAATGCCCGACCACGGCAGTAAGATAAAGAAGAGATGAGTGTCATCCCTATGCCTCAGCCATAGGGTCTATTATGTATGCCATGTTGTGTACGGACTGATGTAAACCTTGCCGTAAGTTTGGTAGGAAGGTACCAAAGTAATCCCGCAAGGAACTTTGGACAGCGGTCAAAAACATCCTAAAGTACCGAAAAGGACTAAGGATATGTTTCTCGCTTATGGAGGTGACGAAGAGCTCGTCGTAAAGGGTTACGCCGACGCTACCTTCGACACAGATCTGGATGACTCTAAGTCACGCACCAGATACGTGTATATTTTGAATGGTGGGGCGATGCTGGTGCGATTGCAAGCAAAGCGCCGTGGCGGGATCTACATGTGAAGCAGAGTACATGGCAGCCTCGGAGGCAGCGCGATGAAGCAATATGGGTGAAGGAGTTCATCACCGACCTAGGAGTCATACCCAATGCGTCGGGGCCGATCGCACTCTTTTGTGACAACACCGAGCTATTGCACTTGCCAAGGAGCCAGGTTTCACAAGAAGACCAGCACATCAAGTTGCCGCTCAACTCCATACGTGAAAATATTCAAGATGGAGACATAGATATTTGTAAAGTACATACGGATCTGAATGTAGCAGATCCGCTGACTAAACCTCTCCCTAGAGCAAAACATGATCAACACCAGAACGCTATGGGTGTTCGATTCATCACAATGTAACTAGAATATTGACTCTAGTGCAAGTGGGAGACTGTTGGAAATATGCCCTAGAGGCGATAATAAAATGGTTATTATTATATTTCTTTGTTCATGATAATAGTCTGTTATTCATGCTATAACTGTGTTATCCGGAAATCGTAATACACGTGTGAATACATAGACCACAACATGTCCCTAGTAATCCTCTAGTTGACTAGCTCGTTGATCAACAGATAGTCATGGTTTCCTTACTATGGACATTGGATGTCATTGATAACGGGGTCACATCATTAGGAGAATGATGTGATGGACAAGACCCAATCCTAAGCATAGCTCAAAGATCGTGTAGTTCGTTTAGCTAGAGCTTTTCCAAGTGTCAAGTATCACTTCCTTAGACCATGAGATTGTGCAACTCCCGGATACCGTAGGAGTGCTTTGGGTGTGCCAAACGTCACAACATAACTGGGTGACTATAAAGGTACACTACGGGTATCTCCGAAAGTGTCTATTGGGTTGGCACGAATCGGGACTGGGATTTGTCACTCCGTATGACGGAGAGGTATCTCTGGGCCCACTCGGTAATGCATCATCATAATGAGCTCAATGTGACCAAGTGTCTGGTCACGGGATCATGCATTACGGTACGAGTAAAGTCACTTGCCGGTAACGAGATTAAACGAGGTACTGGGATACCGACGATCGAGTCTCGGGCAAGTAACGTACCGATTGACAAAGGGAATTGTATACGGGGTTGCTTGAATCCTTGACATCGTGGTTCATCCGATGAGATCATCGAGGAGCATGTGGGAGCAAACATGGGTATCCAGATCCCGCTGTTGGTTATTGACCGAAGAGGCATCTCGGTCATGTCTGCATGTCTCCCGAACCCGTAGGGTCTACACACTTAAGGTTCGGTGACGCTAGGGTTGTAGAGATATGAGTATGCAGTAACCCGAAAGTTGTTCGGAGTCCCGGATGAGATCCCGGACGTCTCGAGGAGTTCCGGAATGGTCCGGAGGTGAACAATTATATATAGGAAGTGCAGTTTCGGCCATCGGGAAATTTTCGGGGTCACCGGTATTGTACCGGGACCACCAGAAGGGTCCCAGGGGTCCTCCGAGTGGGCCACCTATCCCGGAGGGCCCCGTGGGCTGAAGTGGGGAGGGGAACCAGCCGCTGGTGGGCTGGTGCGCCCCCCCCCCTTGGGCCCCCCTGCGCCTAGGGTTGGAAACCCTAGGGTGGGGGGGCGCCTTCACTTGCCTTGGGGGGCAAGCCTCCCCCCTTGGTCGTCGCCCCCCGGAGATCTCACTCCTAGGGCGGGCGCCCTGTGGGGCCTATATAAAGAGGGGAGGGAGGGCAGCCGCACCCATGCCATATCGCCTCCCTTCCCCTTGCTACACCTCTCCTCTCGTAGAAGCTCGTGAAGCCTCGCCGAGATCATCGCTGCATCCACCACCACGCCGTCGTGCTGCTGGATCTCCGTCAACCTCTCCTTCCCCCTTGCTGGATCAAGAAGGAGGAGACGTATTCCTCAACCGTACATGTGTTGAACGCGGAGGTGCTGTCCGTTCAGCACTAGAATCATCGGTGATTTGGATCACGACGAGTACGACTCCCTCAACCCCGTTCTCTTGAACGCTTCCACTCGCGATATACAAGGGTATGTAGATGCACTCCTCTCTCTCATTGCTAGATGAACTCATAGATAGATCTTGGTGAAACCGTAGAAATTTTTTATTTTCTGCAACGTTCCCCAACAAAAACCACAGCTAAACAGAAGCTAGATGAATTATTTATTACTAAACAGAAACAAAAAGCAAGGAACAAAAGCTAAAATTGGGTCGCCTCCCAACAAGCGCTATCGTTTAATGCCCCTAGCTAGGCATAAAAACAAGAATAGATCTAGGTATTGTCATCTTTGGTATGCAATCCATAAGTGGCTCTCATAATAGATTCATAAGGTAATTTAATTTTCTTCCTAGGAAAGTGTTCCATGCCTTTCCTTAATGGAAATTGGAATCTAATATTTCCTTCTTTCATATCAATAATTGCACCAATCGTTCTAAGGAAAGGTCTACCAAGAATAATAGGACATGTAGGATTGCAATATATATCAAGAACAATGAAATCTACGGGGCACATAATTCCTATTTGCAACAATAAGAACATCATTAATCCTTCCCATAGGTTTCTCAATGGTGGAATCCGCAAGATGCAAATTTAAAGAACAATCATCAAATTCACGGAAACCTAACACATCACACAAAGTTTTTGGAATCGTGGAAACACTAGCACCCAAATCACATAAAGCATAGTATTCATGATCTTTAATCTTAATTTTAATAGTAGGTTCCCACTCATCATAAAGTTTCTAGGGATAGAAACTTCTAATTCAAGTTTTTCTTCATAAGATTGCATTAAAGCATCCACGATATGTTTGGTAAAAGCTTTATTTTGACTATAAGCATGAGGAGAATTTAACACGGATTGCAACAAGGAAATACAATCTATCAAAGAACAATTATCATAATTAAATTCCTTGAAATCCAAAATAGTGGGTTCATTGCTATGTAAAGTTTTGACCTCTTCAATCCCACTTTTTACCAATTTTTGTATCAAGATCTAAAAACTCCGAATCATTGGGATGCCTTTTAACTAAAGTTGACTCATCTCCAGTCCCATCTTTATCAAGATTCATATGGGAAAACAAAGATTCAATAGGAGACACATCAATCACTTTTAGATCTTCATTATTATTATCATGGAAACTAGAAGAACACGCTTTCACAAAGAGCAATTATTTTGACTATAAGCATGAGGAGAATTTAGCACGGATTGCAACAAGGAAATACAATCTATCAAAGAGAAATTATCATAATTAAATTCCTTGAAATCCAAGATAGTGAGTTTATTAACATCTAATGTTTTGATTTCTTCAATCCCACTTTTATCAAATTTAGCTTCAAGATCTAAAAACTCCGAATTTTTGGAATGCCTTCTAGGTAAAGGTGGATCATATTCAGTCCCATCATTATCAAGATTCATATTACAAAACAAAGTTTTAATAGGGGACACATCAATAACCTTTAGATCTTCATCTTCATTTTCATAGGAACTAGAAGAACACGCTCTTATAAAGGAACCTTTCTTAGCACGCATCCTAGCGGTTATTTCTTTGCACTCATCAATGGAAAATCTCATAGCTTTGAGATAATCATTGATATCATGCTTAGGTGGAATAGATCTAAGTTTCAAACAATCAACATTAAGAGAAATTCTATCCACGTTCCTAGCCAACTCATCAATCTTAGGCAAATTTTTTTCAAGCAAAGCATTGAAATTCTTTTGTGAATTCATAAATTCTTTAACACTACTCTCAAAATCAGAGGGCATCTTATTAAAATTTCCATAAGAGTTGTTGTAGGAATTACCATAATTATTAGAGGAATTACTAGGGAACGGCCTAGAATTAAAGTTTCCTCTAAACGCGTTGTTACCAAAGTTGTTCCTACCAACAAAATTCACATCCATAGATTCATTATCATTCACAATCAAAGTGGACAAAGGCATATCATTAGGATAAGAATAAACACTCTTATTAGCAAACAATTTCATAAGTTCATCCATCTTTCTGCTCAAAACATTAATCTCTTCTATCGCATGAACCTTTTTACTAGTAGATCTTTCGGTGTGCCATTGAGAATAAATAACCATAATATCATATAGGAGTTTAGTAGCTTCTCCTAAAGTGATTTCCATAAAAGTGCCTCCCGCGGCCGAATCTAAAAGATTTCTAGAAGCAAAATTGAATCCAGCATATTTTTTTTGTATAATCATCCATAAATTGAAACCATGTGTAGGACAATTAAGTATCATTAATTTGATCCTCTCCCAAGCTTGTGCAACATGCTCATGATCAAGTTGCTTAAATTTCATAATATCGTTTCTAAGAGAGATGATCTTAGCGGGAGGAAAATACTTAGAGATAAAAGCATCTTTGCACTTATTCCATGAATCAATACTATTTTTAGGCAAAGAAGATGTGGCACCCCGGCTCAGAGCAACCGGTTTACCTAGCATTGCCAGCCTAGAGATCAAGTCTTCTAGCAATACACAACAACATGGTACAGAAACAATCGCTTTATTGATGCTAGGGGATTACATAATTCTGATATTACATCGAGATACGAGGCCAAGCGGCACACTCGGTGCGGCTGAACAGTATGTACATTAGTTAATGAACATGACGAGGGCCTCGATCACACGAACTACGCGCAGCGGAAGAACGACGAAGTGGAACTCCATAGCACAGGGACACCGATGTGGACACGGCCTAGACGCGAGATGCGCTCTGATGCGAACCGACTTGCCTGAAAGCTGGCATGACACGCCAGGTCAGTATATTGAATGTACTTGCAAGCTCACAACAAACATAAGCACGATGACAAACAATATCATGACAATTAATCAGGTTAATGCCATACAAGAAAAACTAGTAATGGGGTGAAACCAACATGTGCACCGAGTCTCACAGACTCGCTTACCCGCCGTGTTACCTCGTAACCAAACGGTGACCATACCTGGGTCACAACTAAAACCAATCTTTCATGATGCAACTCATGAGTTCATGAACCATCATGAAACCAGTGCCAACAAGAATCATTTAGTGTGCAAGATTAATTATAGAAGTTGATCCATGGTGTGACCTACTTCCGAGCTAGGCCCATAACTGAGGACGCGGCTATCGATGGATTAAATACACTCTACAGAGGTAGCGCACTTTACCCACACCACGGAACCCATGGCCTCGCACTCCCATTCGGGTGGACCAACTGCGTTCCGACGAAACCCTCCCCTTGTCATGACACTCTCCCAGCCACTCCGACCAACTCCCTCTCAGGGCTAGGTCTTGGGTGTCCCCGGCCTACCAAAGGCACCAACGGCCACCGTCATGGCAAAACGGTCCCAAACGGGGACAAGGTACCATAAAAACAAAAATGAGCACACAAGTTTATGTCTGCTTACTGGGCCAGGGTATGCACGCCCATAACCTTCCCTTGCGGGAGGCACCGGTGAGAGGCACAACAAAGGACCGAATCAAGACCCCCCATAAGGTAAATGTGGCCGCACTTAGTAAAACCCGATTCAGTGGCACCATGATGGGATCAACAACATATTCAAGTTGGACTTAACCAGGTTTAATTTTGAAATAAAAACTTTATACAAAAACCCATACTATGCCATGGTCGTGCAACTAATCGACATGCAAAGCTAGCAACTCATACATACGGATCAACATAATTCTCTTGCACTACTCAGGATAAAAAACTCTACTAGTTCTACCTCATTTTTAATATCATGTAATATTTTGATTAACTCATAATTCATATGAATATATTACTTAATAAAAGAGCCATCATTATTTAGCATAGCAATATAACTAAGGCAAAATTTTATTCTACTTGACTATTATAGTCCATGCATTCAACCAGAGACTTAAACAAGCATTTCAAGCATAATAAAGTAACTAGCACTCAACAAAATTTATTTAGCAGATTTTAAATGCAAATAAGAAATAATATTCAAGTAGAAAATCATAGATATTGAGATAACACCATCCAAATGCTGGTGTGGCTTGCCTTAGTGCAGAGGAGGATCACACTCCTCCTAGTTGGCTTCAAGACAAGTTTCTTCTTCTGAAAATATTTAAAAACCACAAAAACAAATATCAAAAACCTCTCTGAATAGCAACAGAAATTCTAGACAGCAAGGAAAAATCCACATTTTGGTGTGCTGCTAGAGCTTTCTGAATCAAAGACAATGCAAAAAGAATCAACTCATTTGGACTTATAGGCTAGAAGTTGTGGCTGGTCAAAGTTTCAGTCAAAATCGGATTAAATTTGAATAATTCAGAAAATCCTGGGGGGTGACGTCCAAGGCGTAAAGAGGGAATATGCCTCCACTCGTACCGCTTCGAGCGCAAGTGGTGAGGCTAACACTGGGCCCTACCCGTCAGGAGAGAGAGAGAGAGAGAGAGAGAGAGAGAGAGAGAGAGAGAGGAAGAGAGATCAGAGCACGGCGGTGCTTCGCCGGAGCTTACGCCGGCGAGGAGAGGGTTTGGGGATAAACTAGAGGGATAGGAACGAAGAGGGGTTCACGGCACACCTGCCCGTACCCATGGCTTGACGTGGGGTCACCGGAGCTGCTCGCAAGTGATGGTGGCGGACGGGACTTGCCGGAGAGGAAGAAGGCGACAGCGAGAGGCGTCTCCGAGGGCCCAGCAGCGTCCAGGCGGCACCAGAGGACCTCCAATGCTACCCCGAGGGGTTGGTCGAGCTTGAGGGGCACCGGAGCGAGGTGGCTGGGCTGCGGAGATCGCCGGAGTTCTCTGGTCGGGGTCGACGGCCAGAGGCCTGCCCGACCGGGCTACGGTGTTCCTACGTGTGGTAGTGGCGGTGGTGAGGAGTGGTGTGATTCTTGGAAGCGAGGAGAGGGACTCTATATATAGCTGGAGCGAGAGGGGGTAACGCGGCTTCGCGGAGTGCTTGGAAGCGTGACAGCGGCGATTTAAATGCGCCGATCTTGAGGGCAAGGTTTTGATGTCAGGCGGAGGCTGTCCACGCTCGCGGACGAGCACATTGTCTTTTACTCATATGTCAAATCCTTAGAAAATTCTATCTCTGCCATGTCAGTCCTTTTCTCCGGGGGCGAGATGCGTCTCCTTAGATGCGAGATGTGAAACACATTGTGTACTTGACGATTGGTGGCAATTCAAGCGATAGGCAAGCTGTTCGACTCGCCATGACCGAAGCGGACCGATGTATCTGGGTGCCAATTTTCCGCGGGTCTGAAACCTCTTGACTCCTTTCATAGGGGTGACTCGGAGATATACGTGTTCTCTGGGTTCGAAGCTGATCTGGCGGTGTTTGGCGTCATAATAACTCTTCTGTCGTGATTTGGCCAGCTGCAGTCTGTCTCGAATTTCCTTGACTTGCTTCTCGGCTTCGAGCATTAAATCAGTCCCGAAAATACGGCTGTCTCCGGTTTGAGACTAGTTCAGTGGAGTGCGGCATTTAGGGCCATACAGAGCTTCATAGGGTAACATCTTTAAGCTGGTCTGGAAACTGTTGTTGTAGGAAAACTCGGTGTAGGGCAGACAGTCTTCCCATTTGGGTCCTTGGGACAATGCACATGCCCTGAGCATATCTTCGAGTATTTGGTTTACTCGCTCAGTCTGTCTGTCTGTCTGAGGATGATAAGCTGTGTTGTATCTCAGAGCAGTCCCCAAGGCTTGATGTAGTCGGGACCAAAATGCTGAAGTGAAGAGAGATCTCCTGTCTGAAGTGATAGTCTTGGGTACTCAATGCAGACTGACGATTCGGGACACATACAATTGTGCAAGCTGATCGACACGGTAGGTGGTCCGGATGGGAATGAAGTGTGCCACCTTTGTTAAGGTGTCCACTATGACCCATATTGCATCATTTCCTCGGTGAGTCCTTGGTAATCTGGTGATAAGATCCATGCAGATGTCGTCCCATTTCCATTGGGATACTGGCAGAGGTTGGAGAACTCCTGCGGGTTTTTGGTGTTCCGCCTTTACCTTATTGTGTATATCACAACAAGCCACAAAGTAGGCGATGTCTTTCTTCATTCCATCCCACCAGAAAACCTGATGAAGGTCTTCATACATTTTGGTACCACCGGGGTGAATTGAGTATGGCGATTCATGTGCTTCTGTCAACATCTTCTTTCTAAGACCTTCGTGGTCGGGTACGCAAATCCTTCCTCGAAACCTTAGCATACCTTGCTGATCTTTAGAGAAATCCGGTGTACGCCCCTCGTGCATCTTCTTGACATATACTTGCAATAATTTATCATCTGCCTGAGCACTGCTAATTTCTCCTTCGAGAGTAGGGGAAACTTCTAATATGTTGGTAAGACACACATCGGTAGTCACCAGGTTGAGCTGAGTGATTTCTTCATAAAGCTTAGGAGGCAAGGAATCCATTAGAGCATTTAGGTTGGCTGGTTTGCGGCTGAGGGCGTCAGCCACCACATTAGCTTTTCCCGGGTGATAATTTATAACGAGGTCGTAGTCCTTAACCAACTCGAGCCATCTTCGCTGGCGAAGGTTCAAATCGGGCTTAGTGAAGATATACTTGAGACTCTTGTGGTCGGTAAATATCTGGCACTTCTTTCCAATCAGATAGTGTCTCCAAATCTTCAAAGCGTGCACCACCGCGGACAATTCTAAATCATGAGTGGGGTAATTTCCTTCGTGTGGCCGTAGTTGTCAGGATGCATAGGCCACAACCTTCCCATCTTGCATGAGTACACATCCAAGACCTTTTTTGGAGGTGTCACAGTAGACATCAAAGCTGCGGTAGATGTCTGGGAGAGTCAATACTGGTGCTGACGTCAGCCTGATTTTTAGCTCATTGAAACTCCGTTCGCAGTCCTCAGTCCATTCAAACTTCATATCCTTCTTTAGGAGCTCGGTCATTGGCTTGGCAATCTTGGAGAATCCTTCAATAAAGCAGCGATAATATCCGGCTAGTCCAAGGAAACTCTGGATTTCTGAGACGGTCGTGGGTGTGGACCAATCAAGTACATCTTTCACCTTGCTTGGATCCATGGTTATTCCTTCTACCGAGAGGACATGCCCGAGAATCCAACTTGCTGGAGCCAAAACTCACATTTGCTGAACTTGGCATAAAGCTGATGGTCGCGAAGCCTTTGCAAAACTGCGGGGAAGTGGTCCTTGTGTTCGTCTTCGCTTTTTGAGTAAATGAGGATGTCATCAATGAACACCACCACAAATTTGTCCAAGAAATCCATAAACACCTTGTTCATCATATGCATGAAGAAGGCCGGGGCGTTGGTGAGGCCGAAGGACATAACGGTATATTCATAAAGCCCATACCGAGTGGTGAACGCGGTCTTGGGAATATCCTCCTTCTTTATTTTGAGCTAATCATATCCGGTCCTCAAATCAATTTTGGAGAATACTTTGGCCCCACTGAGTTGATCAAACAAATCGTCAGTCCTTGGCAGTGGATACTTCTTCTTGATGGTGACGTCATTCAGCTGTCGGTAGTCTATGCACATTCGTAGACTGCCATCCTTTTTGTCCACGAATATCGCTGGTGATCCCCATGGTGAAGAGCTTGGGCGGATGTATCCCTTCTGCAGCATCTCATCCAGCTGTTTCTTTAATTCCACCAATTCTGAGGAAGGCATCCGACAGTATTTCTTGTGTATCGGTGCGGTTCCAGGCACCAAGTCAATTGCAAACTCCAGTTCTTGGTCTGGCGGCATGCCTGGTAATTCTTCAGGAAATACATCTGGATACTCACTGACCACTGGAATTAGTTCCCCCTCTTCTGCCACAGCAGTGAAAATCATATCCTTCTTGGGTATGCTTTTGCGGGCATAAAAACTTGTGGTGCGACCTTCCGTATTTGTCACGGTAATTTCTCTGGTTGCACAGTTGATGCATGCTTGGTACTGGGTTAACCAATTCATGCCCAGAATAATATCCAATTTGTTAGAATCGATGATTATCAGAGGTGTTGGAAACTTGACGCCCTTGATGTCAATTTCCAAATTGTGGCAGACTAGATTGCTTCTGAGCAGGGATCCCGGGGATTGTACCAGCATGTGTTTTCCCAAAATCGAGCAAGGAAATTTGTTTTGGATAGCAAAACTCCGCGAAATAAAAGAGTGGGAAGCCCCAGAGTCAAATAAAATTACGGCGGGTATGTTATTAACAAGGAACATACCAATGACGACTTCCGGGTCCTCTTGGACTTCATCTACGGAAATATGATGGATTTGCCCTTGGATGGTACTTGGGGCGGAATACGGCTCCATGTAGTTGACATGCGGATGGAATGGAGTTGTTTGTTTGTTGTTCTTGGGACACTGTCTGGCGTAATGTCATGTTTGCCCACAGCTGAAACATGCATTGTTGCACTGACAATCTTCACGCACCGGGCTGGTCACGATATTCTTGACTTGAGTGGTGGTCTTGTTGACATTTTGCTGCCAGTTAGGTTTGTACTCAACCTGAGTCTATTGCCAAGTACGAGCCTTCTGCACTAGTTGCATCTCCTTCTTCGGCTCGAATAGCGCTTGTGGTCATTAATAGCTGGCCTGTTGTCGTGTAGGAGCTTGTGTTCCCTTTCTGCAATGAGGGCCTTGTTCACCAGAGTCAGGAAGTCCGAAAAATCAAACATGCTAAGGGTGCACCTGAGATGCTGATTCAGTCCTCCAAGAAATCTGTCGATCTTCCGTTCTTCTGTGGCCACATCATAGAGAGAATAGCGGGCCAAATGGTTGAATTTATTCACGTACTTGTTGACTGTCATGCTACCTTGAGTGAGCGCAAGGAATTCGCGCTGCTTGATTTTCATAATCCCGGTGGGAATATGATACTTTCGGAAATGATCCTTGAATTTAGTCCAAGTAATTTCCTTGTCTATGGCCCATATTGCCTTAGCATTATCCCACCATATAGTGGCAGCTCCTTCGAGATAATGTGTTGCGAAGGGAACCTTGTCTCCCTCTTTAGTGCGAGCAATCTCCAGCTTCCTCTCAATAGTCCTTAACCAATCATCGGCGTCCAATGGATCAATAACTTGGCTGAAGCTGGGAGGCTTGGTTCGCCGAAAATATGACAGCTTTGGAGTGATGACCATTCTGGTTTCCATTCTTCCCAACCATAACCTACACACTTTTCAATATTTCCAGCAGATCGTTGCTCCTTCTTTCTTCAAACATTCGCAGGATTTTCTCAGTGGAAGGCGGATGTGGCGGTGGAGACGGAGGTGGCTGGTATGGCTCGGGGGAATGTCCTGCCTGTCTTGCGGAGCGATGGACAGGGACATCCTCACAAGCTTGGCTGCTGCTGCCTCCCCGCGTCATCCTATTATTTATTTTCCCAATAAATAGCAACCGCGATGAGAAAAATCCAACATGGGGGGAAAGCCAATGACAAATCCCGGAAGAAAACAGCGAAAGAAAACCAAAGCGAATAAAAGGTTCCAACGTAGTTATACATAGACTCAACATGAAAGTAAACATCACAACGGGTCTACTACCCTCATACATGAAACTAAGCATCATGACACGTGCGATTACACCCATACATCATACTCATGACGAAAGTGATACTCTAACGGTCTACTGCTCGGACGGTGCTGCTGCAGGCTCCTCTCCTGAGCCAGACCCAGATCCTGAACTGATACTAGAGACCTCCGGGTTAAGAGAGACGCGTTGGCGCTGCCTCAAGGGCTCTCCCTCAGGGACAGGCGCGGGATGGGATCTAAGCATAGGAGCTGCAGGAGTAGCGACAAGGGATGCCCACGCAGCAGGAGCACTACGAGGGGTCACTGTCAGAGGGTTAAGGGTACCCTGCGAAGTCACCGGAGGAACGGAAACTGGAGGAGCGAAACCGACAGTAGGGAGAGGGTTCCTATTACGACCAGCGGCGAGAGTTGTCCAGGAATGGGTTAGCTCCTGAGCTAACTCGTAGTTTAGGAGATAACTGGCAGTGATATAACGAGAAAGGTGGCTAGTGGAAAGCGGATACGCCCAATCTCGTGCAGATATGGGTAGTAGAAGATACCTGGGTGGGTGTGCATGCGAACCTTGTTGTAGTGCAAGTCTACAAGATCCTCGACAGCAGCGAACTGGACCACCTGAGATGGTGTAGAAGCGAAACCACCCTTAGTAGAACGAGTGTAAGCGCCGGAAGGGGAACTGTGGTGTAGAGTGACCTCAGCATAATACTCATACAATGCACCGGCCAGATGCTCCCGATACACACGATACTCTGGATCAGCACCCTCTGGGTAGAGTCATCGCCACATGTTCTGAAGCAGGTGTTGTGATGTGTACGGAGCTGGCTCAGGATGGTACAAGATCGGTACTGGAGCCATCTACACTCACAAACCATACGGTTAGTAATAACAACATATAAACATGCATGCAAAGCAACAACCAATTTCTATGACTACCGGCACTATGACGAAGCTATCTACCGTTCCACTAACACACTAACGGTCTAGCGTGTCCTATAATCAGTGCGGCTCTGATACCAAGCGTTGTGGCACCCCGGCTTAGAGCAACTGGTTTACCTTGCATTGCCAGCCCAGAGATCAAGTCTTCTGGCGATACACAACAACATGGTACAGAAACAACCGCTTTATTGATGCTAGCGGATTACATAAGTCTGATATTACATCGAGATGTGAGGCCAAGCGGCACACTCGGTGCGGCTGAACAGTATGTACATTATTTAATGAACATGACGAGGGCCTCGATCACATGAACTACGCGGCAGCGGAAGAACGACGAAGTGGAACTCCATAGCACAGGGACACCGACGTGGACACGGCCTAGACGCGAGATGCGCTCCGATGCGAACCGACTTGCCCGAAAGCTGGCATGACACGCCAGGTCAATACATTGAATGTACTTGCAAGCTCACAACAAACATAAGCACGATGAGAAACAATATCATGATAATTAATCAGGTTAATGCCATACAATAAAAACTAGTAATGCGGTGAACAACATGTGCACCGAGTCTCACAGACTCGCTTACCCGCCGAGTTACCTCGTAACCAAACGGTGACCATACCTGGGTCACAACTGAAACCAATCTTTCATGATGCAACTCATGAGTTCATGAACCATCACAAAACCAGTGCCAACAAGAATCATTTAGTGTGCAAGATTAATTATAAAATTTGATCCATGGTGTGACCTACTTCCGAGCTATGCCCATAACCGAGGACGCGGCTATCGATAGATTAAATACACTCTGCAGAGGTAGCGCACTTTACCCACACCACGGAACCCATGGCCTTGCACTCCCATTCGGGTGGACCAAAAGCGTTCCGACAAAACCCTCCCATTGTCATGACACTCTCCCGGCCACTCCGACCAACTCCCTCTTAGGGCTAGGTCTTGGGTGGCCCCATGCCTACCAAAGGCACCAACGACCACCGTCGTGGCAAAACGGTCCCAAACAGGGACAAGGTACCATAAAAACAAAAACGAGCACACAAGGTTATGTCTGCTTACCAGGCCAGGGTATGCACGCCCATAACCTTCCCTCGCGGGAGGCACCAGTGAGAGGCACAACAAAGGACCGAATCAAGACCCCCCATAAGGTAAATGTGGTCGCACTGAGTAAAACCCGATTCAGTGGCACCATGACGGGATCAACAACATATTCAAGTTGGACTTAATCAAGTTTAATTTTGAAATAAAAATTTTATACAAAAACCCATACTATGCCATGGTCGTGCAACTAACCGACATGCAAAGCTAGCAACTCATACATACGGATCTACATAATTATCTTGCACTACTCAGGATCAAAAACTCTACAGGTTCTACCTCATTTTTAATATCATGCAATATTTTGATTAACTCATAATTCATATTAATATATTACTTAATAAAAGAGCCATCATTATTTAGCATAGCAATATAACTAACGCAAAATTTTATTCTACTTGACTATTATAGTCCATGCATTCAACCAGAGACTTAAACAAGCATTTCAAGCATAATAAAGTAACTAGCACTCAACAAAATTTATTTAGCAAATTTTAAATGCAAATAAGAACTAATATTCAAGTAGAAAATCATAGATATTGAGATAACACCATCCAAATGCTGGTGTGGCTTGCCTTAGTGTAGAGGAGGATCACACTCCTCCTGGTTGGCTTCAAGACAAGTCTCTTCTTCTGAAAATATTTAAAAACCACAAAAACAAATATCAAAAACCTCTCTGAATAGCACCATAAATTCTAGACAGCAAGGAAAAATCCACATTTTGGTGTGCTGCTAGAGCTTTCTGAAACAAAGACAATGCAAAAAGAATCTGCTCATTTGGACTTATAGGCTAGAAGTTGTGGCTGGTCAAAGTTTCAGTCAAAATCGGATTAAATTTGAATAATTCATAAAATCCTGTGGGGCGACGTCGAAGGCGTAAAGAGGGAATACGCCTCCACTCATACCGCTTCGGGCGTGAGTGGTGAGGCTGACATTGGGCCCCACCCATCAGGAGAGAGGGAGAGAGGGGAAGAGAGATCAGAGCGCGGCGGCGCTTCGTCGGAGCTTACGCCGCTGTGGAGAGGGTTTGGGGCTAAACTAGAGGGATAGAAATGAATAGGGGTTCACGGCGCACCTGCCAGTACCCGTGGATTGCTGTGGGGTGACCGGAGCTGCTCGGAGTCAAGCTCGCAAGTGATGGTGGCGGACAGAACTTGCCGGAGAGGAAGAAGGCGACGTCGAGAGGCGGCTCCGAGGGCCCAGCAGCGTCCAGGCAGCACCAGAGGACCCCCAATGCCGCGCCCGTGGGGTTGGTCAAGCTTGAGGGGCACCGGAGCGAGGTGGCTGGGCTGCGGAGATCGACGCAGTTCTCTGGTCGGGGTCGACGGCCAGAGGCCTGCCCGACCGGGCTACGTTGTTCCTACGTGGTCGTGGCGGTGGTGAGGAGTGGTGTGAGGCTTGGTAGCGAGGAGAGGGGCTCTATTTATACCCGGAGCGAGAGGGGGTAACGTGGCGCCGCCGGAGTGCTCTAGAAGCCGGCGAACGTCGACGAAATGCGCCAGTGCGAGGGGGCAAGGTTTCAGTGTCTAGGCGGAGGCTGTGCACGCTCACGGACGAGCACAGGGAGCTGGGGGAAGAGGACAAGGGCACGAGTGCACTGTGGCGTTTGGCCGCGACATGCCCGTGCTCGCTATGGCGTCTCCAGCATCGGGGAGCGCCATGGAGGGGTCAAGGATGATGGGTCGAGGCTGGTGGCGCGGCGCGGCAGTCGTCGGCGAGCACTGGCTTGAGCACGCGCTGAACAGAAGCTTTGGCGCTGCCCAAAGCGCGTCGAACGCGTGCCGGGCGCCGTGTCCTCACGCGGTCACCGCCCTGGCATGGTCAAAACGGCGCCCACGCGCGGCCAAACCATGGCTGGGCTAAAGTCCACACAGTGTTTAGTCTAGAGGTGCTGAGGACACATCACCAGGCCGACCAGATTTGACGCAACCAACTTGGCAAGTTTCTGACCAGAAACTTGGTCGCCAAGTTTTGCTAGCTTCTAGATGGCCATTAGGGATGATCTCCTGGGGTTAAGGGATTCTTAGGAGGGTAATTAGGCTCAAGAAAAATCAGGGCCAAAGGATCAAGGAAAAATGTACTTGCTGTACAATCTGAAATTTTGGGCCAGAAGAGAAATTATTTTCTATAGCAAAAATATTACAAAAAGTCATGCAATATTTTTGCTTGGGAAGGTGTGCCAAGGTCCAAAGAATATTCATGAATTATTTCAGATTTTTGGGAGCAACAAAAATGAGGGTTGCTTTGGGGCACTAGTTTCTGAAAAGAGTTTCAGAGAGGAAATGAATATTTTTCTTTTATGAAAAATATTCATTTGATTATTTTGGGGGTTTATCAGAGAAATAAGGTTGAATGAGAAGTAGATGGGTCACTTGGGTGAAAGTCAAGGGCATGCCCAAGTGACAAGTCCATTTGAATTGATTCCAAAATCCAAATCAGGGCAAAGGCAAAAACCAAGTCCTGAAAAAGAGAGAAGGCAAAATCCAGGCTGTCACAGAAGAGAACCAAGTTTTAGCACGATCTCTAAGCGAAAACGGAAATATCTTCAATTTAACAATATCATTATCCACATATTTCTTCTTTTGCATATTGCACAAATCAACGAAGTTGTTTAGATGGGTAGCGGCATCTTCACTAGGAAGGCCAGAAAATTGATCTTTCATGACAAGATTCAACAAAGCAGCATTAATTTCACAAGATTCAGCATCGGTAATAGGAGCAATCGGAGTGCTAAAAAATCATTATTGTTGTTATTGGAAAAGTCACAAATTTTAGTATTGTCTTGAGCCATTGTGACAAACAATCAATCCAACACACAAGCATAGAAGAAGTAAGCGGAAGGAAGCGAACGGAAAAGGGCGAATAAAACGGAAAGGTTGAAGTGGGGGAGAGGAAAACGAGAGGCAAATGGCAAATAATGTAACGCGAGGAATAAGAGTTGGCGATGGGTACTTGGTATGTCTTGACTTGGCACATCTCCCCGGCAACGGCGCCAGAAATCCTTCTTGCTACCTCTGTAGCGTAAGTATTTCCCTCAGTTTTTGAGAACCAATGTATCAATCCAGTAGGAGACTACACGCAAGTCGCCTAGTACCTGCACAAACAATCAAGAACCTTGCAACCAACGCGGTAAATGGGTTGTCAATCCCTTCACGGCCACTTGCAAAAGTGAGATCTGATAAAGATAATAAGATAAATATTTTTGGTATTTTTGTTGTATAGATTGGAAAAGTAAAGATTGCAAAATAAATAGTAAACTAGAATTGTAGATTGGAAACTTATATGATGTAAAATAGACCCGGGGGCCATAGGTTTCACTAGTGGCTTCTCTCAAGATAGCATATGTATTACGGTGGGTGAACAAATTACTGCCGAGCAATTGATAGAAAAACGCATAATTATGAGAATATCTAGGCATGATCATGAACATAGGCATCACGTCCGTGACAAGTAGACCGAAACGATTCTGCATCTACTACTATTACTCCACACATCGACCGCTATCTAGCATGCATCTAGAGTATTATGTTCATAAGAACAGAGTAACACATTAGGCAAGATGACATGATGTAGAGGGATAAACTCAAGCAATATGATATAAACCCCATCTTTTTATCCTCGATGGCAACAATACAATACGTGTCATATCCCTTTCTGTCACTGGGATCGAGCACCGCAAGATTGAACCCAAAGCTAAGCACTTCTCCCATTGCAAGAAAGATCAATCTAGTAGGCCAAACTAAACCGATAATCCGAAGAGACCTGCAAAGATATCAAATCATGCATATAAGAATTCAGAGAAGAATCAAATACAATTCATAGATAATCTTGATCATAAAGCCACAATTCATCGGATCTTGGCAAACACACCGCAAAAAGTATTACATCGAATAGATCTCCAAGAAGATCGACGAGAACTTTGTATTGAGATCCAAAGAGAGAGAGAGGAAGCCATCTAGCTAATAACTATGGACCCAAAGGTCTGTGGTAAACTACTCACACATCATCGGAGGAGCTATGGTGTTGATGTAGAAGCCCTCCGTGATCGAATCCCCCTCCGTCAGATCACCAGAAAAGGCCCCAAGATGGGATCTCACGGGTACAGAAGGTTGCGGCGGTGGAAAAGTGGTTTCGTGGCTCCCCCCGATGGTTTCAGGGTATAAGAGTATATATAGGCGAAAGAAGTAGGTCGGTGGAGCTACGAGGGGCCCACGAGGGTGGGGGCGCACCCTCCTGCCTCATGGCCGCCTTGTTGCTTCCTTCACGTCCACTCCAAGTCTCCTGGATTGCGTTTGTTCCAAAAAGGATCCTCGCAAAGGTTTCGCTCCGTTTGATATTCCTTTTCTGTGAAACACTGAAATAGGCAAAAAAACAGCAATTTGCACTGGGCCTTCAGTTAATAGGTTAGTCCCAAAAATAATATAAAAGAGTATATTAAAGCCCATTAAACGTCCAAAACAGATAATATAATAGCATGGAACAATCAAAAATTATAGATACGTTGGAGACGTATCAAAGGCCACTTCGGACGTCCTTGCCCTTCTTCTTGGCCTTCTTTTCTGGCACCTGGTACGGCACCAGAACCAGCAACTTCGTCAGGAGAGGAATAGCTGGGTCTTCGGGCTGGGGAGTCGGATACTTGATCCGCTCTGCCTTCTTCGTCCAACCCTGGGGGACAAGGGGAAGGTTTAAACTTACTCCTTGGAGCTACAAATCAAGGATTTGATTAGAAATCTGAAAAACTTACTGGAGTGGCTGGGTGAGTACAGTCGTGGCCAAGGCCCTCGGTCGTTGGCGGCCATGTCTTTTGGGTCTTAAAAAGCAGCTTCCATATATCTTCGTGCTTTGTGCTGAAGAACCGCTGCAGGGTCTGGGGACTCGCCGGTTCAAACTCCCACATATAGAGAGTCCGGCGTTGGCAGGGGAGAATCCGGCGAAACAGCATCACCTGGATCATGCTGGCAAGGCTGGTGTTCTTACCCACCATGCTCTTGATGCACTTTTGCAGCGTCATCACCTCGTCAGATGACACCCAATCCAGTCCTTTATTGAGCCATGATGTGAGCGGCATAGGTGGACCGGTTTTGAACTCAGGGGTGGCAGCCCATGTGGCGTCGCAAGGTTCCGTAACATAGAACCACTCTTGTTGCCACCCCTTTACGGTCTCTACAAAAGTCCCTTTGGGCCAGGTAACGTTAGGGAGCTTGCTCACCATGGCGCCGCCCCACTCCGCATGTTGACCCTCGACCACTTTTGGCTTTACATTGAAGATCTTGAGCCATAGGCCAAAGTGGGGGCATGCGGAGGAATGCCTCGCACACGACGATGAATGCTGAGATGTTGAGGAATGAATTTGGGGCTAAATCATGGAAATCTAGCCCGTAATAGAACATAAGTCCACGGACGAAAGGGCGGAGAGGAAACCCTAGCCCACGAAGGAAATGGGGGATGAATACTACCCTCTCATTGGGCTCTGGCATGGGGATGGTATGCTTTTTGGCGGGAAGCCGGTGGGTGATTTCCTTGGCTAAGTACCCCACTTCCCGGAGCTCCTTGATGTTCCCCTCCGTAACGAAGGAGGCCATCCACTTGCCCTGCACTCCAGATCCAGACATGGCTGGGGTGTTTGCTGGGGATGGAAAGGGTTGAAGCTTGGGCGCTGGAGCTCGAGGGCGGATGGGCTGAGGAGGAAGAAGGCGTGGGGTAAAAAGGTGGATCCTTATCTCCTTATAAAGGCGGTGAATATCAAGCGTCCCCCACGAGCCTTAAAACTTGCCTATTCCCCAGGAGTCGTGCGAGCGGCACGGTTGGATTACCCAAATCCGTATTGATGAGAATCCCGCAATAAGGGGACACGGTCTCTGCTTTGACGAGACGTGTCAATGAATACCGCGTCTCGAAATGCAAAGCGTGAGGCTGGAAAATGGTTCGAAATAAAAATAAGGCCGGAACACAATACCTCGCCGAAAAAGTTGTCAGAAGACATAACCTATTTTTGTTTAAGTATGTTGCCCTCGTGGTTCAGGGTTGTAACTACTGTACAGAGCCGGATATAGTTCTTTTGATCAACTACTTTGGAGTATTTGGAGGAGGAACCCGCCTTGCAATGACGAAGACAATCTGCGCACCGGACACCTCGTCATTGAAGCCTGGTTCAGGGGCTACTGAGGGAGTCCTGGATTAGGGGCTCCCCGGGCGTCCGGGCTATGTGACGTGGGCAGGACTGGTGGGCTGTGAAGATACAAGATAGAAGGCTTCCCCCAGTGTCCGGATGGGACTCTCCTTGGCGTGGAAGGCAATCTTGGTGTTCGGATATGAAGATTCCTTTCTCTGCAAACTGACTCTGTGCAACCCTAGTCCCCTCCGGTGTCTATATAAACCGGAGGGTTTAGTCCATAGAGGCGATCACAATCATACAGGCTAGACATATAGGGTTTACCCATTACGATCTTGTGGTAGATCAACTCTTGTAACCCCTATGCTCATCATAGTCAATCAAGCATGAAGTAGGGTATTACCTCCGTTAAGAGGGCCCGAACCTGGGTAAACAACGTGTCCCCTGCCTCCTGCTACCTTCGATCCTTGGACGCACAGTTCAGGACTCCCTACCCGAGATCTGCCGGTTTTGACACCGACAGCCCTCCCCCCCATGGTAGTCGGAATTGGACTAATAGGAGGGGGCGGCACCCCCCTTTCCTCTTCCCTCTCCCTCTCTTTCCTATTCCCTCCGGTGGAGAAAGGAAAGGGGGACGAATCCTACTTGGACTAGGAGTCCAGGAAGGACTCCCCCATGGCGTGCCCCTCCTGGCCGTCAGCCTCTCTCCCCCCTCCTTTATATACGGGGGAGGGGGGCACCCCAAAGGCACAATAATTGTTTCTTAGCCATGTGCGGTGCCCCCCTCCATAGTTTACCACCTCGGTCATATTGTCGTAGTGCTTAGGCGAAGCCCTGTGCGGATCACATCATCAACACCGTCGCCACGCCGTCGTGCTGACGGAACTCTCCCTCGACCCTCAACTGGATCAAGAGCTCGAGGCACGTCATCGTGCTGAACGTGTGCTGAACACGGAGGTGTCGTACGTTCGGTACTTGAATCGGTTGGATCATGAAGACGTTCGACTACATCAACCATGTTTCATTACGCTTCCGCTTTCGGTCTACGAGGGTACGTGGACACACTCTCATGTCTCGTTGCTATGCTTCTCCTAGATAGATCTTGCGTGATCATAGGAATTTTTTGAATTACTAAATTCCCCAACAGTGCCATCCGAGCCAGGTCTATGCGTAGATGATATGCACAAGTAGAACACAAAGAGTTGTGGGCGATAATAGTCATACTACTTACCACCAATGTCTTACTTTGATTCGGCGGTATTGTTGGATGAAGCGGCCCAGACCGTCATTACATGACCGCGTTCATCAGACTGGTTCTATCGAGTGCTTCGGACACAGGTGGTTGGCGGGTGTGTGTATCTCCAACTTTAGTTGAATCGAGTTTGACTACGGCCGGTCCTTGTTGAAGTTTAAAACAACACACTTGACAAAAAATCGTTGTGGTTTTGATGCGTAGGTAAGAACGTTCTTGCTAGAAGCCCGTAGCAGCCACGTAAAACGTGCAAGAAAAAAGTAGAGGACGTCTAACTTGTTTTTGTAGGGCATGTTGTGATGTGATATGGTCAAGACGTGATGAGATATAAATTGTTGTATGAGATGATCATGTTTTGTAAAAGTTATCGAAAACTAAGGAGCCTTATGGTTTTCTCTTTATTGTATGAAATGCAATCGCCATGTAATTGCGTTACTTTATCACTAAGCGGTAGCGGTAGTCGTAGAAGCAATAGTTGGCGAGACGACAATGACGCTACGATGGCGATCAAGGTGTCAAGCCGGTGACGATGGAGATCATGACGGTGATTTGGAGATGGAGATCAAAGGCACAAGATGATGATGGCCATATCATGTCACATATTTTTATTACATGTGATGTTTATCCTTTATGCATCTTATTTTGCTTAGTACGGCGGTAGCATTATAAGATGATCTCTCACTAAATTTAAAGGTATAAGTGTTCTCCCTGAGTATGCACCATTGCTACAATTCGTCGTGCCGAGACACCACGTGATGATCGGGTGTGATAAGCTCTACTTTCACATACAACGGGTGCAAGCCAGTTTTGCACGTGCAGAATACTCGGGTTAAACTTGATGAGCCTAGCATATGCAGATATAGCCTCGGAACACTGAGACCGAAAGGTCGAACGTGAATCATATAGTAGATATGATCAATATAGTGATGTTCACCATTGAAAACTACTCCATCTCACGTGATGATCGGGCATGGTTTAGTTGATATGAATCACGTGATCATTTAGATGACTAGAGGGATGTCAATCTAAGTGGGAGTTCTTAAGTAATATGATTAATTGAACTTTAATTTATCATGAACTTAGTACCTGATAGTTTTTGCATATCTATGTTGTTGCAGATCAATGGCCCGTGCTACCATTCCCTTGAACTTTAATGCGTTCCAAGAGAAAGCTAAGTTGAAAGATGATGGTAGCAACTACATGGACTGGGTCCATAACTTGAGGATTATCCTCATTGCTGCACAGAAGAATTACGTCCTGGAAGCACCACTAGGTGAAAGACCTGCTGCAGGAGCAACTCCAGACGTTATGAACGTCTGGCAGACTCGATCAGATGACTCGATAGTTCGGTGTGCCATGCTCTGCGGCTTAGAATCGGGACTTCAACGACATTTTGAACGTCATGGAGCATATGAGATGTTCCAGGAGTTGAAGTTAATATTTCAAGCAAATGCCCGAGTTGAAAGATATGAAGTCTCCAACAAGTTCTACAGTTGTAAAATGGATGAGAATAGTTCTGTCAGTGAACACATACGCAGAATGTCTGGGTACCATAACCACTTGACTCAGCTGGGAGTTAATCTTCCAGATGATAGTGTCATTGACAGAGTTCTTAAATCACTGCCACCAAGCTATAAAGGCTTCATGATGAACTATAACATGCAAGGGATGAACAAGACGATTCTTGAGCTCTTCGCGATGCTAAAAGCTACGGAGGTAGAAATCAAGAAGGAGCATCACGTGTTGATGGTTAACAAGACCACTAGTTTCAAGAAAAAGGGCAAAGGGAAGAAAGGGAACTTCAAGAAGAACAGCAAGCAAGTTGTTGCTCAAGGAAGAAGCCCAAGTCTGGACCTAAGCACGAGACCGAGTGCTTCTCTTGCAAAGGGACTGGTCCTCGAAGCGAACTGCCCCAAGTATTTGGCGGATAAGAAGGATGGCAAAGTGAATGGTATATTTGATATACATGTTATTGATGTGTACCTTACTAATGCTCGTAGTAACGCCTGGGTATTTGATACCGGTTCTATTGCTCATATTTGCAACTCGAAACAGGGGCTACAGATTAAATGAAGATTGGCTAAGGACGAGGTGACGATGCGCGTGGGAAATGGTTCCAAGGTTGATGCGATCGTCGTCGGCACGCTACCTCTACATCTACCGTCGGGATTAGTTTTAGACCTGAATAATTGTTATTTGGTGCCAGCGTTGAGCATGAACATTATATCTGGATCTTGTTTAATGCGAGACGGTTATTCATTTAAATTAGAGAATAATGGTTGTTCTATTTATATAAGTAATATCTTTTATGGTCATGCACCCTTGATGAGTGGTCTATTTTTGTTGAATCTCGATTGTAGTGATACACACATTCTTAATATTGAAGCCAAAAAGATGCAAAGTTAATAATGGCAGTTCAACTTATTTGTGGCACTGCCGTTTAGGTCATATTGGTGTAAAGCGCATGAAGAAACTCCATGATAATGGGCTTTGGAATCACTTGATGCTTGCGAACCATGCCTCATGGGCAAGATGACTAAGACTCCGTTCTCCGGAAAAATGGAGCGAGCAACTGACTTATTGGAAATGATACATACTGATGTATGTGGTCCAATGAGTGTTGAGGCTCGCGGCGGGTATCGTTATTTTCTGACCTTCACAGATGATTTGAGCAGATATGGGTATATCTACTTAATGAAACATAAGTCTGAAACATTTGAAAAGTTCAAAGAATTTCCGAGTGAAGTGGAAAATCATCATAACAAGAAAATAAAATTTCCACGATCTGATCGTGGACGTGAATATTTGGGTTATGAGTTTTGTCTTCATTTGAAACAATGTGGAATAGTTTCGCAACTCAGGCCACCTGGAACACCACAGCGTAATGGTGTGTCCGAACGTCGTAACCGTACTTTATTAGATTTGGTGCCATCTATGATGTCTCTTACTGATTTACCACTATCGTTTTGGGGTTATGCTTTAGAGACGGCTGCATTCACGTTAAATAGGACACCATCTAAATCCGTTGAGACGACACCATATGAACTATGGTTTAGCAAGAAACCTACGCTGTCATTTCTTAAAGTTTGGGGTTGTTATGCTTACGTGAAAAGGCTTCAACCTGATAAGCTCGAACCCAAATCGTAGAAATGTGTCTTCATAGGATACCTGAAGGGGACTGTTGGGTACACCTTCTATCATAGATCCGAAGGCAAGATATTCGTTGCTAAGAATGGATCCTTTCTAGAGAAGGAGTTTCTCTCAAAAGAAGTGAGTGGGAGGAAAGTAGAACTTGATGAGGTAATTGTGCCTTCTCCCGAATTGGAAAGTAGTTCATCACAGAAATCAGTTCCAGTGATTCCTACACCAATTAGTGAGGAAGCTAATGATGATGATCATCAAACTTCAGATCAAGTTACTACCTAACCTCGCAGGTCAACCAGAGTACGGTCCGCACCAGAGTGGTACGGTAATCTTGTTCTGCAAGTCATGATACTAGACCATGACAAACCTATGAACTATGAGGAAGCGATGATGAGCCCAGATTCCGTGAAATGGCTTGAGGCCATGAAATCTGAGATGGAATCCGTGTATGAGAACAAAGTGTGGACTTTGGTTGACTTGCCCGTTGATCGGCAGCCATAGAGAATAAATGGATCTTCAAGAAGAAGACCGACGCTGACGGTAATGTTACTGTCTACAAAGCTCGACTTGTTGCGAAAGGTTTTCAACAAGTTCAAGTAGTTGACTATGATGAGACCTTCTCACCTGTTGCGATGCTTAAGTCTGTCCGAATCATGTTAGCAATTGCCGCATTTTATGATTATGAAATTTGGCAAATGGATGTCAAAATTGCATTCCTTAATGGATATCTTAAAGAAGATTGTATATGATGCAACTAGAAGGTTTTGTCGATCCTAAAGGTGCTAACAAAGTGTGCAAGCTCCAGCAATCCATTTATGGACTGGTGCAAGCCTCTCGGAGTTGGAATATACGCTTTGATAGTGTGATCAAAGCATATGGTTTTATACAGACTTTTGGAGAAGCCTGTATTTACAAAAAAGTGAGTGGGAGCTCTATAGCATTTCTAATATTATATGTGGATGACATATTGTTGATTGGAAATAATACAGAATTATGAAGTTGCTTATATATTGGGCATCAAGATCTATAGAGATAGATCAAGATGCTTAATTGGACTTTCACAAAGCACATACCTTGATAAAGTTTTGAAGAAGTCAAAATGGATCAGTCAAAGAAAGGGTTCTTGCTTGTGTTACAAGGTGTGAAGTTGAGTCAGACTCAATGCCCGACCACTTCAGAAGATAGAGAGAAAATGAAAGTCATTGCCTATGCCTCAGCCATACGGTTTATCATGTATGCAATGCTGTGTACCAGACCTGATGTGTGCCTTTCTATAAGTTTAGCAGGGAGGTACCAAAGTAATCTAGGTGTGGATCACAGGACAGTGGTCAACAACATCCTGAAATACCTGAAAAGGACTAAGGATATGTTTCTCGTTTATGGAGGTGACAAAGAGCTTGTCGTAAATGGTTACGTTGAAGCAAGCTTTGACACTGATCCGGATGACTCTAAGTCGCAAACCGGACACATATTTATATTGAATGGTGGAGCTGTCAGTTGGTGTGGTTCCATGTAGAGCGTTGTGGCAGGATCTATGTGTGAAGCGGAGTACATAGCTGCTTCGGAAGTAGCAAATGAAGGAGTCTGGATGAAGGAGTTCATATCCGACCTAGGTGTAATACCTAGTGCATCGGGTGCAATGAAAATCTTTGGTGAAAATACTGGAGCAATTGCCTTGGCGAAGGAATCCAGATTTCACAAGAGAACCAAACACATCAAGAGACGCTTCAATTCCATCCACGATCAAGTCAAGGAGGGAGACATGGAGATTTGCAAAATACATACGGATCTGAATGTTGCAGACCCATTGACTAAGCCTCTTCCACGAGCAAAACATGATCAGCACCAAGACTCCATAGGTGTTAGAATCATTACTATGTAATCTAGATTATTGACTCTAGTGCAAGTGGGAGACTGAAGGAAATATGCCCTAGAGGCAATAATAAAGTTGCTATTTATATTTCCTTATATCATGATAAATGTTTATTATTCATGCTAGAATTGTATTAACACTGGTATGCGTCGGTCCTATACAAACAGTTTTTAACCCCTTTCCGCGATGACATTTGGAACCGTCGCCTAGTGAGTGTGGGCGATAGGGGGTTCCTTCCCACACGACCCAGAAACCGTCGGGGATATGCCCTCCTGGCACACACGCTCGGCAAAATGAGGTCGTGTGCGATCAGCAAATGCTCAAATACGGAAATACGTATAGTAGAGCTAAAAAATACAATTATACGGCAAAATTGTTTCCGGTCGCAAATAAATCCCACACAGTCAGTCCCCGCTAAACGTTTCCGTTCGTATGTACACCCCACACAGTCGCTCCAAGGAAAACTTTCTGTTCACAGGTACATCACACATCATTTTTCCCGCTAAATCGTTTGCGTTATTGAATGTATCACACACGGTCCATAGAAGAACCTGTGTGGAAAAGGTTGTCCATCACACACAGTTTTTATGTGGTAAACGTTTGCGCAAGGTGGCCTAATGCAAACAGTTTTCAAGAGAAAGTCGTGTGTGATTGTTCATTGATCCAACACGGTTTATTCCTAGAAACTGTGTGTGTTGCCTGAGGTCATCTCCCACGGTATTTTTTCAACAACCGTTTGCAACAGCAAAACCCAATTAGCAGGCTAATTGCCCTATTATTAATAATTGCCCTATATATTTCACTTCCATATTAAGGAAGCAGAATTTCATAATTGAAATACATCAGAGTACAACATGATATAGCTTCAGCACTCAGCTGCCCCATTACACAACTGCACCAGCACCAAGTTTCACATGCAACATATAGATCCTTTAGAAATTAGCATCATAGACGGTATATAGACAGATGCATCTCATCTGGAAAACTGCTGAAGCGAAAGGCGAATATTAAGCCTTCATTCATGTTGAAGGTCTTTGTAACTTTAGGCCAGTGCCTGCGGATGATTGACCGTTCGTCCTTCGTCCTCGTCAGGAACACCTCAATATTGAACCATGGGTGTTGTATGAAAACCTTCCTCGCCTCCTGACCATAGAGGTGGTTTGAGAGGTAATCATCAGTGAACTGCTTTGAAAAAAGGCCTGAAAACAAGGATGTGCATAAATATCTTATCTATATTGGAAATGGGGCAAAGGAATAAAAAGGGCAAGGTATAATAGTTAGTACCATCTTGTAGTGAACTAATGTCTTCTTCATTGTGCAGACAAAGATCTTGTTGTTTTTTGTCGCTAATGTAACATCCCAATTTTTATTAAATTTGGATGTTAATAGAATCATTCAATGCATATCATATTTCTTTGCATTTTGGAGTTTTTAAAATATTCAAATAATATTTTTCCACTCGAGAAAAACAAATGAGAGGGATAAGATGACTTCCTCAAAATATAAAAGAGTGGGAAATTTTATTTTGAATATTATTTGAAGTTTTGGAGTTTATTTGTAAAAAGTGCATTAATTGCATTAGGAAAATATTTTAAAATGTTATGTGCTTAATTTAATGTTCATTAGGTTCTAAATATTGTATAGTTATTTTATATATTTTGTGGTGTTTTTATAAATTCTTTTGAATTGTTTAGGGACACTTTAGTCTTAGGTTAAAAAAAGCGACGCACGCACTCACCGCAGCTCGGACCGAACTGGTTCGCCCAGAGCGCCTAACCGCCCAGTGGCCATTTGGCCCAAGGCCAGCCTTGTGCCGAAACCTCCCCCGACGGTCGATCCGCCCGCCTGCCCTCACTCGCTACCGCCGCCATCGATCGGTGGGCCCCGCCCACCTCATCGTCCCCAACCTCCGCGCAGCTCATGGATAAACATCCGCGCCCGCCGCCAAGAATCGCCGCCGCCGCCGCCGGATGAGGCCTTATCCGTCGACCCGAGCCCTCGCTCGCCTATATAAAGGCCGGGACCCCTCGTCGATCTCGCCATCTCGCTTCGCCCCACGCCGCCCATAGCCACCGCCGTTGTATTTCAGATCTCGCCGCCGAACGGACCTCGCCGAGCTTTCCGTCACCAAGAAGCCACCACGGCATCCACCTTCTTCGCCGATGATTTCCGCGACAAAGCGCATCCTTTTGACACGATTTTTGCCCCTAGGTCCTGCCGGAGCCACCGCACTGCCGACGCGGAGCCGCCGGAGCACCAAGGCCGCCGCCCTTGCCCGCTCCGCCCGGACGCCGCCGACGACGCCTCCACCACCTTCGCGACGCCCTCGACGCTACTGCACCTTCTGTTTTCTTCCCGACGCCGAGGATCGCCAGAGCCGCCGCCCCCTCCGTCACCGACGTCGCGCCGCCGTCTTCATCGCCGCCGCCACCACCACCACCCACCGTGAGCCACCACCCCACCTCGCCTGCTCGATCTACCATGGACGGCCCAGATTAGATTAGGTTTGTTTTTTTATTTTGCGAAGAGGTACGCGTTAACCGCGGTTCCCTTAGACCGCAGGCGGTTTATTTAAACCGGCGGCCGGTTTTCTTTAGTTAGCCGTCGCCATCGTTTTTCTTATTTAGCGGCCGTCAGCAGATAACCTCCGCAATGACGCTGCTCGCCAGCCACGAGCCGCCACGTGGCTGTGGACTTGGTTGCGATAGTTTTCTTCTTTGCTTAGTCCCTTTTATCACAGATTAGTCCCCGAGCTTAGATTAGCCATAACTTTTAACCATAGATCCAAACTCGATGAAACCAGCGCAAATTCTCCGTATTGTTTAGATCTATCAGTGGGATCCTTTACAAACTTTTGTCGATCCAAATTTGAATTTATTCAGATTCAATTCAAACTTCAAATGGCCATATCTCTCAAACCGTAGCTCCGATTAAGTTGATTCTTTTTGCATTCTGTCACCGTAGCCAAACCCTATCACCTAGAACTTTGTCACAATAATTTTCACACACTAGAATCTGCCTATTAATATTTTACTAGTATGCATAGTATGCACTATAGTTCACATCACTTCTTGAACCATGTGCCTATGTTGTTTTGCACCTAGAAAATTTTCATGCTAGTTAAGTGTGATGGTTGTTCATTTGGTTTTTCCGAGACTTTTGCTTTGCATGTTCTTTCTGGTTCTCTAGAATGTTTGCTTATGTTTGTTTATCTTCTTTGCGGTAGATTGCTCGGAGTGCGAAGCAGAATATTATCAGTCTTTAGAATTCAACCAGCAGTACCAAGGCAAGTTGCATCTTGATCATGTTTCATTACCTATGTTTTTATAATGCACTTAGTTCTTTGCGGTAGGACTGCATGGTAGGAATTGATGCCGCATGACTATGCTTTTCACCCAGTAGTTCATTGAGGTAGGTCTGAACCTTATAACATTGTCGCCATCGTTTTACATTATGTTGCTTCGCTAAGTAGACGTGGATTGGGGAGTGATCATTGTAAAGTATGAGTGACAATGTAGTAAATAGGACCTAAGATAATTAATGAACTACCTGGGCGGAAACTTTTTGGAATGGTGGCGAAATGCATGGGGCACGATGGGAAATCCATGGTGGTGCACCACTAGTGGACTGTCCGCTCAGCTCAAAGAGATCAATCGATTCTCATGTCTAGAAGCTTATGTGTAGCCACAAGCCAATATGGGCTCGCTTAGTGAGTAGTTAGTGTGACCCCTTCCGGGATGGGCTAGCAGATGTAGGATGATGTAGGTGTACCAGCCTATCCGTGGGTTAAGGGGAACATTTTCAAAGACTATGTCTCGATCTTCCGATCATGGAGGTGGTCGAGTCTTGTGGGGAAAAGTCGCAACCTCCGCAGAGTGTCAACCTAATCGATTAGTCGTGTCCCGGTTATGGACATCTTGAGCATCTAGTAGTGAAAATGCCGGGAGATCTCCTCACCTTTAATTAAACAGTTGGGATTTAAATGAAACTTGGGAACGGATGGAGTTGGGTTTGCCAACTCATCCTATGCAAATGTGTAGTAGTAGAATAACATCTTTTCTAATAGGGAAAAACTAGCTTTATGCAAAAACTGAACATATAGCTTTCCACCAGCCAAATTGCATGTACAAATAGGTTCTTTACACTTATGATGTGACTTGCCAAGACATTCAATGTATTGATTTATATGGCTGCAACTTATCACGCTGCGAGATATATCCGACGAGGATTAAGGTGCGATAGGTCGATGTTCTACACTCAACCTTGCTCGTGGAGTTGGACTCATTTACTACTTTGCTTCCGCAGTATTTGTTTATTGGATCTATGCCCTATTTTGTAATAAATGTATTGCTCCTAGATTATCAATGTAATAAAGAGATGTGTGTTATTTCTGTTATTTCATCAAGTACTGTGTGTGCTAGCAAGTCGATCCAGGGACTAGCACGGTAAGCACAGAGACTTCGACTCTTACCGAGTCGGGTCGCTACAAGATGGTATCAGAGCACACGTTGACTGTAGGACGCGGCCCCTAGAAAATGGAAAAGCCATAGGATAAAAACTTTATTTTTCACTTTCCCTATATATCCTTTGGTCTCGTACATTCTTTACTTCGGTACTAATTTCTTCCCTCTTTCAAAATGTAGATGTCGTCCGCCATTGTCGAGTTCGAGCAGCCCGATGAGACCATGCCCTTTGGACGGCAGCTGATGAAGATCGTGAAGCACCTGAAGATTGGGCTTCCCACCTTTACTGGAACCTTCACCGCCACCTTGCCCGAGGAGACACGTTGGAGGATCGATGCCCATATCCCCGGATGCATCCTCGAAAACCGCACCAAGCCCATTGATTTCCATGTGGATACTGCAACATGGGGCTTGGGCAGGGGCATCGCTGCTCACATTGCTCTCGGACGCATTCAGGAGGAGTATGACGAAGACCTCAAGAGGACCTCCTTCGTGATGTACGGACGCCGCGACGCAAATGGAGATGTGGTGCGTACCCTGGAGGACGAGACGATAGCATCCCATATCCAGGACATGGAGGATCACATTCGATGATGGAGCTGGAGTTGTCGACAACATGATCGCTATCAAGAACCTCATGACCCGCAAGGCCGATCTCGAGGAGGAACTCCGTGACGCCGACGAGCATGAGGGAGAGCTGGACGACTGCAGAGAAGATCGGCGACCAAGCTTGAGCTTGAGGAGGCCGAGGAGAAGCTGGATGAGGAGAAAACATCCAGAGGATCACTCTTATGGAGATTACATCAGCCAGACAAGGACCGGATGATGAGCTTGGAGATGACGACACAGATAAAGGATGCAAGGACACCTGATGTCAACATGGTTGACTGGTCCTCATCCAATGAGAGTTAGATTTTATACCACCATGAGAGTTAGAAATTCGATTTCGTTATCCGATTAGTTTTATCTCATTTGTGAGACCTTGTATTAGCCGGAAACTTGATACATGTGTGAATACATAGACAAAACAAAGTGTCCCTAGTATGCCTCTACTTGACTAGCTCGTTAATCAAATATGGTTAAGTTTCCTGACCATAGACATGTGTTGTCATTTGATGAACGTGATCACATCATTAGGAGAATGATGTGATGGACAAGACCCATCCGTTAGCTTAGCATAATGATCATTAAGTTTTATGGCTATTGCTTTCTTCATGACTTATACATATTCCTTTGACTATGAGATTATGCAACTCCCGAATACCGGAGGAACACCTTGTGTGCTATCAAACGTCACAACATAACTGGGTGATTATAAAGATGCTACACGTGTCTCTGAAGGTGTTTGTTGGGTTGGCATAGATCGAGATTAGGATTTGTCACTCCGAGTATCGGAGTGGTATCTCTAGGCCCTCTCAGTAATGCACATCACGATAAGCCTTGCAAGCAATGTGAATTATGAGTTAGTTGCAGGATGATGCATTATGGAATGAGTAAAGAGACTTGCTGGTAATGAGATTGAACTAGGTATAAGGATACCGACGATTGAATCTCGGGCAAGTAACATACCGATGACAAAGGGAATAATGTATGTTGTCATTGCGATTTGACCGATAAATATCTTCATAGAATTTGTAGGAACCAATATGAGCAACCAGGTCCGCGTTTGGTTATTGATCGGATATGTGTCTCGGTCATGTCTACATAGTTCTCGAACCCGTATGGTCTGCACGCTTAACATTCGATGATGATTTGTATTATGAGTTATGTGTTTTGGTGACCGAAGATTGTTCGGAGTCCCGGATGAGATCACGGATATGACGAGGAGTCTCCAAATGGCGAGAGGTAAAGATTGATACATTGGACGATGGTATTCGGACACCGGAATGGTTCCGGAGTGGTTCAGGTATTTTTCGGAGTACCGAGGGGTTACCGGAACCCCCTGGGGAAAGTAATGGGCCTACATGGGCCATACGGGAGAGTGGACGCAATCCACAAGGGGTGGTCGTGCCCCCCTCCCATGGGGAGTCCGAATTGGACTAGGGGAGGGGGCGTGCCCCCTTTCCTTCTCTTCCCTCTACTTCCCCCCTTCCCCTCCAGAAGAAGGAAGGGGAGGCCGAATTGGACACGGAGTCCAAGTCGGTTTCCTCCCCCCATGGCGTGCCCCTTGGCCGGCCTCCCCCCTCTCCTCCTTTATATACGGGGGCAGGGGGGCACCCCAAAGCACAACAGTTATTCTCTTAGCTGTGTGCAATGCCCCCCTCCACAGTTTACTCCTCCGGTCATAGTGTCGTAGTGCTTAGGCGAAGCCCTGTGCGGATCACATCACCATCACCGTCACCATGGCGTCATGCTGACGAAACTCTCCCTCGACCCTCTGCTGGATCAAGAGTTCGAGGGACGCCATCGCGCTGAATGTGTGCTGAACTCGGAGGTGTCGTTCGTTCGGTACTAGATCGGTTGGATCGCGAAGACGTTCGACTACATCAACCGTGTTATACTAACGCTTCCGTTTTTGGTCTACGAGGGTACGTGGACACACTCTCCCCCTCTCGTTGCTATGCATCTCCTAGATACATCTTGCGTGATCTTAGGAATTTTTTTGAAATTGCATGCTACGTTCCCCTACAAAAATCCCATGCCCAACCATCTCATCGTTGTGGATGAAGGCCGAAGATGGCACATCATCAATCTCGTCGTGGATGAAGGTCGAAGATGGCACATCATCACTCTCACCGCCAACGGTGGAAGCATCATCTTGGAGCTCATCGGGCTTGGACATCTCGGTGGTACTAGCCTCATGCTCGACGTCTTGGAGTGTGGTCATCGTGAAGTGAGCTCAGGGTCGGGTAGACTTGGCCTTCTTGAGTTCTTGCTCCGCCTTGAGAGCACCAATGTAGTTGTCGTCGAGGGACTTGTAGTTCTCGAGGAAGATAATCTTGGAGATGTCGTTGTTTAATCCCATCATGAAGTGGAACTTCATCCAAATGGGGTCGTCCACACCGGCTCATCGCAAGGCTTTCTTCATCTCGAGGAAGTACTCGTGGAGGGACTTGGATCCTTGGATGGTGTTCTCCAATTGGCATTGAAGATGTTCCATGTAGGTGGAAGGCAAAAACTCTCGCCGCATAGCTTTCTTCGTCTTGGGACAACTCATGTCGAAGGTCTTCGAAGGTGTATGAAGCCACCATGTCGACGCATAGTCGTGGAAGTTACTTGTGGCGCAATTCACTTGGTCTTCGGAAGTGACTTGATGTAGCTTTAGGCAGTCATCCATCTTGCGCTCCCGCTAGAGATACTCATCGGGGTCTTGAGTCCCATAGAAAGGAAGCTCGTGGTCGGTGTCGAGGTCGTAGTAGCTCGTGGAAGTCACGGACTTGGGCTTGGGGAGCTTCTCTTGAGTGTATTCTTGAGGTGCTTGTAGTCGAAGATGCCGAATGTCCAAAGGCGAAGATGCCTTGAAGTTGCTTGGGAAAGATGCCAAGGTATATGGTGAAGTCGTTGAGCGGTTGTTGGTGTTCAGCTCTTGACCTTCACGTTCTTTTTGGTGATGGTATCAATGCCGATGTGACCTTGACGGAGATGGTAGCTTGGAAGGATGTGCACTAGAGCGTCTTCTCGAATATGAGGAAGATCTCTTGTAGGACTTGATGAGGTCTTTGATCTCCTCCATTTGAGCATCCATCTTGGCGTCCAAGTTGTTGCTCATGGCACCAAACTCGTTGTTGTTGTTGTAGACCAAAGGACGTGTGCTTTGCCTATCCATCACAAGTCTCGAGCAAAGGTGAGTAGGAAATGAGAGAACAAAACCAAAGTTACCTTTTCCGAAAATTGAGGATGTATCGAGTATCACTCAATGTAATGCTACAATAGTAGAATCGGTACCGGGTTTGTTTCTCGCACCTACACACGTAAAGCTTATGGAAGAGCTTGGTTAGGATGGGTGGCACAAAATTTCAAGCAAAATGTTAGTCAAGATATCAATAATATTGAGAACGTTCACAAAATTGCAAGTAAAGCAAGTAGACCAATATCAAAGAATGGCACACGGAAACACACACACGTATAGATAAATGGGGTCGTGCAACCAAGGAATGAGCTCAAAATGTGGAATCCACTGAAAACGCTCGTGTTGCACAACTCTAGAGAGACGCTAGCATGATTGCGCAATAGGTGGATACGACACTTGTGCACAACCTATGAGATGCAAAATGTATCAACTTTCTATCCCAAGTATGCTATATATGTATGATGTTCCGGTGTTTCGCACACGATGATCCAAGATGATCAATCTGGTAGTACGATATGCAATGTGGCAATGTTATGGCTATTTCTTAAAAGCTCTTTGTTTTTCTCTTTGCTTAAAAGATTTTTTCTCTTTTTGGCCACTTCTGCAAAAATGCTCGAACCAAGATAGCGCTCGTGTATGCGGGAACAAACTTGTGACACAATAGATGATATGATGATACCAAGATGAGGTATGTATGTAATGGTAGGTTTGTATCGATGATCAGTAAAGTGCACAAGTAGCGTGTCCCGACAATACTCAAATGGCTAGTCTCGGTAGGAAAGTGACGCAAAATGGGCTAGGGGTTAACAAAGCGATGGCAAGAATGAATGTACAATGATGGGATACCACAATACCAAGATGCTATAGAGGTTACCGTTCTTGTTACGGTTAGGTGTCAAAATGGTGAAGGTGGCGGATGTCGAATCCTTGGCAAAGTTGAGCGGCACTGTTGAAGATGTCAAACCGTTCCTAGTTAGCTGAAACACCCTAGGAAATGGAAAAAACGCAAACTCAAAATCTCCAAAGGCAAATGTCAAATGGTGGTAGCGGAATGCATTGGTGGTTCCGGAGTTGGCAATGCGGAAGTGGTGGTGGTGGTGGTTGATGAAGAAGCAACATCCCTAAGTAGCCAAAACACCTTAGGAGACCCAAGTCACCACTCAAGCAACCACAAATGTTATATGGATCAAAAAGGGTTAGGTTGCGAAAAGCTATGGTGGTTTTGCGGATGATATGGTGGATGGCCTAAGCAAAGATACCAAAATGCCAAAAAATATATGGACTAAAATTATGTTGGAACCTATCTAGATGGATGGGGGATGTTAATAGCTACTCAACAAGCTAAAGAACATCAAAATCGGACTCCCGGAGTGAAAGTTATGGCTGAAACGGTGTTGTTGGTGAGCTGATTCCACGGGGGTGCGGGCCCCCGGGGGTACGGGGTGCGGGTGCCCGGGGGTGGTCAGGGGTGGTGGGCAAAAATTGCCCGAGGGTGCGGGCACCCGGTGGTGGCCGATTTGGGCGGAAATCTTTGGGAAATGGCCAAATTCGGTGGATTTCGTGGTGGGAAAGGTGGGGATGGATGGGGGAAGGCTAGATCACTTTCCAAACAACAAATCCATGGACCAAATCAACAAAATCTCACAAGAACCAACAAATTGCAAGAAACAATTTTGGGTCTATTTTTTTTGGGGATTTTCGAATTAGGACGAAAAACAACAAAGTCAAGCTAGCAAATGGGGGTAGGGACTCCAAGATGTGAATCAACCTTGCTCATGATACTAAGATGTTGTAGGGTGAAACCCTAGAGGGGATCTTTTCACACTTGGAGGGGGGAGAGCAAGAACACACAAGATCACAAGGAGGAAATCACTCTAACAAACCCAAATAACACATCCACTAGAGTAGCATACAAGAGATCCACAAGAATACATGAACAATTCAAGGAAAATAGCACTAGGTAAAGTTCTTCCCACTCCTAGGAGATGAGGTCTTGATGTTGATCTTCTCCAAGAGGAGGCCTTGATAATCCAAAGGATTCTTCCCGAGGTGGGGGCTTGATCTCTAAGAGGAGGGGATACAAGGAGCAAAGCTCTCTAGTGTCTATCAAATACTATGCTAACCTCCCCAACAAGCTAGGTGAGGAGTATAAATAAGATAGGGACGAATTCGGGGTAAAACAAGGGTACATAGGTAAATTATCCAAAAATACGCGTAACCACGATGGAGGGTCCGGGCACCCGGGGTTAAGGGGTCCGGGCACCCGGGGGTCGCCTGGAGACGGAGGGCCGGGCACCCGGGCGCGCCTAGGGAGGGGGGCCGGGCACCCGGGGTGTCCAGGGGGCGCGCCCTCGGCGGCTGGTGGGGTCGGGCACCCGGCGATGGCGGTGCGGGAACCCGGGGGTGCGGGCACTCGGAGGTGGATGGTGCGGGCACCCGGGGTGTCCAGAGAGCTCTGATGCTTCGCGTCTTGGGGTCCTTTTTCCTCCTCCTTCTCCCTTCTTGGATGGTGTAGATGTTCTCTAGCGCTTGAACCCCTCCTCGTCGTTGATGAAGCTCCGGTAATACCTATACATGCACACGAGAGGGATATCAAGTAGTATACCATCCTCGAAGGGGTCAAGTGGACACGTGTAAAGGAGATGATTAACCTTTATGTATGTGAAGTAGATGTCACACGTGTCACTTGCCGAACGGACTCTTGACATGGTGATGTCTGTAGGATGCTCCACATCAGTAGGTGTGAGTTTATTCAAATCAAGTCTTTTATATAAAGAGAAATGCATAACACTAACACCAGCTCCTAAATCACATAAAGCAGTTTTCACATAGTTTCTTTTGATGGAGCAAGGTATAGTGGGGATTGCCGGATCTCCAAGTTTTTTGGGTACTCCATATTTAAAAGTATAATTAGCAAGGAGATTTCAGCTTCCGGTTATTTTCTCTTGTTGGTGATGATGTCTTTCATGTACTTTGCATAAGGAGGCATTTTCAAGATATCATTCAAGCGAGTACGCAAAAAGACTGGCCTAATCATTTCAGCAAAGCGTTCAAATTCTTCATCATCTTTCTTTTTAGTTGACTTAGGCGGAAAGGGCATAGGTTTTTGAACCCATGGTTCTCTTTGCTTACCATGTTTTCTAGCAACAAAGTCTCTTTTATCATATCTTTTATTCTTGGGTGGTGGGTTGTCAAGATCAATAGCTTGTTCTATCTCAACATCATTGCCTGGTTCTTTACTATTTGTTTGAGTATCTTCATGAACCTCATCATTATCTTTTTCATTATCAAATGGTGAGTGTTTACTATAAGATTGAGTTTCAGCATCAAAGACAGAAACTTCATTATCATTATCAGGAGGTCTTTCTACTTCAGGTTCACTAGAGGCATGCAAAGTCCTATCATTTTTCTTCTTCTTTTTCTTTTTAGAAGGACTAGGTGCATCAGTGTTAACTCTTTGAGAGTCTTGTTCAATTCTTTTTGGGTGTCCCTCGGGATAAAGTGGTTACTGATTCATTCTACCTCCTCTAGTCATTACTCTAACAGCATGATCATTTATATTATTATTCATTTCATCAAGCAATTCTCTTTGATATTTAACGACTTGTTCTAATTGAGTTTGAACCATATAAGCATGCTTTCCCACACCTCTAACATCATTTGAGATTCTAAATAACAAGTCACTCCAGCGAGCAATCATATCAGAATTGTATTTCAATTGTTTCATAGCATTTGCATTGAAGTGATCTTGCTTTCTAATGTAATTTTCAAACTCATAAAGGCATTGACTAGGATGCATGTTGTGAGGATTATCATTGTCATTGAATTTCATTAGAGAATTTACCTCTACCACCTTAGGTGGTGGTGGTGGTGGTGTATCAAGCCCATGTATTTCTTCAATAGGAGATAAATTTTTGACATCCTCAGCTTTAATACATTTTTCTTTCATAGATTTCTTTGCCTCTTGCATATCTTCCGGACTGAGATATAAGATACCCCTCTTCTTCAGAGTAGGTTTAAGCAGTGGTTTGGGAAGAGTCCAATCATAAAAAAAATCAATATGTTATACAATAATTCTTCAGCTTGTCCAATAGTTTGTTCCCTAAAAACACAACCAGCACAACTATCTAGGAAATCCCTAGAAGCATCGGTTAGTCCATTATAGAAGCTATCAAGTATTTCATTTTTCTTAAGAGGATGATCAGGCGAAGCACTAAGCAATTGGAGAAGCCTCCCCCAAGCTTGTGGGAGACTCTCTTCTTCAATTTGCACAAAGTTAAATATTTCATGTAAGGCAGCTTGTTTCTTATGAGCAGGGAAATATTTTTTAGAGAAGTAATAAATCAAATTCTTGGGACTACGCACACAACCAGGAGCAAGAGTATTATACCAAGTCTTAGCCTCACCCTTTAATGAGAATGGAAATAATTTGAGAATATAATAGTAGCAAATTTTCTCATCATGAGCAAAAAGAGTGGCTATGTCATTCAACTTAGGCCCCGATTGGATTATCGTATTTGAAGCAAATACACCTGTAAAATATACAGGTGTAAAGGAAAACCGGGTGGACTCCAGATACCCACTTGGTTGGCCGTTTTTGGGCTGTAAAACATACCCCTAGAAAAAACGATTCGCTACTTACAACTGTAATCGGCTTGTATATGATACAGAGCCCAGCCCATCTGTTTTCCCCATACCCCTCCTCTCTCGATACCATAGGCGAGGACGAGGGCCTAGCCGCCGTAACCACAGGACGGGGAGGCGCCGGCGACGCTGCCCACGACGGGTTTAGGCACGGCGCGACGGACGGCGGCTCGTTTTCTTACTCCAAGCGGCGAGATCCACCAAGCAACCGGATTGCTACCCCACCAAGCACAACTTACAACCGGAAGCAAAATACAGCCCGTGCCATGGATTTTCTAGAGACTTGTAAATTACAGGTGTAAACATTTACAGGTGTAGGAAAAATCAAACAATCCAATCGGGGCCTCAGTAAGATGTGCCATAACAGTTTCAGTCTCATAACCATGGAAAGAATCGGATTCAACCAAAGTGATTAACTCTGGGTCGATAGAGAATTCATAATCCTTATCATCAACAAAGATAGGTGAAGTAGCAAACTTAGGATCACATTTCATTTTAGCATTCAAAGTCTTTTCTTTATACTTGCATAATAATTTTTCTAGATCATGTCTATCCTTACAAGCAAGAATGTCTCTGGTTGTCTCCTCATCCATAACATAACCTTCCGGTACCTTTGGCAATTCATATCTAGGAGAACTAGGTGTAATAGGTGTTTCAAGATTTTCAGTTTCAATAATTTCATTAGTTTCAGCATTCACAAAAGCTTTAGTTCTAGCAATTTGTTCATCAAGAAATTCACCTAGTGGCACACTATCATCAAGCAAGGTACTAGCATCATCATGAGTAACATTCATAGCAGAAGTAGCATCATCAATGACTTGCGACATATCAGAATTGATAACATGTGGTGGTGTTGCAAGTCTACTTATAACGGAAGGTGAATCTAAAGCGGAGCTGGATGGCAATTCCTTACCTCCCCTCGTCTTAGAGGGAAAAATCTTAGTCTTAGCGTCCTTCAGATTCTACATAGTGATAATTTGATAATAATCCCAAGTGACTCAACAAATATAGCTATGCTCCCCGGCAACGGCGCCAGAAAAAGGTCTTGATAACCCACAAGTATAGGGGATCGCAACAGTTTTCGAGGGTAGAGTATTCAGCCCAAATTTATTGATTCGGCACAAGGGGAGCCAAAGAATATTTGCAAGTATTAGCAACTGAGTTGTCAATTCAACCACACCTGGAGATTAATTATCCGCAGCAAAGTGATCAGTAGCAAAGTAGTATGATAGTTTTGATAGTAGTACTCCCTCCGTTTCTTTTTAGTTTGCATATAAGATTTGGTCAAAGTTAAACTTTGTAAAGTTTGACCAACTTTATTGGAAAAATTATAAACATCTACAATACTAAAGCTATATGGTATGAAAATTAATTTCATGATGCATCTACCAATATTGATTTCATATTGTGAATCTTGATATATTTTTCTATAAACTTGGTCAAAGTTGACAAAGTTTGACTTTGACCAAATCTTATATGCAGACTAAAAAGAAACGGAGGGAGTAGCAACAACAATAGTAACAGCAACAGTGATAGCAATGATTTTGTAGCAAATGCAATAGTAACAGCAGCAATAGTAACTCAGCAGAAACAATATAAGAGAAATTCATAGGCATTGGATCTGTGAATTCGTTGGATGATATTCATCATATAACAGTCATAACCTAGGGCGATACGGCACTAGCTCCAGTTCATAAATATAATGTAGGCATGTATTCTGTAAATAGTCATACGTGCTTATGGGAAGAACTTGCATGACATCTTTTGTCCTACCCTCCCGTGGCAGCGGGGTCCTATTGGAAACTAAGGGATATTAAGGCCTCCTTTTAATAGAGAACTGGAACAAAGCATTAACACATAGTGAATACATGAACTGCTCAAACTACGGTCATCACCGGAAGTGTCCCGACTATTGTCACTCCGGGGTTACCAGATCATAACACGTAGTAGGTGACTATAACTTGCAAGTTCGGATCTAGACCATAGATATAATGGTGATAACATAAACGGTTTAGATGTGAAATCATGGCACCCGGGCCCAAAGTGACAAGCATTAAGCATGGCAAAGTCATAGCAACATCAATCTCAAAACACAATGGATACTGCTACCTCTTGAGCACTGCGTTGGTTTTCCCTTGAAGAGGAAAGGGTGATGCAACAAAGTAGCGTAAGTATTTCCCTCAGTTTTTGAGAACCAAGGTATCAATCCAGTAGGAGGCTACGCGCCAGTCCCTTGCACCTACACAAAACAAATAAATCCTCGCAACCAAAGCGATAAGGGGTTGTCAATCCCTACACGGTCACTTACGAGAGTGAGATCTGATAGATATGATAAGATAATATTTTTGGTATTTTTATGATAAAGATGCAAAGTAAAATAAAAGGCAATGAAAATAGCTAAGTGTTGAAAGATTAATATGATGGAAGATAGACCCGGGGGCCATAGGTTTCACTAGTGGCTTCTCTCAAGAGCATAAGTATTTTACGGTGGGTGGACGAATTACTGTTGAGAATTTGATAGAATTGAGCATAGTTATGAGAATATCTAGGTATGATCATGTATATAGGCATCACGTCCGAGACAAGTAGACCGACTCCTGCCTGCATCTACTACTATTACTCCACACATCGACCGCTATCCAGCATGCATCTAGAGTATTAAGTTCCTAAGAATAGAGTAACGCCTTAAGCAAGATGACATGAGGTAGAGGGATAAATTCATGCAATATGATAGAAACCCCATCTTATTATCCTCGATGGCAACAATACAATACATGCCTTGCTGCCCCTACTGTCACTGGGAAAGGACACCGCAAGATTGAACCCAAAGCTAAGCACTTCTCCCATTGCAAGAAAGATCAATCTAGTAGGCCAAACCAAACTGATAATTCGAAGAGACTTGCAAAGATAATCAATCATACATAAAAGAATTCAGAAGATTCAAATATTGTTCATAGATAAACTTGATCATAAACCCACAATTCATCGGTCTCAACAAACACACCACAAAAATAAGATTACATCAAATAGATCTCCACGCGAGAGGGGGAGAACATTGTGTTGAGATCCAAAAAGAGAGAAGAAGCCATCTAGCTAATAACTATGGACTCGAAGGTCTGAGGTAAACTACTCACACATCATTGGAGGGGCTATGGTGTTGATGTAGAAGCCCTCCGTGATCGATGCCCCCTCCGGCGGAGCTCCGGAACAGGCCCCAAGATGGGATCTTGTGGGTATAGAAGGTTGCGGCGGTGGAATTAGGTTTTTGGCTCCTGTTTTGATCGTTTGGGGGTACGTAGGTATATATAGGAGGAAGGGGTACGTCGGTGGAGCAACAGGGGGCCCACGAGGATGGAAGGCGCGCCTGGGGGGGTTAGGCGCGCCCCCCGACCTCGTGGCTTCCTCCTTTGTTTCTTGACGTAGGGTCCAAGTCCTCTAGATCAATCACGTTCCCGAAGGTTTCATTCCGTTTGGACTCCGTTTGATATTCTTTTTCTACGAAACTCTGAAATAGGCAAAAACAGCAATTCTGGGCTGGGCCTCAGGTTAATAGGTTAGTACCAAAAATAATATAACAGTGAATAATAAAGCCCAATAATGTCCAAAACAGAAGATAATATAGCATGGAGCAATCAAAAATTATAGATACGTTGGAGATGTATCAAGCATCCCCAAGCTTAATTCCTGCTCGTCCTCGAGTAGGTAAATGATAAAAACAGAACTTTTGATGTGGAATGCTACTAGGCATGATTTCAATGTAATTCTTCTTAACTGTGGTATGAATATTCAGATCCGAAAGATTCAAGATAAAAGTTCATATTGACATAGAAATAATAATACTTCAGGCATACTAACTAAGCAATTATGTCCTCTCAAAATAACATGGCCAAAGAAAGTTCATCCCTACAAAATCATATAGTTTATTCATGCTCCATTTTCGTCACACAAGAATGCTCTCATCATGCACAACCCCGATGACAAGCCAAGCAATTGTTTCATACTTTAGTAATCTCAAACTTATAAACCTTCACGCAATACATGAGCGCGAGCCATGGACATAGCACTTATGGGTGGAATAGAGTATAATGATGGGGGTTATGTGGAGAAGACAAAAAAGGAGATAGTCTCACATCAACGAGGCTAATCGATGAGCTATGGAGATGCCCATCGATTGATGTTAATGCAAGGAGTAGGGATTGCCATGCAACAGATGCACTAGAGCTATAAATGTATGAAAGCTCAACAAAAGAAACTAAGTGGGTGTGCATCCAACTTGCTTTCTCACGAAGATCTAGGGCACTTGAGGAGGCCCATTGTTGGAATATACAAGCCAAGTTCTATAATGAAAAATTCCCACTAGTATATGAAAGTGACAAAACAAGAGACTCTCTATCATGAAGATTATGGTGCTACCTTGAAGCACAGGTGTGGTAAGAAGATAGTAACATTGTCCCTTCTCTCTTTTTCTCTCATTTTTTGGGGGCCTTCTCTTTTTTTTATGGCCTTTCTCTCTTTTTTTTATTCCTCACTTGGGACAATGCTCTAGAAAATGATGATCATCACACTTCTATTTATTTACAACTCGATACTAGAACAAAGTATGACTCTATATGAATGCCTCCGGCGGTGTACCGGGATATGCAATGAACCAAGAGTGACATGTATGAAAGAATTATGAACGGTGGCTTTGCCACAAATACTATGTCAACTACATGATCATGCTAAGCAATATGACAATGATGAACGTGTCATGATAAACGGAATGGTGGAAAGTCGCATGGCAATATATCTCGGAATGGTTATGGAAATGCCATAATAGGTAGGTATGGTGGCTGTTTTGAGGAAGATATAAGGAGGTTTATGTGTGAAAGAGCGTATCATATCACGGGTTTGATGCACCGCTAAGTTTGCACCAACTCTCAATGTGAGAAAGGGCAATGCACGGCATCAAGAGGCTAGCAATGATGGAAAGGTGAGAGTGCGATAATCCATGGACTCAACATTAGTCATAAAGAACTCACATACTTATTGCAAAAATCTACAAGTCATCAAAAACCAAGCACTACGCGCATGCTCCTTGGGGGATAGATTGGTAGGGAAATACCATCGCTCGTCCCCGACCGCCACTCATAAGGAAGACAATCAAAGAACACCTCATGTTTCAAATTTGTTACATAACGTTTACCATACGTGCATGCTACGGGACTTGCAAACTTCAACACAAGTATTTCTGAAATTCACAACTACTCAACTAGCACAACTTTAATATCACGACCTCCATATCTCAAAACAATCATCAAGCATCAAACTTCTCTTAGTATCCAAAACACTCATAAGAAAGTTTTTACTAATCTTGAATACCTAGCATATTAGGATTATTTAAGTGAATTACCATGCTATTTAAGACTCTAAAAATAATCTAAGTGAAGCATGAGAGACCAATAGTTTCTATAAAACAAATCCACCATCGTGCTCTAAAAGATATAAGTGAAGTACTAGAGCAAAACTATATAACTCAAAAGATATAAGTGAAGCACATAGAGTATTCTAATAATTTCCGAATCATGTGTGTCTCTCTCAAAAGGTGTGTACATCAAGGATGATTGTGGTAAACTAAAAAGCAAAGACTCAAATCATACAAGACGCTCCAATCAAAACACATATCATGTGGTGAATAAAAATATAGCTCCAAGTAAAGTTACCGATGGAATTAGACGAAAGAGGGGATGCCTTCCGGGGCATACCCAAGCTTTGGCTTTTTTGTGTCCTTAGATTATCTTGGGGGTGCCATGGGCATCCCCAAGCTTAGGCTCTTGCCACTCCTTGTTCCATAATCCATCAAATCTTTCACCCAAAACTTGAAAACTTCACAACACAAAACTCAACAGAAAATCTCATGAGCTCCGTTAGCGAAAGAAAACAAAATAACACTTCAAGGTACTGTAATGAAATCATTATTTATTTATATTGGTGTTAAACCTACTTTATTCCAACTTCTCTATGGTTTATAAACTATTTTACTAGCCATAGTTTCATCAAAATAAGCAAACAACACACGGAAAACAGAATCTGTCAAAAACAGAACAGTCTGTAGTAATCTGTAACTAACGCAAACTTCTGGAACTCCAAAAAATCTACCAAAATAGTAATACCTAGACAATTTGTTTATTGATCAGCATCAATTGGAATCAGTATTTTATCACGTTCTAGTGATTTTTAACAATTATTTTCGTGAACAGAAAGTTTCTGGAAATTTCTGCAAGATCAAATAACTATCATCCAAGAAGATCCTATAGGTTTAACTTGGCAAAAACACTAATTAAAACATAAAAACACATCTAACCAGAGGCTAGAACAAATATTTATTCCTAAACAGAAGCAAAAAGCAAAAAAACTAAAAATAAAGTTGGGTTGCCTCCCAACAAGCGCCATCGTTTAGCGCCCCTAGCTAGACATAAAAGCAAGGATAGATCTAGGTATTGTCATCTTTGGTAGGCAATCCATAAGTGGCTCTCATAATAGATTCATAAGGTAATTTTATTTTCTTCCTAGGGAAGTGTTCCATGCCTTTCTTTAATGGAAATTGGAATCTAATATTCCCTTCCTTCATATCAATAATTGCACCGATCGTTCTAAGGAAAGGTCTACCAAGAATAATAGGACATGAAGGATTGCAATCTATATCAAGAACGATAAAATCTATGGGCACATAGTTCCTATTTGCAACAATAAGAACATTATTAATTCTTCCCATAGGTTTCTTAATAGTGGAATCCGCAAGGTGCAAGTTTAGAGAGCAATCATCAAAATCACGGAAACCTAGCAAATCACATAAAGTCTTTGGAATCGTGGAAACACTAGCACCCAAGTCACACAAAGCATAGCATTCATAATCTTTAATCTTAATTTTAATAGTAGATTCCCATTCATCATAAAGTTTTCTAGGGATAGAAACTTCCAACTCAAGTTTTTCTTCATAAGATTGCATCAAGGCATCAACAATATGTTTGGTAAAAGCTTTATTTTGACTATAAGCATGAGGAGAATTTAGCACATATTGCAATAAGGAGATACAATCTATCAAAGAGAAATTATCATAATTAAATTCCTTGAAATCCAAGATAGTGAGTTTATTAACATCTAATGTTTTGATTTCTTCAATCCCACTTTTATCAAATTTAGCTTCAAGATCTAAAAACTCCGAATTTTTGGAACGCCTTCTAGGTAAAGGTGGATCATATTCAGTCCCATCATTATCAAGATTCATATTACAAAACAAAGATTCAATAGGGGACATATCAATAACCTTTAGATCTTCATCTTTATTTTCATAGGAACTAGAAGAACACACTCTTATAAAGGAATCTTTCTTAGCACGCATCCTAGTGGTTCTTTCTTTGCACTCATCAATGGAAATTCTCATGGCTTTAAGAGACTCATTGATATCATGCTTAGGAGGAATAGATCTAAGTTTTAAAGAATCAACATCAAGAGAATTTCTATCAACGTTCCTAGCTAAATCATCGACTTTAAGCAATTTCTCTTCAAGCAAAGCATTGAAATTCTTTTGAGAATTCATAAATTCCTTAACACTAGTCTCAAATTCAGAGGGCATCTTATTGAAATTTCCATAAGAATTGTTGTAGGAATTACCATAATTATTAGAGGAATTACTAGGATAAGGCCTAGGATTAAAGTTTCCTCTATACGCGTTGTTACCAAAATTATTCCTACCAACAAAATTTACATCCATAGATTCATTATTATTCTCAATCAAAGTAGACAAAGGCATATCATTAGGATCAGAAGAAACACTCTTAGTAGCAAATAATTTCATAAGTTCATCCAACTTTTCACTCAAAACATTAATTTCTTCTATCGCATGCACTTTTTTATTAGTAGATCTTTCAGTGTGCCATTGAGAATAATTAACCATAATATTATCTAGGAGTTTAGTAGCTTCTCCTAAAGTGATTTCCATAAAAGTGCCTCCCGCGGCCGAATCTAAAAGATTTCTAGAAGCAAAATTCAATCCGGCATAAATTTTTTGTATAATCATCCACAAATTCAAACCATGAGTTGGGCAATTACGTATCATTAATTTCATCCTCTCCCAAGCTTGTGCAACATTCATGATCAAGTTGCTTAAAATTCATAATATCGTTTCTAAGAGAGATGATCTTAGCGGGAGGAAAATACTTAGAGATAAAATCATCTTTGCACTTATTCCAAGAATCAATACTATTTTTAGGCAAAGACGAAAACTAAGCTTTAGCACGATCTCTAAGCAAAAAAGGAAATAGCTTCAATTTAACAATATCATTGTCCACATCTTTCTTCTTTTGCATATCACACAAATCAACGAAGCTATTTAGATGAGTAGCGGCATCTTCACTAGGAAGGCCGGCGAATTGATCTTTCATGACAAGATTCAACAAAGCAGCATTGATTTCACAAGATTCAGTATCGGTAAGAGGAGCAATCGGAGTGCTAAGGAAATCATTATTATTGGTATTGGTAAAGTCACATAATTTGGTATTATCTTGAGCCATCGTGACAAGCAAGCAATCCAACACACGAGCGAACAAGAAGCAAGCAAAAAAGAGGCGAACGGAAAAGAGGAGGGTGAATAAAACGGCAAGGGTGAAGTGGGGGAGAGGAAAACGAGAGGCAAATGGCAAATAATGTAATGCGGGAGATAAAGGTTTGTGATGGGTACTTGGTATGTTGACTTTTACGTAGACCTCCCCGGCAACGGCGCCAGAAATCCTTCTTGCTACCTCTTGAGCACTGCGTTGGTTTTCCCTTGAAGAGGAAAGGGTGATGCAGCAAAGTAGCATAAGTATTTCCCTCAGTTTTTGAGAACCAAGGTATCAATCCAGTAGGAGGCTACGCGCGAGTCCCTCGCACCTGCACAAAACATATAAATCCTCGCAACCAACGCGATAAGGGGTTGTCAATCCCTACACGGTCACTTACGAGAGTGAGATCGATAGATATGATAAGATAATATTTTGGTATTTTTATGATAAAGATGCAAAGTAAAATAAAAGGCAATGAAAATAGCTAAGTGTTGAAAGATTAATATGATGGAAGATAGACCCGGGGCCATAGGTTTCACTAGTTGCTTCTCTCAAGAGCATAAGTATTTTACGTGGGTGAACAATTCTGTTGAGCAATTGACATAATTGAGCATAGTTATGAGAATATCTAGGTATGATCATGTATATAGGCATCACGTCCGAGACAAGTAGACCGACTCTGCCTGCATCTACTACTATTACTTCACACATCGACCGCTATCCAAAGATGCATCTAGAGTATTAAGTTCCTAAGAACAGAGTAACGCCTTAAGCAAGATGACATGATGTAGAGGATAAATTCATGCAATATGATAAAACCCCATCTTGTTATCCTCGATGGCAACAATACAATATGTGCCTTGCTGCCCGTGCATCACTTTGGGAAAGGACACGCAAGATTGAACCCAAAGCTAAGCACTTCTCCCATTGCAAGAAAGATCAATCTAGTAGGCCAAACCAAACTGATAATTTGAAGAGACTTGCAAAGATAACCAATCATACATAAAAGAATTCAGAAGATTCAAATGTTGTTCATAGATAAACTTGATCATAAACCCACAATTCATCGGTCTCAACAAACATACTGCAAAAAGAAGATTACATTGAATAGATCTCCACGAGAGAGGGGAAGAACATTGTATTGAGATCCAAAAAGAGAGAAGAAGCCATCTAGCTAATAACTATGGACCCGAAGGTCTGAGGTAAACTACTCACACATCATCGGAGGGGCTATGGTGTTGATGTAGAAGCCCTCCGTGATCGATGCCCCCTCCGTGAGCTCCTAACAGGCCCCAAGATGGGATCTCGTGGGCATGAAGGTTGCGGCGGTGGAATTAGGTTTTGGCCCTGTTCGATCGTTTGGGGGTACGTAGGTATATATATGAGGAAGGAGTACATCGGTGGAGCAACAGGGGGCCCACGAGGGTGGAGGGCGCGCCTGGGGGGGTTGGCGCGCCCCCCTACCTTGTGGCTTCCTCCTTTGTTTCTTGACGTAGGGTCCAAGTCATCTGAATCATGTTCGTTCCGAAAATCACGTTCCCGAAGGTTTCATTCCGTTTGGACTCCGTTTGATATTCTTTTTCTGCGAAACTCTGAAATAGGCAAAAAACAACAATTATGGGCTGGGCCTCCGGTTAATAGGTTAGTCCCAAAAAACAATATAAAAGTGAATAATAAAGCCCAATAATGTCCAAAACAGAAGATAATATAGCATGGAGCAATCAAAAATTATAGATACGTTGGAGACGTATCAGATACTAGGGATCAAGCCCTAACAAAACTAACTTGATTACATGATGAATCTCATCCAACTCCTCACCAACCAGCGAGCCTACGAAGGAATTACTCACTCCTGGTGGGGAGCATCATGGAATTGGCGATGGAGAAGGGTTGGTGATGACGAAGATCGAAGACCCCCCTCTTCGGAGCCCCAAACGGACTCCAGATCTGGCCTCCCGATGAAGAACAGGAGGTGGCGGCGGCTCCATCTTGTGAAACGCGATAATTCTTTCTCCCTGATTTTTTTTCTCTAAATTTGTGAATTTATAGTATCAGTGTTGAGGTCTGCAGGGCCACCAGGTGGGGACAACCCATCTGGGCGCGCCTGGAGGGGGGCGCGCCCTGGTGGGTTGTGCCCACCCAGGTGCCCCCCTTCGGTGGTTCTTGTCTCCAGAAATTCTCTTTTATTATATAAAAAATCCTCGCAAAGTTTTGTTCCAATCCGAGAACTTTTATTTCTGCACAAAAACAACACCATGGTAGTTCTGCTGAAAACAGCGTCAGTCTGGGTTAGTTTCATTCAAATCATGCAAATTAGAGTCCAAAACAAGAGGAAACATGTTAGGAAAAGTAGATATGACTGAGACGTATCAGCCGACGCAGATCGTGCTCGTCCCGGAACCAAGTGTCCCACATGGGGGAATCCACGGCGGACATGGAGCTGTTGAGGAGGTCCGGAGGAAGGTGCGTGCGGCAGCGGTTGATCTCCACCAAGCGGGTGCGGCCCCTCACCGGGATTGGCGGCACGGGCACCCCATCTGGGCTTATGTGCTAGTTGTGTGGGAGATGCACGTCGCTCCACTGCCCGTCTCAGTAGCGCTGACAGATCTCCACCTTGATATATGGCCACGCGCGACGGGGCCGCCAGCGAGGAGATGGAGAAAGCGAGCGGCAAGGTGGAGTGGGCGGCAATGCTCCCCGATGACGTGGAGGATGAACACACCTCATCGTCGTGCTTCCCCTTCTTGCCGGGGATCCACTTCCACATCCCCATGGCAAGAGGTGGCGGGGGGCGAGGGTGGAGCAGCAACTGGAGCTAGGGTTTGGGTGTCGAGGCTCGAGGAGACAATGGTGGATGGAAGTGGAAGTTCACTGGCCGCTCCACGACTTTCACAATAAAAAGGACGGGTGGAAACGGCTGGGCGGCTGACTTGCAGGCCTCGCCGGGCGTGCGGATTAAATGGGACCGATGGAAAACAGTTGGACGGCCGACAGGCGGGCCCGGGGCAGACGAGGAGACAACACGCATGCGTCCGTCCAATGTCCGTCTGGATGCAAATCCGTCCCAAATTTGCGCCGGATTTGGGTCGAGCCGGATAGTATTTGCGGTTGCGGTCGCGCGTTAGGCCGTTGATTATGTTCGGTTTGACCCAAACGGATTGGGGCGGACAAAATGCGGTCGTGTGTTGGAGTTGGCCTTACATATTGGATCGGAGATGGTATTGACAAAGATCACCCACGAAGGATAGACAAAATCACAAAGATAGTATCACCATGTTGTACTCATCCTCAATAACGTTCTTGGCTGGTACTAAAGTTAGATTTTTCTGTTACATATTGGATCGGAGATGGTATTGACAAAGGCCAGCCACGAAGGATAGACATAATCACAAAGATAGTACCACCATGTTCTATTCATACCCAATAACGGTATAGTTACATGCAGAAGCTTAGCCTCCACACAACCTTGTAAATAATTGAGACCACTACAGTATGTTGATGTCACTGTGAGACCTGACATGCCAAACAAATAGTGCCAAATCCAGAGTTCTTATTTCTTTTATGATGGCCCTAATATTTCCCGTATTGAGCATATGGGAAGTCCTTTCATTTTTAGTGCATGCAATCAAGGGATCCGAACATACCTGGAGACCATCTTGATTCTCTAAGTGCCATGAGCTTTGCTATGTCTTTGACATTTGGTTCTCTCTACTATGTTCTAAACACGTTGACCACTGCAAATAGCAAATCTCAGCATGGCTTTGAGGCATGTGCTCTCAGACATCTGGAGGTACTAATCCCATTGGTTTGTGGTTGTGCCATACACAAGCATCATTAGAGCATACGTGCACTTCTGAAGGTCAGAGAACCTAATGGGGCCAAAGACACCCCTTTCAGCTTTTAGTAATCATCTTAGGCCCTAACACCTTGCTTGATGCCCAAGAACATTGGTCGTTGCATCGATATTGAAAATAGGGATCAAATAGCGCATCGAGGGTAAAGTAGTCCTTGTAGAGATCAACACGCCCCGTGCCCGCCACCGATTCTACAGTCGATGTCCCTTTGTTGAACCCTTGAAGTTAAGAAAGCACACTCCATTTCTTCAAGAATCATCATCATCACCGCCATTTCATCGTCAACTTGGTCATATTGAATTGATGCACCAGCCAGTTGCTCCAAAAGTCCGAACTGATGGAGGGAGACGGGCAATATATTTCGGCTTGAACTCGGGATCTCTTGACTTTGATACCATATTGAATTCATGCACCAGCTTGTTGCTCCAAAAGTCCGAACTGATAAAGGGAGGCGGGCAATATATTTCAACAGGTCATAGTCATCCCACAAAGACGAATCCATTAACTCGGCGTAGAAGTACTCATCATCAACATCTACGTGTTTGCTTCAAAATACACGAGTACATAAAAAAATAAACTATTGCACTGAACACTTACCAAGCACGGTCCGCCATGGACTGCGTCGGCAGGGGCGGGGTCTTGGCGGAGAGGCGGTTTGGTGGGGCGGCGGAGGTCCGACAAGGCCCACGCGTCTCTGAGGGGGTACAACATCAACGTCAGTCTCGAGGAGCATGGATGGAAAGTGGAGGAAGGACGAATTGCAACAAAATGCAGGCTCTAAAGGCTCTAAACATGGTTTTGGGTGGGATAGGGTGCAGAGTCGAACATGACAAACGTCCGAACTCCCCCACAGTTCCCCAGTTTGGGCTGGCCAAGGAGATTTCAAACGTTCTGGGTCAAAATGGGCCAGGTTGGAGGCCTAAAAATGTTAGGACGTTCCAGCCATTTGAAGGCGATTTGACGAGCCGCCTTGAAGATGTTCTACATCTGAGGACAATTTGGTGGGTGCTTTGAAAATGCCTTTGATTTCCGGGAGAGAGCGAGCACGGGACTAAGGCGAGAAGAAAAGCGGTTGCTTCATGAAGGCTCGCACTAGTGGTGACCGCCTGAATTCAACCACAGCGGCGACGACAGCACCAGGTAAAAACAAGAAGCCCAAAATTACCACAAAAATCAAAGTGGTTCCGCTTTCGAACTGTAGTATACACTTTCAGGATCCTCAACTTCTGTTCATTCAGTGGACCAGGATACTTGTTTGTTCATCGAACAAGACATACATGAAGTAGGGACTCAACAAGCATTCAGAAATGTACAGGGTCAGCTCACATGACGGTTCCCGTTTTCACGCACAAAGGAAACAGCAGTCACTTTGCCTGCACCAGTACTTGTGGTACAAGGATATGCCAATGAGTTACACCGCCACAGAAATCAAATGCATTTAGCAGAAACTTGCAGGTTACACGCTTGCCATTCACCAAAGCATGTATCTGTCCTGAACTCCCAAACCTATCTTCCTGGGCCGTTTGGTCAAGTCACATGGAATTGATCATGGTGTCCGGTCTCCGAAAGGATAACTAACTGCGAAAAGAGCAATGTCTCAGTTAAGGAAAATGTTTGGTATCACTGTACTCAACAAACAAAGTGAACTACAAAAGAGAATTTCACATACCCCCCCCCCCCCCCCTATGGCATCATTTTTTCCCTCATGTACGCATTTGCTATTGCTACCCATAACCGCTCCATCAACACTGTTTCTTTCAAGACCTGTTCATACCCCGGGCCGGGCCGGGCCGGGCTTGGAAAAGCCCGAAGTGAAAATCCCAAGCCTGAGCCTGGCCTGGCCCGAAACTGATGAACAGTACTGTTTTTTAACTAAAATAATTATATTCGGAATATTATATTAATATATTATACCTATATTTAAAATAAAATATCTATATATGGTCATTTCAGGGTTCTTCCAGGCTTCGGGTGAGAAAGTGGAGCCCGAGCATGGACCGGATGCCAGGCTTTCGGGCTCGGGCCTCTGGGCCGGGCTGCCCATGCACATGTCTACTTCCAACCAAAAACAGTACAATCAACGATGTTTAACCAAGCTAAGTTCTCTAGCAAAAATACCATCTAAAGCATATTCAACATTTTGTGGGTCGTCGATATTTATCAACTACTCCCTCCGTTCTCAAATAATTGTCTTTTTAGCCATCTCAAATGGACTACAACATACGGATGTATGTAGACATGTTTTAGAGTGTAGATTCACTCATTTTGCTCCGTATGTAGTCACTTGTTGAAATCTCTAGAAAGACAACTATTTAGGAACGGAGGGAGTAATGATCAATCAATCATACAATACTCCAACAGAGTATGTCTATGCTATTCAATAGGAGATGAGAAATATTAAATTCCCCACTAAGTTTGAAGCTTGTGCTTTTTGGTTAACTTACATTCAACAAATTCTCTCTCTACTTATTTATTATGTCACATTGTCCTATATGGCAAACTTTGCCAACAACAATTTCACAACTGTGACTTGGTTAATTTACATAAAACATTTCTCTCTCTACTTACTTATTTTCTGCCACATCATCACATTGTTCTACATGGCAAACTTCACCAATAACTATCTCACAACTGTTAGGATTATACTAGGCGTCGGTTGCACACATCCTTAGCCAAATTTGGGCAAAGGAGAGCCAGGGCCAGGGGAGGACAACGCGGGCGTCCGCGGCGTGTTTGCGCGGACGCAAACCAAGCCCAAATATGGGCTAGAAATTGGTCAAAGCGGACAGCAAAACGGACATCGATCCATTTGCGTCGCCACGTTGGGCCCTGGTTTCTGCCCACGCGGACAGAAACGGACGCGGGTGGACGAAATGCGTCACCCCGTTGGAGTTACCCTAACATAGTTGAACACGGTGAATAATATAAGGGTGTTAAGACTGTTAGTGGTGAAACACGGTACATAGATGAGCCTGGGGACTATGTGCTGCCCTGATATGCTGACTGTTACGGAGGATACAGAAATGACTTGCAGAGTGCTGCTGATGATGATGACAGGCTAATAATAGTGTCCTATGACAAACATAATCCTCCAATTGTGGAGGAGACAAATTATCCTTGTTTGAATTCAGAATGCACTTGCAACCTTTGCGATAAAAAGAATATGGATATGGAACCAAAAAAGGTGATCCACCTCTGATACGAGTTTATTGTGGATGGAAACTGCATGCAACTTATATGAAAGATGGTTTAACTTTTTAAGTATAACGTTTTATAGTTGGTCTTCATGTATAATGTGTGGATTACATGTGTTAATAATTTCTGTCTCCTATCCCAGTCATCATACTTGCTGGCGTGCTCAAAGAAGTGAGAGGCTGACGCCAGCTACAAGAACATGGGTTGCTACAATGCTGGACTAGTTAGAAAGAGACTTTTCACTTGGTGCTAGAGATTTGCAGAAGAAACTTCAAGAGTAGTGCCATATCAAAGTTCCACATCATAGAACATTTAATGCAAGGAGATGACACTTACAAGGGCAAGGGAAAGATAGTTTCCACTTGGTAATTGGTATGCACATTTAACCCTTTTTGGTTCGGCTGTGGATTTCTAAAAGCAGCTGTGAAAAATCTGCTGCGGAAAAACAGCTGTGGAAAATCTGATGTGAAAAAGATGTAGGTCATTTGGCGAACCAGCTGATACAACTTTTTCAGATTTTGGCCCGCAGCGGAATCAGAATTTGGAAAGCACATCCTGGGCTGCTTCCGCTTTTGGTTCAGATTTTGGCAGCAGATTTCTGGAATCGGATTCTGCTGGGTTCGCCCTTTGGTTCAGATTCTGCTGCGCGGCAGCGGAATCCGTCGATAAAAGCTGAACCAAACAGGGCAAGTCAGATTTAAAGATGGTATCACCAACGAGTGTTTGTTGATATTGATTATGAAGAAATCAAATTGAACATGTGCTTCAACAAAGGGTTTGCATCAGTCAAGCCATGTTGGATGGGTTTCTTAGAGGGGTACCGACCATACTTGGCTGTAGATTCAACTGCTCTAACAAGCAAGTTCGGAGGACAATTGGCAGCTGCTTGTGGTATTGATGGCCAAAATTGGTTGTACCTGGTAGCCTATGGAGTTATGGATGCAGAATCCACTGACACCTGGACTGGATTTATGCCTTCATGGGGAGACTAAAACAAGTCACTGGCAATCCAGCTGGTATGGTCAATCACGCAGATGCATGCAAGGGACGGGAGAGTGCAGTGGGTTGCATCTTTTAGCGAGTGGAGCATAGAGAGCATAAGGCAGCTGGCTGCAAATTTTCTGAAGAAGTTCGAAGGGTCTTTAAATTCTATGACAATTTATGGCCTACTGCGCATACCTACCTCCCTATGAAGCATGCTGCCTACATAGAGAAAATCTATGCAAAACCTAAAGTGCAGAAATACAAGGATGAACGCCACCCAATTATGGTCTAGAAGCAAGCTCAATGAAGTCCACAAAGTTGATTATGTCAGATAACAATCTAGCAGATTCCTTCAACAGCAAGACCAACAAAGTAAAAGCCATGCCCATTGTCGATTTGTTGGATACCATTAGGCCACAATTAATGCAGATAACTGATCTTAGACAAAAGAATTGCAACAAAAAGAAGTCACTAAGTTCTCACAACTATCATGCAGAACCTTAATCACAGAACTAGAGGTCTAAAAGATAAGACTGGTCAGAAGCAAAAGTTCAGAGGCAGAAGTATATGCAAGAGAGAAAGATGGGATGGAAGCGTCCAGTTGACACTGAGAAGAGAGCATGTAGCTGTAGGCTGTGCAAAGGCCTTCCTTGTGTCCATGCTATTTTTGTCATCATTCCACTTAGGGAACCAGGAAGCGAAGTTGAAGTATAAGCAGCTTATGCAAACAGCATTCGTGCAAACGTATCCTCCTCTGCTAAAGAGGCCTCCTGAAGGGGAGCCTTGGCACAACGGTAAAGCTGTTGCTTTGTGACCATAAGTTCATGGGTTCGAGTCCTAGAAACAGCCTCTTGCAGAAATGCAGGGAAAGTCTGCATACAGAAAACCCAAAGTGGTCGGACCCTTCCCTGGACCATGCGCAAGCAGGAGCTACGTGCACCGGGCTGCCCTTTACCAAAAAGGCCTCCTAGGAGACCAACAAAGAATATAATCCAGGCTTTGAATGAAATGGATGCAAGGTTGGGCCTAGAAAGAGGAAATGCAAATGCTGTGGACAACTTGGCCAGATACAGAAGAATTGCAAAGAGTAAGTTGACCAAGAATTTTCAGAAGATGAACAGACTGGTCCCTCTATTAGTATAAGCACTGTTCGGTACTCTTCCTCGCCTAACGCGTTTCTTTAGATTTTGTAAAACTATTGTTCTTATGTAAAACTAATGCATTTATTTAGCTATTGATTAATTCTATAAAACAGATGAATCTCTTTAGCTACAGGAGACTAATGCTTTTCTTTTTATTTGTAAAACTGATGGTCCGATGCACATCCAGGAAGACTGGTAACTGGTAAGAAAGTGGTGGCAAAAGGTCAAAGGAAAAGATCTGTGATTTGAAGTAGCAAAAATGCTGCACTAAAACCAGCCATAAACATCACCACATGATCAGATTGCTACAGAAGCTGCGACAGGTACTATTGCCATGTAAATTTTGGTTTCAGACTTGTAATGGCAAGTATGCAGTCCTGCTGCTTCTGAAATTAGTGAGTATGCAATCCAGGAGCTTTTGAAGAACATGTGTGACATGTATGCAGTCCTGATGCTTTTGGAAGTAAGAACTTGTGAAATTTATTGCTTGTAATGCTGTGTGCAGCCTTGAACCTTCAATGTAGCATGTATGCAGCCTAATGCTTGCTTACTTTTCTCTGTTTGATAGCTGCACTTAGTAATTTTGTGTGATAGCTATGCTTGGGGCCTACCTTTTTGTAGAGTAATACATCAGAGAAATTTCTACCATTTCTGTGAGGTCTAAGATCTTACTACTTGCACTAAAATTGCATTTTGAAGATCTTTCTGCAAGAGTACAACCTGACATGCAAGAGCTTTAAGTCTGCATGTCTACTGTAAATACTTGGTAAATTCTCACATCTTCAATAGCCCAAAATACTCAATGCTTCCGCTACCCAGCTAATACATAGTGCCCCGCAGAGTCTAACTAGTGCTGACCAATGGCACGGTGGCAAAATCAGAGGAAGGTGAGAGAAACTAATAGCAAATGCGTGAAAAAAACTATGGCACAGTGGCAAATGTGTGAATAACCATTTACAAAACGAAATAATGTAGATCCTTAGATAGAATAGATTGGAAAAGGATACATACCTCATGTTGCAACAACTTCATTGTCATCAGACACTTTTACAGTTAATGTTCTGTCACTCCAGCGAGACTTGCGTATGTGAAACACATCAAGCTAAAAAGGTAACATCATATATTTATCAGTGTCAACATTTTGCTAATATTATTCCCATATAAAGGCATGAATAATACGCATAAAGAAAATCATAGAAAAAACTTACTTTGACATTGACTTCAGAATTAAGGCTATTATTTTCATCCTCGCATTTGCTTAGCAACATATTCTCCAACTGACAACAGCAGCAACACTTATGTAAGTTAATAGCATAAAGCAATAGAATTTAACATAAGTGTCTTACTTTTGTATTACTTCAAACATATCAACAGTGCATCTACCTCGACTGTTGTAGAGATGCGTTCTCCATTGAAACAATTAATGACGTCACCGACCAGTATTCCAAGTTTCTCAGCAGGAGATCCATATGACACCTAAGAGTCACAATAACCACTCAATATGCAGATATCATAAACACTCAAGAAAGCTAACATAAATCTAGAGATGAGCAATATAAACATGCATGCAGCCACAGTGCACGCTCGATCAGAACAACAACTCCCCGCATTCCTGACTTCTCTGTCCAAATCATGCGTAAAAACTGAAGTCTAGTAGTAAAGATGCACAGAGATGTAGTAATAGCAGAAGTCCTACTAGTAAAGATGTACAGTGATGTATAATAGAGGATCAAACATAAATCCAAATGAGCCCAACACTTGTGTACCTGGTTTCCCAGTCTCCTACTCAACCATAAAACATGTACTAAACTATGCTGTACAATGCATAGTAAATCCTAGAGATCACATGGTAATTTTTTTGCCTCTGCTCTAATATGAAGACTAGGTAAATGATGAATTGAAGTAGTAAAACTGGGTTAGCAAAGGTACCTGCTAAGCATATCAGTACCAAATCCATTTACCATCTAGCAAAAAATACAATTGTTCGCATAGATAACTTGTACATATGGTTTTACTACAAACTTACTAGGAGTGCATTACTAGATGCTCCAGTGTTACTTCATCACATACCAACTTTAGTACTTTGCTACATTTACTAGATACTCCGCTATATATTACTCCCTCCGTCCCATAATATAAGAGCGTTTTTGACACTAGTGTAGTGTCAAAAACGCTCTTATATTATGGGATGGAGGGAGTACGACCTAACATGATAAGTACTAAAACTTCAACCAACAGATGAGTACACAACTGAGTTCAAATAAATAACCACATTATTTAGTTTACGACAAACACTCGCATAATTGCACTGAAAAAAAACACTATACAGGTTATTTGCATGCACATCTTACCACTTACAACTAAATCGCGTGAATCACATTAAAACACCAAGCTTTCCAAGATTAACAATAGTATAGAGCATTTTTACTATCAAAAGCATATATGTGTGGGTTGCGGGTTGTGTAGTCAGTTGGTTCTCCCGGGAGTGGCTCATGCAGTCTGGCTGGAGCATAAAATTAGCAATTATACACTCCTAGTTTGGTGTGGCTATATTTTGATCTAGAGAGAAAGAGAGGGAGAGAGATACCTCTTTTACAATAAGGCCATCATCAATATTACACTTGCACAATATATTCTCAGCAAGAGCAATGTCTACAAACTTGATTGACCAAAATTTCATACCAAGCTGGGGCCGAGGGATGCACCTGTATCAACAAATCATCCAATATACATTAATAACTGAGTAAGCATAAGCAGCAACCCTTCTAAATTGAATCATGTCAATTAAACCAAACTATACTTTATCCTCTATATACCAATATAAAAAGACCTAAAGATGCAGATCCAACTAATCTCGGCCATCAAATCGTGTCAATCCAACGACCTAGATTGCTCCAATGGTGAGCGCTCAACATGTTTAGCGTACAATTAATATAGTACCAAAGTAATAATATTTGTGCTATTAATATAATTAACACGTACTTGATATCCTACCTAATATCAACACGCAATTAATTTACTCCCAAATACCAGCGTGCATTGCAAGTACGCATTTACTAATATCATAAAAACTCCAATGCAAGACAAGATATTTTTAAAAGCATGCTAGACCAAATATTTTGATTAGACAAAATTTGTCTTCCCTGATCATATGATCATGTTGATCTGTAAAGCTACACCATATGAAAGAAATTTAACTAACAGAAGGACATCAAAGTGAAACAACTCGATCTAAAGAGTAATAGACGAAGAACCAAGTTTGTGCAACTTGGGATTGATCTAGAAAAGGCCAGAATCTGCACAGATTTGATGAAATCCACTTGCTATAGATCACAAACATCAATAAGGTGTTTCATTCAATCCTTACTAGAGAAGATCTTCTTCACGAAGGGGACATAATGATGGTAAACGCCTTCTTAGTGGCACTAAAAACAGAAGTAAACAAGAACATACCCAAATTTTCTCCACAAATGCAAGCACTTGACTAAAATGGAAGACGGTATAAAAGACCCGCTTGTATTGCCATTGACCATTCCCACGATTTTTCAAAGTCAATGAGTGGCCCTCCTATGCCATACTAGAAAATGCATTGAAATCAAGAAGACATAATAGCAATAATTTGCAAAATACGCAATAAAATACATTGTCCAGAATAGCAAATGTACAATTCAGTCTCGAGATAAGATAACAGTTTGTACATCGGGGTGTGGATCTGCACCGTGAACATGCATATAGTGATACCGTTCAAGCAGGTTTGGATACAAGATTTTCACCACACCATGGTTTATCCTTAGAAACGACTTTTCATCTCTTCCAAGCTCAAAAACTTGGTCAGAACACTTCACACCATCATTGAAAGAAAGTATATGAACGGGCCGATCCATTCTAACACTGAAGAAGGCCAAATCATAGTGCTTCTGATGGTACTGCAGGGTGGCCTTTTCAGTGGCGCCACCCTGCATGTGAACAAGAACCTACAGCAGGTGCAGAATGCAAGATTTCAACTTTTTTTTTCTAAAATTACAACATAAAATGTCTAGTTTGCAACTAGTATATCACAACCACAAGTAGAAAGAGGTATTTTGAATTGGAATCAACTAGAGGTACAGCGGGACTAGCTATAGGCATAGCAAATGGATAGAACTCATCAATTCTACTCATGCTTAAGAACTCACCTCGGCATAAGTATCATACTCTTCTTGCCCTAACCAAGTGTCCATAGATGCAGACTTAGTACAAATGAGACTTGAAGTTGTCAAAGCAGTGCCAATTTTGGTCTTCTCATCCCAATCAACCCAGAAACCACAGCATCGTGCTAGTGGCTTACCACCTACAAATTCATTGGAATATCAGCAGTGAACAACATAATTTCACAATGCTCCTAAATAAACAGATATGATATCATTATTATTTGTACCAACAGAGGACGAAAGCCCGAGAACAGAGCGAGCAGCATTAAGCACCACCTTTCTTGAAGATTCACGATCAGGAACCAGATTTGGGTCATCAAGAACGCACATGGAAGCTCTGCACATGTGCACATTCAGAGTAGGCAATCCCATATGGCGAGCTACAAGAAAATCAGGACACATAAGTAAACACTCATATGCCGAACACAATACTTCGTTCGGAAGTGGAATTGATAACTTTTCTCACTGGTGGTGAAACCATGGAAAGTAATCGAGACGACTTGGATGGCATACCTATTTTGTCCAAATGATCTCCTAGTGCCTTCTGAATGACTTTGGACGTATCCAGATCATCAAGTCGATACATCTCATCTGGGATATGTGGCTCGCGAATTGGGGAGCTGTCTGCGGATGAGACCTCCTCCTCCTCCTCCTCCTCCCCGGTCCTCTCCCGTTTCTTCGGTTTCTGGTTGGCAGCCGGCCCCTTCTTTCTCTTCCTTGTATTGGATCGCGCCGATGGTTCCTGTGGAGATTGGGATCCCGGGGACTGCCGCGCATGCACCAGGGCCATCGACCGGGTCGTCGCCGTGGAACTTGCTGCAGCCGTGAACCTCTGGCTGCGGCGGAGCGCGCGGGTTGATCCGGACCCCGACGCCTCTCCCTCTTGAGTGGCGGCTTCCGGCATTGCTGACCTAGCGAGGGTCAGTCAGAGAGAGGACGGAACCGTCAGCCCTTCACGCGCGCCGGGACGCGGCAAATTTGACAAATTTGACCTGTAGATAAAATTAAATTACAGAATGAACTATCCGTGAAACTATTTCACGCGGCTAACCTTTTTATGTGACGCCCGACACAAAGGCTACATTGTGCAACGCTTCATAGATAGGCGCTATACGCATGGCTAGCGTTGCACCCCAGACTGTCTAAAAATTGCTAAGTCATTATGTAAAGCCTACGAGCTAAGCTAGGCGCAGATCAGATGTGGCGCTAGCTTAGCTCTCGCGATGTACTAGTGGTTGTACTACAAAACGAAGCAGCCACTAGTGCAACGCCTAGAAGCTAGGCGCTACACTGTATAGTGTGGCGCCTAACTCTCAGGCGCTGCACACTGACTTAGTAATTTTCGGATCACACGGGTGGGACGCTGGTCAGGCGTGTAGCGCCTATCTGCAAGGCGTTGCACAGTGTAATGTGGCGCCTTCGTGTCGGGCGTCACACAAAAAGGTTAGCCGCGTGAAATAGTTTCACGGGCAGTTCATTCTGTGATTTGATTTCGTTCATAGGTCAAATTTATCAATTTTGCCACGGGACGCTCGCGCGCGTATCCGGCGGCACTTTTGGCGAAAACTGGAACTGGAATAAAGGCCCAGGAGAGTTTTTTTACCAGACGCAAGCGCTCGTATATACGCACATACACTTACCCCTATGAATGCACATACGCACACCATATCTCTATGAGTACCTCCAAAAGACTGAGAATTTAAACCCTGATGGGCTGGAAATACCACTATCCTTTTACTAATCCAACCACAGATTAATTTGCAGCCCAGGAGAGCTTTAAAAGTATGAGAGTCGTTTTTACTTATATTTATCTTAACCCGTGTAAGGATGCCATATTATCGTACAATTATGGATGCTCACCTCAGCATGCAACGGTGCATTAGAAAGACCCGCACGACATGCAATCATGCATGCAAAAAAATTTACCATTATATTATTCTTATATGTAATAAATATTTTACAATACACATAACAAAATATAATAAGTTGTACATATCTTAAATTTATTTCATTTGTTATTAATCTAAATAAAATCTCATCAGATCATGATACGACTCAAGTTCGAACGATTTGGACTAGGCTTAGCTCAAATTATACTAAAACTCGGACGAACTGAAATGGACCAAAGCTAAAGATGAAATTATAGATAAGAACTGCAAGAATAGCTCTTGGGTTGCTCGAGATCGACTCGTATTTCGGCTCACCTCAAAAATAAATGGGATGAGTACTGCTACTCACATAAGAGATATTCGATTCCCTGAAAAGGAAGGTTGATTATGGTATATAAGCAAAAATATATCACTCAATTAAGAACCAATGTTTAATTGAACTAGTAGGAGCCAACATGCTAACAAGATAAACCTCGTAAAAAAACTAACAAGATAAGCAGCACTTGCACTGTTGCACAGAAACAAATAATAAATACTTGCATCCAACTTGGCAAGGGGGTTATCAATTTCACTGTCTTGCTAGTTACAAGGTTAAAAGCAAATAGTGGATAGATAATGATATAGTGAAGCGGCAAAAAAACGAAAGCAATTAAATGAGCAATTTTGTAGAAGCTAGTATTAATGAAGAATAGATCCGGGGGCCGTAGTTTCACTAGTGGCATCTCTCTCAAAAGTAGGTAATGGCATGGTAGACAAATTATTGTTGTACATTTGATAGAAAACCAGCATCCATAATTATAATCATTCATGGCATAATCTTATATAAGCATTGCGTCTGTAATAAGTAGACATTTATCCAACTGCATCTACTACTACTACTCTACCCGAAACTGCTATCCAACAATGCATCTTAAGGTATAAGTTTATAAAAAACAGAGCAATGCAATAAGCAAGATGACATGATGTAGACAGAAGTAATAAGATTAAACCCAGTCGTTTTATCCTTAGTATCAACAATACAAATGTGTGTCTTGTCCCAGTTCTATCATTGGGATATAGAACAGCGTAAGATTGAACATACTACTATGCATCACTCCCACTGAAGAATTATCATCTATATTGGACAGGGAAGACAAATAACTCGAAAAAATACATAGTTAATCAATTATACAACAAAGAAACTTTAAAATATTCAATAATATTCAATAAACAATCTAATCACAAATCCACAATTCATCAGATCCCAACAAACACACCATAAGAATTACATCAGATTGATCTTAGAGGAGAACATGATATTGAAGATCCAAATAAGAGAGAACAATTCATCTAGCTACTACTATGGACCCATAAGTCCTAAAGAAACTACTCACACATCATCATGGAGGCAGCAAGGTTGATGAAGAGGCCTCCTCCTTTGGCTTCCTCCTCCGGCAGAACTCCGAAACAAGGCCCCTGATGGGATCTCTTCAGAACAGAGGCTTGCGACGGTGGTAAAATTCTCTTGGAGGAACAATGGATGGTTTCGGTATTTATAGGGAATATATGCTGTGGAATTAGGTCAAAACATTGCACATGGGCCCCACAAGCCCAAGTGGTGCGGCCACTCCCTGGTTGCGCCACCTGCCCTTGTGACTGGTTGGTGCTTTCATTGTTCCTTCTGATCCACAAAAATCGTCAAAAATTGGCATCGTGTTTGGACCTTCCTAGATATTGATTTTCTGCTAAACCGAAACAAGCAGAAAATAGGAACTAGCACTAAGCACTAAATTAATAAGTTAGTCCAGAAAAATAATATAAAATGTTTAAATAATAATAATAATAATATATAAATGATAATACAACAACATGAAACAATAAAAAGTTATAGATACACTTGAGATGTATCAAGTATGAGCACTTGAGCTTTGGTCTGTTTGAGGTCGTTTGAATTTAGTATAACTTGAGCCGACTCTAATTTGACTTGTTTGTACTCTTAACTGTAGAGAATGGCTCGTGCTCAGCTCATAACGATCATGAGTTGATCTTGAGCTAGTTTCATACTAAAATAAAGTTAAAAAATATATAATAACCTAAGGCAACTTTTTGAACAAGATAGACCACAACATAACATAAGAAACCACTATAAATATTATTTCAATCAAAATGTTTATAATATAAACTATTTCAAAGTAATTCGAGTCATTGTCCCTCAACTAAAGACAAGTACTCAATAGACTGGTATTCTTTTTTTTACTTATAAAGATTTGAGTTGGTGGTGAGTTCATATATGGGTTCAACATTTTTTTCCTAATAAACAAATGCCCGCGTCCCTACATGTGAAACTATCAACCTTTCAAAAGACATATAAATAAATGTACTTTACTCACATGCGGGGTCTAACATAAATAAACAAATAAACTACTTTCTTGTGTGACCAACTTTTGTTGCCGAGGCACAAATAACAAACACATAAATGTGAATTCAACTCAAAAAGTCAAGATCAACTTTGGTTTTAGTTTCTCTCCATAACCTATTATGGTCATTAGATTCCTCTGACGTTGCATGTCTTTCTAATTGTAAATCACACAACAGCCACAAAGGCACTAATGTTATTTGACCACCTCGTAAGCCACTGGCTCCATGGCAACGAATGGGCATCGTGTTAGTAATAGAAAAAGATCGTGGATGAACTAGCATGAGAAGAAAACGAAGGTGCGTGTGCTCTCAAACTTTGGTCAGAAATAATATGCTACTTAACACACGACATACAACGCACTATGCCATAAATTTTCTTCATACCCAAAAAAGCTTCCATGTTTGCTAGTAAATAAAATAAAAATCATACAAAACATCAAATGTTAACAGAATATCTTATTTCCTTCCAATATATATCAGTATTATTTAATAGGGCCATTTATATTTGTGCCCCTAACTCGAACGCACTACTTAGATTTGCCCCTAATTTTAAAGGGTGCTCAAATTTGCCCCTCTAGCATTAGGTGTCCTTATAGAAATGCCCTTCTGTGCCGTTACCGTCCGGTCAAAGGGCTTTGACCGTTGGGTGAACAGTAACTCGATGAATAGTAAATTTGAAAAAATACCAAAAAAATTCAAAAAAATCTGAAATTTTGTGGGGTCGAAAATACTCAAGTGCTCAAGGTGCGTGCAAATTTTTGTGTTGTTTGGACATTCAGGAGCTCGCAGGAAAGGGAAAACAGTAAATTTATATGATTGTGAACAGTAAATTCGGAAAAAATAGCAAGACAATTCAAAAAATATGATTTTTTGGCATCAAATAGGCTTGGGTGCGCACACACTTGCAAGTTTTTGTTGTGTTTGGGCATTGTAGGAGCTCGTGGAGAATAAAACAAAATTTGGCTCGGAAAAAAACTTTGAAAAAATGCACTATTTTGTTTCTTTTTCTATAGCTTCTCGCATGTCATTTGATCATAAAAACTTACAAGCACCTTGCGCGCCCAAGCCGCTTTGATGCCAAAAAATTTCATAATTTTTTGAGTTTTCTTGCTATTTTGTTTGAATTTACTGTTCACAGCCATACATATTTACTGTTTTCCCATTGCTGCGAGCTCCTGGAATATCCAAACTTGCATGAAAATTTGCACGCGCCTTGCGCACCTGAGTATTTTCGATCCCACAAAATTTCAGATTTCTTTTGAAATTTTTTTTTCTTTACTTTACTGTTTACCGAGTTACTGTTCACCAGAATGGTCAAAGCCCTTCGAACGGTAACGGCACAGAGGGGCATTTCTATAAGGACACCTAACGCCAAAGAGGAAAATTTGAGCACCCTTTGAAATTAGAGGCAAAAGCTGAATTGTGGGATCAAGTTAGGGGCATAGATGTAAATGTCCCTACTCAATATAACTAAATTATATCAACCTATGACCTAAAATCAAGTGAGCTAGTGTTGGCTCAAGATTAGCTTGTTTCTCAGTTGAGCTACATAAAATGCTCATACTCATCTTATTTCTTGTCAAGTTGATTTTGAGTTGAGCCAAAATACGAGCTAATCTCGAGCCGCTCACGAGCCTCAAGCTTTTCGTACAAACCTGCCTAGCTTGCACGTGAATCTTGGCCCGCTTAATGTTTAATGCACTCATTAGCAAGGTCGCCTAGGAGCATTTGAATGGGCTTTTCCCGGTGAAGCAGGCTGAGTCAAGCGTAAAAGTGAGTCAGTGAACATGGTGGGCTTGGATGTACGAGACGATGCAAACTAGTACACACGTTGCACGTGGTCTCTTCTAGTACCTCCTTGAATCTCCTCCACTTAGTCCCTTATAATCTAACGATTGTCCTTCTATTCGAGATAGACTCCATATAAAAAAGATGCGCATCGCCGTTGTGGTTCCACTTAGATGATCAGTTTGTAGTTTTGTTGGCTGTAAATGTTTAATTTTGTGTTCTTGTTTGAAGCTATTTTAGACGAATTTTATCAAATTCATCGTGCATGGTCGATCTTTTGGAATTCTATTTTACTAGTAGTTTGGATCAAAGTGAGGTTTAGCAAAATTAATTGTGATGACATGGCACCGTTAGTATGGGATTATTGTAGCTTAATTATCCGGATATTACACATGTCATCATGCTTAAGGCGTTACTTTGTTTATCATGAACTTAATACCATAGATGCATGCTGGATAGCGGTCGATTGGTGGAGTAATAGTAGTAGATGCACACAGGAGTCGGTCTACTTGTCTCGGACGTGATACCTATATACATGATCATTGCTATGAATACGTCATAACTATGCGCATTTCTATCAATTGTCCAACGATAATTTGTTCACCCATTGTATGATATGTTTTCAAAAGAGAAACCACTAGGGAAAACTATGGCCACCGAGTCTACTTTTATCATATTATAAAAGCTAAAAATACTTTGCCGCAATTTATTTATTTTTATTTTGTTTTGCAATTTATCTATCTACCTATACAAGATTTGATCCTTGCAAGTAATGAGTTCAAGGGGATTGACAACCCTCTTGCCCGCATTGGGTGCAAGTATTTGCTTTTCTGTGTGCATGATAGAGGCGAAGGTGTCTCGATGTTTCGATGAGATAGCTATCGTTTTCTGTGGGAGTCGACTTTGACGATCCGAGAACGAACGTGCGAAGACGTCGCTGTTGGGGAACGTAGCATGCAATTTCAAAAAAATTCCTATGATCACGCGAGATCTATTTAGGAGATGCATAGCAACGAGACGGGGAGAGTGTGTCCACATACCCTCGTAGACCGAAAGCGGAAGCGTTATGTTAACGTGGTTGATGTAGTCGAACGTCTTCACAATCCAACCGATCCAAGTACCCGAACATACGGCACCTCCGTGTTCAGCACACGTTCAGCTCGATGACGTCCCTCAAACTCTTGATACAGTAGAGGGTCTAGGGAGAGTTCTGTCAACACGATGGCGTCGAGATGGTGTTGGTGATGTGATCCGCGCAGGGCCTAAGCACTACGACGCTATGACCGGAGGAGTAAACTGTGGAGGGGGGCACCGCACACGGCTAAGAAACAACTGTTGTGACTTTGGGGTGCCCCCTGCCCACGTATATAAAGGAGGGGGGAGGAGGAGGCCGGCCCAAGGGGGGCGCGCCAAGAGGGGGGAGTCCTACTAGGACTCCATTCCTAGTAGGATTTGCCCCCTTTCCTTCCAACGTAGAGGGGGAAAGGGGAAGGGAGAAAGAGGGAGAAGGAAAGAGGGGGGCCGCGCCCCCTCCCCTTGTCCAATTTGGATTGGGCAAGGGGGGGCCTCCTCCCCTGACCTGCCTCCTCTCCTCCACTATGGCCTAATGTCGCTTGAAGCTACGTCGGTATTTCCCCAAAGAGGAAGGGATGATGCAGCACATCGGCGGTAGGTATTTCCCTCTGATATGAAACCAAGGTTATCGAACCAGTAGGAGAACCAAGCAACACAACGTAAGCAGCCCCTGCACACAGATAGCAAATCCTCGCAACCCGACCTGTTAAAGGGGTTGTCAATCCCTTTCGGGGTACGACGCCTCAAGTGGCAAACGACGTGTGATAAATTTGTAGTAAATTGATAGATCGGACGCCAAATAAAATAAAGAAAGAAAAATTGCAGCAAGGTATTTTTGTATTTTTGGTTTAATAGATCTGAAAATAAATGCAAGGAAAAAGTAGATCGCAAAGGCAAATATATGAGAAGGAAGACCCGGGGGCTGTAGGTTTCACTAGTGGCTTCTCTCGAGTAAAATAGCAAACGGGGGTAAACAAATTACTGTTGGGCAATTGATAGAACTTCAAATAATTATGATGTTATCCAGGCAATGATCATTATATAGGCAGCACATCCAAGATCACTAGACCGACTCCTGCCTGCATCTACTACTATTACTCCACACATCGACCGCTATCCAGCATGCATCTAGTGTATTAAGTTCATGGAGAAACGGAGTAATGCAATAAAAACAATGACATGATGTAGACAAGAACTATCTATGTAGAAATAGACCCCATCGTTTTATCCTTAGTAGCAACAATACATTGTGCACCGTAAGATCGAACCCACTACCGGGCACCTCTTCCCATTCCAAGATAAATAGATGTTGGCCAAATAAAACCCAAATATCGGAGAAGAAATACGAGGCTACAAGCAATCATGCATACAAGAGATCAAAGAAACTCAAATAGCTTTCCTGGATATAAAAAGATAGATTTGATCATAAACTCGAAGTTCATTGATCCCAACAAACACACCGCAAAAGAGTTACATCATATGGATCTCCAAGAGACCATTGTATTGAGAATCCAGCGAGAGAGAGGAAGCCATCTAGCTACTAACTACGGACCCGGAGGTCTACAAAGAACTACTCACGCATCATCGGAGAGGCACCAATGGAGGTGGTGAACCCCATCCGAGATGGTGTCTAGATTGGATCTGGTGGTTCTGGACTCTGCGGCAGCTAGATGAATATTTCGTCGACTCCCCTAGGGTTTCTGGAATATTGGGGTATTTATAGAGCAAAGAGGCGGTTCGGGGGGCACCCGGATGGGCACAACCCACCGAGGCGCATACGGTGAGTTGTGCCTCCTCGAGGCACCCCAGCGCAGCTGTAGCGTTGTGTTCCTTCTAGCCCATAAAAATTCTCCGTAAAGTTTCGGGGCATTTGGACTCCGTCTGATATTGATTTCCTGCGATGTAAAAAACATGACAAAAAACATCAACTGGCACTTGGCACTATGTCAACAGGTTAATGATACGTCTCCAACGTATCTATAATTTTTTATTGTTCCATGCTATTATATTATCTCCTTTGGATGTTTAATGGGCTTTTTTATACCTTTTTATATTATTTTTGGGGCTAACCTATTAACCGAAGCCCAGTGCAAATTGTTGTTTTTTTTGCCTATTTCAGTGTTTCACAGAAAAGGAATATCAAACGGAATCCAAACGGAATGAAACCTTCGCGAGGATCGTTTTTGGAAAAAACGCAATCCAGGAGACTTGGAGTGGACATCAAGGAAGCAGCGAGGAAGCAACGAGGCAGGAGGGCGCGCCCCCACCCTCGTGGGCCCTCGCAGCTCCGCCGACCTACTTCTTTCGCCTATATGTACTCTTATGCCCTGAAACCTTCGGGGAGAGAATGAAACACCTTTTCCACCACCGCAACCTTCTGTACCCGTGAGATCCCATCTTGGGGCCTTTTCCGGCGATCTTACGCAGGGGGATTCGATCACGGAGGGCTTCTACATCAATACCATAGCCTCTTCGATGATGTGTGAGTAGTTTACCACAGACCTTCGGGTCCATAGTTATTAGCTAGATGGCTTATTCTCTCTCTTTGGATTTCAATACAAAGTTCTCCTCGATCTTCTTGGAATTTTATTCGATGTAACTCTTTTTGCGGTGACTCTGTCGAGATCCGATGAATTGTGAGTTTATGATCAAGATTATCTATGAACAATATTTGATTATTCTCTGAATTCTTTTATGCATGATTTAAATATCTTTGCAAGTCTCTTCGAATTATCGGTTTAGTTTGGCCTACTAGATTGATCTTTCTTGCAATGGGAGAAGGGCTTAGCTTTGGGTTCAATCTTGCGATGTTTCGATCCCAAAGGATGTAAAGGGAAACGACACGTATTGTATTGTTGCCATCGAGGATAAAAAGATGGGGTTTATATCATATTGCTTGAGTTTATCCCTCTACATCATGTCATCTTGCCTAATGCGTTACTCTGTTCTTATGAACTTAATACTCTAGATGCATGCTGGATAGAGTCGATGTGTGGAGTAATAGTAGTAGATGCAGAATCGTTTCGGTCTACTTGTCACGGACATGATGCCTATGTTCATGATCATGCCTAGATATTCTCATAATTAGGCACTTTTCTATCAATTGCTCGACAGTAATTTGTTCACCCACCGTAATACTTATGCTATCTTGAGAGAAGCCACTAGTGAAACCTATGGCCCCCGGGTCTACTTTATATCACATAAGTTTCCAATCTACAATTCTAGTTTACTATTTATTTTGCAATCTTACTTTTCAATCTATACCACAAAAATACCAAAAATATTTATCTTATTATCTTTATCAGATCTCACTTTTGCAAGTGGCCGTGAAGGGATTGACAACCCCTTTATCGCGTTGGTTGCAAGGTTCTTGATTGTTTGTGCAGGTACTAGGTGACTTGCGTGTAGTCTCCTACTGGATTGATACCTTGGTTCTCAAAAACTGAGGGAAATACTTACGCTACTTTGCCGCATCACCCTTTCCTCTTCAAGGGAAAACCAACGCATGCTCAAGAGGTAGCAAGAAGGATTTCTGGCGCCGTTTCGACCATTTTGAGACTCCTCGTCATGTCTGTGATCTCATCTGGGACTCTGAACAAACTTCAGTCACCAAAACACATAACTCATAATACAAATCGTCATCGAACGTTAAGCGTGCGGACCCTACGGGTTCGAGAACTATGTAGACATGAACGAGACGCATCTCCAGTCAATAACCAATAGTGGAACCTGGATGCTCTTATTGGCTCCTACATATTCTACAAAGATCTTTATTGGTCAACCCCTTTGTCATCAGTATGTTAGTTGCCCAAGATTCGTTCGTCGGTATCATCATACCTAGTTCAATATCGTTACCGGCAAGTCTCTTTACTCGTTCCGTAATGCATCATCCCGCAACTAACTCATAAGTCACATTGCTTGCAAGGCTTATAGTGATGTGCATTACCGAGAGGGCCCAGAGATACCTCTCCGATACTCGGAGTGACAAATCCTAATCTCGATCTATGCCAACTCAACAAACACCTTCAGAGACACCTGTAGAGCATCTTTATAATCACCCAGTTACGTTGTGATGTTTGATAACACACAAGGTGTTCCTCTTGTATTCGGGAGTTGCATCATCTCATAGTCAGAGGAATATGTATAAGTCATGAAGAAAGCAATAACAATAAAACTAAACAATCATAATGCTAAGCTAACGGATGGGTCTTGTCCATCACATCATTCTCTAATGATGTGGTCCCGTTCATCAAATGACAACACATGTCTATGGTCAGGAAACATAACCATCTTTGATAAATGAGCTAGTCAAGTAGAGGCATACGAGGGACACTCTATTTTGTCTATGTATTCACACATGTACTAAATTTCCGGTTAATACAATTCTAGCATGAATACTAAACATTTATCATGATATAAGGAAATATAAATAACAACTTTATTATTGCTTCTAGGGCATATTTCCTTCAGTCTCCTACTTGCACTAGAGTCAATAATCTATATTACATAGTAATGATTCTAACACCCATGGAGTCTTGGTGTTGATCATGTTTTGCTCATTGAAGAGGCTTAGTCAACGGGTCTGCAACATTCATATCTGTATGTATTTTGCAAATCTCTACGTCTCCCTCCTTGACTTGATCGCGGATGGAATTGAAGCGTCTCTTGGTGTGTCTGGTTCTCTTGTGAAATATGGATTCCTTCACTGAGGCAATTGCTCCAGTATTGTCACAAAAGATTTTCATTGGACCTGATGCACTAGGTATTACACCTAGATCGGATATGAACTCCTTCATCCAGACTCCTTCATTTGCTGCTTCCGAAGCAGCTATGTACTCCGCTTCACACGTAGATCCCGCCAAGACGCTCTGCTTGGAACTGCACCAACTTACAGCTCCACCATTCAATATAAATACGTATCCGGTTTGTGACTTTGAGTCATCCGGATCAGTGTCAAAGATTGCATCAACGTAACCATTTATGATAAGCTCTTTGTCGCCTCCATAAATGAGAAACATATTGATACGTCCATTTTGCATCATGCTTTCTTACTGTTATTTATACTGTTTTTATCCATAATAATGCTTTTGGAGTAATTCTAGTGCCTTTTCTCTCATAGTATGCAAGGTATACACAAAGAGGGAGAATTCCGGCAGCTGGAAATTTGGACCTGAAAAAGCTACGTTAGGCTACCTATTCTAGACAACTCCAAACAAGCTGAAACTTCACGAGGATTTTTTATGGAATATTTAACAATTATTGGAGCAAATAACTACCAGAGGGGGCCCATCAGGTGGGCACAACCCACCTGGGCGCGCCAGGGAGCCCATGCGCGCCCTGGTGGGTTGTGCTCACCCAAGCCCACCTCCGGTGCCCATCTTCTGGTATATAGGTCATTTTGACCTAAAAAATGAGGAGAGGACTTTTGGGATGGAGCGCTGCCGCCTCGAGGTGGAACTTGGGCAGGAGCACTTTTGCCCTCCGGTGGAGCGATTCCGCCGGGGGAACTTCCCTCCCGGAGGGGGAAGTCATTGTCATGATCATCACCAACAACTCTCCCATCTTGGGGAGGGCAATCTCCGTCAACATCTTCAACAACACCATCTCATCTCAAACCCTAGTTCATCTCTTGTGTTCAATCTTCTTACCGGAACTATAGATTGGTGCTTGTGGGTGACTAGTAGTGTTGATTACATCTTGTAGTTGATTACTATATGGTTTATTCGGTGGAAGATTATATGTTCAGATCCAATATGCTATTTGATACTCCTCTGATCATGAGCATGTTTATCATTCGTGAGTAGTTACTTTTGTTCTCGAGGTCACGGGAGAAATAATGTTGCAAGTAATCATGTGAACTTGATATGTGTTCGATATTTTGATAGTATGTATGTTTTGATTCCCTTAGTGGTGTCATGTGAACGTCGACTACATGACACTTCATCATATTTGGGCCTAAGGGAATGCATTGTGGAGTAGCAATTAGATGATGGGTTGCGAGAGTGACAGAAGCTTAAACCCCAGTTTATGCCTATTCCGTAAGGGACCGATTGGATCCAAAAGTTTAATGCTATGGTTAGAATTTATTCTTAATACTTTTCTCATAGTTGCGGATGCTTGCGGGAGTTTTAATCATAAGTAGGAGGTTTGTTCAAGTAATAACATCACCTAAGCACCGGTCCACCCACATATCAAATTATCAAAGTACCGAACACGAATTAAACCAACATGATAAAAGTGACTAGATGAAAAATCCCGTGTACCCTCAAGAACTCTTTGCTTATCATAAGAGACCGTTTTGGCCTTTCCTTGGCCTCAAAATGATTGGGCTACCTTGCTTCACTTTTGTTACTATTTTCGTTACTTGCTCGTTACAAATTACCTTGCTATCAAACTACTCTACAACTTACAATTTCAGCACTTGCACACATTACCTTGCTGAAAACCACTTGTCATTTCCTTCTGCTCCTCGTTGGGTTCGACACTCTTACTTATTGAAAAGAGCTACAATTGATCCCCTATACTTTTGGGTCATCAAGGCTATTTTCTGGCGCCGTTTCCGGGGAGTGAAGCGCCTTTGGTAAGTGGAATTTGGTAAGGAAACATTTATATAGTGTGCTGAAATTTATTGTCACTTGTTACTATGGAAAACAATCCTTTGAGGGGTTTGTTCGGGGTATCTTCACCTCGTTCGGAACCAAAATTAGTTACCCCTCAACCTACTGCACCTACTGAAAATATTGAATATGAAATTCCTTCCAGTATGATAGAACAACTGCTAGCTAATCCTTATGCAGGAGATGGAACCGAACATCCTGATATGCACTTGATATATGTAGTACAAATTTCTGGATTGTTCAAGCTTGCAGGTTTACCCGGAGATGAAGTTATGAAGAAGGTTTTCCCTTTATCTTTGAAGGGAAAATAAATGGCATGGTACATGCTATGCGATGATATTGGATCTTGGAATTGGAATCGTTTGAAATTGGAGTTCCACCAAAAAATTTATCCTATGCATCTAGTTCATCGTGATCGAAATTATATGTATACTTTTTGGACTCATGAAGGAGAAAGTATCGCTATAGCTTGGGGGAGGCTTAAGTCAATGTTATATTCAAACCCCAATCATGAGCTCTCAAGAGAAATTATTATCCAGAATTTTTATGCTCGGCTTTCTCGTAATGATCAAACCATGCTTGATACTTCTTGTGCTGGTTCTTTTATAAAGAAGACTATTGAATTCCGGTGGGATCTTTTGGAAAGAATTAAACGCAACTCTGAAGATTGGGAACTCAATGAAGGTAAAGAGTCCGGTGTTAAAATTAAATATGATTGTGTTAAATCTTTTATGGATACCGATGCTTTTCAAAACTTTAGCACTAAATATGGACTTGACTCTGAGATAGTAGCCTCCTTTTGTGAATCATTTGCTACTCATGTTGATCTCCCTAAATAGAAGTGGTTTAAATATCACCCACCTATTAAAGAAGAAATCAAAAATCGGCACCAGTTAAAGAAGAAACTATACTCTACAATGTTGATCCAGTTGTTCCTTCTGCTTATATTGAGAAATCGCCTTTCCCTGTTAGGATAAAGGAACATGCTAAAGTTTCAACTGTGGTTAAGAAAAGCTATATTAAAACACCTAAACCTGATGAACAAATCAAAGTAGAACCTAGTATTGCTATGGTTAAAGATCTCTTGGAAGAAGATATGGATGGGCATGTTATTTACTTCTGTGAAGAAGCTGCTAGAATTGCCAAACCTGGTAAAAAGGATAGACATAGACATGTTGGCATGCCCGTCATCTCAGTTAAAATAGGAGATCACTATTATCATGTTTTATGTGACATAAGTGCTAGTGTGAGTGCTATTCCTTACACTTTATATCAAGAAATTATGAAAGACGTAGCACCCGCAGAGATAGAAGACATAGATGTTACTATTAAACTTGCTAATAGAGACACTATATCACCGATTGAGATTGTTAGAGATGTTGAAGTCTTGTGTGGGAAAATAAAATACCCTACAGATTTTCTTGTTCTTGGTTCCCCACAAGATGACTTTTGTCCCATTATCTTTGGTAGACCTTTCTTGAACACCGTTAATGCTAAGATAGATTACAAGAAACAAACCGTCGGTGTTAGTTTTGGTGATGAGTCTCGTGATTTTAATTTTTCCAAGTTTAGTAGAAAGCTTCATGAAAAAGAATTGCCAGTAAGGATGAATTAATTGGTCTTGCTTCTATTGTTGTACCACCTACTGATCCTTTAGAACAATATTTGCTAGACCATGAAAATGATTTAAATATGCATGAAAGAAATGAAATAGATAAGATTTTCTTTGAACAACGTCCTCTACTTAAACACAACTTGCCTATTAAAACTCTAGGAGGTCCTTCTCCACCTAAAGGTGATCCTGTGTTTGAATTAAAACAATCACCAGACACTTTGAAATATGCTTCTCCTGATGAAAAGAAAATATATCATGTTATTATTAGTGCTAACCTTTCAGAACATGAAGAAGAAAGATTATTGAAAGTTCTGAGGAAGCACCGAGCTGCTATTGGATATACTCTTGATGATTTAAAGGGCATTAGTCCCACTCTATGTCAGCACAAAATTAATATGGAACCTGATGCTAAACCCGTTGTTGATCAACAACGTCGGTTAAATCCGAAGATGAAGGAAGTGGTAAGAACGGAAATCTTAAAGCTTCTGGAAGCAGGTATAATCTATCCTATAGTTGATAGTAGATAGGTGAGTCATGTTCATTGTGTCCCTAAGAAAGGAGGTATAACTGTTGTTCCTAATGATAAGAATGAACTTATTCAATAAAGAATTGTTACAGGTTATAGAATGGTATTTGATTTTAGAAAATTAAACAAAGCAACTAGAAATGATCATTACCCCCTGCCTTTTATTGATCAAATGCTTGAAAGATTATCTAAGCACACACACTTTTGCTTCCTTGATGGATATTCTGGCTTTTCACGAATACCTGTTTCTCAACTTGATCAGGAAAAGACCACTTTTACTTGTCCCTTTCGAACCTATGCTTATATACATATGCCTTTTGGTTTATGTAATGCACCTGCTACGTTTCAAAGATGTATGATTGCTATATTCTCTAACTTTTGTGAAAAGATTATTGAGGTTTTCATGGACGACTTCTCTGTTTATGGGAATGATACGTCTCCATCGTATCTACTTTCCCAAACACTGTTGCCCTTGTTTTGGACTCTAACTTGCCTGATTTGAATGGAACTAACCCGGACTGACGCTGTTTTCAGCAGAATTGCCATGGTGTTATTTTCGTGCAGAAACAAAAGTTCTCGGAATGACCTGAAACTCCAGGGAACGTCTTTTCAGAAATAATAAAAAAATCCTTGCCAAAGATGAAGACCATGGGGCCCACACACTGTCCACGAGGGTGGGGGCGCCCCCCCTAGGGCGCGCCCCTACCTCGTGGGCCCCCTGGAGCTCCTCCGACGCCAACTCCAACTCTATATATTTTCTTTCGGGGAGAAAAAAATCAAGGAGAAGAAATCATCGCGTTTTACGATATGGAGCCGACGCCAAGCCCTAAAACCTCTCAGGAGGGCTGATCTGGAGTCCGTTCGGGACTCCGGAGAGGGGGATTGCCGTCGTCATCATCAACCATCCTCCATCACCAATTTCATGATGCTCACTGCCGTGTGTGAGTAATTCCGTCATAGGCTTGCTGGACAGTGATGGGTTGGATGAGATCTATCATGTAATCGAGTTAGTTTTGTTGGGGTTTGATCCCTAGTATCCACTATGTTCTGAGATTGATGTTGCTATGACTTTGCTATGCTTAATGCTTGTCACTAGGGCCCGAGTGCCATGATTTCAGATCTGAACCTATTATGTTTTCATGAATATATGTGTGTTCTTGATCCTATCTTGCAAGTCTATAGTCACGTACTATGTGTTATGATCCGGCAACCCCGAAGTGACAATAGTCGGGACCACTCCCGGTGATGACCATAGTTTGAGGAATTCATGTATTCACTATGTGTTAATGCTTTGGTCCGGTACTCTATTAAAAGGAGGCCTTAATATCCCTTAGTTTCCATTAGGACCCCGCTGCCACGGGAGGGTAGGACAAAAGATGTCATGCAAGTTCTTTTCCATAAGCACATACGACTATATTCGGAATACATGCCTACATTACATTGATGAATTGGAGCTAGTTCTGTGTCACCATATGTTATGACTGTTACATGATGAACCGCATCTGGCATAATTTTCCATCACCGATCCAATGCCTACGAGCTTTCCATATATTGTTCTTCGCTTATTTACTTTTCCGCTACTATGTTATAATCACTAAAAACCCAAAATACTACTTTTGCTATCGTTATCACATTTCCATATTACTTTGCTACTAAATAATTTGCTACAGATACTAAGTTATCTAGGTGTGGTTGAATTGACAACTCAACTGCTAATACTTGAGAATATTCTTTGGCTCCCCTTGTGTCAAATCAATAAATTTGGGTTGAATACTCTACCCTCAAAAACTGCTGCGATCCCCTATACTTGTGGGTTATCAAGACTATTTTCTGGCGCCATGTTGAGGAGCATAGCTCTATTCTTTGAGTCACTTGGGATTTATATCTGCTGGTCACTATGAAGAACTTGAAAGACGCTAAGACAACAATTTATCCCTCAACTACGAGGGAGGTAAGGAACTGCCATCTAGCTCGCACTTGATTCACCTTCTGCTTTGAGTAAGCTTGCGACACCTAAACCTGCTTCGCTATTCGCTCGATATGTCGCATGTTATTGATGATGCCACTTCTGCTATGCATGATACTTATGATGAAACTACTTCTATGCTTGATACTACTGTGCCCCTTAGTGAATTTCTTGATGAACAAATTGCTAGGGATAGAGAGAAAGAAATTATTGAAACTGATTATATTGATGAAAGTGATGATGAAGATATGCCTGTTATTCTTGAGGGTTATATTTTTGATAAAGAAGCTTCTGCAACTATTTTAGCTTGCAAAGATAGATCTAAGCTCAAGAGGCTATTAGTTAAATGGAATCAGCAATCTCTTAATGATAGAATGAGACCTGACCCTGCTTTTGCTACTTCACCTATTTGTGTTGCCGATAAGGATTATGAATTCTCTGTTGATCCTGATATAATTACTTTGGTTGAATCTGATCCTTTTATGGCTATGAATCAAACTGTTGTGGCACATCTTACTAAATTAAATGATATAGCCACCCTGTTCACTAATGATGAGAGATCTCGCTACTTTTATATCCTTAAAATATTTCCGTTCTCATTAAAGGGTGATGCTAAGATATGGTTTAATTCTCTTGATCCTGGTTGTGTGCGTAGTCCCTGTGATATGATTTATTACTTCTCGCTAAATATTTCCCGCTCATAAGAAACAAGCTGCTTTGAGGGAAATATACAACTTTGTGCAAATTGAAGAAGAGAGTCTCCCACAAGCTTGGGGAGGCTTCTCAAGTTACTTAATGCTTTGCTTGATCATCCTCTTAAGAAAAATGAAATACTTGATATCTTTTGTAATGGACTAACCGATGCTTCCAGAGATTACCTGGATAGTTGTGCTGGTTCTGCTTTTCGGTAAAGAACACCGATGAAGCTGAAATTCTATTGAATAATATGTTGGCAAATGAAAATAATTGACACTTCCGAGCCAGCTCCCCGAGCCAACCATCGAGCCTATTCCTAAATCAACTCAAGAAGAGAGGTGTTCTATTTCTCATCCCAAGATATGCAAGAGGCAAAGAAATCTATGAAAGAAGAAGGTATTAAAGCCGAAGATGTTAAGAATTTTACCTCCTATTGAAGAAATACATGGTCTTAATTTACCGCCTGCTGAAGAAACATATGATCTTAATCCATTACCTATTGAAGAACCTCATGGTCTTGATAACCCGACACAGGTAGTAAAGGTAAATTCTCTCTATAGATATGATAAAGCTGAAACCCCTCTTACTAAGTTTGCTAGCCCACGCTTAGATGAGTTTGATAATTTTATGGCTAAGCAAGAAAATTTTAATGCTTATTTTGGTAGACAATTGGAATACAATTCCAATATGCTTAAACACTTGGGTAATTACATGGCTGATGTTAGATGTGAACTTAAACTTGTTAGCAAACATGCTTCTATGGTTACTACTCAAGTAGAACAAGTACTTAAAGCTCAAAATGATTTGCTCAACGAAATGAATAGTAAGAAAAATGATTATGCTGTTAGAGTGGCTACTAGAACTGGTAGAATGACTCAGGAACCTTTGTATCCTGAAGGCCACCCTAAGAGAATTGAGCAAGATTCTCAGAGAAATAATATTGATGCACCTAGTTCTTCTAAAAAGAAGAAAAATAAAAATGATAGGACTTTGCATACTTCTAGTGAACCTATTGCTGAACCACCTGATAATCCAAATGATATCTATTTCTAACGCTGAAACACAATCTGGTAATGAACATGAACCTAGTGAAAATGTTAATGAAGATGTTCATGATGATGCTCAACCTAGTAATGACAGTGATATAGAAATTGAACCTGCTGTTGATCTTGATAACCCACAATCAAAGAATCAATGTTATGATAAAAGAGATTTTGTTGCTAGGAAGCATGGTAAAGAAAGAGAACAAACCTATGCCTTTTCCTACCAAACCATCCAAGAAAAAGGATGATGAGGATTTCGAGCGCTTTGCTGAAATGATTAGACCTATCTTTTTGCGTATGCGATTAACTGATATGCTCAAAATGAATCCTTATGCTAAGTATATGAAAGATATTGTCACTAATAAAAGAAAGATACCGGAAGCTGAGATTTCCACCATGCTTGCTAATTATACTTTTAAGCGTGGAATACCAAAGAAACTTGGAGATCCAGGAGTACCTACTATACCATGCTCCATCAAAAGAAAACTATGTTAAAACTGCTTTATGTGATCTTGGAGCCGGTGTTAGTGTTATGCCCCTCTCTTTATATCGTAGACTTGACTTGAATAAGTTGACACCTACTGAAATATCTTTCCAAATGGCTGACAAATCAACTGCTATACCTGTTGGTATTTGTGAGGATGTGCCTGTTGTGGTTGCAAACGTTACTATTTTAATAGACTTTGTTATTCTTGATATTCCCAAGGACGATAGTATGTCTATTATTCTTGGAAGACCTTTTTTGAACACTACAAGGGCTGTTATTGATTTGCAACAAAGGCAATGTCACTTTTCATGTTAATGGCAATGAGCATACGGTACACTTTCCGAGGAAACAACCTCAAGTTCATAGTATCAACTCTATTGGAAAAATTCTATCGATTATATTTGGAGGTTTTGAATTTCCTCTTCCACTGTCAAGAAGAAATATGATATTCTTATTATTGGGGATGTGCATATCCCCGTTGAGGTAACATAGAGTTATTCGAAATTTCTCCGGTTCCAAGTTAATCGGAATGAGTTTGTTAACAAGACCTGATCAACCTTGTTAGTGGATTCCTTTTGTTGAGCATGAGATGGATGAAACTAGAAGGCACAACCTTTTGTACCCTCTATCTAATTTCTGTTATTTAGTTGAAATAAAGTAAAAATAGTATTTTTCTGTCTGTTTTCTGGTTTATCTGTGCAATATAAAAATACCCCGAAAATAAAAGTTCTCCAAATGCCCTTGTCGGTGTCAAAACCGGCGGATCTCGGGTAGGGGGTCCCGAACTGTGCGTCTAGGCGGATGGTAACAGGAGACAAGGGACACGATGTTTTACCTGTGTTCGGCCCTCTTGATGGAGGTAAAACCCCACGTCCCGCTAGATTAATATTGATGATGTGTGTTACAAGAGTGGATCTACCACGAGATCAAAGAGGCAAAACCCTAGAAGCTAGCCTATGGTATGATTGTTGTTCGTATACGGACTAAAACCCTCCGTTTATATAGACACCGGATAGGGTTAGGGTTACACGTAGTCGGTTACAATGGTAGGAGATCTACATATCCAGACGCCAAGCTTGCCTTCCACGCCAAGGAAAGTCCCATCCGGACACGGACGAAGTCTTCAATCTTGTATCTTCATAGTCTTGGAGTCCGCCGATGATGATAGTCCGCTATCCGGACACCCCTAGTCCGAACTCCTCAAGAGTCTCCTTAACGGGCTTCAGCGACGACGAGTCCGCGCAGATATTGTCTTCGGTGTTGCAAGGCGGGTTCTCCTTCAATCTTCATGTTCCCGTCGAATAGTGTTCGGCTTCTTTATAAATGTTGTGCTCCTTGGCTTCTACGCCCAATAATGGCCTTCTTCCACGTGTCGTATGAATGCGAAAGGCTGGGATATTTTTATATTTTACCCCCTAGCCGTGCGAATGAGCCGCCTATAAGAGAGGCGAGGATCTAGATCCAGCTCACACCATCCTCCATCCGCAAGTTCTCATTGAAGCGCCTCTGACAAAAATCCATTCTATCATGGATAGCCGACGCTGCTCCTCCTCGCGCGCCCCAGCCCTAAGCCAGAGATTGGGGAGATGCTCGGCCCACACAATGAGCTAGTGGTACTTGCACCGAGGGATATCTTCCCCAGCTTTCATGGTTCCGGTTCGAGCCGGACTAGCCACCTACAAGGGTGGAAAGTAGGCGGAGAGCGCCCCAACCCTTCCAAAGGGGAGCGGTATGCTTTGTCCCCATCTAATAAGGGGACTCGGATTTCCATACATCCGCTTTCTCCGGGGCTCCTAGAGTTCTACGGACTCCAACTTCACCACCTCACGCCCGCCTCCATTTTGCACATCACGGGCTTCGCAGCATTTTGCGAGCTGTTCTTGGGCATCGAGCCCCATTTTGCGCTGTGGAAGAGATTGTTTTGTCTCGTACCCCGTTCTCATGAGGGGTCGATATATCAAGTTGGCGGAGCCGAAATATGGCGATCGCCGGACCGGATATCTATCCAAGACTTCAAGAAGGCGTCCAAGACCGGCCTTCAAAATGGTTCTACATGGAGGACGCCCCGCCGGATCCAGTTTGGATCGGCCTCCGGAGTTCAACAATGCTCCTTGAAGAAACGCCTGAGTTGGCGCCATGAGCCCTTAACGGAAGATGATAGGAGCGCCCATTATCCGATGGGCCGGATTAGGTTATCGCCCACTCCGGATTGACCATGATTGAGTCATTGCCACGCGCATTATGCGAGGGTGCAGCCACTCCAATATAGGGGCCACCCTATGTGGGATTTCAACGGGAAGACGATGCCACCCGTCATGGCCGCAGAGGGCTGTGCTCGTAGCCGATCCGCAAAGATCCTGTCCGGCTTGTACAAGGGAGAGGAGGAGGACTTCTCCGCAAGAATCCGCTGAATGGATTCTCTATGAATAACCCTGAGCTGGGCAAGCGGACGCTCGTCTACCCGATCCATACTTTTAAAGCCGTATCTTACTCGTGATTTCGACGCAGAGCTGCGCCGGACGTGGAGGGCATACGGCCTAACTCCACAGCCCGAGGATCCGGAAAGATCCTTGATCCGACCTCCAAGAGGATCCGACATAAAGGTGGAGCTGATTGACGGGTGTTCCACCAACGTAGCATAGACAATGCCCTAGTCGCCATTACTACCGACTACCCCGGTTTGTTTCGCCTCCCTGTGACTACGACCAAGGTCTTGACACCATTATTTGATCCGCGCCAATTATGACCATCCCATACCGATGGTGCATCGCAGGAGGTGCCTTTAAGGTGGAAGTCAACCGCGCGCCGCCAACAAGGGTCACCCAGCCCAAGAAAGCGGATGAGGAGCGCGACGCGAACCGAACGTCGCCAAGAACGGCACGGAGCACCGCTATTTTTAAGGGAAGGATCCCTAGGAGGTATATTAATGCTCATAACTTTTCCAGAAGAGCGCCACGGACAAAGGTCCGGAGAGGTTGCCAATCAAGCCTCCGCCGCCATGCTCCAACGCATGGTCCGGAGGGGAGGCGAATACAAGGCGTGAGCCGGACGCTCCGACAGAGGATGCCGACAGCTGTCCGCCACCCGGTCCGAGGTGGAGAGCGCCATGAATCACAAAGGCCGCCGACAGTTCTTCGTGACGCGTGTTTCTCCCCGAGGCGTTAAATGCCTTTGAAGCGGAACGCGCACTCCGTGCCGCCAAGATGGGTTAACCAGAGCCACGGAGCAAGATGTGAAAGACATACGGTAAGTAATTTTAATAGTTATATATGCCAAGAGCTCCCGAGACTTAAAATAGTTGAAATAACTGATTTAAGGATCAATTATGATCTGAGGATCTTACGAAGAAGAATACCCATCTGTCCCTGTGAGCTCCAAGAGTGCAAGGCCCAACTTGAGGCCAAGACTGCCGCCTGTGGGGAGCCACAGAGACCCCTACTGGTAAGACATACTTTGAAAAGATAATTATTTAACAAAGTGCGGCGTGGATATGACAATAGTATTGCAGAGGGCGCCGGACTAGATCCGGACAAGCAACAGCTACTGCGTTAGCTAAAGGCCGCGAGAGGGTGCTTATGAAGGTGCAACAGAGAGAAACAAGCTCCAAGATGCCCACACCCAACGAGGAGAAGAGCTGAAAGGTGTTCGCCCAACTGTCTGCTCCGTGAAGGAGAATCACGGCTTCGTGCTGCATTTATAGTAGTGCTTGAACAAATTCCTTTGAAAAGAGGAATTGGCGAGGAAGTCGATCGACGTAAATATGTCTTTAGGTGTGCTCACAAGTCGCCTCATGGAGGAAATGCCTGAGTCAACGGGTGACCAACTTCCCGAGCTAGTGCAATTGCTCGAACGTGTTCGGCAGCGGCGAGTGGCGCTGCTCATGCTTTATGGCCATCCGCCTCCCTACCCGAGGGCCTTGGTGAGCTTGCCGAGAAGCTTCAGGAGCACGGCGACGCCTCCGCTTGTGGAAGATATCGGCTGCCGTCGTGGCGCCAGGAGGCTCGGGCCATGGTGAAGACACGCTACCCGGCACGACCCAAACCACATGGCCGAGGTCGGACTCTGGGCCTGATGGGAAGGAGATCCCCGTGAGTTGATGTATGGCCAAGTAGAATTGGCCGTGAATATTCCCAACAGATCAGAATTAGACAGCCTGTTAGATGGGATTGAGGAGGAGTACAATCGGTCGGTTTGATGATGTAATTTGAAATGACATGTAAAATGCCTTCTAGCCGGATTGTAGATCGCTTGTCTTTGCGGACTGCTTCGCTTCAACCTCGGGACCCAATAGTCCGAGTGTGTCCGAATACCCTTACGGTTATAAAAGAACCGGGCATGCATGGAGACAAGGCGTCTGGGTCATAATTGCTTTATCGCATAAGTGCCCAACTAGTTATGTTATATTACATGGTTAGTAAGAAACATCTTCCAGGAGAATAGTTCCGTTAAGGGTTCCTTTCTCGGGAGGCATGCCCTAAAGTGCAATGCCGATCGCGAAAATAGCGTAAAAAGCATCCGGGGCAGATAAATAAGTAAGTAATAAATTTTCTTTCAAGTCAACGATCAATATTCTATTAAGAACGCTAGCTTTCGCTTCACCCACCGAGGTACACATCCGCCGACCGGCAAGAATAATCGCAGAGGTGCTCCTTTACCTCCCAGCCGAACAATCGGGAATGTAGGGTAAGCACAGGAGCCAGCAACCCAGCTTGGCCAAAACTTAAGTCATATCGATGCATATAATGGTGAATAAAAGGTACATGCGAAGTATGACACATGTATTGGGCATGAAGCCCGATGAATAAGCTTCGTTAAAGAAGCCCCTGTATAATGAGTGCCGGAGCACATCAAGTAAAAGCGAACAAAGCGCAAATCAGCCCATAAAAGGTATTGAAAAAAGTGGTAAGAAGGAGGAGGACGAGAGACAGAAAAAAGGGTGGACGGGAGTGAGACGAACCCGAGTCCGGCGTTAGGCGAGAATCTTCGGAGACGGGCTGCGCTCCATGGGTTCGCTCGAGTCGGTTGTCGACAAGCATGAGACGGTATGCTCACCGGTCGACTTGGTCGATGATGAAGGGACCTTCCCACTTGGGCTTAAGTTTGTCCTTTTTCTTGTCTCGGCGGCGCGAGAACAAGTTCGCCGACATTGTAAGTTTTGGCCCGTGCTTCTCGCTTTGATATCTTCGAGCTGCTGCCGATAAAATGCGGAACGAGCCTTTGCCACGCCCCGCTCCTCCTCTAAAGCGCCCAAACTCTCCCGCCGATCTAACTCGGCTTCTTTCTTCATACATGCGCATTACGAGGTGAGTCATGAATTATATCGCAGACGAATCGCTCTACGCCAGATACCATGAAAAATGGTGTGAATCCAGTAGTTCGGTTTGGAGGGGTCCGCAGCCCCCAGAGTACGGAGTCGAGCTCCTCTACCCGGTGCGTGTTAGATTCCTTGAGGGACCACACTAGTCTGGGTTTGATGCCGCTCATGATTAGACCATTTGCTCGCTCGACTTGACCGTTAGTTTGGGGTGATAGATCAAGCGTAATCGAGCTTAATGCCCATATTTTTGCACCAGAGTTTAACCTCGTCGGCCGTGAAGTTCGTGCTGCTATCGTGATGATGTTGTGGGGACGCCAAACGGTGTACTACCCCAGATATGAAGTCTATCACCGGTCCGGATTCTCGCCGCTTTAACCGGCTTGGCCTCAATCCATTTGGTGAATTTGTCCACCATGACCAATAAGTATTTGTGCTTGTGGGTTCCCTTTAAGGGTCCAACCATGTCAAGCCCTCGCACCGCGAACGCCAGGTAATGGGTATAGTTTTGAGGGCGGTGGGTGGCATGTGGCTCGATTAGCAAAGAGCCGGCAACCGACGATCGTTGGACTAAGTCCGAGCATCCGCCCGGCTGTCGGCCAATAAAATCCAGACGGAAGGCCTTGCCTACAAGGGCCCGGGCTGCAGCGTGGTGCTCGCCGAGTCCGCGTGAATTTCAGCCAGAGATTTCGCCTTCCTCTTCGGAGATACACCTTTGAAGGACTCGTTGTGCTTTTCTTATAAAGTTCTCCTCATGGACCTTGTAGGCTTTAGATCGCCGAACTATGCAATGGGCCTCATTTTGGTCTTCGGAAGTTCCCGCCAGATTAAGGTGCTAGGAATGGTTCTGCCCACGGGCAATTACTGCCATTATTTCGTGAGTCAAGGTGTTATTTCATTGGTGAGCCACCGATTGTGTCAGAATGGTCTGAGTTAGGTGATGCAGCTGGCTCCGGATTGTTATTTTCGGACTCCTCTTCCCATAATACGGATGGCTTAAAGAGCCGTTCCAGGAAGATGTTTGGAGGGACGGCGTCTCGTTTCGCGCCGATGCGTGCTAACACGTCTGCTGCTTGGTTATTATCCCGGGCTACATGGTGGAATTCTAGTCCTTCGAACCGAGCTGACATTTTTAGGACGGTGTTGCGGTAAGCTGCCATTTTTGGATCTTTGGCGTCAAAGTCTCCATTTAGCCGGAGGGGTGGAGCCTTCCTCTGGGAATAATTTTGGACTCTCCATAAAAGGATCTCGGTTACATACGAGGTTCTTCCTGACCCCTGGTATCTTAATGAAGACTTTATAGCTCGATCGCCGGTTTTGATCGTTGGGGTGGTCGGTCAGCCGTATTGTCTCCTGGTGATGCGGGTTCATAAGCCTCCTCCTCTAATCGGGAGAGCAGCTTATGCTTAGGGTAGCTTTTGAGGGCGCTCGAGCTCATGCTCTTCGCCGCGAGGACTTCAGTCCATCCGTCGGCTAGCAGATCCTCGATCACTCAAGTTGTTGCTGCTTTTCTTGAGGCTGTTCGCCGTGGCTATAAGCCGCGCCTAAAACGCTCTTGTTCGATGGGATCCTCGTGCACGATGAACTCATTGTCGCCAAGGCTTGCTTCGCCTTCGGAGGGAGGCATATAATCCTCTACCTCTTCTTCGCCGCTCTCTTGAGGGCTGGCATTCCATCCTCCAAATACTGGATCTTGCCGAGTGGATTGTCTTAGGCACCGTCCGTGTATTGTTATCTCCGGTGCTGGAATCTTCATTCTTGCCGTATGGATTTAGAGCGGCGCCACGACGCCGGGCGCTTGGGCTGCTTCTTGGAGGGTCATCCTCCGTTGTTCCATCGCTGCTCCCATCTTTTGGGATGTCCACCATGTATATGTCGATGACGAGGTGGCCTTCCAAAGGCCCTCGTAGGCGCTGGTCTTGGTCGCCTCCGCATCATCGCCCATACCGCCGATGTCTTCGGAGTCGTAGTCAGCATGTCGGTTAGATCGCCGACAGCCGCTACCAAGTGGGTGGTGGGTGGGCGTTGAATTTCTTCGTCGTCCGCATCCCAACCTTCCCGACCGTAGTCCGCCAGGCTCTCCGGATAAAGAGAGAGACTTTAGTGAATTCAGGATGTCGCCAAAGGGCGAAAATAAAGATGTCCGCGGCAGTGAACTCCATGACGGGCGCCCAATCGGATTCGATTGGCAAGGGCGCGGAGGGTTCGGAGTCCGGAGAGGAGTCCGCACCGGAGTCGAGGTCTTCGCAGCGACAGGGATAGGGTTCGCCCGATCGCCGAGAGATTAAAGCCCCGAGGCGTGTCCAACCACTCGCCTCGATCGGGGAATCCGCCCGGATTAAGGGTCGGAGCGGATTCAGTGCGGCCTCCTGTGGCACCGCTCGCCGCAGAGCTAGATCATGCCCATCGAAACAAAGGCGGCCCGCTGGTTGCGTCCGAATCCGTCAAGATCAAGTCTCCGCGATATCGGCCGATAGTTCAAACTTCCAATCTGACCGACGCCTGTGGGCGAAGCTTCGATCTGCTCCAGATGGCTGCGGATTAGCCCGCAGTCCAAAGCCGCCGAACACGAAGATCTGTCCGGGAGAAAAGTCTCACCTCGACCGCGCCGTTGTTGATGATCGAAGGAGCCATTGGGCCTATCGGTGACGCATACGAGGAACTCTCGATGAAAGCACCAATGTCGGTGTCAAACCGCGGATCTCGGTAGGGGGTCCCAACTGCAAGCGCCTAGGCGGATGGTAACAGGAGACAAGGGACACGATGTTTTACCCAGGTTCGGGCCCTCTTGATGGAGGTAAAACCCACGCCCCGCTAGATTAATATTGATGATGTGTGTTACAAGAGTGGATCTACCACGAGATCAAAGAGGCTAAACCCTAGAAGCTAGCCTATGGTATGATTGTTGTTCGCCCCACGGACTAAAACCCTCCGGTTTATATAGACACCGGATAGGGTTAGGGTTACATGTAGTCGGTTACAATGGTAGGAGATCTACATATCCAGACGCCAAGCTTGCCTTCCACGCCAAGGAAAGTCCCATCCGGACACGGGACGAAGTCTTCAATCTTGTATCTTCATAGTCTTGGAGTCCGGCCGATGATGATAGTCCGGCTATCCGGACACCCCCTAGTCCGGAACTCCCTCAGCCCTGAAAATGGAATATGACTTTTTCTAGAATATTTGAGGATTTCTGGAATTGAGAACACAGCAGGGGGGGTCAACCACCTGGCCACGAGGGTGGAGGGCACGCCCTACCCCCCAGGGCGCGCCCCCCTGCCTCGTGGGCCCACGGTGGCCCTCCTCCACTTATTCCTGCACCCATACAGTTATTCTTCCTCCCACTAACACCAATATCCAGCTCAACAACGAGTTCTAGCTCACTTTGCTGTGATTTTCGATCTCCTTGCTCAAAGCACTTCTCATAAAACTGCTTGGGGAGATTGTTCCTTGGTATGTGACTCCTCCATTGGTCCAATTAGTTTTTGTTCTAGTGCTTTATTCATTGCAAATTTGTGCTGCCTAGGTGACCATGTTCTTGAGCTTGCATGTCAAATTTATATGGTTCCAAGTAGTTCTAATGCTTGATATAGTCTCTAGGCACTTGTTGGAGTAGTTGCTATCAGTTTTGTTGAGTTTGGTTCACTTTTGTTTGAAGTTACTAAAAATTTCAGAAATTTTTCAGAGAAAGAAATAATCTTAGGAAAATGTTCCAAGGTGGTTCTTCAAGGAAGCAAGGACCCAGGCTTGCAATGCGTGATGCTAATGAAGAGCCACCAAGGGACGCTCCGGTGCGGCCCTGTGAATGGCCTTCAGAAAATTTTATGGATCGAGCGGGAATCAAGGAAGGATTTAACGCATATTTGTGTAACGCTGATCTTATGAGCTTTGAGGCAGAGAAGTGTAGCCAATACCATTATCTCACTAGTACGTTTGTGAGGAGGTTTGAATTTTGATCTTCACGTAATTCTCCAACTGTCCTGTTTGATCTTTATGAAAAATCTTATACCATGGACTTAGAGGATTTTACTTCTGCTTGCAAACTTCCAAAATGGGGTAGTGCTAGTGAGCCCCATAAGTCTGGATTTAGAAACTTTCTTGCTGCTATAACCGTGGGGGAATCTAGATATATAGCACAAGCTACCATAGGGAGCATTCACTTTCCTGCTATACATTATTTTGCTCTCTTCATAGGTAGGTGCATAAATGGTAAAGATGAAGCATGTCATATGTGTGTTCCTGACCTCAGTATTCTTAGGAGTGTTGTGTTAGGAGACAAATCTTATAATTTGGGAGCCATTGTTGCACGTAGGTTGCATAATAATAGATTTAATGGAGATTTCTTTGGCGGAATTTATGCAACCCGCTTAGCTGATTTTCTTGGTGTGGACATTCGTGAGGATGACATTGAGTTGCCTCCTACTTTTTTAGACTATAATTCTATGGCCCACCACTAGTTTATCGAGAGGAATGAATCACCTCTCCAGTATCGACTAATCTTTGACAAACGGCGTGATGTCCGTATTACTCTCCCTGCTCCCGCCTTCTTTGATTATCAGGCAAAAGGAAGACATTTTATTACCAGAGAGGAGGCAGATGAGTACGAGAGGAGGGCAGAGGCAGCTCGCCGCCACGCTGCAGCTCAGGAGGCGATAGCTGCTGCATCGCAGTATGACCCCAGCTACAACTACGGATATCAGCCAAATAAACCAACTTAGGCCAAAAGCCTAAGCTTGGGGGAGTACGTATTTCCCACCGACATTACATTTATGTTCACACACACTCATTGCTAGATGTCGGTGCTGAAGGAAATATGCCCTAGAGGCAATAATAAAGTTATTATTTATTTCCTTATTTCATGATAAATGTTTATTATTCATGCTAGAATTGTATTAACCGGAAACATAATACATGTGTGAGTACATAGACAAACAGAGTGTCACTAGTATGCCTCTACTTGACTAGCTCGTTGATCAAAGATGGTTATGTTTCCTAGCCATAGACATGAGTTGTCATTTGATTAACGGGATCACATCATTAGGAGAATGATGTGATTGCCATGACCCATTCCGTTAGCTTAGCACACGATCATTTAGTATGTTGCTATTGCTTTCTTCATGACTTATACATGTTCCTATAACTATGAGATTATGCAACTCCCGTTTACCGGAGGAACACTCTGTGTGCTACCAAACGTCACAACGTAACTGGGTGATTATAAAGGTGCTCTATAGGTGTCTCCGAAGGTAAATGTTGGGTTAGCGTATTTCGAGATTAGGATTTGTCACTCCGATTGTCGAAGAGGTATCTCTGGGCCCTCTTGGTAATACACATCACTTAAGCCTTGCAAGCATTGCAACTAATGAGTTAGTTATGGATGATGTATTACGTAATCTAGTAAAGAGACTTGTCGGTAACGAGATTGAACTAGGTATTGAGATACCGACGATCGAATCTCGGGCAAGTAACATACCGATGACAAAGGGAACAACGTATGTTGTTGATGCGGTCTGACCGATAAAGATCTTCGTAGAATATGTGGGAGCCAATATGAGCATCCAGGTTCCACTATTGGTTATGACCGAAGACGTGTCTCGGTCATGTCTACATAGTTCTCGAACCCGTAGGGTCCGCACGCTTAACGTTACGATGACAGTTATATTATGAGTTTATATGTTTTGATGTACCGAAGGTTGTTCGGAGTCTCGGATGTGATCACGGACATGACGAGGAGTCTTGAAATGGTCGAGACATGAAGATTGATATATTGGAAGCCTATGTTTGATATCGGAAGTGTTCCGGTGAAATCGGGATTTTACCGAGTACCGGAGGTTACCGAACCCCGGAACTTAATGCGATTAGTGGGCCTTGGTGGAAGAGAGAGAGGAGGTTAGGCAGGCCGCCGCCCCTCATCCGAATAGGACAAGGAGAGGGGGGCGCCTTCCTTCCTCCCTCCACCTCTTCCCCTCTCTCTCCTAGTCCAACATGGAAAGGGGGAGTCCTACTCCCTGTAGGAGTAGGACTCCTCTGGCACGCCTGGCCGGCCGCACTCTCCCTTGCTCCTTTATATACGGGGCTGGGGGCACCCTAGACACAACAGTTGATCATTGATCTCTTAGCCGTGCAGCGTGCCCCTCCACCATAGTCCACCTTGATAATATTGTAGCGGTGCTTAGGCGAAGCCTGCGCCGGTAGAACATCAACATCGCCACCACGCCTGCGCCGTTGTCTTTGAAACTCTCCTCAACACTCGGCTGGATCGGAGTTCGAGGGACGTCATTGGGCTGAACGTGTGCTGAACTCGGAGGTGTCGTGCGTTCGGTACTTGATCGGTCGGATCTTGAAGACGCATGACTACATCAACCGCGTTGTGCTAACGCTTCCGCTTTCGGTCTATGAGGGTACGTGGACAACACTCTCCCCTCTCATTGCTATGCATCACCATGATCTTGTGTGTGTGTAGGAATATTTTTTGAAATTACTACGTTCCCCAACAGTGGCATCCGAGCCTGATTTTATGCGTAGATGTCATATGCACGAGTAGAACACAAGTGAGTTGTGGGCGATATAAGTCATACCGCTTACCAAAGATGTCATACTTTGGTTGGCGGTATTGTGAGATGAAGCGGCCCGGACCGACATTACGCCAGACGCTTACGCGAGACTGGTTTCACCGCTTGCAGCACTCGTTGCTTAAAGGTGACCGCGGTGTCTCAGATTCTCACTTTAGTTGAACTGAAAGTGGCTACGCCGGTCCTTGCGAAGGTTAAAACAGCACCAACTTGACAAACTATCGTTGTGGTTTTGATGCATAGGTAAGAACAGTTCTTTCTAAGCCCGTAGCAGCCACGTAAAACTTGCAACAACAAAGTAGAGGACGTCTAACTTGTTTTTGCACGGCATGTTGTGATGTGATATGGTCAAGACGAGATGAGATATAAGTTGTTGTATGAGACGATCATGTTTTGTTGAAGTTATCGGCAACTGGCAAAATCCTTATGGTTATCTCTCTATTGCATAAGATGCAAGCGCCAAATAAATTGCTTTACTTTATCGCTATGCGATAGCAATAGTTGCAAGAGCAATTGTTGGCAAGACGACCATGTGACGACACATTGATATAGATCAAGATGATGGAGATCATGATGTCATGCTGGTGACGATGGAGATCATGACGATGCTTTGGAGATGGAGATCAAAGGCACAAGATGACGATGGCCATATCATGTCACATATTTTGATTGCATTTGATGTTTATCTTTTATACATCTTATTTTTCTTAGTTCGGCGGTAGCTTTATAAGATGATCTCTCACTAAATTATCAAGGTATAAGTGTTCTCCCTGAGTATGCACCATTGCGAAAGTTCTTCGTGCTGAGACACCACGTGATGATCGGGTGTGATAGGCTCTACGCTCAAATACAACGGTGCGTAAACAGTTGCACACGCCGAAATACTCAAAGTTAAACTTGACGAGCCTAGCATATAAAAGATATGGCCTCGAACACGGAGACCGAAGGTCGGCCAATCATATAGTAGATATGATCAACATAGTGATGTTCACCATTGAAACTACTCCATCTCACGTGATGATCGGACATGGTTTAGTTGATATGGATCACGTGATCACTTAGAGGATTAGAAGGATGTCTATCTAAGTGGGAGTTCAAGTAATTTGATTAATCGAACTTTAATTTATCATGAACTTAGTCCCGTAGTATTAGCATATCTATGTTGTAGATCAATAGCTCGCTTAGCTCCCTGTTTTATTTTTGATATGTTCCTAGAGAAAACTAAGTTGAAAGATGTTAGTAGCAATGATGCGGATTGGATCCGTGATCCGAGGTTTATCCTCATTGCTACACGTAAGAATTATGTCCTTGATGCACCGCTAGGTGACGTATATATTGCAGAGCGTATGCGCACGTTATGAACGCTTGGCTAGCTCAATATGATGACTACTTGATAGTTTATTGCACCATGCTTAACGGCTTAGAATCGGGACTTCAAAGACGTTTTGAACGTCATGGACCATATGAGATGTTCCAGGAGTTGAAGATAATATTTCAAGCAAATACCCGAGTTGAGAGATATGAAGTCTCCAACAAGTTCTACAGCTAAAAGATGGAGGAGAATAGCTCAAGCAGTGAGCATGTACTCAGATTGTCCGGGTACTACAATCGCTTGAATCAAGTGGGAGTTAATCTTCCAGATAAGATAGTGATTGACAGAATTCTCTAGTCACCATCACCAAGTTAGTAGAACTTCGTGATGAACTATAATATGCAAGGGATAACAGAAACAATTCCAAGCTCTTCGTGATGCTGAAATCGACGAAGGTAGAAATCAAGAAAAGCATCAAGTGTTGATGGTTGATGAGACCACTAGTTTCAAGAAAAGGGCAAAGGGAAGAAGGGGAACTTCAAGAAGAATGGCAAGCAAGTTGCTGCTCAAGTGAAGAAGCCCAAGTCTGGTCCTAAGCCTGAGACTAAGTGCTTCTACTGCAAAGGGACTGGTCACTGGAAGCGGAACTACCCCAAGTATTTGGCGGATAAGAATGATGGCAAAGTGAACAAAGGTATATTGAATATACATGTTATTGATGTGTACTTTACTAGTGTTTATAGAAACCCCTCGGCATTTGATATTGGTTCAGTTGCTAAGAGTAGTAACTCGAAATAGGAGTTGCAGAATAAACAGAAACTAGTAAAAGGCGAGGTGACGATGTGTGTTGGAAGTAGTTCCAAGATTGATATGATCATCATCGCACACTCCCTATACTTTCGGGATTAGTGTTGAAACTAAATAAGTTTTATTTGGTGTTTGCGTTGAGCATGAATATGATTTGATCATGTTTGTTGCAATACAGTTATTGTCGTGGAATCGTCACGGCAGATGTCCTCGTGAAAGGACTTAGTCGCAGGGCCATCGTACGGGTTAACTTAGAGGGGTTAAAGCGGACACAAAGACACGCGAATTATACTAGTTCGGCCCCTTCGATGAAGGTAAAAGCCTACGTCTAGTTTGTGATGGGATTGATGTGATTTCGGTGACTTGGGAGCAATAGCTTCGCCTAAGCCTCGAATTGTCTCCCCCTAAACCGCCGCCGGGTCGTCCCCTTATATACACGGGTTGACGCCCGGCCGGTCTACAGAGTCCCGATCCGGCTCATACAAGTGTCCGGCTCGGTCTCTTCTCTCTTATCTTACAGCACAAGTTACATGACTAAGGCGGTTTACATTTATGGACCCTAATCCGCCTCTAGGCTCTGGGCCATGTGCCTTCGTGGGCCCTAATTATAGATGAGGGTAAACCGGCCCCTTCAGGGCGGTTTATATTCAGTAGTTATATCCCCAACATTAGGCCCCAGATTGACTTGAACCGGTTCATGTTAATCTTCAACATCTTTAGGAAACTCTGAATCTCCCTTCGCATTTCGTAAACCGCCATCTGCTTGAACCGCCATGACGTCATCTTCCAACCACCGCAATTGGGCGCCTTGACGTCATCTTTAACAAAGAAATCCAAACAGTAAGATTCCCTTCATTTAATATTATCCCGAAATCGAGGCGATCGCCGCGCCGTCGCCGCTTTGACTCCTCGATTCTCGCGCTTGTTAATTACCCGCTTCTTATAAATAGACCGCGGGCCCTTTTCTTCTTCTTCCGCGCTTCTTCTTCCTCGCGACGCCCAGCTCTGAAGCTCCGCGTCGCGCCCGACCTTCGAACGCCGCGTCGGCCGCCAGTCGCTGATCAACCTGATTGGACCAAGTTTGGCGCTCCTCCGCTGTTCTCGCAGATCGGTAAGGCCCCTTCAAGCTCTAGATCCGCATCCAAGGTCCTGTTCATCTTGTAGTTCATCTTAGTTTCTCATACCTGCTCGCCATGGCCGTATGATTCAACCGTAGTATACATCTCAGGCGCGATCGCTCATCCGCCGTTTAACTTTTGTGCATCTTTCATTTTGTTCAGATCCTCTTGTTTAGAACGCACGAACCTTCCTGCCCTTTATGAGGCTTGCATAGGTCGCAGAAATTTTTTCATCAATCTTCGTAGATCTAAATTACCTCCATTCACATGTGAAATCTGTTTCATCCACACTTGGTAGATTTTCCATTCTGTCTCTTTTGGCGGTTTGACTTTTGATAGCTAATCCGCTACTCCATTAGTCCTCGCTAAACCGAATTGAAACTGGCTGCCGAATCGCCGGTTTAACATTGTATAATGTGTCTCGAATCGTTAATGGTGAATCGTTTTTCCTTTCCTTTCGCAGTTTAGTCTTCGGAATGGCCAAACAATTCTCAGCTTGCAATTGGGTCCGTCTAGGTCACCGAGACGCAACTCAACGGATGCGCTACCACCGGGCGCTTTAGCTTCTAAAATGTCCTCCATGGCGGGTTCGGATGCCGAATGCCCTCCCGATCCGCAAGAAGGAGAAGTAATTGTGTTTGTGCAGCACTTAGACGGGATTCTGCCCGCCGGATCAAAATTCTTCCGGATGTCCTTGCAAGTTTTCAACTCCATCCACAGGATATTGGTCCGAACTCGTGTCAAATATATGCAATTTCCAAGTTTTTCGTGAAGTCTATCTTCAAGAAGAACCATCTGTGGAGCTGTTCCGGTATTTCTTTCACTTGAACCGCCGACAGAATTTTTGGATGGTCCTAACACGGAGCTGGGCGGCGTTTCAATCCGTAAAAGGAAGGAAGTAGATTTTCCTCACGCCAAACACCATAGCTATCCGAAAGATTGGAACCAAACCTGGTTCTACCGCTGAATACTGCCCGATAACGAGAATCCTTTGCGGGTTACCGTCCTCACCGGCTTAGCAACCATCATCCGTTGTTTTACGCTTGACCGCCGCTGAACGGAAGAATTTTGCGCTCAAATCATCAAACTCCGGCTCTAATGGCCAATGGACTAACTGGTGTGGACCTTGTGCGATCTTCGGGTTTCTTGGGGCATCTTGCCATTAAGCCGCCGCCCGGATTGATGCACGAATACACCGGCAGCCTCCAAGACCCTCAAAGACGCCACGAGCTACCAATAATCGAGCTTGAAGTCACAGAGGCGTAAAGAGGCTGCTTGATGAACCGATCTCTCGTCTTCACCAAACCGGGTTGGCTCCATTCTCGTGTTGCCAACAAACCGCTCATGTAAGGCTCGCTCACCGCGCTCGACATTTAATGCTTTGTTGATATATATTAATCCTTGTTACCTCTCGGGCTAACAGCTCTTCCGAAGCGGACCAAACCGCCCGGCTCGCGTGTAAAGTCCAAGACCACCAAGAAGGCTGGCAAGAGGAAAACCCCGAGTCTTCCGATCCGCCGAAGACGAAGATTCGAAAAGCTGAGGTAAAGCTTGATATCCTCACGAGGAGTCGCCAGTAAACCGCTCTCCTCTTTGTGTTTCTTCTGCTTATAGCTTGTTCCTTTTATTCGCCTTTTATCGACAATTTTAACTCCTGTGATGATGTGAAGCCACCATGCCGACCATGTTGAGGTAATCTTTCTTTCTTCCGAATCCGACCTCGTGCGGTTAAGAGAATTCGCCGCACAGTCCGGAAAGTGAAAAATCTCATTCCTATGCTCATTTGAATCCAAACCTTTCCTTGAAGACACAAGAGGTGAAGAGCGCTGCACGACCCAAGACGATGGTCAACAGATTACCTCATCCGGTTTACAGATACACCAACCGGAAGCGCCGCCCGTGAGGTGATTTGTTCTCCGAAAAGCGTTATCCTTAAAAGGTTTCTTCCGATGTCCTCTCAATCCGTCGACCCAATTATCAGGCCTCTTCCAACTCCTCTGGCGGTTCATCAACCACGAATCGCCTCCGCTTAAAGTTGCTGCAGGTAAGCACCATACTGTCCCGCCAATTCAGTTTATACTTGCGTTGGTCGGTTTATCTTATTCTAATTCTGAACATTGCAGCACCAAGGCTCGCTTGAGTAAAAAAGCGAAAACCCTTGATCCTACTGCGGATGTTGATCCGGAAAAGACCCCAGAGCAGCATGGCGAAAATCCTGAAGTCGTTAAAGATAGCTCTGCCGGGTTGAACCAAGTTGACAACGCTGATCCGCCAGAACTTGAGCCGGACGCCCAAGTGGAAACCTCACATCCTGCTCCACCGAGTCCGGTCACAGAGCGGGTCGAATCATTGAACCGCCGAGCCCAAAGAAGACCGCCAATCTGGCCAGCCCGACCAAAAATGATGACGTTATAGTGACGGGCATCTGGCTACACCACCCCTAGCCAACCGGTCGCTTTAGCAAAACACAGCACCAAGGAAGAGTATACCACCATGAGTAAAGAGAAGGGAAAACCGATCTGCAGCCTTATGACAACCTCTCGCCCAAGAACTTCACTCCGCTTTCTCAACCGACTCTACACAAGTCGTGACTTCAAGCCGGTCCGTAAATCGCATGAAGGACCGCTATGAGGTAAGAAGTTATGCCTCTCTTGTACTTTTTGCTGTGTAGTAGTTTCAAGGGTCGGTTCAACTTAGCATAGTTAAACCGACACTTAACTTTGTATAGAAGCCATACGCTTTAAACTTCAAAGGTTGTAGCCCTCAAGGGTCGGTTCAACTTAGCATAGTTAAACCGACTTAATTTCAGATCCCCATAGCAAACCGAGATCAACTAGCCATTAGCCCCCAAGTGCCAAGTTGAATATTTGTATTGAGCTTGGGACTTTATAATGAAACAACTAACGTGCTCCCTTTGTTATCGTAATGAGATATACCAACAAACCGCATAACTCAAGGACCTTCGTGCTAACTGAAACTCAACAAGCGAAACCACCAAGGCCAAGGATGAATTGAAAACTGCCTTGGCCACTATGGAACAGTTGAAGGAGTGGTATAAACCGAGCAGGCCAATCGACATCGAGAGGACCGTTTGAAAAAGCGGCGGAAGATTCAAGCGGCTCTTAAACCGTGACATAAGAGCTGACCAGACTAAAGCGCCAGATTCACGCCATGAACTCGCCATCTTTGGTAAGAAAATTTGCACCGATTACCCATGTTGTGATATTTCTCCGGTTTAACTCGACCTGTCCGAAACCGTGCAGTGGAAGCGACGCTCATCCGGCTCGATGTGCGGAAGAAGCTCAAGGCCGCTTATACGCTGATTGAGCAGTGTATACCGGCGCCAATGTCATATGTGCCACATCGCACGACAACACAGCTCCGCCCTGATCAAAGATACGCCGGACCGCTATCCATGATTCCGCACAGCTTGAAGAGTTGAAACGATCCGCGCCCGGCTGGCACTTTATTGGTTTCTAACCAGCGCTTAAGGCGTGGATAGCGGACCTTGATCCGCCGACATAGCCAAGGGTTTTCAGCGCTCAAGAGAACGGTGAAGTTTTGATAATGACGCTCAAACGAATAACAAAGGAGATGCGCCCATCGGCGAAGTCAATCGGGCGAAGCCAGGTTAACTGGCGGTTCACCGCTCTTTCTACGATGCGTAACAACAAGCGGGTGGAGTTTGTCATTCCGAAGTGCGAGCCTTGTTCCCCAATCCGTAAGCACACTTATGCCCTCGACGCTGATCCGCTGAGCTTATAAGTGAAGAGGCTGTCTTTCGTGCCTTAACCGGATTGAGTGGTCTACCAATGACTTCCGCCCTTGGGTGATGAAGAGGAAGAAGTTGAACCGACGCCAGATGCCCCTCTTCCTCACGCCAACCCGGCGAGAAGCTTAATCCGTCAAGCCGGTGATGCATCGTAAATCGCTAGTCATAACGCCATGCGAAACACCGGCCTTGGAAGGCTTTGTAATAGAATAGCTAGCACTTTGTTTTTGAACATGCCTTTATGCCCTCACCAGAACCTTTGCGCGGAGGTGCCGATACTTTGGTTTGAAGAATTGAAACCTTCAATGCATTTTGCCTGCAATCACAAGTTCTTAAACCGCCACGGCGGCTTGTGTCGCTAGCCGCTTGTGACGCCTATATATTTATATAAGAAAATATTGATGTATATGATCAAAATTTTGTGATACAAAAATACCGCCATTGTCGAGCATGCGGTTATTTAGCCAATCTTGAGGCGGAGGTTGTATAAACCATTACCGCCAAAGGAGAAAACAACTCTCAGAGTTTATAATGCCGGTTTATCGTGTAAACCGTGGTCGGGTCATGACAAGCCCCTGTTACTCCATAATGGGATGTTAATGTAAAAGTCAAACCGAAACAAATATCTCCGGATTAAAATGGACCGAATTCGTTAATTGACAGCTTGAACCGGTTTAAAAAGGTTATCGGTTTAAAAGGGTCAATAAAAATCAAATAACAGTTATGAAAACAATATGGAAGCAAAGGCAATGATAAAACCGTTTGCAAGAAGAGGCTTTACTAAGCCGATCGATGGTGTTACCATGGTCGGACAGACCAAGCTCCCCATAAGGTGTAGCTATGGTTCAAGTCAGCCAGCCCCCAACTGAAACCGTGGCATTATGCCGATCAAGTGGCATGGCAATGGTTGGGTTCACCAAGCCCCAAGTGACTCTATGACCTTAGGCCGACCAAGAGGCGGATGGTTCAGATGTGACCATGTCCCCAAGTGATCCTGGTGGCTTTACCATCAAAAGGTGTTGCATTGGTTCGGACACCACCAAGCCCCCTGATGACAAAACTTCAAAATCAAGATCAAGGGCTAAACCGAGGCTGCTTTGCACAACAACTCCATGTACCCAAACCGATTTTTACAGTAACGGATACCCCGCTTAGCCGAGGCTCCGGTTTATTGCTTTTATTCAAAATATATACATTGTCATAATATGTACATAAGTAGAGCCGATGGCTCGGGTATAATAAGGTCAAGATGAGCTATGTTCTATGGCCTGTTGGTCTCTCTTCGACGCGGCGTGAGTCTTTTCGCCTTAACATCAATCAAATAGTATGACCCGTTGTGTAGATTCTGCTGACCACAAAAGGCCCTTCCCAAGGTGGGGATAGCTTGTGCATATCCGTTCGGTCTTGAATGAGCCAAAGCACCAAGTCTCCTTCCGAAAGGTTCTGGTTTTAACCCGCGATCGTGGATACCGACGAAGATCCTGCCGGTAAATCGCCGAACGAGCAGCCGCCATATCTCGCTCTTCATCCGCCGATCCAAAGCGCCCCGCCGTGCAGCCTCGCTATCCGCCTCAACATAGGCTGCCACGCGAGGCGAGTCATGACGGATATCGCTGGAAGGACCGCCTCCGCCCATAGACCGTAAAGAACGGTGTGTATCCAAAGTGGATCTGTTAGGGGTAGTATTTATACTCCATATCACCGATGGTAGCTCTTCTACCCAACAGCCCGGCGCCCTCGTAAAGGGCCCATAAGCCGGGTTTGATACCTCTCAAGATCTCCGATTAGCTCGCTCGCTTGACCATTGACTGCGGGTGGGCCATCAAGAAACGCTGCCGGATGTGCTCACGTCACAAAACTCCCTCATGGCACCCTTGGACAAATTGGTGCCATTATCCGTGATGATACCGTGTGGAAATCCAAACCGGAAGATCACCCTTTATGAACTCGAACCGCCGGGCCGCGATCACACTTGCTAACAGTGCTCGCCCGACCCACTTTGTAAACTTGTCAGCTGCGACCAGCAAGTGTGTTTTCTTGTCCTTGACCTTTAAAAGGCCCCACCATGTCCAGCCCCAAGTCGCAAACGCCAAGTAATTGGAATCATCCTCAATTCCTGGGCCGGTATGTGGGCACGTCTAGAAAACTTCTGGCAACCATCACATCGCCTCACCAGATCCTCCGCATCAGCATGGGCAGTCAACCAATAAAAACCATGGCGGAACGCTTTGGCCACCAAGGATTTTGAACCGGCATGGTGACCACAGTCCCCTTCATGGATCTCACGCAATATCTCACAGCCTTCCTCAGGGGACACACAACGCTGAAACGCCCCTGACACACTGCAATGATGCAACTCACCGTTAACAATGGTCATAGACTTAGACCGCCGAACTACCTGTCGGGCCAACGTCTCATCTTCTGGTAACTCGCCCCGGGTCATATACGCCAAATAAGGGAGCGTCCAATCCGGAATAACATGCAAGGCTGCCACCAACTGAGCCTCCGGATCAGGAATAGCCAGATCTACTTCATCAGGGAGCTTAACTGACGGATTGTGCAGTACATCAAGAAAGACATTGGGCGGGACCGGTTTGCGTTGAGAGCCCAGCCGGCTTAAAGCGTCTGCCGCTTCGTTCTTCCGACGATCCACATGATCCACCTGATATCCTTTAAAGTGACCTGCAACAATATCCACCTCCCGACGATATGCAGCCATGAGTGGATCTTTGGAATCCCAAGTACCTGATACTTGCTGGGCTACCAAGTCCGAGTCACCAAAACACTTAACCCGGCTTAAATTCATCTCCCGAGCCCTCCAATTGCCTGGACCCATCAAAGTGGATGGTCCAATAGGTATGATCCGGCTTTTCTTCAGGCGCTTGCAACTCCGTCCAATCATTAATGAAATCCACAAGTGCCTGGGATTTTACTGCCGTCCGAGGTACATACCGTAAACCGTGTGGCCCAAGTTCGATGGCCCACTTAGCAATCCGCCCAGATGCTTCGCGGTTCTGTATGATATCGCCCAAGGGAGCTGAACTGACCACCGTGATAGGATGCCCCTGAAAATATTGCTTCAGCTTTTGGCTTGCCATAAAAACTCCATACACCAGCTTACGCCAATGCGGATATCTCGCTAGACTCAATGAGCACCTCACGATGTAATAAACCGCCGTTGAACCGGATATTCCTTCCATGCCTCCTTCCGCTTACCACAATGGCTATGCTAACCGCCCGGCATTAGCAGCAACATATAATAGAAGCGCTCTTTGTCAATGGGAGCGGCGAGAACCGCGGGTTGGCCAACCGTCGCTTTAAATCCTCCAATGTTTCATCGGCAATGAACCTGCATTTAACCGATCCGCCTTCTTCAAAGATCTGGTACAAAGGAACGGCCTTCTCTCCGAGGCGGCTGATAAACCGGCTTAGCGCGGCAATCCGACCCGCCAATCGCTGGACATCATTGATGCACTTTGGCTTAGCCAAGGAGGTGATAGCCGTAATTTTCTCCGGATTAGCTTCAATCTTCGCTGGACACAAGAAATCCCAATAACTTGCCTGCCGGAACACCGAAGACACACTTGGCCGGGTTGAGCATCATCTTGTACACCCGCAAGTTGTCAAAAGTTTCCTTTAAATCCTCAATCAACGTTTCCTTCTTCCTTGACTTAACCACAATATCATCCACATAAGCATGCACGTTACGGCCGATCTGTTCGTGCAAGCAATTCTGTACGCAACGCTGATAAGTTGCTTGGGCGCTCTTGAGCCCAAAAGGCATGGATACATAGCAGAAGGCTCCAAAAGGAGTGATAAACGCCGTCTTCTCCTGGTCCTTAACCGCCATCTTAATCTGATGATATCTAGAATACGCATCCAAAAAACTCAAACGCCACAACCCGCCGTAGCATCAATAATCTGGTCAATGCGGGAGAGCGAAGGATCTCTTTGGACAAGCCTTATTAAGATCTGTGTAATCCACACACATGCGCCAAGTGCCATTCTTCTTAAGGACCAACACCGGATTAGCAAGCCACTCCGATGGAAAACTTCAACGATAAACCCTGCCGCTAAGAGCCCGCCACCTCCTCTCCAATGGCCTTGCGCATTTCCTCGTTAAACCGCGAAGAAACTGCTTTACCGGTCGTATTTGGGATCAACATTAAGAGTGTGCTCACGAGTTCCTCGGTACACCGGCATGTCGGAAGGTTTCCATGCAAAATGTCCCGATTCTCATGGATGAACTCGATGAGCGCTTTCCTATTTAGGATCCAAGTTAGCACCGATGGTGAACTGCTTGGACGAATCGCCGCACAAAATCAACAAGTTTAGTCTCAGCCGCCAATTTAAACTTCAAACCGGATCGTGCTCAGTAGTTGGCTTCTTCAACGGGTCATATCCGCCGGATCAACATTGTCCTTATAATACTTTAGCTCTTGATGGCACAAACCGACTCGGCGAAGCCGCATCACCTTCCTCGCACTCCAAAGCGATCCTGCGGCTCCCATGAACAGTTATCGTCCCTTTGTGACCCGCATTTTGAGCTGCAAATAGACATAACAGGCCGTGCCATAAACTTAGCATAAGCCGCCGCCCAAATAGGGCGTGGTAAGGGCTTTGAATTTTCACCACTTCAAACGCCAATGTTTCCGATCTAGAGTCATGTTCATCCCCAAAGGCCACCTCGAGCTATCTTACCGACCGGTATGTTGACTTGCCGTGCACCACACCGTGAAACACCGTCTTTGGACGGCCCGAGGTGCTTATCCGCTAACCCCATACGTCGGAAGGTCTCGTAGTACGTGATGTTGATGCTGCTCCCTCCATCCATAAGCACCTTCAAACTTGTATCCTCCCACCGAGGTGCCACCACTAGGGCTAGCTGACCCGGATTGTAAACCCGGGAGGATGATCCTCTCGCTCCATACAATAGGCTGCTCGACCAGCGAGGTAATGCGGTGCGGCGGTTCAACAACATTGACTGCCCGCTCAAGTTTTCGGTCTTGCTTGTCCAAGCTGGTGGTAAAGACATGGTATCGTCCACCGCTCAACCGCTGGATTACTTTGATAACCCGACCGCCGCTGTTGTTGATTGTAACCCCTTGGTTACGATTGTTCGATTGTTCGATTGTCCCGCCTACCGGATTACCACCGAACCTCGGGCCGAATTTCTCCATCAGAAACCGGGCGGACCTCGAACCACCGCGGGCCCTTGATCATACCGAAAGCATTAGAACTTTTGAACTCCTGCATAATATAACAATACTTCCGAGGTGGTTTGTTGGTGCCTCCTTCGTCCCATGCTTGAGCAGGTTGATTCAATAGGTAATTCAAACGATCCGGATTGTGATTTGGCGACCGCCCGGTTTGATTGCTTGCCCTTGCGCCGCTGACCCTTGTCCTGTAGCGTTGGTGTTGGCCACGGCCCATGTTACCATTTGCCTTACGCTTGTTTCCTCCATTACCGCCGATCGATGTTGCTGGCCTCGGAGTTGCTGTTCATTTTCCCTTCCTATTTCGTCATCCTCCTCGCACTCGGGATCCTTGGTACTATCAGAATCAGCATACTTTACCAAAACGCCCATGAGAGTGCCCATGTCATTGCAAAAACGCTTCATGCGACCCAGCTTCAACTTTAACGGTTTGAACCGACAGTTGGCTTCTAGGGTTAAGATCGCGGAATCAGGGTTGATCCGGTCTGAAGAATGTAAAACTTCCGAAACGCTTGGCGCACCCAATGGGTTGTGGATTCTCCTCTGCTGGACACAAGCCGCCAAATCCACCACGATATGGGCTGTTTACAGGAGTCTTTGAAATTTTGAATGAACCGGGTCCGCAACTGGGTCTATGAACTGATCGAGTTGGGCGGCAAGTTCTTCAACCAAGTACGGGCCGTACCTTCCAACATCATGGTGAAATACTTCGCACACGCCGCCTCATCCACATCTAGCATCTCCATGGCCATCTCATAGCTTTCTATCCACGCTTCAGGAGCCAAATCGGCGGTATAATTGGGCACCTTGCGTGGCCCTTTGAAGTCCTTGGGCAAACGTACATTGCGTAAAGCAGGGACGAGGTAGGGCACCCCCAAAGAGCCAGATGTGACCCCGGGTTCGAAGATGGTCGGTCGAACCGGCGCAAGCTGATGATCCTCATGTTGTGCTGCTAACTCGGCCTCCCTACGTGCCCTGGCCCGGTCTACCACCACTTGAGCGTTTTCGAAGCCACCCGCCGGGTTGTTGCCGCGAGGCGGACCACGCTGCGCATTGCTTGATACGGCCGGTTCGTCTGCGTGTCGGCTATAGCTCCGCTTGGGCGGGGTGGAGTGGATCCGATCCCGATCAGTATGAATACGCTTCTGCTGAGCCGTGGCCGCCCCGAGGAGCTCTTTTGCCCGGCGTGTCTACCGCTGCGGTGAATCACCTTCAATTGAATCGCCCAACCGTGCCGCAGCCGCAACAAGATTATCCATCGGGTTGGAGTAGTGACCCGAGGTGTCTGCACAACCAGGGCACACCGCATGATGGCGAGGCAGATCTATCACACGGGCTGAATCGGCGCTTTGTCCCGGTGCTTCCGGCCGGTTCACCACCGCGGCGGATTCTTGGTCCCATACAGGGTATTGAAGAGGTCTCTTCCTCAGAAACCGAAGGCGACGGGATCTGTACTTTCTTTTCATGACTTCGTGTGACGCGTTCCGATCCAAAGATGAGTCTATAAGTCACAGATCCAAAGCGCCTGCTCGCCGCCATCTCACGTCCCGGCTGCTAGATCCGCTTTAGCCTTTGTGATTTGTTCCTTCACCTTTGCAATCTCCGCGCCAGTAGGTCTTGATCCGCCGGATTAGCTCTCGCCATGAGCACAGCCAATGCGTCGAATAGCTCGATAAAACTTGAGCCGGCGGGCGCACAGGGCCTCCTTCCCCGGCTGCCACCACCGCTGCTGAACCGGCGACGATCGGCGCCGCGGTCGAAGAGTGAAGCGTCGCTTGTGTACCGGCCATGAAGATTCCAACCCGGTTGGGCAGATCAAAGGGGTCCGGAATACTCTCACCGTCGGAACAGCCCCCGATCTGGCCATCTTGCAACTGGTACAGAGACTCGATTTCTCCGGTCGACGACTCGTCATCAGAGTAGACAACGGTTTCGCCGCCAGATGCTGATCCGCCCTCACAGTCTCCGTGGATGACTCCCATGAAAGCACGCTTGATAGCCGGTTTAGCCAGGGCAGGATTCTTCTTCGCCCGCTGAGCCGTCTCGACGAGGTCGGTGCAGATGTCCGGCCCAGGCCCTGGCTCGCCGATCTTGCCGATGAACACGTATGCCACCAAAGGGGACCGGTACCAGACTCAATCGAGCCGCCTCGGGCCCCATCTGCATCGTCGATGTAGAGCTTGCCGCGACGACTCTTAGTCATCCGGCCCACAGCATAGCCTTCGAGTCCTTCGAACTTGCCCTCTAAGATCATCAAACCATCGTGCGATAGCCCCACGGTGGGCATCAACTGTCGTGGAATCGTCACGGCAGATGTCCTCGTGAAAGGACTTAGTCGCAGGGCCATCGTACGGGTTAACTTAGAGGGGTTAAAGCGGACACAAAGACACGAGAATTATACTAGTTCGGCCCCTTCGATGAAGGTAAAAGCCTACGTCTAGTTTGTGATGGGATTGATGTGATTTCGGCGACTAGGGAGCAATAGCTTCGCCTAAGCCTCGAATTGTCTCCCCCTAAACCGCTGCCGGGTCGTCCCCTTATATACACGGGTTGACGCCCGGCCGGTCTACAGAGTCCCGATCCGGCTCATACAAGTGTCCGGCTCAGTCTCTTCTCTCTTATCTTACAGCACAAGTTACATGACTAAGGCGGTTTACATTTATGGACCCTAATCCGCCTCTGGGCTCTGGGCCATGTGCCTTCGTGGGCCCTAATTATAGATGAGGGTAAACCGGCCCCTTCAGGGCGGTTTATATTCAGTAGTTATATCCCCAACAGTTATTCTTTTAAATTAGAGAATAATCATTGTTATGTTTACATGAATAAAACCTTCTATGGTCATACGCCCAATAAAATGGTTTGTTGGATCTCGATCGTAGTGATACACATATTCATAATAATGAAGCCAAAAGATGCAAAGTTAATAATGATAGTGCAACTTATTTGTAGCACTGCCGTTTAGGTCATATTGGTGTAAAGCGCATGATGAAACTCCATGCTGATGGGATTTTGGAATCACTTGATTATGAATCACTTGATGCTTGTGAACCATGCCTCTTGGGCAAGATGACTAAAACGCCGTTCTCCGGAACAATGGAGCAAGCAACAGATTTGTTGGAAATCATACATACTGATGTATGTGGTCCGATGAATATTAAGGCTTGCAGCGGGTATCATTATTTTTTGACATTCGCAGGTGATTTGAGTAGATATGGGTATATCTACTTGATGAAACATAAGTCTGAAACATTTGAAAAGTTCATATAATTTCAGAGTGAAGTGGAAAATCATCGTAACAAGAAAATAAAGTTTCTACGATCTGATCGTAGAGGAGAATATTTGAGTTACGAGTTTGGTCCTCATTTGAAACAATGCGGAATAATTTCGCAACTCACGCCACCTGGAACACCATAGCGTAATGGTGTGTCCAAACATCATAACCGTACTTTATTATATATGGTGCAATCTATGATGTCTCTTACAGATTTACCACTATCGTTTTGGGGTTATGCATTAGAGACAGCTGCATTCACATTAAATAGGGCACCAGCTAAATCCGTTGAGACGACACCTTATGAACTTTGGTTTGGCAAGAAACAAAAGTTGTCGTTTCTTAAAGTTTGGGGTTGCGATGCTTATGTGAAAAAGTTTCATCCTGATAAGCTCAAACCCAAATCGGAGAAATGTGTCTTCATAGGATACCCAAAGGAGACAGTTGGGTACACCTTCTATCACAGATCCGAAGGCAAAACATTCGTTGCTAAGAATGGATCCTTTTTAGAGAAGGAGTTTCTCTCGAAAGAAGTGAGTGGGAGGAAAGTAGAACTTGATAAGGTAATTGTACCTTCTCCCGAATTGGAAAGTAGTTCATCACAGAAATCAGTTCCAGTGATGCCTACACTGATTAGTTAGGAAGTTAATGATGATGATCATGAAACTTTGGATCAAGTTACTACCGAACCTCGTAGGTTAACCAGAATAAGATCCGCACCAGAGTGGTACGGTAATCCTGTTCTGGAGGTCATGTTACTTGACCATGACGAACCTACGAACTATGAGGAAGCGATGATGAGCCCAGATTCCGCGAAATGGTTTGAGGCCATGAAATCTGAGATAGGATCCATGTATGAGAACAAAGTGTGGACTTTAATTGACTTGCCCAATGATCGGCGAGCCATTGATATTAAAATGGATCTTCAAGAGGAAGACAGACGCTGATAGTAGTGTTACTATCTACAAAGCTAGAATTGTCGCAAAAGGTTTTTCGACAAGTTCAAGGTGTTGACTACGATGAGAGTTTCTCACTCGTATCTATGCTTAAGTCTGTCCGAATCATGTTAGCAATTGCCGCATTTTATGAAATCTGGCAAATGGATAAACAAAACTTCATTCCTTAATGGATTTATTAAAGAAGAGTTGTATATGATGCAACCAAAAGGTTTTGTCAATCCTAAAGATGCTAACAAAATATGCAAGCTCCAGCGATCCATCTATGGATTGGTGCAAGCATCTCGGAGTTGGAATATACGCTTTGATAAGTTGATCAAAGCATATAGTTTTATACAGACTTGCGGTGAAGCCTGTATTTACAAGAAAGTGAGTGGGAGCACTACAACATTTCTGATAAGTATATGTGAATGACATATTGTTGATCGGAAATAATGTAGAATTATTCTGCAAAGCATAAAGGAGTGTTTGAAAGAAGTTTTTCAGAGAAAGACGTCAGTGAAGCTGCTTACATATTGAGCATCAAGATTTATAGAGATAAATCAAGACGCTTGATAAGTTTTTTCAGTGAGTACATACCTTGACAAGATTTTGAAGTAGTTCAAAATGGAACAGTCAAAGAAAGAGTTCTTGCCTGTGTTACAAGGTGTGAAATTGAGTAAGACTCAAAGCCCGACCACGGCAGAAGATAGAAAAAGAATGAAAGTCATTCCCTATGCCTCAGCCATAGGTTCTATAAAGTATGCCATGCTGTGTACCAGATCTATTGAATACCCTACACCGTGTTTTGCAAGGGAGTACAATAGTGTTCTAGGAGTAGATCACTGGACAGCGGTCAAAATTATCCTTAGTGGAATAAGGATATGTTTCTCGATTATGGAAGTGACAAAAGGTTCGTCGTAAAGGGTACGTCGATGCAAGTTTTGACACTGATCCAGATGACTATAAGTCTCAATCTGGATACATATTGAAAGTGGGAGCAATTAGCTAGAGTAGCTCCGTGCAGAGTATTGTAGACATAGAATATTTGCAAAATACATACGTCTCTGAATGTGGCAGACCCGTTGACTAAAATTATCTCACAAGCAAAACATGATCACACCTTAGTATTGTTTGGGTGTTAATCACATAGCGATGTGAACTAGATTATTGACTCTAGTAAACCCTTTGGGTGTTGGTCACATGACGATGTGAACTATGGGTGTTAATCACATGGTGATGTGAATTATTGGTGTTAAATCACATGGCGATATTAACTAGATTATTGACTCTAGTGCAAGTGGGAGACTGGAGGAAATATGCCCTAGAGGCAACAACAAAGTTATTATTTATTTCCTTATTTCATGATAAATGTTTATTATTCATGCTAGAATTGTATTAACCGGAAACATAATACATGTGTGAGTACATAGACAAACAGAGTGTCACTAGTATGCCTTGATGACCCACAAGTATAGGGGATCTATCGTAGTCCTTTCGATAAGTAAGAGTGTCGAACCCAACGAGGAGCATAAGGAAATGATAAGCGGTTTTCAGCAAGGTATTCTCTGCAAGTACTGAAATAAGTGGTAACAGATAGTTTTGTGATAAGATAAATTGTAACGAGCAACAAGAAACAATAGTAGATAAAGTGCAGCAAGGTGGCCCAATCCTTTTTGTAGCAAAGGACAAGCCTGGACAAACTCTTATACTAGGAAAAGCGCTCCCGAGGACACATGGGAATATCGTCAAGCTAGTTTTCATCACGCTCATATGATTCGTGTTCGGTACTTTGATAATTTGGTATGTGGGTGGACCGGTGCTTGGGTGCTGTTCTTACTTGAACAAGCATCCCACTTATGATTAACCTCTATTGCAAGCATCCGCAACTACAACAAAAGTATTAAGGTAAACCTAACCATAGCATGAAACATATGGATCCAAATCAGCCCCTTACGAAGCAACGCATAAACTAGGGTTTAATCTTCTGTCACTCTAGCAACCCATCATCTACTTATTACTTCCCAATGCCTTCCTCTAGGCCCAAATAATGGTGAAGTGTTATGTAGTCGACGTTCACATAACACCACTAGAGGCTAGACAACATACATCTCATCAAAATATCGAACGAATACCAAATTCACATGACTACTAATAGCAAGACTTCTCCCTTGTCCTCGTGAACAAACGTAACTACTCACAAAGCATATTCATGTTCATAATCGAGGGGTAATAATATGCATAAAGGATCTGAACATATGATCTTCCACCAAATAAACCAACTAGCATCAACTACAAAGAGTAATCAACACTACTAGCAACCTACTAGCACCAATCCGGACTTGGAGACAAGAACTGGATACAAGAGATGAACTAGGGTTTGGAGATGAGATGGTGCTGGTGAAGATGTTGATGGAGATTGCCCTCTCCCGATGAGAGGAGCGTTGGTGATGATGATGGTGATGATTTCCCCCTCCCGGAGGGAAGTGTCCCTGGCAGAACAGCTCCGACGGAGCCCTAGATTGATTCGGCCAAGGTTCCGCCTCGTGGCGGTGGAGTCTCGTCCTGAAAGGTTGCTTAATGTTTTTTTCTCATCGAAAGACTTCATATAGGAGAAGATGGGCGTCGGAGAGCCACCAGGGGGCCCACGAGGTAGGGGGTGCACCCTAGGGGGGCGCGCCCCCCACCCTCGTGAGCAGGGTGTGGGCCCCCTGGCCTTCATCTTTGGCGACGATTTTTCTTTATTTATTTTAAGATATTCCGTGGAGTTTCAGGACTTTTGGAGTTGCACAAAATAGGTCTCCAATATTTTCTCCTTTTCTAGCCCAGAATTCCAGCTGCCGGCATTCTCCCTCTTCAAGTAAACCTTGTAAAATAAGAGAGAGTAGCCATAAGTATTGTGACATAACGTGAAATAACAGCCCATAATGCGATAAATATCGATATAAAAGCATGATGCAAAATGGACGTATCAACTCCCCCAAGCTTAGACCTCGCTTGTCCTCAAGCGAAAAGCCGAAAACAATAAATATGTCCTCATGTTTAGAGGTAGAGGCGTCGATAAAAATTAAATACGGACATGAAGGCATCATGATTGTTCTCATAACAAAAATATATATTGATTTTGTCATATGATTACTTATGTTCCAGTGATGATCTTTTCACAATGCAAAGGTATGAATCAGAAACCTTATTGAGCACCAACAAATTATAACCTCAGTCATTGAAGCAATTGCAATTTATCATAACATCGGAAAGAGTCTATGTCAGAGCTTAAAAGCAAGTCCACATACTCAACTATCACTTGGTCCTTCATAATTGCTAACACTCACGCAATACTTGTGGTTACGGAGTTTTAATCGGACACAAAGAAAGATAGGGGCTTATAGTTTTGCCCCACAACCTCTTACCTCAAGGGTAATGTCAACAATAACAATTCATGCTCCCCTACATCCAATTAGATATATATATATATATATATATATATATATATATATATATATATATATATATATATATATCATGTTCTTTCCAACATCTTTGAGCTTATAAAGGATAAAATGAAAAGGAAAGGTGAAGATCACCGTGACTCTTGCATAAGGTAGAGGATAATAATAAAAGATGGGCCGTTCGCAGAGGGAAGCAGAGGTTGTCATGCGCGTTTAGGGTTGATGCACAAAATCTTAATGCAAAAGAACGTCACTTTATATTGCCCCTTGTATGTGAACCTTTATTATGCAGTCCGTCGCTTTTATTACTTCCACAACAAGTTCGTACAAAGCTTATTTTCTCTGCACGAATAAGTCATGCATATTTAGAGAGCAATTTTTATTGCTTGCGCCGATGACAACTTACTTGAAGGATCTTACTCAATCCATAGGTAGATATGGTGGACTCTCATGGCTAAACTGGAAGCACAAGTAGTATCTCTACTTGGTGCTGAGAATTTGGCTAGCATGAGGGGGAAAGGCAAGCTCAACATGTTAGAGGATCCATGACAACATACTTTATCTCAGATATAAGGAAACATAACTCATCATGTTATCTTCCTTGTCCAACATCAACTCTTTAGCATGCCATATTTTAATGAGTGCTCCCAATCATAAAAGATGTCAATGATAATATATCTATATGTGAAACCTCTCTTTCCTTATTACTTCCTATTAATTGCAACGATGACCAAAGCTATATTTGCCAACTCCCAACAACTTTTAATCATCATACTCTTTCTATGTGAAGTCATTACTCTCAATAAGATCAATATGAACTCTTTGTTTCTTTTTATTCTTTTTCTTTTATTCACCCAAGATCATGGAAAAATAATCAAGCCCTTGACTCAACACTAATCTTTATTATATAGCTCACGGACTCGATTACATAGAGGGATCATAAAGCAAAACTCAAAACTAGATCATGCCATAAACTTTATTCTACTAGATCAAGATACTACTAATAGGATCGAACTAAGAAAAACGGTAAAGATAGGAGTTGTGATGGTGATACGATACCGGGGCACCTCCCCCAAGCTTGGCAGTTGCCAAGGGGAGTGCCCACATGTGATTATGTCTCCTTCTTCGGAGTTGGTGTAATATTCTTGGCGATGATTCCCCTCAAGATACGGTTCTCCTCCTCGAGCTTATTGACTTGCTGCTTGAGGTCCATTATTTCCTTGCGAAGCTTTCCTGTAACAGCTAAAGCTCCTTGCACCCAAGGGTGTTGCATAGCTGCGGGAGAACAAGAGACACTCCTCCTCATATTTTCATAAGAAAGAAATCTAACATTGGAAGGGATAACCGAGTTTGGAATAGTTGAGCTCTGTAGTTCCCCCATCGTAAATCCAGCTCGGAGGCGAGAGGTGACTTCTTGATCCTCCATGGCATCTACCCTCATCAAGTCGGCCTCCATCTCTTCCTCCGTTGCTGGCCCAAAGTGGTCAGCATCGCTGTTTGCCCTTGGTTCCGGTGCCGGATTAGATACCCGGCTCTCCCCGACTGACTCTTGAGAAGACATCTTGCTCTGATCTGCAGCAGCAACGGCTCAAAACAAGAACAAAGGATATTTGCGTGGTACGGGAGTCAAAACCTTCGGGAGAATATATAATGAATTTTTACCGACCAAAATATACATCATACAAGAAAACAGAGTCCGGAGGGCACACGAGGTGCTCACGAGGTAGGGGGGCGCGCCCAGGGGGGTAGGGCGCGCCCACCACCCTCGTGGAGCCCTCGTGTCCTTCCCGGACTGCTACTTATTTTTCTGTTTTTCTAAATATTCCAAAACAGAGAAATATTGCCTTAAAAATTGTTTTGGAGTCGGTTTACTTACCGTACCACATACCTATTCCTTTTTGGAGTCTAAAACGGTCTGGAAAGTGTCCCTTATGTATTCCTCCAGGGTTACGGTTTCAATAATATTGGTTTCAACATTTATGGGATTACCTGAGATATAGTGTTTGATCCTTTGACCGTTTACCACCTTCGGATTTGTGCATTCGAAGATGTTGATTTTTATGGCACCGGAACGATAACCTCCTTGATAACGTAGGGACCTTCCCATTTAGAGAGAAGTTTTCCTGCAAAAAATCTTAAACGAGAGTTGTATAGCAATACATAATCACCTACATTAAACTCATGCTTTTGTATCCTTTTGTCATGCCATCTTTTAACTTTTTCTTTAAACAACTTAGCATTTTCATAAGCTTGGGTCCTCCATTCATCAAGTGAGCTAATATCAAATAACCTCTTCTCACCAGCAAGTTTGAAATCATAGTTGAGCTCTTTAATAGCCCAATATGCCTTATGTTCTAGTTCGAGAGGTAAGTGACATGCTTTTCCATAAACCATTTTATACGGAGACATACCCATAGGATTTTTATATGCAGTTCTATAGGCCCATAATGCATCATCAAGTTTCTTGGACCAATTCTTTCTAGACCTATTAACAGTCTTTTGCAAAATTAATTTGAGCTCTCTATTGCTCAATTCTACTTGACCACTAGATCTGGGTGATAAGGAGATGCAATTCTATGATTAACATCATATTTAGCAAGCATTTTACGGAAAGCACCATGAATAAAGTGTGAACCACCATCAGTCATTAAATATCTAGGGACTCCAAACCTCGGAAAAATAACTTCCTTAAGCATTAATAGAAGTGTTATGATCAGCACTACTAGTTGGAATAGCTTCTACCCACTTAGTAACGTAATCAACAAAGAACTAAAATATGTGTATATCCATTAGAGGCAGGAAAAGGTCCCATATAATCAAAGCCCCAAACATCAAATGGTTCAATAACAAGTGAATAATTCATAGGCATTTCTTGAAGTATACTAATATTACCAATTCTTTGACATTCATCACAAGACAAGACAAACTTACGGGCATCCTTGAAGAGAGTGGGCCAATAAAAACCGGATTGCAATACCTTATGTGCAGTTCTATCTCCAGCGTGGTGTCCTCCATAAGCTTCGGAGTGACACTTGCGTAGGATCTGTTCCTGTTCATGCTTAGGTACACAACGTCTAATAACACCATCTACTCCTTCTTTATAAAGGTGTGGGTCATCCCAAAAGTAAGGTCGCAAATCATGGAAGAACTTTTTCTTTTGCTGGTATGTGAAGCTAGGTGGTATAAATTTAGCAACAATGTAATTAGCATAATCAGCATACTGGAGTACTACGAGAAGTGCTTATGACATTTAATTGTTCATCAGGAAAGCTATCATCAATAGGTAGTGGGTCATCAAGAACATTCTCTAACCTAGATAAGTTGTCTGCAACGGGGTTCTCAGCTCCTTTTCTATCAACAATATGCAAATCAAATTCTTGCAGCAAGAGAACCCATCTAATAAGTCTAGGTTTTGCATCTTTCTTTTCCATAAGATATTTAATAGCAGCATGATCAGTGTGAATAGTTACTTTTGAATCAACAATATAGGGTCTGAACTTATCACAAGCAAATACAACTGCTAAAACTTCCTTTTCGGTAGTAGCATAATTTCTTTGAGCATTGTCTAGAGTCTTACTAGCATAATGGATAACATTTAATTTCTTATCAACTCTTTGCCCTAGAATAGCACCTAAAACATAATCACTAGCATCACACATAATTTCAAAGGGTAAATTCCAATCAGGTGGCTGAACAACAGGTGCAGAGACTAATGCTTTCTTAAGTGTTTCAAATGCTTCTACACAATCATCATCAAAGACAAATGGTACATCTTTTTGTAATAAATTAGTCAGAGGCAGAGAAATTTTTGAGAAGTCCTTAATGAACCTCCTATAAAATCCGGCGTGACCAAGGAAACTTCTTATACCATTGATGTCCTTGGGACATGGCATCTTTTCAATAGCATCAACCTTGGCTTTATCAACTTCAATACCTCTTTCAGAAACTTTGTGCCCCAAGAAAATACCTTCATTAACCATAAAGTGTCACTTTTCCCAATTCAAGACAAGATTAGTTTCTTCACATCTCTGCGAAACTCGATCAAGATTGCTCAAGCAATCATCAAAAGAGGATCCACAGACGGAAAAGTCGTCCATGAAAACCTCACAAATCTTTTCACAAAAGTCAGAGAATATAGCCATCATGCATCTTTGGAAGGTAGCAGGTGCATTACATAAACCAAAAGGCATACATCTATAAGCAAAAGTACCAAAAGGGCATGTAAAAGTAGTCTTTGATTGATCTTTAGCCGACACAGGTATTTGAGAGAAACCAGAATAACCATATAGAAAGCAATAATGTGTATGCTTGCATAATATTTCTAGCATTTGATCGATAAAAGGCAAGGGGTAATGATCTTTCTTAGTAGCTTTATTTAATTTACAGAAATCAATTACCATCCTATAGCTTGTGATAATTCTTTGAGGGATCAATTCATCTTTATCATTGGGAACAACAGTAATATCTCCCTTCTTAGGGACACAATGGACAGGACTTACCCACTCACTATCAGCAACGAGATAGATTATACCTGCCTCCAGAAGCTTGAGTATTTCTTTTCTTACCACTTATTTCATTTTATGATTCAAACGTCGTTGAGGATCACGAACTGGTTTGGCATCCGCTTCCAAATTTATTTTATGTTGACATAGAGTGGGACTAATGCCCTTAAGATCATCAAGAGTATATCCAATAGCGCACGGTGCTTCTTGAGTTTTCAATAATCTTTCTTCTTCATGCTCGAAAGTTTAGCACTAATAATAACAGGATATATTTTCTTTTCATCAAGATAAGCATATTTAAGATTATCAGGCAGCTGTTTAAGCTCAAACACGGGATCACCCTTGGGTGGAGGAGGATCCCCTAGGATTTCAACAGGCAAATTGTGTTGCAGAATAGGTTCCTGTTTAAAGAATACTTCATCTATTTCCCTTCTTTCATTCATGAACATATCATTTTCATGGTCTAGCAAATAATGTTCTAAAGGATCACTAGGAGGTACGGCAATAGAAGCAAGACCAATAATTTCATCCTTACTAGGAAATTCTTCCTCACGATGTTGTTTACTAAATTTAGAGAAATTAAACTCATGAACCATATCATCCAAGCCAATAGTAACAACATTCTTTTTGTGGTCTATCTTAGCATTAACAGTATTCAAGAAGGGTCTACCAAATATAATGGGACAAAAGCTATCTCGTGGAGAACCAAGAACAAGAAAATCAACAGGATATTTAGTTTTCCCACACAAGACTTCAACATCTCTAACAATTCCCATTGCAGATATAGTATCTCTATTGGCAAGTTTAATTGTAACATCAATATCTTCTAACTCAGCAGGTACAATTTCATGCATAATTTCTTTGTATAAGTCAATGGGTATTACACTAGCACTAGCACCCATATCACATAAGCCATGATAACAATGATCTCCTATTTTAACAGAAATAACAGGCACGCCTACCACAGGTCTATGTTTATCTTTAGCACACGGTTTAGCAATTCTAGCAGTTTCACCGCACAACTGAATAACATGCCCATCAATATTATCAGACAAGAGATCTTTAACAATAGCAATATTAGGTTCTACTTTGACTTGCTCAGGAGGTGTATAAGTTCTAATATTGCTTGTACGAACAACAGTTGAAGCTTTAGCATGATCCTTCATTCTAACATGGAAAGGTGGTCTCTCAACATAAGAAGTGGGAACAATAGGATCATTATAAATGACAGTCTTTTCTTCAAATTTAATGGGTGCAGCTACTTTTACTTCTATGGGAGGATGATATTTAAACCACTTCTCCTTGGGGAGATCAACATAAGTAGCAAAAGATTCACAGAAAGAAGCTACTATCTCAGAGTCAAGTCCATATTTAGTGCTAAACTTACGGAAAATATCGGTATCCATAAAAGATTTAACACAATCAAACTTAGGTGTCATACCTGACTCTTTACCTTCGTTGAGGTCCCAATCTTCAGAGTTGCCTTTAATTCTATCCAATAAATTCCATTTAAATTCAATAGTCTTCATCATAAAAGAGCCAGCACAAGAAGTATCGAGCATGATGCGATTGTTATCAGAAAGCCGAGCATAAAAATTCTGAAGAATTGTCACTCTCGAGAGCTCATGATTGGGGCATGAATATAACATTGATTTAAGCCTCCCCCAAGCTTGAGCGATGCTTTCTCCTTCGCGAGGCCAAAAATTATATATATAATTGCGATCACGATGAACAAGATGCATAGGGTAATATTTTGATGAAATTCCATTTCAATCTTTTATAGTTCCATGATCTCGTATCATCACATAGCCTATACCATGTCAATGCGTCTCCTTCAAATATAAAGGAATACCTTCTTCTTAACAACATCATCGGGTATACCGCAAGCTTAAATAGTCCACAAACTTCATCCACATAGAGTAGATGTTCATCAGGATGCTTTGTTCCATCTCTGTAAAAGTGTTAGCTAGCAGTTTTCCATCATACCAAGGAACTTCAAAAGGAGTTACATTTTCAATAGGTTCAGTAGGTTGAGGAGCAACTCTTTGCTCTACTGGACGGGGTGAAGATACCCCGAACAAGCCCCTCAGAGAATTAATTTCCATAGTAACAAGTGACAGAAAATTTCAGCAAACTATATAAACTTTTCCTTACCAAATTCCACCTACCAAAGGCGCTACACTCCCCGGCAACGGCGCCAGAAAAGAGTCTTGATGACCCACAAGTATAGGGGATCTATCGTAGTCCTTTCGATAAGTAAGAGTGTCGAACCCAACGAGGAGCAGAAGGAAATGATAAGCGGTTTTCAGCAAGGTATTTTCTGCAAGTACTGAAATAAGTGGTAACAGATAGTTTTGTGATAAGATAAATTGTAACGAGCAACAAGTAACAATAGTAGATAAAGTGCAGCAAGGTGGCCCAATCCTTTTTGTAGCAAAGGACAAGCCTGGACAAACTCTTATACTAGGAAAAGCGCTCCCGAGGACACATGGGAATATCGTCAAGCTAGTTTTCATCACGCTCATATGATTCGCGTTCGGTACTTTGATAATTTGGTATGTGGGTGGACCGGTGCTTGGGTGCTGTTCTTACTTGAATAAGCATCCCACTTATGATTAACCTCTATTGAAAGCATCCGCAACTACAACAAAAGTATTAAGGTAAACCTAACCATATCATGAAACATATGGATCCAAATCAGCCCCTTACGAAGCAACGCATAAACTAGGGTTTAATCTTCTGTCACTCTAGCAACCCATCATCTACTTATTACTTCCCAATGCCTTCCTCCAGGCCCAAATAATGGTGAAGTGTTATGTAGTCGACGTTCACATAACACCACTAGAGGCTAGACAACATACATCTCATCAAAATATCGAACGAATACCAAATTCACATGACTACTAATAGCAAGACCTCTCCCTTGTCCTCAGGAACAAACGTAACTACTCACAAAGCATATTCATGTTCATAATCAAAGGGGTAATAATATGCATAAAGGATCTGAACATATGCTCTTCCACCAAATAAACCAACTAGCATAAACTACAAAGAGTAATCAACACTACTAGCAACCTACTAGCACCAATCCCGGACTTGGAGACAAGAACTGGATACAAGAGATGAACTAGGGTTTGGAGATGAGATGGTGCTGGTGAAGATGTTGATGGAGATTGCCCTCTCCCGATGAGAGGAGCGTTGGTGATGATGATGACGATCATTTCCCCCTCCCGGAGGGAAGTGTCCCCGGCAGAACAGCTCTGCCGGAGCCCTAGATTGATTCCGCCAAGGTCCCGCCTCGTGGCGGCGGAGTCTCGTCCCGAAAGGTTGCTTAATGGTTTTTTCCCATCGAAAGACTTCATATAGGAGAAGATGGGCGTCGGAGAGCCACCAGGGGGCCCACGAGGTAGGGGCGCGCCCCAGGGGGGTGCCCCCCACCCTCGTGAGCAGGGTGTGGGCCCCCTGGCCTTCATCTTTGGCGACGATTTTTCTTTATTTATTTTAAGATATTCCGTGGAGTTTCAGGACTTTTGGAGATGCACAAAATAGGTCTCCAATATTTGCTCCTTTTCCAGCCCAGAATTCCAGCTGCCGGCATTCTCCCTCTTCATGTAAACCTTGTAAAATAAGAGAGAATAGCCATAAGTGTGACATAACATGAAATAACATCCCATAATGCGATAAATATCGATATAAAAGCATGATGCAAAATGGACGTATCATGCCTCTACTTGACTAGCTCGTTGATCAAAGATGGTTATGTTTCCTAGCCATAGACATGAGTTGTCATTTGATTAATGGGATCACATCATTAGGAGAATGATGTGATTGACATGACCCATTCCGTTAGCTTAGCACATGATCGTTTAGTATGTTGCTATTGCTTTCTTCATGACTTATACATGTTCCTATAACTATGAGATTATGCAACTCCGTTCTCGGAGGAACACTTTGTGTGCTACCAAACATCACAACGAATCGGGTGATTATAAAGGTGCTCTCAGGTGTCTCCGAAGGTACATGTTGGGTTGTCGATTTCGAGATTAGGATTTGTCACTCCGATTGTCGGAGAGGTATCTCTGGGCCCTCTCGGTAATACACATCACTTAAGCCTTGCAAGCATTGCAACTAATGAGTTAGTTGCGGGATGATGTATTACGGAACGAGTAAAGAGACTTGCCGTAGCTAGATTGAACTAGGTATTGAGATACCGACGATCGAATCTCGGGCAAGTAACATACCGATGACAAAGGGAACAACGTATGTTGTTATGCGGTCTGACCGATAAAGATCTTCGTAGAATATGTGGGAGCCAATATGAGTATCCAGGTTCCGCTATTGGTTATTGACCGGAGACGTGTCTCGGTCATGTCTACATAGTTCTCGAACCCGTAGGGTCCGCATGCTTAACGTTACGATGACAGTTATATTATGAGTTTATATGTTTTGATGCGCATGCTTAACGTTACGATGACAGTTATATTATGAGTTTATATGTTTTGATGTACCGAAGGTTGTTCGGAGTCCCGGCTGTGATCACGGACATGACGAGGAGTCTCGAAATGGTCGATACATGAAGATTGATATATTGGAAGCCTATGTTTAGATATCAGAAGTGTTTCGGGTGAAATTGTGATTTTATCGCAGTACCGGGAGGTTACCGGAACCCCCCGGGAACTTAATGGGCCTTAGTGGGCCTTGGTTGAAGAGAGGAGAGGAGGCCAGGTGATACGTCTCCAACGTATCTACTTTTCCAAACACTTTTGCCCTTGTTTTGGACTCTAACTTGCATGATTTGAATGAAACTAACCCGGACTGACGCTGTTTTCAGCAGAACTGCCATGATGTTGTTTTATGTGTAGAAAAGAAAAGTTCTCGGAATGTCACGAAATCCACAGAGGCACTTTTGGAATTTATAAGAATTTTGGCGAAAGAATTAATGCCGGGAGCCTGACACTGTCCACGAGACATGGGGGCGCGCCCCCCTAGGGCGCGACCTCCTATCTCGTGGGCCCCCTGGACCTCCTCCGACCTAAACTCCAACTCCATATATTCCGTCTCGGGGAGAAAAAAATCAGAGAGAAAGTTTCATCGCGTTTTACGACACGGAGCCGCCGCCAAGCCCTAATCTCTCGGGAGGGCTGATCTGAGTCCGTTCGGGGCCCGGAGAGGGGGTTTCGCCGTCGTCATCATCAACCATCCTCCATCACCAATTTCATGATGCTCACCGCCGTGCGTGAGTAATTCCATCATAGGCTTGCTGGACGGTGATGGGTTGGATGAGATTTACCATGTAATCAAGTTAGTTTTGTTAGGGTTTGATCCCTAGTATCCACTATGTTCTGAGATTGATGTTGCTATGACTTTTCTATGCTTAATGCTTGTCACTAGGGCCCGAGTGCCATGATTTCAGATCTGAACCTATTATGTTTTCATGAATATTGTGTGTTCTTGATTCTATCTTGCAAGTCTATAGTCACATATTATGTGTTATGATCTGACAACCCCGAAGTGACAATAATCGGGATACTTCTCGGTGATGACCGTAGTTTGAGGAGTTCATGTATTCACTATGTGTTAATGCTTTATTCGGTTCTCTATTAAAAGGAGGCCTTAATATCCCTTAGTTTCCGAAGGACCCGCTTCCACGGAGGGTAGGACAAAAGATGTCATGCAAGTTCTTTTCCATAAGCACGTATGACTATTTACGGAATACATGCCTACATTAGATTGATGAATTGGAGCTAGTTCTGTGTATGAGGAATCGCATCCGGCATAATTATCCATCACTGATCCATTGCCTACGAGCTTTTCACATATTGTTCTTCGCTTATTTACTTTTCCGTTGCTACTGTTACAAATACTACAAAAACCCAAAAACATTTATCTTTACTTTTGCTACCGTTACCTTTATTATCATACCACTTTTGCTATTAAATACTTTGTTGCAGATACTAAGTTATCCAGGTGTGGTTGAATTGACAACTCAACTGCTAATACTCAAGAGTATTCTTTGGCTCCCCTTGTGTCGAATTAATAAATTTGGGTTGAATACTCTACCCTCGAAAGCTGTTGCGATCCCCTATACTTGTGGGTTATCAAGACTAATTTCTGGCGCCGTTGCCGGGGAACATAGCTCTATTCTCTGAGTCACTTGGGATTTATATCTATTGATCACTATGAAGAACTTGAAAGACGCTAAGACCAAGATTTTGCCCTCAACTACGAGGGGAGGTAAGGAACTGCCATCTAGCTCTGCACTAGATTCTCCTTCCGTTATTAGTAAGCTTGCGATACCTAAACCTACTACTGCTATGAATTCTGATATGTCGTATGTTATTGGTGATGCCACTTCTGCTATGCATGATGAAACTACTTCTGTGCGTGATACTACTTTGCCATTAGGTGAATTTCTAGATGAACAACTTGCTAGAGTTAGGGGGAATGAAAATATTGAAGAACCTATTATTGATGATAGTGATGATGAAGGTTCCCCCAATGATTATGTATTACCTGTTGTTCCTAAGGGTTATGTTATGAATGAAGCAGCTACTATGGAAATTCTTGCTTGCAATGATAGAAATGTTCTTAAGAAATTATTAGCTAAATGGAAGCAGCAGTCTCTTAATGCTAGAATGAAACCCGATCCTGCTTTTGCTACTTCACCTATCTGTGTTACTGATAAGGATTATGAGTTCTCTGTTGATCCTGAGATTATTACTTTAGTTGAATCTGATCCTTTTTATGGCCTTGAATCTGAAACTGTTGTGGCACATCTTACCAAGTTGAATGATATAGCCACCCTATTTACTCGTGATGAGAAGTCTCGCTATTTATATATCCTTAAGATATTTCCGTTCTCATTAAAGGGTGATGCTAAGACTTGGTATAATTCTCTTGCTCCTGGATGTGTGCGTAGTCCCCAGGATATGATTTATTACTTCTCGCTAAATATTTCCTGCTCATAAGAAACAAGCTGCCTTATGGAAATATATAATTTTGTGCAAATTAAAGAAGAGAGTCTCCCACAAGCTTGGGGGAGGCTTCTCCGGTTACTTAATGCTTTGCGTGATCATCCTCTTAAGAAAAATGAAATACTTGATATCTTTTATAATGGACTAACCGACGCTTCCAAGGACTACTTGGATAGTTGTGCTGGTTGTGTTTTCAGGGAAAGAACAGTCGACAAAGCTGAAATATTACTGAATAATATGTTGACTAATGAAAATAATTGGACTCTTCCCGAGCCAGTTCCTGAGGCAATTCCTAAACCAATTGAGCCAACTCCTGAGCCTATTCCTAAACCCACTCCGAAGAAGAGAGGTGTTTTATTTACCAGTCCTGAAGATATGCAAGAGGCAAAGAAATCAATGAAAGAAAAAGGTATTAAAGCTGAAGATGTTAAGAATTTACCACCTATTGAAGAAATACATGGTCTTAATTTACCGCCTGAAGAACTACATTGTCTTGATAACCCGACACAGGTAGTAAAGGTAAATTCTCTCTATAGATATGATAAAGTTGAAATACCCTCTACTAAATTTCATAGCCCATGCTTAGATGAATTTGATGACTTTATGGCTAGACAAGAAAGTTTTAATGCTTATGTTGGTATAGAGTTAAAGAATAATGCTTTAGAGATAGGACGTGTAAGTGATAATCTGGCTAGAGTTAAAGATGAACTTCACCGTGTTAGCAAATATGCTTCTATGGTTGCTACTCAAGCTGAGCAAGTACTCAAAGCTTAAAATGAATTGCTTGATGAATTAAATAGTAAAAATGACTTTGCGGTTAGAGTGGCTACTAGAACTGGTAGAATGACTCAGGAACCTTTGTATCCTGAAGGCCACCCTAAGAGAATCGAGCAAGATTCTCAGAGAAATAATTTAGAGGCACCTAGTTCTTCTAAAAACAAGAAAAAGAAAAATGATAGGACTTTGCATGCTTCTAATGAACCTACTGTAGACACACATGAGAATCCCAATGATATTTCTATTTCTGATGCTGAAACTCAATCAGGTGATGAACATGAACCTAGTGATAATAATGTTCATGTTGATGCTCAACCAAGCAAAGACAATGATGTAGATATTGAACCTGCTGTTGATCTTGATAACCCACAATCAAAGAATCAACGTTATGATAAGAGAGATTTTGTTGCTAGGAAGCACGGTAAAGAAAGAGAACCATGGGTTCAGAAACCCATGCCCTTTCCTCCTAAACCATCCAAGTCAAAGGATGATGAGGATTTTGAGCGCTTTGCTGAAATGATTAGACCTGTTTTCTTACGTATGTGCTTAACTGATATGCTGAAAGTAAATCCTTATGCTAAGTATATGAAGGATATCATTACAAATAAAAGAAAGATACCGGAAGCTGAAATTTCCACCATGCTTTCTAATTACACTTTTAAGGGTGGAATACCAAAGAAACTTGGAGATCTGGGTGTACCAACTATACCATGCTCCATTAAAAGAAATTATGTTAGAACTGCTTTATGTGATCTTGGAGCCGGTGTTAGTGTTATGCCTCTCTCTTTATATCGTAGACTTGAATTGAATAAGTTGACACCTACTTGAAATATCTTTGCAAATGGCTGATAAATCAACTGCTATACCTGTCGGTATTTGTGAGGATGTGCTTGTTGTGGTTGCAAATGTCACTATCTTAACGGACTTTGTTATTCTTGATATTCCCGAGGACGATAGTATGTCTATTATCCTTGGTAGACCTTTTCTTAATACTGCAGGGGCTGTTATTGATTGCAACAAAGGCAATGTCACTTTTCATGTTAATGGTAATGACCATACGGTACACTTTCCGAGGAAACAATCTCAAGTTCATAGCATCAATTCTATTGAAAATTTCCAACTATCATTTTTGGAGGTTTTGAATTTCCTCTTCCTACTGTCAAGAAAAAGTTTGATATTCTTATTGTTGGGGATTTTCATATCCCTGTTGAGGTAACTTAGTGTTATTCGAAATTTCTCCAGTTCCGTGTTATTCGGAATGAGTTTGTTAACAAGACTTGATCAACCTTGTTAGTGGATTCATTTTGATGATCACGAGATGGATGAAACTAGAAGGCACAACCTTCTGTACCCTCTTTTTACTTTCTGTTATTTAGAATAAATAAAGCAAAAAATAGTATTATCCGTCTGTTTTCTGATTATCCGTGCATTAAAAAATAGTCTGAAAATAAAAGTGCTCCAAATGCCCTACAAACTTAGTATGATTTTTCTGGAATATTTGAGGATTTTAGGCACCAAAATCACTGCAGGAGGGGCAAGCACCAGGCCACGAGAGAGGAGGGCGCGCCCCCTGTCTCGTGGGCCCCTGGTGGCCCCCTCCACTCATGCCAGCACCCACACACTTCATCTTCTACCCAAAAAAATCCCCATCCAGCTCAAGCACGAGTTCTAGCTCGTTTTGCTGCGATTTTTGATCTCTTAGCTCAAAGGTCCATTCACAAAACTGCTTTTGGAGATTGTTGCTTGGTGACTCCTCCATTGGTCCAATTAGTTTTTGTTCTAGTGCTTTATTCATTGCAAATTTTTGCTGCTTAGGTGACCATGTTCTTGAGCTTGCATGTTAAATTTTTGAGGTCCCAAGCAATTCCAATGCATGATATAGGCTCTAGGCACTTGTAGGAGTAGTTGCTATCAATCTTGTTTAGCTTTATTCACTTTTATTTTGAAGTTACTAAAATTTTAGAAATTTTCAGAAAAATAATTATGCTTAGAAGATTATACCAAGGTGGTTCCTCGGCAAAGAAAGGGCCAAGGATTGCTATACGTGAGCAAGATGTTGAATTGCCGAGGGAAGCAAATGTACGGGCTTGTGAGTGGCCATCCGATGATTTTATGGTCGAAGCAGGCTTCAAGGAGGAATTTGACGTGTATGTGCGTAATGCCGAGCTGGAGAACTTCTTACAAGATAAGTGTCCTCAGTACTATCAATTAACTGATTCTTTTGTGTGAAGGTTCAAATATACCAGTGCACGTAATTCTCCTAGTGTCATGTTTGATATTTATGATACATCTTATACCATGGATTTAGAGGATTTTACAACTGCTTGCAAACTCCCGCAGTGGGGTAATATTAATGATCCTCACAAATCTGAATTTAGAGATTTTCTTGCTAGTATTACTGTGGGAGAATATAGGGACATAATACAAGCTACCATAGGGAGCATTCATTTTCCTGCTATACATTATTTTGCTCTCTTTGTTGGTAGATGCATTAACGGTAAGGACGAAGTATGTCACATGTGTGTCCCTGATCTTTGTGTCCTCAAGAGTGCTATGTCAGGTTATAAAGGTTATAACTTGGGGGCAATAGTTGCACGTAGGTTGCAGAATAATAGTAGAAGGGGGGATTTATTTGGAGGAATTTATGCAACCCGTGTGGCTAATTTTCTGAATATAGCTCCACAAGAGGGGGATATGATTTTACCTCCTGTTTATTTTAAATAAAGAAGCTATTTTAATCATTATTTTCTTGAGAGGAATGAACAATTCCTCCATTATCGACTAATCTATGATAGACGCAACGTCGTCCCTGTTACTCTTCCTGCCCCTACCTTTTTTATTATCAGGCAAGAGGAAGATATGTTATCACCAGGGAAGAAGCAGCTGAATACGAGAGGGGAATGGAAGCAGCCCGCCAACACGTTGCTGCTCAGGAGGCTGTTGCCTCTGCATCTCACTACAACCCCAGTTTCACTTATGGATATCAGCCAGGCGGTCCTTGGTATTAGACCAACTTAGGCCAAAAGCCTAAGCTTGGGGGAGTACGTATTTCTCACCGACTTTACATTCATGTTCACACACTAGTCGTCGGTGGTCATACTCTTTCATTGTATTATCCATGCTAGTTTAAATTTCTTTTTCTAGTTTTCTTCTTGTGTGTTTGATAAACCTTGAGAAAAACCAAAAAAATTAGTTAGTTTAAATTCTATGCTTGTAGTAGAATTAAAATGGAAACCCAAAAAGATTTCTAGTTCTTCTTCTTACTTGTTGGGAGCTTTCCCGTGTAAATAGTTTTATTTTCTTTTCTTCCTTTTGGGGGTCGAGAAGACTATATTGAAAATGTTTAGTGGCTCTTATATGCATGATTGTTTATTCAATTTAGAGCCCATATTACCTTGTCTTCTCTCTTGAGTTGAATGCTTGCAGATTCCAGCTTAGTCCAATGCACGTGCACTCTTATTATTATACACATCGTTCGGTCGTGCGAGTGAAAGGCAATAATGGCGATATATGATGGACTTATTGGGATGAGAAAATCTGGTATGAACTCGACCTCTCTTGTTTTTGTAAATATGATGAGTTCATCGTTTCTGAGTCAACTTATTATGAATTAAACATATTTGCAATGACATTTAGAGATTATAGTTGCTTGTGCCATTCTTGATTAGCTATCAGTTATAATGGTTTACCTTGTATGCCAACATGCTATTAGAATGATTATGATGTGATATGGTGGGATGGTATCCTCCTTTGAATGAATTGAGTGACTCGACTTGGCACATGTTCACGCATGTAGTTGAATCAAATCAACATAGCCTTCACGATATTTATGTTCATGGTGGATTATATCTTACTCATGCTTGTATTCGGTGTGAATTAATTTTAATGCATGTTTATGACTGTTGTCGCTCTCTCGCTTGGTCGCTTCCGGTCTTTTGCTACCCTTCAATTGCACTAAGCGGGAATACTGCTTGTGCATCCAAACTCCTTAAACCCAAAAGTTGTTCCATATGAGTCCACTATACCTACCTATATGCGGTATTTACCTGCCGTTCCAAGTAAATTTGTATGTGCCAAACTCTAAACCTTCAAATGAAATTCTGTTTTGTATGCTCGAGCAGCTCATGTTACAACTAGGGCTGCCTGTATCTTCCATGCCAGGTGGGTTATTCTCACGAGGAGTGGACTCCGCTCCTCATTCACGAGAAAGGGCCGGTAGAATCGGATGCCCAGTCCCATGATCCAAAAAGATCAAAGCAAATCAAAATAATTAAACAAAACTCCCCCAGGGCTGTTGTATGTTGGAGGCACTCGTTGTTTCGAGCAAGCCATGGATTGATGCTTGTTGGTGGTTGGGGGAGTATAAATCTTCACCATTCTGTTTGGGAACTGCCTATAATTGTAGCGACCAGACCTCAAACAGTCTGATCTCTGTGCTCAGTGTCATCCCTAGATCAGTAATGTTGACACCACACAATACTCAAAGGATTTATAACAGAGTAGCAATCACACACTTATTACAATCGAATGTCTCAAGAGAGAACTTAATAAAATAAATATGGCTTAAGGCCATCTAATACGATAACAGCGGAAGGCTCCGAAGAATAAGTGGGTCCATCAACTCCAACAGCATCACTGAGTATAGAACCACGACCTATGCACCTTACTCGTCGTTTGAAAAGTCTGCAACATGAAACGTTGCAGCCCGAAAACGGGTCAGCACATGGAATATGCTGGCAATGTAACACATAAAGAATAATGGAAGAATAAGCCTATACTACATGCATATTTGGCTGGTGGAAAGCTCTATGGTTACAGTTTTGCATAAAGCCATTTTTTCCCTACTGCAAAGGAATAAATTTATTTAACTATCATGGTGGTTGTGAAACATTGAGAATGGTTGACAACATTCTCAATCCCAATTAAAAGTATTCATTAACAAACCCAACAATATTAATTTAGAAGTAACATGATGAGATTCGCATGATATCCAAGTACTAGATACTCAAATGTCCATAACCGGGGACACGGCTAACCATGATTAGTTTATACACTCTACAGAGGTTTGCGCACTTTTCCCCACAAGACTCGATCGCCTCCGTTTGGTTTCTCGCACTACATGGTGTTTGAGAGACGGATGACCGAGACATAGTCTTTCAGAAGCACTAGCACCTTACTTGTGGGTAGACCGATACAACTACTTTCCCCTACATCTGCTAGTCTACCCGTAAGAGTTCGCACAACTTAGTCAACTATGCCAGATCCCATAATGGCTTGTGGCTGCACACGGAAGTTTCTAGTTTGAATAATCTCATGATCCCTTTGAGCACGGGTGGCGGTCCCAAGAAATACAGAGCAAGTCCTCGATAGAAACCAGTGCCTCAATCCACCCAGATGTGTGTTTAAGTTGCCACCTTAAATAAACCATTAAATAACAATCTCACATCTGTCATGGATACACTCACCCAATCCACGTCTACTAGCATAGCATGGCATAACATAATAAGCAAACGTAGAAGTAACTCCCAAGGGTTTGATAATAAAACAGGTAATAGGTACTACCTCATCTACTTCCCAAACCCACAATTTAATTAGATCCTAATCATGCAAGTGTTTGAGGATAGATCTAATGCATAAAAACTGGGTATGAGAAGAGGTATGATCAAAGTGTTACTTGCCTTGCTGATGATCCATGAAACCTAGAGACTCAAGTAACAAAGTGGCGCACTCGGGTAACCTATCTCAGACAAACAAACAAGCGTACAATAAATACTCATCTAATGCACAGGTAAAACTCAAATAGATCTAACCAGATAGTTCAACTTAAGAACTCCGGTTTGCAAAAAGAATCAAATCAAACGAAGCAACGAAAGTCAAATGGCGGAAGAAAACAACTTCGTTTTACTAATCTGGATCTAGGTCAAATTTCACAGAAGCAAAAACTTGTTTAAGTAGATTATTCGGAAAGAGGCTTTCGAGACGAAACTCTAGGCGCTTGAATCTCCTGATTCCGATAAACGAGCGAAAAGTTATACTAAAACGAAAAACGGATCTGGAATCGCGATCAGAAAAATCGCGGATTAAATCCGAGAAAAAGAAAAACGACGAACGGTTAACGAACGAACGTTCGTTAACTAAACTAATCTAACGAACGCGTTCGTTTAAACGAACTAACGGACGAATGTCCGCTAATTAACTTAAACCGAAAAAACCGAAAACAAAAAAAACTAAACAAAAAAACCAAAATAAACCGGAATAAATCCACTCGGTTTTCTAAAAAAACCAGCGCGGAACACGAGGCGGCGGCGAACATCGGTGGTGGCGAAGATCCGCGAGTCCCAGGCGGCGGGCGGCGGCGGCGGCGGCGCGGGCGACGAGGCGGCGGCGGCGCGGCCGGGCGGCCTAGGTTAGGGTTCGGCGGCATGGGCGAGCGGGCGTGGGCGGGCGATTTGGGCCGGAGGCGCGGGCTGAGGCGGTGGCGGCGGGTCGGCCGCTTTATATAGCGCCATGAAGCGGAGTCCCGCTGGCACGCCCGTAAGGCGGTCTTGCGTTTTTTTAAATTACGCTCGGAAAAAAAAACAAAAGAAGTACTAAACGGACTCCAAAAATCCCGAAATAAATTTTCCCCGGCTTCTAAAATCAAGCCGGTCTTAATGAACATTTATTTGGGGCCTAAATGCAATTTTGAAAAACGCGCATTTTCCTAAATTCAAATAAAAAGGCAAAAAACTCCAAAATAAAATCTTATTTGATTTTATTATTAAATCTTCATTATTTCTTGATTTTGGGAAAGTCATTATATTCCCTCTCTCATATTTTTGTAATAGAAATAATTGAAGATAAAATAATTAAAATCAAATGATCCTATTTTCAAAATTTGAGAAAACTCAAATATGAAAATAACGAAAATCCCCAACTCTCTCCGAGGGTCCTTGAGTTGTGTAGAATTTCTAGGATCGAGCAAAAATGCAAAGAAAATATGATATGCAATGATGCTCTATGTATAACATTCCAAATTGAAAATTTGGGATGTTACAAACCTACCCCCTTAAGATGAATCTCACCCTCGAGATTCGGGTTGGCTAGAAAATAGGTGAGGGTGGTCTTTAAGCAAATCTTCCTCTCGCTCCCAGGTGGCTTCATCCTCAGTGTGGTGGCTCCACTGAACCTTGCAAAACTTAATGACCTTGCTGCGGGTGACTCTGCTGGCATACTCTAGAATCTTAACCGGTTTCTCCTCATAGGTCAAATCATCATTCAACTGAATCGCCTCTAGTGGCACAGTATCTCTTAGCGGTATATCAGCCATCTCTGTGTGACACTTCTTCAACTGAGAAACATGAAACACATCATGAACTCCTGACAATCCTTCGGGTAATTCCAACTTGTACGCAACTTCTCCCATGCGTTCCAAAACACGATAAGGTCCAACAAATCGGGGTGCTAACTTTCCCTTAACTCCAAAACGCTTAACTCCTCAAGTGGCGATACTCAAGATAAACTCGTCTCCGACTTCAGATTCATCTCCTTGCGTTTTGAATCCGCGATAGCTTTTCTCGTCTCGATTGGGCTACCTTGAGCCTATCGCGAATCAACTTTACTTTCCGCTCGACTCTTTAATCAAATCCGTCCAAACAATGGCGGTCTCCAACTTCATCCCACAACAACGGGTCCCGCACCTCCTTCCGCATAAAGCTTCAAAGGTGCCATCTTGACTGGTTTGGTAAGCTGTTGTTATAAGAAAACTCCGATACGGCAAGTTGTCATCCCAACTTGATCCATAATCCAAAGCACAAGCTCTAAGCATATCCTCCAAAATCTGGTTGACTCTCTCGGTTTGTCCATCCGTGCGTGGATGGAAAGTTGTGCTAAACTCAGCCTGGTTCCCAAAGTTTTGTGCAATCGCTTCCGAACTTTGAGGTAAATTGGGTTCCTCTATCGACACGATACTCCTCGGAACTCCATGCAAGCATACAATCCTGGTCATGTATATCTTAGCCAATTTGGCATCATTGTAAGTAGTCTTTATCGAATGAAATGAGCTACCTTCGTCAAACGATCGACTATAACCCAAATTGAGTCATAGCTCGAACGAGTCCCCGGCAATCCTGTGATGAAATCCATACCTAGTTTATCCCACTTCAATTCGGGTATAGGCAATGGTCAGTAATAATCCGCTGGCTTCGATGTTCGCCTTCACCTTCGACATACATCACAAACTGCCACGTACTCGCAATATCCTTCTTCATTCCGGTCCACCGAAAGTATTCTTCAAATCCAAATACATCTTGGTATTTCTGGGTGAATCGAATATGGTGAATCATGTGCCTCTTGTAGAATCAACTTCACGATCTCGGGTCATTGGGCACATAAACACGGTCCTCAAACCATAGGGTATCGTGCTCATCCTCACGAAATCCCTTAGCTTTTCCTTCGCTCATTCTCTCCTTTATAGAGGCAATCTCTTTGTCAGTCTTCTGAGCTTCCCCGATCTTGTCCATCAAAGTTGATCAATCTCCAATGCTGCTACATAGCCTCTGGAACTATTTCCAAACATAACTCTCAAGATCCTCGGCTAACTCCTTTGGTATTTCTCCCGTCATTAGGGTATTGACGTGACTCTTACGGCTCAACGCGTCTGCTACAACGTTAGCCTTTCCGGGGTGATAATGCAATCTCATATCATAATCTTTGATGAGCTCCAACCATCTCCTTTGCCTGAGATTTAGTTCCTTCTGCGTGAAGATGTATTTCAAACTCTTGTGATCCGTATACACCTCACAATGATTCCCAATGAGGAAATGTCTCCAAGTCTTCAACGCATGCACTATGGCTGCTAACTCCAAATCATGCGTAGCACAATTTAGCTCATGAGGTTTCAGCTGTCGTGAAGCATACGAAACAACTCTCCTCTCCTGCATAAGCACTGCTCCAAGTCCTCGACGTGAAGCGTCGCAATACACCTCATAATCCTTGGTCTGATCTGGCAGAATTAACACTGGTGAGGTAACCAAACATTTCTTCAACTCTTGGAAACTAGCTTCACACTCCTTGGTCCAAATGAACTTGGTATCCTTCTTTAATAATTCTGTCATAGGCTTCGCAATTCTTGAGAAATTCTCAATGAATCTCCGGTAGTATCCTGCTAGTCCAAGGAAACTCCAGATCTCTCCAACTGTTGTTGGCGCTTCCCGATTTGTTACAAAGGACAACTTTAGTGGGTCTCTGCTATACCTTCTCCGGATATAACATGTCCAGAAATCCAACTTCCTTCAACCAAAACTCACACTTGTGAACTTGGCGTATAACCGATGTTCTCTCGAGCTTCTCGAGTACCAAACGCAAATGCTCCTTATGTTCCTCTTCATTCTTCGAGTAAACCAAAATATCATCAATGAACACCACGATTTAACTTATCCAAAACTCCATAAACACTTTGTTCATCATGTTCATAAAATAGGCAGGTGTGTTAGTCAGACCAAATGACATAACGGTGTACTCATACAGCCCGTACCTAGTGGTAAAAGCCGTCTTAGGTATATCCTGCTCTCGAATCTTCAACTGATGGTACCCTGATCGCAAATTGATCTTGGAAAACACCTTTGCTCCTTGCAACTGGTCAAACAATTTATTGATCATCGGCAACGGGTATTTGTTCTTAATGGTCACTTCATTCAATCCGCGATAATCAACAACCATTCTTAATGATCCATCCTTCTTCTCCACTAGAAGTACTGGTGATCCCCAAGGCGAAGAACTTGGGCGAATAAAACCTTTATCCAGTAACTCCTTAATCTGCTTCTTAATTTCCTCCAAATCTTGGGCTGGCATCCTATACGGACTCTTAGATATCGCCCAAATGCCTTGCGATAGTTCAATCGAAACTCAATGTCTCTATCCGTGGCATGCTCGCAAATCTTAGGAAACACGTCCGGTAATCCTTACCATCGGTACTTCTTCCGCACAACTCGATAAGGAATTTACATGTGCTCTCCTCGGCTCATGCCGTGATACATACTTGATTCTCCTTCCTTCTGGGGTGGTAAGCAAAATTGTCTTACTGGCGCAATCGATGTTTCCTCCATACATCGACAACCAATCCATACCAAGAATTACATCCAAACCTTCGGATTCCAATATGATTAAATCCGTTGGGAAAACATGCCTCCCTATACTTAATGGCACTTGAAAACATCCTTGACTGGCCATATACTCCGCTCCCGGAGAGCTTACTAACATGGGTGTCTTAAGAGTTTTAGTGGGTAGGCTAAACTTATCTGCAAATCCCCTTGATATGAATGAATGCGATGCACCATTATCAAAAAAGAACAACTGCAATAAATGACTTAACCAAAAACTTACCTATTACTGCATCTGGCTGAGCTTCAACCTCCTCCACGGTAACGTGGTTCACTTGTCCTTTGTTGAAAGGATTCGCTTCTTTCCCGAGCTTCCATTGCCATTTCCATTCGCCTTCGGACAATCGCTTGCATAATGCCCATCTTGCGGCACTTAAAGCAAGTGATGTGGCTCAGTCTACCTTGGATGGTGTTGACGGGTTGGTGCGGTTCATCCATTGCTTCCTCCATTCCCTGCTCCCATTCTTGGTTCCATTATGGTTGTGCGAGCTACCTCCTCCATGGGTATGCTGAAATTGTCCTCCTGGCTTCGGGGTAAAGCGAAGTTTCTGCTGAGCTCCAGAGTTATTCTTCCCCTGTCCATACTTCCTCTTGCGATTTTCAATCTGCTGCTGCTTCCCTTCAATCATGAGAGCACGATCTACTAACTCCTGGTAGTTATTAAAGGTGGCTACCATCAACTACATGCTCAGCTCATCATTCAGTCCTTCTAGAAACTTCTCCTGCTTAGCTACGTCCGTAGCAACATCATCTGGGGCATAACGTGCTAGCTTACTGAAATCATCTACATACTGGCCAACTGTCCGTCCTCCTTGGCGCAAGTTGCGAAACTCATGCTTCCTCATGGCCATAGCTCCTGCTGAAACATGGGCAGTACGGAAAGCTTGTTGAAACTGATCCCATGTGACAGTGTCTACAGGGTAAGAGGCTGTAAAATTCTCCCACCATGCTGCTGCGGGTCCTTCAAGCTGGTGTGCGGCAAACTTCACCCTTTCTCCATCTGTACATCCTGCAGTGGTCAACTCCTCCCTATCTTATGGAGCCAATCATACGCAACAATCGGCTCGGTGCTATTGGAAAACACCGCGGATTCAGCCTTAAGAAACGGGTCAAATGGTCAGCGGTGGTGGTGGCGGTGGGTTGTTGTTGTTGTTGCCTTGGTTCTGCACCAATGTTTGAATCAAGGCATTCTGCTGCTGAATCAACTGAGTGATCTCTGGCGGGAAAACAAATCCAGGGTCGCGTCTTGGAGGCATCCGAAGGGTTTTAAGAAAAGACGAGAATTTAGAATAGAATGAGGTCTAGAGAGAAACACTACCCATATGCACATGAGACAAATCACACAATATCACTCCAATCAATTCAAACAAGGGCATACAACGGTCTATCTATCGTTACAAAGTGCTGAAACTAAAACTAATATAACATGGGGGTAATCTACTACTGTTATGGTGGTCAACTAGAAAAACTGCTCCGATGAAGACTCCATGATATCTGCTCCAGCTTCATCTTCATAATCGTCCTCACTAGGATCGGAATTGGTGTCGTCGATGATGATGTAGTTCTCTGGACAGGTGCTATCTTCATCTTCTCCTCCGGGTGTTGAATTTCCCATGAGTTCTTCAATCTTCTCCTTAAGATCGTCGTTTTGTCCCACTAGAGCTACAATCTCCTCCATGTAGTCCTTGCGAGTGGCCTTCAGTTCTCCTTCTAGTTAGATAATCTTGGCTTTTGCTGTCTTCAACTCCATCATGTCTCACAAGACATCTGGTTCTCTGGCGCCGAATGTGCTGGTTTAACTCTGGATGAAAGCTGCAATGGATCTATCCTTTTAGTGCCAACTGCCGGATTGTACTAGAGTAGGGTACCCTAGTATCCCGAACTTGTGCACGGGCAGTTGCAAAGACCAGCTGCAAGGCTTGCGGGTGACCGCCAAAGTCCTCCGTGGTTCCTTTGGAGCCATTCAAGAACAAAGTATTCAAGCCAAGGAGACAAGGCCCCTGGCAAGAGGAGCTTGCCGGGAAGACAGTATTCAAGCCAAGGAGACAAGGCCCCCGGCAAGAGGAGCTTGCCGGGAAGACAGTATTCGAGCCAAGGAGACAAGGCCCCGGCAAGAGGAGCTTGCCGGGAAGGCCAACCAAGACATCTCAAGGAACTTTCCGCGACGCGCCACGCGTCCAGGCGAGGCCCGGTGAGCGACAAGCTTCCGGACGCGACAAGACAACGACCGCGGCAAGGCGCTTGCCGCGGCAAACTACCATTCTGTACCCGCGGTCCAAAGACAACCACAAACATGTCGCCAGGACCTTTCAGCGCTGCGTGGCAAGAGGTCAGGCGGCCAGCGGTGCTTGTGAGGCAAGCGGCGCCGACAAGATTGCCATCGTGGTAAGCGGTGGCGCCCCGACGGTCCCTTTCTGCACTGTTTGGGCGACGTAGACGGGCATTTAATGCCTTTGTCCCCTACCGTCAGGATTAGGTATGATACACTGTGCAGGTAGCTGTACCAACCGCAACTCCTTTTCCATTTTTACCCTTGTCTACGTTGCCACCTGTCGGAGACCCCTTGATCATATAAAAGGAGGCCCATGCGCAATGTAGAAAGGGGGTTCGAGGTTCGGAAAACACTCACGCTCGGTTTCGTTAGCAGCTGGTGTGTACTGTAGCATTCAGCGCTCCCGAGCAAGAACTCAATACAACTCAGACATGCAGCAGTAGGAGTGTTATCTCTCCGGAGAGCTCCGAAGCTGGGTAAACTGCTCGTGTGCTTCGCCTCGATCCGCTCTTCGGCGATCTCCGCCCCTTGAACCGAAGGGGCTCGGTCCGCTGGTCCCATAGGTGTTCGTGGATCAGCTTCCCCGACATCTTTGGCGCGCCAGGTAGGGGGCGTCGAGGCTTCGGAAAACACTCACGCTCGGTTTCGTTAGCAGCTGGTGTGTACTGTAGCATTCAGCGCTCCCGAGCAAGAACTCAATACAACTCAGACATGCAGCAGTAGGAGTGTTATCTCTCCGGAGAGCTCCGAAGCTGGGTAAATTGCTCGTGTGCTTCGCCTCGATCTGCTCTTCGTGCGATCTCCGCCCCCCGCCGAACCGAAAGGGGCTCGGTCCGCCGGTCCCATAGGTGTTCGTGGATCAGCTTCCCCGACACCAACTATCTCCCATTGTTCATCTCGGCGTCCGCAAATCTGGTTGATAGTATCCTTGAGGTCTTCTTTGTAAACTTCTCCAATGCGCCCCATGGTTATGTGAGCTGCCATGCTCTTTCCCAGACTCCAGGTTGGTGCATTGAAAACACACTCTATGGGCTCCGTGATTGGCGCAAACGTCCTTCCGGAACTAGAGCTTGAATCTTCCAGCTCTTCTTGGGTAAAGTGGAATTGTAGGTCCCGTGAAGCTTGGTAATCCGATGTTAAGGTACTTAGTGACTTCCTTGGTGTCGTCCAAGGGTGTATCTTCATCCGATTGAGTGAACTTGATCCTCGCCCGTCATCCTAAAAGAGTAGAAAAGATGAGGAGTCATAAATGAGAAGAGAGAGTAGTGATCTAGGGCTTTAGCTTAATGGTTGTGTCCTACAACAATGCGTGTGCTCGATACCATATTTGTAGCGACAGGACCTCAAGCGATCGATCTCGTGCTCGGTGTCATCCCTGGATCAAGAATGCCGACACCACACAAGACTCGAAGGATTTATAACAGAGTAGCAATCACACACTTATTACAATCGAATGTCTCAAGAGAGAACCTAATAAAATAAATATGGCTTAAGGCCATCTAATACGATAACAGCGGAAGGCTTGGAAGAATAAGTGAGTCCATCAACTCCAACGGCATCACTGAGTATAGAACCACGACCTATGCACCTTACTCGTCGTCTGAAAAGTCTGCAACATGAAACGTTGCAGCCCGAAAACGGGTCAGCACATGGAATATGCTGGCAATGTAACACATAAAGAATAATGGAAGAATAAGCCTATACTACATGCATATTTGGCTGGTGGAAAGCTCTATGGTTACAGTTTTGCATAAAGCCAATTTTTCCCTACTACAAAGGAATAAATTTATTTAACTATCATGGTGGTTGTGAAACATTGAGAATGGTTGACAGCATTCTCAATCCCAATTAAAAGTATTCATTAACAAACCCAACAATATTAATTTAGAAGTAACATGATGAGATTCACATGATATCCAAGTACTAGATACTCAAATGTCCATAACTGGGGACACGGCTAACCATGATTAGTTTATACACTCTGCAGAGGTTTGCGCACTTTTCCCCACAAGACTCGATCGCCTCCGTTTGGTTTCTCTCGACTACATGGTGTTTGAGAGACGGATGACCGAGACATAGTCTTTCGAAGCACTAGCACCTTACTTGTGGGTAGACCGATACAACTACTTTCCCTACATCGCTAGTCTACCCGTAAGAGTTCGCACAACTTAGTCAACTATGCCAGAGCCCATAATGGCTTGTGGCTGCACACGGAAGTTTCTAGTTTGAATAATCTCATGATCCCTTTGAGCCTGGGTGGCGGTCCAAAGAAATACAGGCAAGTCCTGATAGAAACCAGGTGCCTCAATCCACCCAGATGTGTGTTTAAGTTGCCACCTTAAATAATACATTAAATAACAATCTCACATCTGTCATGGATACACTCGCCCAATCCACGTCTACTAGCATAGCATGGCATAACATAATAAGCAAACGTAGAAGTAACTCCCAAGGGTTTGATAATAAAACAGGTAATAGGTACTACCTCATCTACTTCCCAAACCCACAATTTAATTAGATCCTAATCATGCAAGTGTTTGAGGATAGATCTAATGCATAAAAACTGGGTATGAGAAGGGGTATGATCAAAGTGTTACTTGCCTTGCTGATGATCCGCGAATCCTAGAGACTCGAAGTAACAGGCGGCGCACTCCGGGTAACCTATCACAGACAAACAAACAAGCATACAATAAATACTCATCTAATGCACAGGTAAAACTCAAATAGATCTAACCAGATAGTTCAACTTAAGAACTCCGGTTTGCAAAAAGAATCAAATCAAACGAAGCAACGAAAGTCAAACGGCGGAAGAAAGCGACTTCGTTTTACTAATCTGGATCTAGGTCAAATTTACAGAAGCAAAACTTGTTTAAGTAGATTATTCGAAACAGGCTTTCGAGACAAAACTCCAGGCGCTTGAATCGCCTGATTCCGATAAACGAGCAAAAAGTTATACTAAAACGAAAATCGGATCAGGAATCGCGATCAGAAAAATCACGGATTAAATCTGAGAAAAAGAAAAACGACGAATGGTTAACGAACGAATATTCGTTAACTAAACTAATCTGACGAACGCGTTCGTTTAAACGAACTAACAAACGAATGTCTGCTAATTAACTTAAACCAAAAAAACCGAAAACTAAAAAAACGAAACAAAAAAAACCGGAATAAATCCGCTCGGTTGTCCAAAAAAACCGGCGCGGAACACGAGGCGGCGGCGAACCTCGGCGGCGGCAAGCTCGACGAAGATCCGCGAGTCGGTGCGGCGGCGGCGGCGGCGGCGGCGGGGGCAATCTGGCGGTGGCGGTAATGGGCGGCGGCGCGCGTGGGACAACCTTAGGTTAGGGTTCGGGCGGCGGGGAAGTGGGCGGGCGGCGGGCGACTTGGGCGGGGGCGGCTGGGGGGCGGTGGCGGGTCGGCGCTTTATATCTGGCGCCGAGCGGAGTCCGCTCGGGTAAGGCCAAAGGCGATGCAGCGTTTTTTTAAATTACGCTCGAAAAAAAAACAAAAGAAATACTAAACGGACTCCAAAAATTCCGAAATAAATTTTCTCCGGCTTCTAAAATCAAGCCGGACTTAATGAACATTTAGTGGGGGCCTAAATGCAATTTTGAAAAACGCGCATTTTTCCTAAATTCAAATAAAAAGGCAAAAAACTCCAAAATAAAATCTTATTTGATTTTATTATTAAATCTTCACTATTTCTTTATTTTGGGAAAGTCATTTTATTCCCTCTTTCATATTTTTGAAATAGAAATAATTGAAGATAAAATAATTAAAATCAAATGATCCTATTTTTAAAATTTGAGAAAACTCAAATATGAAAATAACGAAAATCCCCAACTCTCTCCGAGGGTCCTTGAGTTGTGTAGAATTTCTAGGATCGAGCAAAAATGCAAAGAAAATATGATATACAATGATGCTCTATGTATAACATTCCAAATTGAAAATTTGGGATGTTACAATAATGCATTTAGTATGGAAGATATAGCCATCTCATAGTTGTTGCGTTGACAGCGAAAGTATGCCGCTCAAAATGTTATTCACTCTCTATTTTAAAATCGAGCTCTGGCACCTCTACAAATCCCTACTTCCCTCTGCGAAGGGCCTATCTATTTAATTTTATGTTGAGTCATCACCCTTCTTATTAAAAAGCACCATTTGAGAGCACACTTGTCATTTGCATTCATTATTATTGGTTTATACTGGGTATGACTTGATTGGATCTCTTTTACCATGAATTACAATGTTTAGTCAGTCCTTGATCTTTAAAGGTGCTCTGCATTTATGTTTTATGGTCTCGTAAAGGGCTAGCGAGATACCATTTTGTTATATCATGTTATGATTATTTTGAGAAAGTGTTGTCATCCGAAGTTTTATTATTATGGCTCGCTAGCTGATTATGCTATTGATATGAGTAATTGTGAGAGCTATGTGTTATTGTGAGTATGGTTAGTTCATAATATTTGCTGAAACTTGAATGTCTGGCTTTTCATGTTTACAACAACAAGAGCAAACAGAGTTTGTAAAGTTTTCATTATCACTTTCAGTTTATCAACTGAATTGCTTGAGGACAAGCAAAGGTTTAAGCTTGGGGAGTTGATACGTCTCCAACGTATCTACTTTTCTAACACTTTTGCCCTTGTTTTAGACTCTAACTTGCATGATTTGAATGAAACTAACCCGGACTAACGCTGTTTTCAGCAGAATCGCCATGATGTTGTTTTTTATGTAGAAAAGAAAAGTTATCGGAATGTCCGGAAATCCACAGAGGCACTTTTTGGAATTTATAAGAATTTTTTTAAAGAATTAATGCCGGGGCCTGACCTGTCCACGAGATAGGGGCGCGCCTCTAGGCGCGGCCTCCTATCTCGTGGGCCCCCTAGACCTCCTCGACCTAAACTCCAACTCCATATATTCCGTCTTAGGGAGAAAAAAATCAGAGAGAAAGCTTCATCGCGTTTTACGACACAGAGCCGCTGCCAAGCCCTAATCTCTCTCAGGAGGGCTGATCTCGAGTCCGTTCGGGGCTCGGAGAGGGGATTCGTCGCCGTCGTCATCATCAACCATCCTCCATCACCAATTTCATGATGCTCACCGCCGTCGTGAGTAATTCCATCGTAGGCTTGCTGGACGGTGATGGGTTGGATGAGATTTACCATGTAATCAAGTTAGTTTTGTTAGGGTTTGATCCTAGTATCCACTATGTTTCGAGATTGATGTTGCTATGACTTTGCTATGCTTAATGCTTGTCACTAGGGCCCGAGTGCCATGATTTCAGATCTGAACCTATTATGTTTTCATGAATATATGTGTGTTCTTGATTCTATCTTGCAAGTCTATAGTCACCTATTATGTGTTATGATCCGACAACCCAAGTGACAATAATCGGGATACTTCTCGATGATGACCGTAGTTTGAGGAGTTCATGTATTCACTATGTGTTAATGCTTTGTTCGGTTCTCTATTAAAAGAGGCCTTAATATCCCTTAGTTTCGTAAGGACCCCACTTCCACGGGAGGGTAGGACAAAAGATGTCATGCAAGTTCTTTTCCATAAGCACGCATCGACTATTCTGGAATACATGCCTACATTACATCGATGAATTGGAGCTAGTTCTGTGTCACCCTATGTTATAGCTATTGCATAAGGAATCGCGATCCGGCATAATTATCCATCATCGATCCATTGCCTATGAGCTTTTCACATATTGTTCTTCGCTTATTTACTTTTCCGTTACTCTTTGTTACAAATACTACAAAAACCCAAAACATTTATCTTTACTTTTGCTACCGTTACCTTTATTATCATACCACTTTTGCTACTAAATACTTTGCTGCAGATACTAAGTTATCCGGTGTGGTTGAATTGACAACTCAACTGCTAATACTCAAGAATATTCTTTGGCTCCCCTTGTGTCGAATCAATAAATTTGGGTTGAATACTCTACCCTCGAAAGCTGTTGCGATCCCCTATACTTGTGGGTTATCACTGAGGCAGGGGCGCGCCCTCCCCTAGTCCGAATAGGACAGGAGAGGCGGCGGCCCCTTCCTTCCTCCCTCCACCTCTTCCCCCTCTCTCCTAGTCCAACATGGAAGGGGGGAGTCCTACTCCAGTAGGAGTAGGACTCCTCCCGCACGCCTCCTCCTGGCGGCCGCACCTCCCCTTGCTCCTTTATATACGGGGCGGGGGCACCCTAGACACAACAGTTGATCATTGGTCTCTTAGCGTGCAGCGGTGCCCCCCTCCAACATAGTCCACCTCGATATCATTGTGGCGGTGCTTAGGCGAAGCCACGTCGGTAGAACATCAACATTATCACCACGCCGTCGTCCGATGAAACTCTCCTCAACACTCGGCTGGATCGAGTTTGAGGGACGCCATCGGGCTAAGCGTGTGCTGAACTCGGAGGTGTCGTGCGCTCGTACTTGATCGGTCGGATCGTGAAGACGACGACTACATCAACAGCGTTCACAGTTAACGCTCCGCTTTTGGTCACGAGGGTACATGGACAACACTCTCCCTCTCGTTGCTATGCATCACCATAATTTTGTGTGTGCGTAGGAAATTTTTTGAAATTACTACGTTCCCCAACAGGTGCTCATACTCTTTCACTGTAATATCCATGCTAGTTTATTTTCTTTCTCTTGCTTTCTTCTTGTGTGTTTGTTAAATCTTAAGAAAAAACAAAAAAAATTAGTAGTAACTTTTAGTTAGTTTACTTTCCTTGATGTAGTAGTAATAATTAAAAAGAAACCCCCCCAAAAAAAGGATTTCCCGTTCTTCTTTTGCTTGTTGGGAGCTTTCCCGTGTAAATAGTTTTATTTCGTTTCTTTTCTTTGGGGGTCGATAGGAGAAGACCATAATTAAATTGTTGAAGTGGCTCTTATATGCATTATTATTGATTTAACCAAGAGCCCATATTTCCTTGCCTTCTCCTGCTTATTGAATGCTCGCAGATTCCAGCTTAGTCCAATGCACGTGCACTCTTATTATTATTCACTTCGTTCAGTCGTGCAAGTGAAAGGCAATTATGATGATATATGATGGACTGACTGAGATGAGAAAAGCTGGTATGAACTCGACCTCTCTTGTTTTGTAAATATGATGAGTTCATCGTTCCTGATTCAGCCTATTATGAATAAACATGTTTGCAATGACAATTAGAGATCATAGTTGCTCGTGCCATGCTTGATTAGTTATGAGTTATAATGGTTTACCTTGCGTGCCAACATGCTATTAAAATGGTTGTGATGTGGTATGATGGGGTGGTATCCTCCTTTGAATGATTTAAGTGACTCGACTTGGCACATGTTCACACATGTAGTTGAAACAAATCAACATAGCCTTCACGATATTTATGTTCATGGTGGGTTATATCCTACTCATGCTTGCATCCAATGTTTATTAATTTTAATGCATGTCCATGACTGTTATCGCTCTCTAGTTGGTCGCTTCCCAGTCTTTTGCTAGCCTTCACTTGTACTAAGCGGGAATACTGCTTGTGCATCCAATCCCTGAAACCCCAAAGTTATTCCATATGAGTCCACTATACCTTTCTATATGCGGTATTTACCTGCCGTTCCAAGTAAATTTGTATGTGCCAAAATCTAAACCTTCAAATAAACATTCTGTTTTGTATGCTCGAATAGCTCATGTATCAACTAGGGTTGCCCTTATCTTCCATGTTAGGCGGGTTATTCTCACGAGGAGTGGACTCCGCTCCTCATTCACGAGAAAATGGCTGGTCTCCGGGATGCCCAGTCCCATGCTTTATGCAAACTAAATCAAAATAATTGCAAACAAAACTCCCCCTCGGACTGTTGCTAGTTGGAGACACTCGTTGTTTCGAGCAAGTCATGGATTGATGCTTGTTGGCAGAGGGGGAGTATAAACTTTACCATTCTGTTTGGGAACTGCCTATAATGTGTGTAGCATGGAAGATATCGCCATCTCTTAGTTGTTATGTTGACAATGAAAGTATACCGCTCAAAATATTATTTATCTCTATTTCAAAACCGAGCACTGGCACCTCTACAAATCCCTGCTTCCCTCTGCGAAGGGCCAATCTATTTACTTTTATGTTGAGTCATCACCCTCTTATTAAAGAGCACTAGCTGGAGAGCACAGCTGTCATTTGCATTCATTACTATTAATTTATATTGGGTATGACTATGATTGGATCTCTTTTGCCATGAATTACAATGTCTAGTCAGTCCTTGATCTTTAAAGGTGCTCTGCATTTATGTTTTGCGGTCTCAGAAAGGGCTAGCGAGATACCATCTTGTTATATCATATTATGATTGTTTTGAGAAAGTGTTGTCATCCGAGATTTATTATTATGACTCGCTAGTTGATTATGCTATTGATATGAGTAAACATGAGACCTAAGAGTTATTGCAAATGTGGTTAGTTATAATCTTTGCTGAAATTTTGAATGCTGGCTTTACATATTTACAACAACAAGAGCAAACAGAGTTTGTAGAAGTTTTTCTTTATCACTTTCAGTTTATCAACTGAATTGCTTGAGGACAAGAAAAGGTTTAAGCTTGGGGGAGTTGATACGTCTCCGTCGTATCTACTTCTCCAAACACTTTTGCCCTTGTTTTGGACTCTAACTTGCATGATTTGAATGGAACTAACCCGGACTGACGCTGTTTTCAGCAGAATTGCCATGGTGTTATTTATGTGCAGAAACAAAAGTTCTCGGAATGACCCGAAACTCCACGGAACGTCTTTTCAGAAATAATAAAAAATCATTTCCAAAGATGAAGACCAGGGGGCCCACACCCTGATACGTCTCCAACGTATATATAATTTTTGATTGCTCCATGCTATATTATCTATTGTTTTGGACTATATTGGGCTTTATTTTCCACTTCTATATTACTTTTGGGACTAACCTATTAACCGGAGGCCCAAACCAGAATTGCTGGGTTTTTTTTTGCCTATTTCAGTGTTTCGAAGAAACGGAATATCAAACGGAGTCCAAACGGAATGAAATCTTTGGAAACGTGATTTTCTCATCAGATAAGATCCAGGAGACTTGGACCCTCGGTCAAGAAAGGAGGGAGGCGGCCACGAGGGTGGAGGGCGCCCCCCCTAGGCGCGCCCCTGCCTCGTGGGCCCCAAGCTCCACCGACGTACTCCTTCCTCCTATATATACCTACGCACCCCCAACAGATCGACACGGAGCCAAAACCTAATTCCACCGCCGCAACTTTCTCAGATCCACGAGATCCCATCTTGGGGCCTGTTCCGAGTTCACCGGAAGGGGAATCCACCACGAAGGGCTTCTGCATCATCATAATAGCCTCTCCGATGAAGTGTGAGTAGTTTACTTCAGACCATCGGGTCCACAGTTAGTAGCTAGATGGCTTCTTCTCTCTTTTTGGATCTCAATACAATGTTCTCCCCCTCTCTTGTGGAGATCTATTCGATGTAATCTTCTTTTTGCGGTGTATTTGTTGAGACCAATGAATTGTGGGTTTATGATCAAGATTATCTATGAGCAATATTTGAATCTTCTCTGAATTATTTTATGTATGATTGGTTATCTTTGCAAGTCTCTTCGAATTATCCGTTTGGTTTGGCCAACTAGATTGGTTGTTCTTGCAATGGGAGAAGTGCTTAGCTTTGGGTTCAATCTTGTGGTGTCCTTTCCTAGTGACAGTAGGGGCAGCAAGGAACGTATTGTATTGTTGCCATCGAGGATAACAAGATGGGGTTTTTATCATATTGCAACCCATCGGGCCTCCGAAGAGGGGGATTTGTCGCCGTCGTCATCATCAACCATCCTCCATCACCAATTTCATGATGCTCACCGCCGTGTGTGAGTAATTCCATCATGGGCTTGCTGGATGGTGATGGGTTGGATGAGATCTATCATGTAATCGAGTTAGTTTTGTTGGGGTTTGATCCCTAGTATCCACTATGTTCTGAGATTGATGTTACTATGACTTTGCTATGCTTAATGCTTGTCACTAGGGCCCGAGTGCCATGATTTCAGATCTGAACCTATTGTTTTTCATGAATATATGTGTGTTCTTGATCCTATCTTGCAAGTCTATAGTCACCCTCTTTGGGTGTTATGATCCGCAACCCAAGTGACAATAGTCGGGACCACTCCCGTAATGACCATAGTTTGAGGAATTCATGTATTCACTATGTGTTAATGCTTTGGTCCGTACTCTATTAAAAGGAGGCCTTAATATCCCTTAGTTTCCATTAGGACCCGCTGCCACGGGAGGGTAGGACAAAAGATGTCATGCAAGTTCTTTTCCATAAGCACGTATGACTATATTCGGAATACATGCCTACATTAATTGATGAATTGGAGCTAGTTCTGTGTCACCCTATGTTATGACTGTTACATGATGAACCGCATCCGGCATAATTTTCCATCACCAATCCAATGCCTACGAGCTTTCCATATATTGTTCTTCGCTTATTTACTTTTCCGTTGCTACTGTTACAATCACTACAAAACCCAAAAATATTACTTTTTCTACCGTTACCGTTACTTCCATATTACTTTGCTACTAAATACTTTGCTACAGATACTAAGTTATCCAGGTGTGGTTGAATTGACAACTCAACTGCTAATACTTGAGAATATTATTTGGCTCCCCTTGTGTCGAATCAATAAATTTGGGTTGAATACTCTACCCTCGAAAACTGTTGCGATCCCCTATACTTGTGGGTTATCAGGGAAGTCTTTTGATGATTGTTTGAGCAATCTTGATCGAGTTTTGCAGAGATGTGAACAAACAAATCTTGTTTTGAATTGGGAGAAGTGCCACTTTATGGTTAATGAAGGCATTATTTTGGGTCATAAAATTTCTGAAAGAGGTATTGAGGTGGACCAAGCTAAGGTTGATGCAATTGAGAAAATGCCATATCCTAAAGATATAAAAGGTATTCGTAGTTTCTTAGGTCATGCTGGTCTCTATAGGAGATTTATTAAAGACTTCTCTAAAATTTCTAGGCCTCTTACGAATCTTTTGCAAAAGTGTAACACCCGGATGATTAAGCAACAGTAATCACCTCGGTTACTGTGACTAACCTCACGTTGATTCGAACCCGGTCTAAAACAAATTCAAAACAAAAGCAAACGATAAAAAGTTTCAAAAACTAAAACTAAAATGTTCGGGGGTTGTCTAAAATAACAAACCTAATTATGGTGGGGTGCACACATTTTTGTAAAGTGCTTTGATATTTTAAATAAACCAAAACAGAAAAAGAAAAATAAGAAAAGAAAATAAAACAAAAGAGAGTGGGGAGGAACCCCATCGCCCAACTGGCCAGCCCTCCCCACCTGGCCCCCACACTGCCCAGCCCTCCCCAGCCCGGCCCACCGGCCGGCCACTTATCCCTCCCGGATCGGCTAACCCTAGCCGCCCCCGCCCCGCTACCACTCGCCCCTCCCCGATCCACTTTCTCTCCCCGCTTGATCCAGATCGGGCCGAGTCGCGCCCCTCGCCGCCGACGACCCCGCCGCTGACACGGTCGCCTCCGCCCCTACGCCCCTCGCCCGTCTGGACCCCCCCTCCACACTGTCGCCCCACGCTGGGCACCTCCGCCTCGGGGTCGCCCCCGACCCACCCCCGCCTCACCCGGATCTTCCTCCGACGCCGGCCGGCCGCCTCCCCGACTCCTCCTCGCTGGTCGCCATCAAGCTCCACCGCGCTGCCTCCTAGACCCCACGGGCCCCCTGTGAGCTTGTCCTCTCCCCGTCGCTCCCCGCCTCGCCTCCCGACGCTGGGCCATCAGAGCTCGAGCCCGTCGCCGGCTCCGCCGCCCCCTCAAGGCGGTCAAGGCCACGCCGCCCTTCTCTCTCCTCCCCTCGCCCGGCGCTCCCCTCGCCCGTGCCTACCGCCCGGCCTCGCCTTTGCCTCACCCCCTCTCTCCCCGTCGTGGCGCCTTGCCCCCCCCCCCACAGAACCCCGGACCTTCCTGACTTTTTCCAAGGACAAGGCTGATGCCGACGCCTTGTGCCGTGGTCGCACCCCTCCGCTTACCTCCGCGCCCCGGACTTGGACCTGACACCGCCAAAGTTCCCACTGGGACCGGCTCCTCGTCGGGCCACGGCCTCGGCCCCCCTCCACCACACCGTTGGGATCGGGTGGCGCCACGCCCCGTCCCCTGGTTTGGCGCCCGAACGGCCACGCCTGCAAGCCCAAGACGCTGGTTGGCCCCTCAGGGCCTATGACATGGGGGCCCCACCCCCACAGAATGGTTTTAATAGTAAAAAGAAAAATGAAAATTAAATAAAACTAATTAATTAATTAATTAATTAATTAAGTAATCAGTTAATCTAATTAATCCGGATTAATTAAACCTAATAACTAATTAACCTAATTAACTACATTAATTATATTTGATTAGGTTAATTAGATATGATGTATGACTTAACAGGACCCACTGTCAGGTTGACTCGATCAACCCTGTTGATCGCCGACGTCAAGATGACATCATGCCGACGTCATAAATACATTTTCAATTAATTAAATAATTAATTAAATTCCGAAGTTATTAAAATCTTTTAAAATCATATCTTTTAATCCGTAACCGGATTAAAATATTTTCAACATGAAAGTTGCTCGAGCGAAGCGAGCGAATCGGATACGATCGTTAAATCGCCACACACCCCTAACCTATCGAACCTGCAACTTTTCCTCCGCTCCTCCGCTGAAAACCCTAAACACCGGAATACCTTCCGGATGTTTCCTTAACCAAGACCCCCATACCACGTTAGGGCACGCCTAGCATCGCTTCTTGGCATGTCATGAATCGATATGCATCTGTTTACTTTGTATTCATTGTTTCTTCCCCTCTCTCTCCGGTAGACTACGAGGCCGACGCTGCTGCTGGCGGTTCGACTCACGGAGTTGACGACCCTCTCTCTTGCAGAGCAACCAGGCAAGCCCCCCCTTGATCACCAGATATCGCCTACTCTTATCTACACTGCTTGCATTAGAGTAGTATAGCATGTTGTTGCTTTCAGATACTCCTATCCGCTGCATAGCTTCGTCCTTGTAACTTCATTGTTACCTTACCCGCAATCCTATATGCTTAGTATAGGATGCTAGTACATTCATCTGTGGCCCTACATTCTTGTCCGTCTGCGTGCTATACTATCGGGCCGTGATCACTCGGGAGGTGATCACGGTATATACTATATACTTATACATGATACATGTGGAGATTAAAGTCGGTCGGTGATGGAGCACCCGCGAGTGGATCTTTGAGGCGGAGCGACAGGCAGGTTGAGACCGCCTAGGAGAGAGGTGGGCTGGCCTGTTCGGGCGCTCATGTTACTTAACACGCTTAACGAGGTCTTGGTATTTGATCTGAGTTGGCTCGAGCTTATACGCACTAACCATCTACGCGGAGTAGTTATGGGTATCCCGCCGTGGTATCACCAAGCACTTCAGACGTCAACGACGGCGGCGCGCCGGATTGGACTGAACGCTGTTAGGCTAGGTGCGCTTCGGCCGCCGCACGCAAGCGTCTTGCAGGTGTGCTCGAGGCGATGGGCCTGGACCCTGGCGCTTAGGTTTAGACCGGCGTGGTTGGCCTCTCTCTGTTGTGCCTAGGTGGGGCTGCGACGTGTTGATCTTCCGCGACCGGCATGACCCAGAAAGTGTGTCCGCCAAATGGGATCAACCGTGGTTGGGTAAGATGGTGCACCCCGCAGGAAGTTAATCTATTCGGATAGCCGTGATCTTGATAATGTGACGACTTGGAGTTGTACCTTGAGCTTATGACAACTAGAACCGGATACTTGATAAAACACACCCTTCCAAGTGCAGATACAACCGTGGTCGCTCTCACTCGTGGATATGAGCGGGGATCGCGGGTAGGATTATTGCTATGTGATGTTACTTGGAGGACTTCAGCTTGTCCTCTTCTACTGTTGCAAGGACAGTGTCGAGCGTAGTCTTCGTTAAGACTAGCTATCCCCTCTTATTACGGCTTTCTGCAGATTCAGTCCCACGATATGGCCCTTTACACATATATCCATGCATATGTAGTGTAGCTCCTTGCTTGCAGTACTTTGGATGAGTACTCACGGTTGCCTTGTTCCCCTTTTCCCTACCTCTACTCGATTGCTGCAACAGACGATGGAGCCCAGAGCGACGCCACCGCCTATGACGACTACTACTGGAGGTGCCTACTACTACGTGCAGCCCGCCGACGGCGACCTGGAGTAGCTTAGGAGGATCCCTGCAGGAGGCCTGCTCCTCTTCGATCTGATCCCGGTTTGTGCTAGCCATCTTATGGAACCTTGTTTAACTTATGTACGTACTCATATATTGTTGCTTCCGCTGACTCGCCTATGTTCGAGCACTTGTATTCGAGCCCTCGAGGCCCCGGCTTGTATTATGATGCTTGTATGACTTATTTTATTTGTAGAGTTGTGTTGTGATATCTTCCGTGAGTCCTTGATCTTGATCGTACACATTTGCGTGCATGATTAGTGTACGATTGAATCGAGGGCGTCCAAGTTGGTATCGAGCCATCGCTGTAGGAATCCCCTTCCACACTCCTTGGTCAAGTCGATTCTAGACATTGCAAAACTTTTACTAACTTGGCTGTGTGCCTTACGAGCCCACGCCGCCATCGGGTGGTACTAGGATCTTTTACTCCTCGACCTTTACTCTGGGACTCTGAACTCTCTTCTACTCGGGTTAAACGATTTTACTAACTAACACTAGGATCCCGTGACCACATTCACCCCAAAGTTGGATATAGCCTTAGTTGTTCTTGGAATTGTATTTGAGCAATTTCCACCCGTCATTTGACTCCTTTGAAACATCTTTGTTTTCAGATGGAACCCACGAGGCAGGTCGTGCGCGCCACGACGGCCATTGGTGCCTCGGGGTCACTGCGGTGCTAGCCGAGATGATGACCTATCGGGTTATCGCGGCACCCCGAGTACACCGCCTATGAGGAGTACCGGGACTATAACCAGAGCGATGCAGCGCCGCCATCGTCCACCTCTATTCTCGGAGTACGAGTCCACTCATCGTGCTGCACACCGCACATGGTGTTGGAGTGACTATCGATATGGCAGTCCACGATGCTGCTTATGCTGCTCGACACATCTTCGTGCGAGTATCGAGAGTTGGACACCTCCCCTTGAGCACATTGCTATCGCGTCGATGTTGGTGAGGAGGGTTACTACACTGCTGCCTACTCCATCGTCACCAGAGAGCCCTTCCACCATCGAACTTTGTTACGCATCGCGATGGGCTGGATCGAGCTAACCGAGCTCTTCGCCACGAGTTGTACATCACCCGTCGGCACCTCTACTGTGCTCGACGCTGATGCGCCTTTGTCCGATCCGGAGAGCTGCTGCGTTCTGCGATCTACCCAGCCAGACCGTGATGCCCCGGGGTGTCGGTTGGCGGACGTGGGAGGCTACTCTCCGCGACTTGACCCTTTTTCGCCACCGGACGCCGGATTCAGCACCGAGTATCCGCGGCCCCAGTCACCGCGTGGAGGACTATCGCTGCCGCACTATCGACTTTCAGAGCTCTGACTACCTCCGCATGCCGCGTGGGACCTGATGTAGGCCTGCTCGTTAGTGTTTGATGTATTCGCCATGAGCCTGTGTGCCGCCTATGATGTAGTAGTCTATGTAATTGGACTCTATGTATCGAACTCTATGCATGATTCCTTTTGTAAGATATGCCGACTACTATGTGGTTCCCATCATGTTGCTTTCATTATGCATGTTTCATCATGAATGATTCTGTCTCTTGCTTAATTTCTCAAATCTTTGAACTACCTGTTATATAATAGCAGGATGGTTAGGCCAGCAGTCGTGGTCGTGGTGCCAACTTCCCACCACCGCTGAGTACATGGCTGGTATGATCCAACAGCTCGAGATGAATCGCCAGTTCATGGAAAACATGATGGCTCGTTTCCTCGCCCCAATATGAACCAGCACCCAAACGGAACAACTCTGCAGGATTTCATACGCTGAACCCGGCGTGTACCGCAGCTCAACCCAACCACCGGATGTCGATGGATGGCTCCATGACATCACCTATGAGATGGATTCTGCTGATGTAGCCCCGCCAGCTATGTCACCTTTGCATCCTTCTTCTGAAGGGACCCGCAGCTCAATGGTGGGACAGCCACAGCGTACTCTGCCGGTTGGAACACTCATCACTGGCCAGACTTCCAAGCTGCCTTCCGTGTCCGATTCATCCTCAAGGGGTCATGGACGGAAGAAGCGTGAGTTCATAACCTCACCCAAGGCAACAAGGCTGTTGAAGCTTATCGGCGAGAGTTCTGGACTTGTCTCGCTATGTCAAGAGGACATTGCAACCGATGCAGCAGCGGGAGAAGTTCCGTGGCGGTCTTCAAGGCGACATCAAGCTCGCACACCTAGTGCACGACTTTGCTGATTTCGCCACCTTGGTGAACAAAGCTATCAATGTCGAAACTGGTCCGCAGGAATACCAGAGCTCTAACAGCATAACCGTGACACGGGCTCATCTTGGGCCCGTCCTCGCAAGCGCAAGATATGGATTCCCAACAAGATGTACCAAATTAATGCACTGCTCCAAGGCGTAACTATGCTACACCTCGTCGCCTACAACCAAGCAGCCAAAGCTTCCAGCTCCACCACCCCAAGATCTTGTTCCCACCCTCAATAATGGTTTGTGCTTGGTGCGGACAACGGGGCACCGTGCTAGAGAATGCAACCAGAACCAGAATCAGTGGCCCTCCCAAAGTGGCGGTGGAAACACCCAGCCCATAACAATACTGCCAAGCCTTATGGTCGAAGTTCAGGCCAACCACGTTGATCTGAATGAAGCTCAAGACCAACTCACATTGTGATGGGTACACTTCTCGTAAATTCAGTACCGCATGTGTTTTATTTGATCTGGGGCATCTCATTCATTCATGTCGAAGATTTTGCATTCATGCATGGCATTAAAAGTGAAGACATGAATGCTTCACTATTAGTACACACCCCTGCGGGCCAATGTCGAACCTCCATGATTTGCAACGACGTCCCCGTTGAAATCGAAGGACTGGAATTCCTTGTCTCTCCCATCGTGCTTAAGTCTTGTAGCATTGACCTCATTCTGGGAATGAATTGGTTGAAAGCGCATACGGCGTCAATCGTTTGCGCCACTAAGACCGTCCATCTGCTACACCCTTCAGATGAAATAGTCACTTACCAAGCTCATCTGGTGCAAAATGCCGAGGCAAGGCTCTATGCATTGAATGCTTTGAACGCTGCACCACTCGAGGGTATTGAAAACATTCACTGCTGTTTGCGATTTCCAAGACGTCTTTCTGAAGAACTTCGAGGATTCCCCGCTAGAGCTGTCGAATTCGTCATCGACTTGAAACCAGGCACCACTCCTATAGCCAAGCGACCCTACAAGATGCCGCCGCATGAACTCCTTGAGCTAAAGGAGGAAATCGAGAAATCTCTTCAAAGTGGCTTCATTCGCCCAGGTTGCTCACCTTGGGGAGCACCTTCTCTCTTTGTCAAGAAGAAGGATGGGACAAACCGATTGGTCCAAGACTACCGTCCTATAAATCAAGCTACCATTAGAATAAGTATCCTCTTCCTCGGATCAATGATATTTATGATCAATTGGCTGGTTCGTCAGTGTTCTCGAAACTCGACTTGAGGTTGGGTTACCACCAGATCCGTGTTCGTGAGGAGGATATCCCCAAGACCGCATTTGTGACTCGTTATGGTTCATACGAGTACACCGTCATGTATTTCGACAACCAATTCTCCAGCCACCTTCTCTACACCGATGAACTATATATTCATGGATTACCTCGACAAGTTAAATCGTGGTTTATCCGGATGATATCTGATATTCTCCAAGAATGAAGAAGAACATCTTGAACATCTTCGTCTTGTCTTTGGAAAAGCTACGAGAGCATCAACTCTATGCCAAGTTCTCCAAATGTGAATTCGGCTTCCAAGTAACCTACCTTGGACATGTCATCTCTAAGGATGGTATTGCCGTCAACCCGAAAGAGTTCAGGCTATTCTCGATTGGACTCCTCCAAGAACGCAAGTCGAAGTTTTCTCGGCCTCGCCACTATTGCCGTCGATTCGCCGAGAACTTCTCCAAGATTGCCAGCCTCGACTAACTTTGTTGCATAAGGCGTCAAATTCAATGGGATGATAAGTGTCGGGAAAGTTTCCAGGCACTCAAGGACAAGTTGACTACTGCCCCAGTGCTAGCTCCTCCTGATACTAAGAAGGACTTCGTCATTTACTGCGACGCTTCCCGTCAAGGATTAGGCGGTGTCCTAATGCAAGAACGCAAAGTGGTTGCTTATGCCTCTCGACAATTGCGCCCTCATGAAGAGAACTACCCAGTTCACGACCTCGAACTTGCTGCTGTCATTCATGCGCTAAAGCAGTGGCGACATTACCTTCTCGGTAATCGTTGCGAGATCTACACCGACCACCAAAGTCTGAAGTATCTGTTTACTCAGCCAGACCTGAACCTCCGTCGCACAGAGATGGATGGAGATTGCGAGACTTTGATTTGGGTATTTCCTATCGCCGAGCAAGGCTAATGTAATGGCTGATGCCTTGAGCCGCAAGTCTTCTGCAACCACCTTGAGTTCACCAAGTTCAGCCCCACTTGTTGAAGAATTCAGAAAGCTGAACCTCCATATTGTTCCTCCGGTGCACTCGCTCCCCTCCTCCGGAGTTCCATAAGATGAATCTCCGTGTTGTCTCCCGTGGTTCCCTCTATACCCGGCTGTTGAACCCGATCTCGTGGGCACCATAAAGACAATGCAGGATTTGACTCTGAAGTCTACAAGATTAAGCAAGACCTCAAGGCAGGAAATCCTCGTTCTTCACTATTGTCGATGATGGCGCCTTGTACTTCAAAGTCCGCCTAGTGGTGCCGTGTAAGAAGGAAAACCTGAATATGACTCGAAGGTTATGAAAGAAGCTCATGATCGCCTCTATGTATCCATCCTGGTAGTACAAAGATGTATCAAGACATTCGCCGAGATTACGGTGGTCTAATATGAAGCAAGACATTGCTCGCTATGTTCTTTGAGTGTGACGCTTGCCGTCGTATCAAAGCAGAACATCAAAGGCCTGCTTTGAAACTCTGCAACCTATCTCTATTCCTGAATGGAAATGGGACCATGTTGAAATGGACTTCGTCCTTTGGATTTCCCAAATCGCAGAAAGGTAATGATGCAATTCTTGTCGTCATTGACCGGCTTTCTAAAGTTGCTCATTTTCCGGCGGTCAAAGAAACGATCTTCGCTAGTCAGCTTGCAACGCTCTATATGTCCGAATTGTTTCACTTCACGGTATTCCACTTGGTTATCGATTCGGACCGTGGCAGCTTATTCACTTCAAGATTACGGGCAAGTTTTCAAGAAGCTATGGGAACTCATTTATCTTTCGATCTGCGTTTCATCCGCATCACAAGGGCAAGTGGAGCGTGTCAACCAAATTCTCGAAGACATGCTTGAGCTTGTGTCGCTTCCTTGCAAGAAATGGGAGGAATCTCTCCGTATGCTGAGTTCTCTTATAATAATAGCTATCAAGCTAGTGCGAAGATGGCCCCTTGAAGTGTTATATGGACGAAAGTGCGAACCCCTCGAACTGGTCAAAGCGGGAGCGCCCACTCTTGGTCCGGATATTATCCAACATGCGAAGAACAAGTCCGCATTATTCGCGAGAATCTCAAGACCGCTCGATCTCGTCAAAAGAGTAATTATGACCGTCATCACAAAGACATGGTCTATCAACTTTGGCGAAAAGGCCTATCTTCGCGTTACACCAATGAAGGGTGCTCACCGCGGGATCAAGGGCAAACTAGCTCCTCGCTATATTGGCCCATTCACTATTCGGAAAGGCGTGGAAAAGTGGCTTACCAACTGGAGCTTCCGTCGAACCTTTCTCGGAGTTCACGATGTGTTCCACGTGTCCCAACTCCGACGCTGCTTCAAGGACCCAATCCGAGCGATGGACCATGAAGTGCTCGAATTGCAACAGGACCTCTCCTATAAAGAGCATCCGGTCCGCATTCTCGACCAAGCTGAACGCCGCACACGCCGGCGATCAAGTTCCTCAAAGTCCGATGGTGAATCACTCAAGCGAAGCCACACAGGAACGCGAGGATCGTCTTGAGATGAATACCCGCACTCTTTCCTTCTACCTCCTAAATCTCGGACGAGATTTCTTGTAGTGGAGGAGATTTGTAACACCGGATGATTAAGCAACAGTAATCACCTCACATTGTGACTAACCTCACGTTGATTCGAACCCGGTCTAAAACAAATTCAAAACAAAAGCAAACGATAAAAAGTTTCAAAAACTAAAACTAAAATGTTCGGGGGTTGTCTAAAATAACAAACCTAATTATGGTGGGGTGCACACATTTTTGTAAAGTGCTTTGATATTTTAAATAAACCAAAACAGAAAAAGAAAAATAAGAAAAGAAAATAAAACAAAAGAGAGTGGGGGAGGAAACCCCACTGGCCCAACTGGGCCAGCCCCTCCCCACCTGGCCCCCTCACACCGGCCCCTCCTGGCCCGGCCCGGCCCCCGGCCACTTATCCCCCTCCCGGATCGGCTAACCCTAGCCGCCCCCCGCGCCTCACTCGCGCCCTCCCCCGATCCACTTTTCTCTCCCCGCCCGATCCAGATCGGGCCGAGCACCGTCGCGCCCTCGCCGCCCGACGACCCCGCCACCCGACACCGTCGCCTCCGCCCCGCGCCCGCCGCCGTCAGGACCCCCTCCACACCGTCGCCCCACGCGCGGGGCACCCGCCGCCGCGGGGTCGTCCCCGACCCCCCCGCCTCACCGGATCTTCCTCCGACGCCGGTCGGCCGCCTCCCCGACTCCCTCCTCGCCGGTCGCCATCAAGCTCCACCGCGCCCGCCTCCTAGACCCCACGGGCCCCTGTGAGCTTCGTCCTCTCCCCCGTCGCTCCCCTCGCCCCCCTCCCGACGCGCCACCGTAGCCCCGAGCCCGTCGCCCGGCTCGCCCGCCTCCCCCTCATGGTCACCAGCAGCCACGCCGTCATGGCCACGCCGCCCCGCTTCCTCTCTCCTCGCTGAAGGGCGCCTCCCCCTCGCCCGTTTACCGCCCGGCCTCCGCCTTAGCCTCACCCCCTCTCTCTCCCGTCGGCGCCCTCGCCCCCCCACATGAACCCCGGACCTTCTGGCGCACCCCCCCTGCGGCAAGGCCGATCTGACGCCTTGTGGCCGTGTCCGCACCCCCTCCGCCTACCTCCGCCGCCTCCGGCGACCCGGACACCGCCAAAGCCCCACCGGGGACCGCCCTCGCCGGCTCCTCGTCGGGCCACGGCCTCGGCCGGCCCCCTCCACCACACCGGCGCGGGATCGGGCGGGCGCCCACGCCCGCGTCCCCCTGGTTTGGCGCCCGAACGGGCCACGCCCGCAAGCCCGCACGCCCGTTTGGCCCCCTGGGGCCTATGACATGGGGGCCCCACCCCCACAGAATGGTTTTAATAGTAAAAAGAAAAATGAAAATTAAATAAAACTAATTAATTAATTAATTAATTAATTAATTAAGTAATCAGTTAATCTAATTAATCCGGATTAATTAAACCTAATAACTAATTAATCTAATTAACTCATTAATTATATTTGATTAGGTTAATTAGATAACGATGTATGAATAACAGGACCCACATCGGGGTTGACTCATCAACCACGTTGATCGCTTGACGTCGGCATGACATCATCTCGGCGTCATAAATACATTTTCAATTAATTAAATAATTAATTAAATTCCAGAAATTATTAAAATCTTTTAAAAATCATATCTTTTAATCCGTAACCCGGATTAAAATATTTTCAACATGAAAGTTGCTCAGAACGAAGTGACGAATCCGGATACGCAGTCCATTCATCCGCCACACACCCCTAACCTATCGAACCTGCAACTTTTCCCCTCCGGCTCCTCTGCCCGAAAACCCTAAACACCGGGAATACCTTCCCGGATGTTTCCCCCTTAACCAGTACCCCCCCCCATACCACGTTAGGGAACGCCTAGCATCGCTTCTTGGCATGTCATGCATCGATATGCATCTGTTTACTTTGTATTCATTGTTTCTTCCCCCTCTTCTCTCCGGTAGACTACGAGGCCGACTGCTGCCGGCGATTCGACCACTGAGTTGGCGACCCTCTCTCTTGCGAGCAACCAGGCAAGCCCCCCTTGATCACCGGATATCGCCTACTCTTATCTACACTACTTGCATTAGAGTAGTATAGCATATTCTTGTTTTGAGATACTCCTATCTTCGCTGCATAGCTTTGTCCTTGTAACTTCATTGTTACCTTACGCAATCCTATATGCTTAGTATAGGATGCTAGTACATTCATCTGTGGCCCTACATTCTTGTCCATCTGCCGTGCTATACTATCGGGCCGTGATCACTCGGGAGGTGATCACGGTATATACTATATACTTATACATGATACATGTGGAGATTAAAGTCGGTTGGTGATGGAGCACCCATGAGTGGATCTTTGAGGCGGAGCGACAGGCAGAGTTGAGACCACCTAGGAGATAGGTGGGCCTGGCCTGTTCGGCGTTCATGTTACTTAACACGCTTAACGAGGTCTTGGTATTTGATCTGAGTTGGCTCGAGCTTATACGCACTAACCATCTACGCGGGAGTAGTTATGGGTATCCGGCGTCGTGGTATCACGAAGCACTTCAGACGTCGGCGACGGGCGGCGCGCACGGATTGGACTGGAGCGCTGTTAGGCTAGGTGCGCTTCCGGCCGCCCTCATAACGTGAGTGTGTGCTCGAGGCGATGGGCCCGCACCCTGCTGCGCTTAGGTTTAGACCGGCGTCTTTGGCCTCTCTGTTGTGCCTAGGTGGGGCTGCGGCGTGTTGATCTTCGCGACCGGGCATGACCCAGAAAGTGTGTCGGCCAAATGGGATCAAGCATCTTTGGGTAAGATGGTGCACCCTGCAGTGAAGTTAATCTATTCGGATAGCCGTGATCTTGATAGAAGGGACGACTTGGAGTTGTACCTTGAGCTTATGACAACTAGAACCGGATACTTGATAAAACACACCTTCCAAGTGCGGATACAACGGTGGTAGCTCTCGCTCGGGGATATGAGCAGGGGATCGCGGGTAGGATTATTGCTATGTGATGTTACTTGGAGGACTTCACTTGTCCTCTTCTACTGTTACAAGGCAGTGTCGAGCGTAGTCTTCGTTAAGACTAGCTATCCCCTCTTATTCGGCTTTCTGCAGATTCAGTCCCTTGATATGGCCCTTTACACATATATCCATGCATATGTAGTGTAGCTCCTTGCTTGCAGTACTTTGGATGAGTACTCACGGTTGCCTTGTTCCCCTTTTCCCTACCTCTACTCGATTGCTGCAACTGACGATGGAGCCCAGGCAGACGCCACCGCCTATGGCGACTACTACTGCGGAGGTGCCTACTACTACGTGCAGCCAGCGACGACTGGGAGTAGCTTAGGAGGATCCTGCGGGAGGCCTGCTCCTCTTCGTCTGTATCAGTTTGTGCTAGCCATCTTATGGCACCTTGTTTAACTTATGTCCGTACTCAGATATTGTTGCTTCCGTGACTTCGTCTATGTTCGAGCACTTGTATTCGAGCCCTCGAGGCCCCTGGCTTGTATTATGATGCTTGTATGACTTATTTTATTTGTAGAGTTGTGTTGTGATATCTTCCCGTGAGTCCTTGATCTTGATCGTACACATTTGCGTGCATGATTAGTGTACGATTGAATCGAGGGCGTCACAAAAAGGATATTCATTTTGTTCTTGATGATGGTTGTTCAGAAGCCTTTGAAACACTCAAGAAAGCCTTAATTTCTGCACCTATTGTTCAACCACCAGATTGGAACTTGCCTTTTGAAATTATGTGTGATGCTTGTGATTATGGTGTTGGTGCTGTTCTAGGACAAAGAATTGATAAGAAATTGAATGTTATTCATTATGCTAGTAAAACTCTAGACAGTGCTTAAAGAAATTATGCTACTACTGAAAAAGAATTCTTAGCAGTGGTGTTTGCTTGTGATAAATTTAGACATTATATTGTTGATTCAAAAGTAACTGTTCACACAGACCATGCTGCTATTAAATATCTTACGGAAAAGAAAGATGCTAAACCTAGACTTATTTGATGGGTTCTCTTGTTACAAGAATTTTATTTACATATCATTCAAAACAAAACAGAAGCTAGCCAACTCACCTCCAGGATGCTCCCTCGATCAGCTCCTGCGTCGGCCGTCCGATCTGGCTTCTGGCGCGTCTGAACCATCGGATCTTCACCTGTAGTCAAACCTAATCTCACCTCGCGGTCGTTTTCGTAGTCCAATGACTGGTGGGCTCATGTCGGGCGCTCGTTGGCTGGGTTGGCCCTTTCCGCGTGCAGGAGGATTTGCCCCAATCAGCTCGGGCGCTCCGCACCCAATCACCCGCATCTCGCGGCTCTCGCCCCACCCCAGCCACCAAACGAGGAACCCTTGCCCCCTTTCTCCTTCCCCTCGAACCCCACGAGCCGCTGCACCCCTCCCTCTCCCTTCCGTGCGTGTGCTCGGCCAAGGACGCCACCGTCGTCCTCGGCTCCTCCTCCAGCACCTCGCCTTTTTCTCCTCCTCGCCTTCCCATCGCTCGCGCGCATGTCGCCGCCGTCGGAGAACAGGACAGGGCGGGTCGCTTCCTCCTTTTCCTCCCGCCGGATCTAAGGCATGCGGTCGTGGAGGCGAGCCTCTCCGGTGGCGGCGGCAAAGGGCGACCACATGGATCGGTCCCTGCAGGAGAGAGAAGATGGGAGAGAGGGAGAGAAGGAAGGAGAGGAGGGAGGCCCGGCGGCGGACGGGAGAGGGTTACCGACCGGCGCCGGCGAGGTCAGGTGCGACCTGGTGGTTGGTGGTGTCTTGATCCACTCCTGGATCCTTCTTTCACCTTCGCCGCCTCCCGCGCGCTCGTCCTCTCATCTCCCATGGAGGGGAGGGGTGGGGATGTAGGGGAAGGAGGAAGCCGGAGATGTTGTTGCTGCTGACGTCCATGGAGACGCTGCTGCTGCGGATCGAGAAAGCAAATAAATTGGGGGGAGGATGTGAGAGAGAAGGAAGGAGAGGAGAGGTCAGGGAGAGCCCCGGTGTTCTACCCCTACTGGGGCATCTTTGCTCCAAGGAGAAAGGAGGGGACCAGCGGCACAGGGAGGAGAGGAGGCCGTCGAGGCGAGCGGGGAGGGGGTGGCGGCGTGGGAGAGGATGGAGCGGGGAGGACATGAGGCGAAGGGGGAGCGGGGCTCGGGAGCACATGCCGGCAGCCGGCAGGTCGAATTGTCGCGCCACCGCGTCGTCGCCTCCTCTGCGCCATGAGGCGCCACCTCTGCCTCCACCCTCCACTAGGCAAGGAGCTCGAGGTGAACAGGCGGTGGGAAGGTGAGAGGAAGCAGGAGTTCATCTCTCCTCCAATGGCTGCCTCGTGCATCTGGAGTATAAGGAGGACAACACGTGCCTGTTGGAGGCGACTCGAGCAACGCAGGCCAGCGGCGAACTAGGTGATCCACTCTTTTTCCCTCACTTCCTTCCTCACTCATAATTTACTTTGCTAATATTTGGATTTTTGAACTTGACGTGTGCAGATCTGACATAGAAGACCACATTCGTCAGATTCGAATGTGATCTTCTTCCAATGGCTCTAATGGTAATTAATAACCTCTTTTTGTGCTTCACCTTGTTCTTATATATGATGCACAGAGAATGCAGTTGTGTCAAGTTGTTGACATCCCGTCTTTGCAACCGGTTTGGTATATTTGGTTAATCGTAACCAGAGAAGAGGAGTCGTCACATACGTGCCTTCTATTATTTATGTGGTTGTATGAAGTGTTCCTTCAACTAATCAAGCAACCTGACATTAGTACTTTGTTTAGTTAATATCACTCTCATCAGAGAGTATGATATCATTTAGCTAGCCTCTTTTCTTTGCGAGATAGTGTAAAGGTTAGAATGGGTAACGAAAAGAGTGTTCTCATTTTACTGCCCCTGGATTTAGGGAATATATATGCGTATATATTGATGCATCGTCTCCATGTCTGGCTCTTCAGGTGCGTGCTAGCTAGAAGTTCGGATCTGTAATCAATACACACACACACACACACACACACACACACACACACACACACACACACACACACACACACACACACACACACACACACACATACATAAACACTATTCTGATCACGGGATCAGAATAATATTCTGATCACAACCTGACCTGCCCTGCTAGTAGTACGTTGAACTTCCCTGTGAACTACGTTGAACTTCCGCCAACATTGCCGAAATGGGGCTTGCGATATACCGTTGGAAAGCTATGGACACCAATATCATGACCCAACTTAAATTTTTGGCAAAATATAAGAGGTTTATGAGCTGTTTTAAAAACCGTTCTTTCTTCGCGCAAAAAATGTGAATCGTATTTTCGATCGCATTTCTAAACCGTTTATCAGAATGAGGCATATAATATGGCATTGGAAAGCTGCTGCAAAACCGCTCCTTCCACATGTTGAAAGTTTTCTCTAATTCCCTATGGTTAAAGAGTAATTTGAAAAAACGTAAAATTTCGTAAACCGAACAGCTGAGTTCGTTTTTTCGATGTCATTTCTAAACGGCTAATCCAATGGAGGCATATGATATGGCGTTGGAAATCTTATGAAAATGCGCTACTTTTTCATCTTGAAAGTTTTTTTCTAACTTTGAATTGTTTAAGAGTAATTTAGAAAATGGTTCAAGTCCTACCGAGTCCGTATTTTCAAGCTAATTTTTTAACCGTGCGTCTAAATGCAGCAAATGATATGGCGTTGGAAAGCTTGAACAAATGCGGAACTTTTTGGTATGTATTGTTTCTCCCAATTCTTTACGGTTTTAAGTCAATTTCAAAAATGGCAAAAAAAGTATTTTTGCCGTAATTTCTACAAACTTCATCGGAATTGGGAAAATAATATACCGTTGAAAAGCTACGGAAAATGCAAAACTTTTTCATGTTGATGGTTATCTCTGATTCTTAGCCGTTTTCAAGTAATTTCGAAAACGGCGGGATCATTCGTTCTGCCTCTATCGCGAAACAGATTCTTCCAAAATGCACCGCGTGAAGAACCTGAACTTCTCGGCGCGTGTACCTGAACTTCACTCGGTTTTTCACGTGATTTTTTTGCTCGTAGGTCTCCATCCACTGCTCGTAACTCTCCATCCACTCACCGGAATTGAGAAAGTGATATATGGTGGAAAGCTGTTGTAAGCACATAACTTTCCCGTGTTGATCGTTTTTTCATACTCGCGATGGTTTTAAAAGTTTTTCATCTGAAATTCATTCAGCGTACTAGTTGAACTTCATGTTGTTTTCACGTTGAACTTCTGTGACGTATTTTCGTTTGTAATTTTCTCATCCATTTCGTCAGTGCTACACAAATGATATTTCTTTTGTACAAACCCCTCTCACAATAATTTTTTTAACTTTCTCCGACCAAGGACTTGAACTTATACAAATGATATTCCCTGTCGTTTTGAAGTAATTAGAGAAATGACGAGATCATGATTTTTGCCTTCATTGCGAATGGAAGCGCTGCGTGAAGTAATTAAACTTCTCGGGCATGTCATTTGAACCTCACTCTGTTTTTGATGAGCTGTTTTTTGCACTACGTGAAGTAGTTGAACTTCTAGGGCATGTCTGGTTGAACTTCACTCTGTTTCACTCTATTGTATTTTTCTTATATGAAATACACACCATGTAGTACGTGAACTTCTGATTGTTATCACTTTGAACTTCTCTCTGGTTTGAGAGAATTATTTTAAAACACAAAAAACAACATATTTTTTATGTATTTTGGACATCTAAATATACGGTGAACTTCTCTCACAAGAATTTTTTGAACTTCTCCTCACCGAGCACTTGAACTTCTAGCAACCATTTTTTCGTTTATGAGTTGTTTTTAAAAGTGCAAAAAATGGCGTTGTTTTTTTTATATTTTGAATAGGTAAATCCTAGGTTGTAATAAACTCTGAACTTCTTTGTTATTTCAATATGAACTTCACCTTTTTATATTTTGGGTAAAGAATTGTATTCAATTTTTATACTGAAAAAAATCGAACATGTAAATATAAGGTGAACCTCTCTCGCAAGAATTTTTGAACTTCCCCGGACAGAACACTTGAACTTCTTTCAACAAACCTTTAAAGTTTTTATTTTGTTTATACTTTTATTCTCACCTGAAATGCATTCCTTGTAATAGTTGAACTTCTCATTGTTTTCACCTTGTACTTCTGTCAGATTTTTGTGTGTACGTCAAATTACACGCAAATTGAAGGTCGGGCATCACTTTTTGCCATTTTAAAACATGTAATTGGAGGTCGGACGCCCGCAATATAAATTCTGAACTGTGCATAGAGGTGCACGTGAACTTGTTGCAACAAATCTGACAATTTTATATACATTGAACTACTCCGTTATTTTAGTTTGAACTTCTTGATTTTATTCTTTTAATAACGAGAAAAATCCAATGTTTTAATATACATCAAACTATTCTATTATTTTAAAATTGAACTTCCTATTTTTTATTTCTGCTAGCAGTTTTTTAATAAACATCCAACTGTTGTGGTATTTAAACCTGAATGTTTTATTTTATTTTTTAGAACAAATACTTTTTCCTTTTTTTAATAAACTTCAGACTTCTCTATTTTTAATTTTGAACTTCATGGATTTTTTGTGTGTTCCCCTCTTTATTTTTGGATACCCAATGTGTGTGTTTTGCCGTTAGCGTTTTGGATACCCAATCTGTGTGTTTTGCCGTTAGCGGACATTTTAAACTATCCGCGGCAGACAATATGAACTTCGCATCAACACTTTTTTGTCTTCAAGTAATGCTCACTCTTTTGCTTTTAATTCTCAACATCTATGCTCTATCTTTTTAACTTACGAATAGTTTTTTTTTGGTTATGTGAATTTTTTGTAGTTTATGTTATAGGCAGACTCTTTTTTGGGTAAACGCTCATTGGTTTGTTTTTTAACATCATTTTTCGTCTTTTTATACAAACTACCAACACGTTGAATAAGAAAAGAACGTTAAATGTCTAGATAGAGGTATTTTTGTTAACTATGAGCATCATTTTTGTGTTTGTTTTGAAAAACAAAAATGATGGAATTACCACCAACGAAGTAGATGCACCTAGTATTTCTTTTAAAAACTAATGTCTTGCCAGTTCATTATTGAGGCAAAACTAACTCTAATTGAATAGTCTCAATCAGGTAGGTAGGGGGTTACAAATAAAGAAATAGAAAGTACATCTAGTTTTAGTGCTCTTTTTCGCAAACAGATGTGCGACCAAATTGCAATTCCTCCTTGTATAAATGAGCTTTGAACACCTTCAAACTTGTAAGTATGAACACATCTCTCAAAAGCCATCGACCGCCTCAAAACAATCCCTGGAATCCTGCCACATCATGCATAAAACGTGGCCTTCAGTCTCAATAATAATAATTCAGAATCGTTCTTCAATCACCATCAGCATGGTTGTCCTTGTTGGCAAACTATCAACTTATGATTCTGAAGTTACGAGCTTTTGGCAATTGTTTACGAGCTACTGAACAAACTAAAGATCGTTGGCAAAACAACATGAGTGAAGGCAATACCTTTTTAACTTCTTGTTTATTTGAATCTGAACTTGCATTTTTTTGCAGGGTGCAGGTTACGGTAGTGGCGCACGGGCAGGGGCGACTGCAATGTATATGCGGTCTTTGGGGACAGCAGGTTGGGATCGGGCACGAGCATTGAGGATCAAGTGGTTCAGTATCTCAATGTAATAGTTAAGTAAATGAGCAGGGTATCTTGTTTTTCTCTTAAAACTGGAACTTTTATTAAAGTAAATATTGAATATCATGCCTACGTAGGATACTCAAGTCCACAGTAGCGCCCAAGGATTTTCGATGAAAACATACTATTTCTCCCTACCACAATGTCAATAAAAATAATGTCATGTGAAAGGAAACTTGGAACAAAAACTTTACCATGGGACGATTGCAAACCTGCGAGTCGTAAATCGAGGTTGCCGTTGTTCATCAGGGATGTGGAAGATTTCACCATGGTTAGGAGGACACCTTCATATTTTGTGTAATGCAGAAATAGTAAAATTTACAATGTGATTGCTGATCAAGGACTGTAAACAAGTTCTGTGGATGAAACAAGATCAGATTTTGTTCAGAGACTGTAGAACATCTAAAAACTGAATACATGGAAATAAAAATCAAAGTGTCTGTAGGGGAGATTTCAACTTGAACAGATTTCAACTTGAACTTCTCATCCACCTAGACAGTTCCTTCCTTTTTTCATACAATTCCACATGGATGCATCCCAGGCCAACATATGTTAGTGCACTCATCTTGTTTTACTGAAGAAGAATATAAGTGGTCTGACGAGATGTAATTCTTTTTAAAGCAAATGTCTTCCTGAAGAAAAAGGAATACGATGTTCAGACTTACAAATGTCTTCCTGAAGAAAAATGTAAACGTCTTACTCTGAATGTACCTAGCAACACTCAGACTTTAGTTTTGACCATGCATTCTAGACGCCGACCATCGCGATGTCGCTGCCATTTTCTATTCGAACGACCATGAGAAATCTACTCGACCTGCCATGTACCCTCTACAACAGCGTGATGTTGAACAACTGCAGCATCAGCGACATCAGATGGAGGAAGGAGCCAGTAGACATGTAGTAGCACAAGTCAAAATTTGAAGCAATTGCAGCAACTCCACAGGACTCTCAAGCAACGGTACCAAAGGGGTCTGAAGCGGCATCGGATAATGTGTGGGCGAGATTGCAAGTGCTGGCTAGCAGCCGCACGGGAGTAAGAAGGTCACAGGCTGCGCGAGAGGAAGTCCATCGTGCGAGAAGCCAGCGGCTGCACGCAGAGCATCTAGAGGAGACGGCTTGGTTGCCGGCGTTTCCGCTGCTGGCTAAGGAGAAAAATAGAGATGGGAGGCATTAGGTGATTTAATTGAACGGTGCGAGTTGCTGCAGTTGAACGGCGGGAGGAAGGAGGAAGATGCAGTGGGTAGAGTTGGCACAGGTGGCTGTAGGCGGGAGGAAGATGTTCGAGGGAGGATGGGGATGGGTCTGTGGAGGTGCGGGAGGGCACACCGGAGCAGAGGGCAGTCCACGCCGGTGGCGAGGGAAGGTCACGCCGGATGGGGGGAAGATCGTGCCGGAGCAGAGAAAATGTTGCGCCAGTCGTTGAGGCGATGGTTGGAGTGGAGGGGGATGGATATAGCTTCCGGCACGCGCGGTGGCTGGGGCCGACGCGTCGCGTGATTGCGGATCGCGCGCCGGCGGGGGCCGCGACTGCACGTGGTGGCAGAGGCTGGCGGGGGCCGCGACTGCACGTGGTGGCAGAGGCTGGCGGTGGCGCCGCCGGAGGAGGCTGGCGGCGGTATCGCGGGAGAAGGCCGGTGTCGCGGTCCCTTGGGTTGCCGAGGCGGCGGCTCAGGTGGTTGCCGAGGACGGCGATGCCCGGGGTTGCCGGGGACGGCGACGCTCGTGGTTGTTGGGGGCAGCGGCGCGCGGACTTTGGAGAGATTAGGCGGCGGCGGCGACACAGGGTGTGCCGGTGGCGGCGGCGTCTGGAGTGGGTGGTGGGGATCGGGGGTGCGAGGTTGAGGATGCGGGGTGGTTTTTCTCTAAGGCTGTAAATTCGGGTGGTCTCGGGAGTTCAGGTACAGGAGCATCCAGGCGCGTCTATACAGGGTCCGAATAGTTATTTTGATCCTGAGATTAAAATAGTATATATATCACCCAGGGGATTGACTATCCATCACCCAGGGTTAGGAATAGTTATTCTTTACCCCCTTAATTTTACCACCAATGCACTGAAATTTTACGTTCTATAAGTTTTGTCTTATTTTCGACGTAAAAAGAGACCGTAAGAAAATATATAATCGCTGTAAAAAATATTTTATATTATGTAAAATTACAAACGTAAAACATAGTGTAAAATATACATAATCTTCAATTTTTCTTGTCTTATGACCTATATTTTATTTTCTTATACCAAATTTTACGTAGTGAATCAATAGGAATATAAATATTTGAATTCCAAATGTAATTTAATTATGAAGTGATCGTAAGATTACCTCGGGTGAAGAATAACTTATTTTGCACCCTGGGTGATGAATAGCATCACTATATATCCCTTAAATCTAACAATCATATTATGAGAGAATTATCTTTACTTGAACTAGAAAGGTCTATTCTGTGTCTCGATTTTGTTTAGGAATATTAGCAAGTTGAGTAACCTTATTCTTTCTAAAATAGGGATATTCCTGAATGTTGTTTACTGCTTCTATTATGTTGCTTATTTTTGTGGTTCCATTTGAACAGGATGTGCACTCTTGTCTCCGTCGTTATACCTATTTTAGAATCCATGGCAGCATGTTGTGCTTTGTCGGCACATTCGTGCATGTGTGAGGTCGCAGATGAAGAAGCACCGAATGATCATTATATTCTCCTCTGCTCTGATCTTCTATTGGCATATGTAAGATGTACCTTATTTGCTGGTATTTCCTGAGATTCTGGACTGATTGTTTAATAGTGATTATTATGTAAAAGTGTTTTCAGTTGCTGTTTAGCATTGTTGAGGAAATCGTTAACTGGTAGCTGCTCGATTGGCTTGCGAGTAGGGGATTAATATGTTAATCGGCAAGTTAGTCGGCCATTTAATCAATTAATCGGACGATTTATTGGTTTATCGGCTACTCGGCGACCCTACGAGTAGGGGTTAATCGGCAAGTTAACTGGTTAATCGGACGAATTCTTGAACAGGGCTGTTTAGTATGGATGCCTCCATGGTTGCATAGGCATCCATGGTTCTGTGAGGAGGTTATCTATGTCATTCTGTTTTATATAGATGTCAAATTAGGTAAGCAATCACACATGGTCATGTTACTTGTTTGTTTCTTTTGATCATCTTGATGTTGAGTTGTGGGTTTGCGCGATCTTGCTACCCAGCTGGTTATTTGAACATGAAAAGGAGTACGACTCGGCAGGAAAGTCAACCGTGGGGAGGTGCAACATGGCGTGGCCTCAGCAACCAATTAGGTGTCCTCTATCTTTGCCTATTGCTTCCTCTGGAACACTGATTTTGTTTGACTTATGAAGGCGCATTCATCCTACAAGAACAATCATGATTTAGAGTTAGACCGCCCTTGCACATCGGTTTGCTTTCTTACATTGATTGTTGTTTTTTATGCATTATATCATTCACCTTCTCACATAATAGTCTGGTAAAAAAAAGAGTGAACTCACTCCTGAATTTGCACTAATTATATATTTATGGCACTATTAATAATTTGTATTTGCATTCTCTGTTGAGTTCGTCGAGTTCCTTTCTCAATATGCTTAGATGCTTTTCTCAATGTGAATTGCATCCGTGATGGAAAGAAGCAAAAGTGTGATGTAGCATAATCTCCAGCATGGTAGGGCTACGTGTCGTCCAAATATTTGTTCTACAGTAGGTTAGTACAGACTCATTGGATCATATTTTTCAGAAGTATGTGAACCTTCTGCACAATGAATCATAACCCTGAATTGTTATTTCAAAAAATATCTGTGAAACCTTACATTTGTTAGCTGTCATACATATTTTACTGTTCCTGGACAATTCCGATTTTTGCTAAATATGCTAATCAGAAGTTTTATTTAATCATGGCAAAAATTTCAACAGAATTAGGCCTTTCAGTACTTCACATTTGTTGAACTAATGGCCATTTTCTATTTTGTTGCTGTTTGGATTGTTCAGGTATTCGAAGTTTTGGGTTCCAATTATTGGTGCTTATCTACAAAGTTGATTATGCTTATCATTCTAGATTTTCTGATTCTCAGTTGAATAGTACCGTTGATAAAGCTACACGGTGGATGCTATTCATTATATAAGGTGAGCTTCTATGACTTGGTTTAACCTTTCTAGATTATGTAACTGAATAAAAGAACTTTCTGATATGTGTATTTGTAGAATTTGCTGGTGTTTGATGCGAAATATCGATGGCCAAAATGTTGTTATGGTCAGCTCGACCTGAATATTATGTTCATCTGTCTACACCTCCTCCTGTGGTATCCAGTTGTTCGAGTACTGGTCACCTCCTCATGGTAGACGCTTACAAGTGCTCCTGCTTGTTGAAAATGCCTGAGACAAGTCACTAGCTGAGCCTAATAAAATAGTAGAGAAACTTTTTACAACAGTACAAAAATGTAGAACAAATCAAGTAGAAGAAGAGACAGAACGCACAAAAACTTTTGAAAGGAATATCAGTTTCATACATTATTTGTAGTGCTAAAATAAACATATATACTGCAGGTTCAGGACTAATTTATTATAGGCAAACCTGCACACATGTGCTACTCTACCCAGGCTTAACTCGTCCTAGCAAAAGAAATCACATCATGAGCAAAAGAACAAATTCACTACTAACATTTCAAATCAAGATTTATCCATCTAGCAGTCCCAAAATATATTTCTCTTCTCATTATTGCAGCAGCCTTTTCTGTACCAGTGTAACATCCCAAAATTTGGAATGTTAATATAATTAATTGAATTGTTTGTTTGTTTGCTTGAGTGAATTAAACTTGAGTGAAATTTGAACCTTTTCAAAAACTTTTGAAAGAGAGGGAATAAAATGACTTTCCCCTTCTCCGGTAAATTCAAATTCATCCTATTAAAATCAATGAGAGAAGATGACATGACTTCTTCAACTATAAAGAATTTGAGCGGAGTTTTGCAATTTAATTCTTTCAAATATTTGCACTTGCTTCTCTATTTTTCTTCCCGAGAAATACCCGAAAAATAAATTCTTGCAAGCAAGAAAGAGCGGAGGAAAATGACCCTCCAAAATCAGGGGCATTTTTTGAAAATATTGAGCCAAGAAAAACCAAAGTTTTTATTTAAAATTATTTGCCAAAAGAAATAAAGCCTTTAGGGATTTTCTGAAAACATTTTTTAAGTTTTTATTTTGGCCGTGGAATAATGCTCATCATCTACATTTTATTTTTCTGATAATTTTAGTATATAAAACTCTTTATTCGAATTGATTTGATTTCCTTTTATTGTTTTAGTTTCCTAATTTTAAAAATAGGAATGGAATCGTTTTATTAGGAAAACCTGTTGGCCCATTAAGCACTTTCCTATTCTAGCCCAACAAGAGATCATCTCCTTCCTCTGTTTCCTCTCACGTTACTGAAGCTTTCCATGTCCATGGAGACAGGAAATCTCCACCTTCCCGATCTCCTCGTCTTTCCATCCCAGCGCCTCCCGAGACCGCCTATAAAACCCCTCCTCTCCTCGTTCCATTTTTCCCATCACCACGCCCTCCTGCCCGTAGCCTTCTCGCCACCGTCCTCCTTTTCCTGCCTAGAACGCTCACCGGGAGCTCTCCTGGAACCTCCCATCGCCCAGCGCCACCTCCCAAGCGCCGACCCCTCCTCCGCCACCCCCACCTCGCTGGCGACCTCGCCCCCTCGCCGAGCAGCCCTCCACATCGCCGTCTCCTTCCTGCCATCTCTGCCTCACGTACAGGTAACTCCGTTTTCGTTTTCAGATTTATTCCCGTAACAGATTTAGTTCCGTTCTTGTTTAGCTTATAACTTTTGATCTAGAAGTCCAATGATGCTGATTCTTTTTGCGTTAGATCACAATTTTCTTGTAGTTTCAAAATATATAATTTGTCTATGTTTGGATTAATAAAAATTGAGTTAGATCAGATTTGAATTAAAGCTTGTTTTTCTTATTCGGGAGTTTAAAATAGATTTTGTTTGATTCTTTTTCTACTGATCACTAGTGATCATATTTACCAGTGGTAAAAACTTCAAAATTGTTTGAGTATTTTAGCTTATTGTTTCATGTAAAACAAATTCTGTTTTAGTTCTATTGAATTATAGCTACTTCTTTTCTATAGTTGTTTTAAATTATTTTATTTTATATTTCAGAAAGTTTATGTTTGGTTTCTATTAGTTAAACAGTAGGTGTTCAACAAGTTTTCATATTTATTTTTATTTTGTTATCGTGAAATCAATTCAAGTTCGCTAATAACTTGCAATGGATTTCTCTACTGTTTTAACTCCCAATTGAAAATACTTTCAAAATAGCTTTATGAAAAAATACTTTATTTTTGTCTTAACCAAATTTATATTTTATTCTCTGTTATTTTAGTGTTTTATTTTCCGTTAGACAAAACTATTTTTGTGAATGTTGTAGAAGAAGACTCCTAGTTTTATTTGAAGTTCCTTGATTCTTATTAGCTCTCTCTTTTGTTTTGATTGTTAGTGTGAGTGCTTATGTGAATGATATGATTGTTATATAGATTTCATCGAGAGTGACGAGTAGTCTATCAAGTTATTTCTTGAGAACGATAATTCTTCTTCGTCAACATCACCGAGCAAGTTCACTTTGACCATGCTTTCTTACCTATGTTTTATTGCATTTAGTGGCACCTTTGCAACCACCCCTCAAGAGTGTTATTGAAATTCTTGTAGTTGAGTAGTATGCATGAGGTAGGAACCCATCACCCTGTTACCAAGCCCGGACGTTATTTTATTCTAATGCTACGCTGTAGTAGGCGGGGTTTGGTATGAGTGTTCGAGAGTGGTGTGAAGAAGGAGGACTCTACATCAATGACGACAACTCCATGATGGAATCTGCAAGGACTGCATCTTCAAGACCTCAAGACTTCAAGACTCGAGACAAGAATTCAATACACACTCTTTGGGTGAAGGGCGGTTGTGGGCACCTGGAGAAACCAGTGGTTGGCGGGATGCATGGAGAAGCGCCATGACATCTTGCGGAAAGCTTCACCCAGACTCAAAGAGACGGAAGAATACTTCACGCCGGAAGCTTACTGTGCAACCGCAAGTCATTATGGGCTCTTGCTTGGTTGACCTTAGTTGTGACTCTGGCTGGGGCGGTGCTAGCAGATGTAGAACTACGGTAGGATTGGATGGGTACGGACGGTGGTCGAGGAACTCTTTGGAAGACCATGTTTGGTCATCTTGTTCTCAAACACTCGAAGTGCGAGAGCGTAAAAGAGGATCGAATCTTGCGGGTAAAGTGTACAAACCTCTGCAGAGGTTATAACCTAATCGATTAGCCGTGTCCCGATTACGGACAATTTGAGCATCTGGACTTGGATCTATCTGGAACTCTCAACACGGATTGATAACTTAATTGTGGGCAACTTATGATGTATTGGGCTATGAGACATCGGTTGGCGGAACCATGTCATGATAGAAAACTCCATAGTACAGACTCCATTTATGCCTTTGATGTAGGTAAAATAAAATCAGCTTTTATGCAAACAAAACTCGAATCTGAGCCATAAAGCCATAATGCATATAGTATAGTTTATCATCTGTTTTCTCATATTGTGATCTTGCGGTACATTCAATGTCTTGACCTACACGGTTGCAACGTATCATGTTGCAGATATTTCCTCGACGAGTAAGAGTTACGATACAGGGTTACGGTCTACACTCAACCTGCCGATGGCGTTGATGGGACTCCATACCCGTTTGATTGTTTCCGCTGAGTATTATGAGGTATATATCAGTTTTACGTTAATTATACATGTGATTGCACTTTGATATATACATTGATGTCTTGTGTGTGCAAACATCTTGATCGAGGATGGCACGACAACACGAGGCTTGACCGTCGAGGTCGGGTCGCTCTGAAATGGTATCGAGCACATGTTGGTGAGGACGTGACCCTAGAAATCGGAAAGCCCCTAGGACAAGATATCTCTAAAACTTTATTTTCAAAAAGACTCTTACTCCTCATCTTTTCAGATTTTATCAAATAGACACTCTCACCTCAAATAGTTAGAATATACCCCTTATCCTTTGATCACCCGGAGGATCAACTGAAGACGCTCCAAGAAGGATTTGATATCGGAGAACTGATGACCACTTCAGAGTAAAAGAGGATTTCACCATGTATTAGAAGAATTGAAGTACAACAGTTGGAGACTCCGATGATTTGAAGAATCTAAAAAATTATTTGACCTTTAGAAGACCAAACCCCTGTTATACCCTTACGTTAGATGCGATGATTTGTGAGCTGTCCTTTGTTTGATGTTTTTCCGACAGCCCCAAAAATAAAACCTGCTTCTTCAAAACTATTGTTTGTATTGTGTGTATATCCTCTCCACCTCTCTCTCATCTCACCCTAAAACCCTTGAACCCGTAGATGATGAATGAAGTTGGACTGATATTCTCGGATCGAAGACTCAGCCCGAGGCGAGCTATGGATGCGAGAACATGGAAAATCACTTGGGAGCAATTTGGTTTCAAGGAAGTATGAGGTTCAATATGCTCTTCAATACCTTCTGAGAAAGTCTGCAAACTGGTGGAACATGCACCAAGCCATACAGGATTTAATGGAGCAAGAACTTGGGAGGAATTCAAGAAGACACTGTTGAAATCACGTCTTATCCGGAAGCACAATGATGCACCAAGAAGTAAACCTTGTGCTCGCAAGATTTGCGGAGAAATAGGACACACCGGGAGGAACACAAAGATGGATGCCCTCATTGTGAGGAAAACACCCGGTGAGGAATGCCCAACTAGCGGGTGACTTGCTTCTGTGTGAAGGAACCACCCACTACCCAAAGGTCGATGTCACATTTACTCCACGGTGCAACAAACTATTCCGAACCGGGAAGATGGAATGAAAGAAGCCCTCAAGGAAGATCTAGAAGAACCAAGAATGGTGAAAGTGTTGAAGACCTGGATGGAGAAGGTCTCAACAGATTTTACTCAATGCACGCTATTCATGTGGAGAAGAAGGACATTTTCACGAGATTGCACCAAGGAAAGAAAGGAGTATCCAGGATATTTCCGACAAGCAGAAGTGAAGTTTGACCCCGGAGATAGAAACTCGATCATTACAGAGAAATCCAGAAGAGAAAAGGAAGGCAACCCGAGAGCAACACAATTTTTGCAGAGAAGGACTTGAGTCATATCACCTGTTACAGGTGCAAGGATTTAGGTCATTACGCTAGTAAATGCCCAGAAAAGAAGCCAAGAATCCAAGGAGCCCGCATAATCACAAAGAAGTCCCGAGACATGTCGGAAGTCATTTGTTTTCGCTGCAAGGAGGCAGGACATTATGCTATTAAATGTCCCGACAAGATGAAAGCTGGAGTTGAGTAGTTGGAATTTTGATATGGATAATAAGAGTAGTAGAAAGCAATTTCCCTTTCATGAGCTCAATGAGTTGAGTTATGTAATAGATTTCTCAGAGTTTGTAATAGTTCATGACTCAATAAAGTTGTAATGTCACATGCTGAAAAGCTTTAAGGAGTTGCCATGTTTTATCTTGGAAATTAATATTTTTGATGAACATGGAAGAAGGTGAGTTGTGATGCATAAACAGGAAATTGGAAATTGAGTTTGAAGTTCTGTTTGGATGATATGAATGTATGCCCCAGGAGATAAGTACCTTAATTCTAAGCATCATTTCTGTTCCACAACTGCAGATGGCGACCCTTTACTGAGTCTTTCCTTAAAGGTCCGGAAACTATCATGACCACGACAAGTGATCGTGATTACCGAAGATCTGAAGGACATGATGAAGCATATTCACCTTGAAGGAGATGCAGTCTACAAAGGCTACCCTTCATGCATAAGGGAGTGGAACTTTGGTATGTGGAGGTACACCTCCACCATTTGAAAGGAGTTTGCCCAAAATGATGGGGCAGTACTTTTTCATTTCACGTGTGCCACAAGCAACTTTCTTCGATGCTGTTCATGAAGCAGCCATGGAAGTCATCGTCGGATCGAGAAATACTAGAAGCAAGACTCCGTTATACTCGGGAATACCTAAGCGAAGTGCATCTTGAGATGATGGAGGTGAAGCTCAAGGCCACCACAATGAAACAGAAGATTGAAGAATTCAAGGCACATGTCGCCCAATTCGATGGGATGAAGGATCCTCAAGGAGGAAAAATGAATAAAGTTGGAAGTAATGTCTGACCATACCGAACCATGTGGGTGGCAGCATTTGTAATAAACTTTTTGGAATTTGGATTCACGAAAAATGATTAAGGATGTAATGAAAGATTGATATGAGAATAATGAGATGTTATGGATAAACTTGTGCATTTATTTTGGTCATAGTACTCAGTAAAACCACAGGATCAATGAAGAAAGAAATGTGTTATCCATGACGGTCCATAGAAGGAAGCTGGACAAAATAAGTTGAAATTTTGCTTTTGATATGATGGTATGAAGAAGCAGTACTACTGGATTTAAAGGAGGTGTAACAAGAGGTTACTCCAAGGATGAGTTAAAGCTGCACTAGTGTTGAAGTGGGCCATAACCCACAGGCCGAGGATTTTGAGAAGGAACAGTTGTAACCGGATAAAGGAATACACTTGGAAGAAGCGGTGATCAAATCAGCATACGTTTACGTAGGAGGTTACGCAAAAACCTAAGAGTGGTGAAGTAACGATAGATGTTTTGTTTGGCTTGCAGAAACCATGGATTTACTCGAAACCAGTTCGGGAACAAGAGAAATTTCTGTAATGTTGGTGAGAATGCCCAAGTGTTAGAATACGTGATTCGATATTTACATATGTGGTAATGATTCAAGTGCGGGATGGATTGGCCCCATACGGAGACCTCTATCATGAACTATCATATGTTGATGGAAAATCGAGAGCCTTGAAAAACTTAGAAGAGTGTCGACGCGATAAGCCATAAAACCATAAAATGGTAGGACGATGGAACCCCATTACGAGCAACCGTTGCCAAGCGTAGGTTATACGGTGAGGTTCAACCTGCAGACCCGTTTTCTGCAGGAGAAAACCATAAATTGTAGACCACCATGAGTGTTTCGATAGTTGTTTAGAATGGACACAGACCCATCAGCTAAGAAGATCCGGTCTCGGACGAACTTCAACTTTGACGAACCGACCCAAGCTTTTGAGGAAAACTCTATGCTTGGCGATGAAGAGCTTTAATGAAGGAGCTATTGTAAGATATGTGAAGAGACATACATTGTCAGCCCTCCGGAGGAAATATCTGAGTTTATTGGAACCATGACCTTGTTTTTAAGTGTGGTAGCACCCCGACCTTCGACCAAGACATTTGCTAGAAGACCCCAACCCTAACCTTTTCTTGCTAGCCTCTTGAATCTCAAGGGCGAGATTCATTTTAAGTGTGGTAGGTTTGTAACATCCCAAAATTTGGAATGTTAATATAATTAATTGAATTGTTTGTTTGTTTGCTTGAGTGAATTAAACTTGAGTGAAATTTGAACCTTTTCAAAAACTTTTGAAAGAGAGGAATAAAATGACTTTCCCTTCTCCGTAAATTCAAATCCATCCTATTAAAATCAATGAGAGAAGATGACATGACTTCTTCAACTATAAAGAATTTGAGCGGAGTTTTGCAATTTAATTCTTTCAAATATTTGCACTTGCTTCTCTATTTTTCTTCCGAGAAATACCCGAAAATAAATTCTTGCAAGCAAGAAAGAGCGGAGGAAAATGACCCTCCAAAATCAGGGCATTTTTGAAAATATTGAGCCAAGAAAAACCAAAGTTTTTATTTAAAATTATTTGCAAAAGAAATAAAGCCTTTAGGGATTTTCTGAAAACATTTTTTAAGTTTTATTTTGGCCGTGGAATAATGCTCATCATCTACATTTTATTTTTCTGATAATTTTAGTATATAAAACTCTTTATTCGAATTGATTTGATTTCCTTTTTATTGTTTTAGTTTCCTAATTTTAAAAATAGGAATGGAATCGTTTTATTAGGAAAAACCTGCTGGCCCATTAAGCACTTTCCTATTCTAGCCCAACAAGAGATCATCTCCTTCCTCTGTTTCCTCTCACGTTCTGAAGCTTTCCATGTCCATGGAGACAGAAATCTCCACCTTCCCGATCTCCTCGTCTTTCCATCCCAGCGCCTCCCGAGACCGCCTATAAAACCCCTCCTCTCCTCGTTCCATTTTCCCATCACCACGCCCCTCCTGCCTGTAGCCTTCTCGCCACCGTCCTCCTTTTCCTGCCTAGAACGCTCACGGGAGCTCTCCTGGAACCTCCCATCGCCCAGCGCCACCTCCCCAAGCGCCGACCCTCCTCCGCCACCCCCACCCTGCTTGGCGACCTCGCCCCCTCGCCGGAGCAGCCCTCCACATCGCCATCTCCTTCCTGCCATCTCTGCCTCACGTACAGGTAACTCCGTTTTCGTTTTCAGATTTATTCCCGTAACAGATTTAGTTCCGTTCTTGTTTAGCTTATAACTTTTGATCTAGAAGTCCAATGATGCTGATTCTTTTTGCGTTAGATCACAATTTTCTTGTAGTTTCCAAAATATATAATTTGTCTATGTTTGGATTTATAAAATTGAGTTAGATCAGATTTGAATTAAAGCTTGTTTTGCTTATTCCGGGAGTTTAAAATAGATTTTATTTGATTCTTTTTCTACTGATCACTAGTGATCATATTTACCAGTGGTAAAAACTTCAAAATTGTTTGAGTATTTTAGCTTATTGTTTCATGTAAAACAAATTCTGTTTTAGTTCTATTCAATTATAGCTACTTCTTTTCTATAGTTGTTTTAAATTATTTTATTTTATATTTCAGAAAGTTTATGTTTGGTTTCTATTAGTTAAACAGTAGGTGTTCAACAAGTTTTCATATTTATTTTTATTTTGTTATCGTGAAATCAATTCAAGTTAGCTAATAACTTGCAATGGATTTCTCTACTGTTTTAACTCCCAATTGAAAATACTTTCAAAATAGCTTTATGAAAAAAATACTTTATTTTTGTGTTAACCAAATTTATATTTTATTCTCTGTTATTTTAGTGTTTTATTTTCCGTTAGACAAAACTATTTTTGTGAATGTTGTAGAAGAAGACTCCCTAGTTTTATTTGAAGTTCCTTGATTCTTATTCGCTCTCTCTTTTGTTTTGATTGTTAGTGTGAGTGCTTATGTGAATGATATGATTGTTATATAGATTTCATCGAGAGTGACGAGTAGTCTATCAAGTTATTTCTTGAGAACGATAATTCTTCTTCGTCAACATCACCGAGCAAGTTCACTTTGACCATGCTTTCTTACCTATGTTTTATTGCATTTAGTGGCACCTTTGCAACCACCCCTCAAGTAGTGTTATTGAAATTCTTGTAGTTGAGTAGTATGCATGAGGTAGGAACCCATCACCCTGTTACCAAGCCGGGACGTTATTTTATTCTAATGCTACGCTGTAGTAGGCGGGGTTTGGTATGAGTGTTCGAGTGGTGTGAAGAAGGAGGACTCTACATCAATGGCGACAACTCCATGATGGAATCTGCAAGGACTGCATCTTCAAGACCTCAAGACTTCAAGACTCGAGACAAGAATTCAATACACACTCTTTGGGTGAAGGGCGGTTGACGGGCACCTGGAGAAACCAGTGGTTGGCGGGATGCATGGAGAAGCGCCATGACATCTTGCGGAAAGCTTCACCCAGACTCAAAGAGACGGAAGAATACTTCACGCCGGAAGCTTACTGTGCAACCGCAAGTCATTATGGGCTCTTGCTTGGTTGACCTTAGTTGTGACTCTGGCTGGGGCGGTGCTAGCAGATGTAGAACTACGGTAGGATTGGATGGGTGCGGACGGTGGTCGAGGAACTCTTTGGAAGACCATGTTTGGTCATCTTGTTCTCAAACACTCTGAAGTGCGAGAGCGTAAAAGAGGATCGAACCTTGCGGGTAAAGTGTACAAACCTCTGCAGAGGGTTATAACCTAATCGATTAGCCGTGTCCCGATTACGGACAATTTGAGCAGCTGGACTTGGATCTATCTGGAACTCTCAACACGGATTGATAACTTAATTGTGGGCAACTTATGATGTATTGGGCTATGAGACATCGGTTGGCGGAACCATGTCATGATAGAAAACTCCATAGTACAGACTCCATTTATGCCTTTGATGTAGGTAAAATAAAATCAGCTTTTATGCAAACAAAACTCGAATCTGAGCCATAAAGCCATAATGCATATAGTATAGTTTATCATCTGTTTTCTCATATTGTGATCTTGCGGTACATTCAATGTCTTGACCTACACGGTTGCAGCGTATCATGTTGCAGATATTTCTCGACGAGTAAGAGTTACGATACTGAGGTTACGGTCTACACTCAACTGCCGATGGCGTTGATGGGACACCATACCCGTTTGATTGTTTCGCTGAGTATTATGAGGTATATATCAGTTTTACGTTAATTATACATGTGATTGCACTTTGATATATACATTGATGTACTGTGTGTGCCAGCATACTGATCCAGGGATGGCACAGCAACACAGAGGCTTGACCGTCTGAGGTCGGGTCGCTACACAGCAATGTGACACTACACTACAATAGATTTTCACAGGCCGTGGAAAAATAAAGAATTTGACAATCGATAGCCTCCAGTATATAATTATAATTATGCGCGCACTTTGGAGCTATTGGATGCCTGAATGCGTCGTGTTCCTCCATTGTGCCATGTTAAGACTTGCAGCTTGAGAGGAGGGAAATAGTTAAGCAGGTTGTATAGAGTTGCTACCATACCATTTCTTTGTGACTGCATGGTCTTACCATCAATTTTCTTAAAGTATATTAGCCTCTTGTTCTTGGAAGAATAGATTTTCCATGGCCTCTGTTTTATTTGCTGGGTGGATTACATGTTACTTCCTTGGATGTTTAAAGGTTATTATATCCTTTTTATCGGCAAGCATTCTCTCATCTTCTGGTAACTTGAGTAAGATGCAACACACTAATGCTTTCTTAGTCTGGTTTGTTCTTGCAAAAAATAATTGAAGTGTGCAGACAGGCAGCATGGAAACACTAAAGAGAAGTTTCATACGTACTAATAGCTGGAGTGATTTCATACCTGTAGTAACCGTCTTAGAAGAAATAAGTTTCAGCTATTTCTAAAGATATTAGACCATACGATTATTCTTAAGTTAAAATGTTTGGCATGGACTAACATGTATACGGCTGGAGTCGTTTCAGATTTGTTACAAGCTCCTTGTGTTGAGGAACATCAAAGTGGAGAAGTTTCTATTATTTTCGAAACTATTATTCAAATGCTGAAGTGTAATTTATCACATCCCTGAGACATAGGATATACACATTTCTTTGTCACAAATCACTAAACCTATGTTATCAAGTTTTACCTTAGTAGTGTATCACCAATGTTTACAACTGTTTCAAAAATAGAAGCAATGTGGCTCACATTGATCAATCACATGTTTTATCTCAACCGATTTTTTAAATTTTGACATGCTATTTTGAAGTATATATTGGCATTATGCTGAAAAGGGACCTGAGAGGTGAAGTTTTATTATCTATCCTGGTAGAATAATCCAAAGAAGATATGTTTTACTAACCAATTTATATGCCTAAAGGTGCTGCTATTGTTATTATTTTCTTAATGGATGCACCTAAAATTGTTTCGGTGCTCTTCTACTAAGATTGACCAAATGAGTGTTCTGCTAAAGTAAAAGTCATAAGACTGAAATAACATGGGTCAGCCTTTGTATGTCTGTTAGTGCTACAAACTATTTGAATGAAAGATCTGACAATACATAGCACATCGTATGTCCACAGTTGTGATGATGGTAGGTGCAGAGTCTTGACTACTGTAGGTTTATAAGTAGCTTTCTCTGAATGCTAAATGAATGTGCCATGTACCATAAATCCACCATGTACCATGATCATTTGAATAGTCTTGCTTAAGTTTATGTTAGCTCCATATGCTAAATGAATGTTCACTTGTGTTCAAATTTCAAGTAAGTGTGCTTCATGCTTCTGTTTCTGCAATATGTTTAAGAGTATATGATTTCATTTTCCTTCATTCCCAGTTATAAATTTATTGGCGTCAAAGTAGAGCTTCAGGTTTATGGTTGAGTATATCATTGCAAAGTAGTTTATGGCTCAGTATATCACTACAGGTTCCTTACACCGTCAAATTTCAATGTTTTTTGTATTTTTGTCAATGGAACCAAGTTCTTTGACTATAAAGTAGCAGAGATTTCTTTTCTTATCAATTCTAATCGCTTTTTGATGCATTGTAGGTTTGCTATCAAACTCTCAAAAAAGGAAAAACAACTTTACTCTGTTTTTTGGATAACCTTCCTGTAGAGTACCTCGACAGAGACAAATATGCGATCACGGATATATTCGATTAATTTTCACGCAAAAATTGGAGGATATTTTTGCAGGTTCGTTGCTTGCTTTATTGTTTTCTTACTTTCCGTTCTTCAAGACAATATCTTCCTAGCACTGATCTATAAATTTTAATCCATCTTTTTGTTCCTTTTGATTATCATGGCGTACTCATCCTGTCTAATCCAAGCAAGGGCCTTCATGTTTGCAGATAGTTTGAAGATCTCATGGTTAATCTTTTTCTTGGAACTATTGGCATGTAGAGGAGGCTGCGTTTTATTTGCTGGTGTGTTAGGCACATAAGAAACTGGTTTTGCCTTTTTCACAAACCAAGCTAGGGCTAGCCGATGTATATGGTCCCAGCTCCATTTTTATTGTCAAAAAAATAAGTACAATGTTAAATGTGTTGGTTCACATGCCAATTGTTCATGTTCTTCAGGCCTTGATCTTACTATCCTATCTGAATATTCATTTTATGGCAATCACGGGTTTATGTGATTGGCAGGGATGGAACAATGAGAAGAGCAGTGGTGATATTCGAAGAGTTTAAACGGTGTCGTTTGAGGATATCCATTACAGGGATCCCAAAAAACTTGGACAATGACATCGAAATCATAGACAAGGCGTTTGGGTTTCAAACTGCAGTGGAGAGTGCTCAGTAGGCAATCGATGTGACACATGTGGGGTTGTGAATATTGTGGATGGCATTGGTCTTGTCAAACTTATGGGAAGGAGCATGGGACACATTACTCTTCATGCCACCCTGAGCAGCCTGAGATGTTGACTGTTGTTTGAATCCTGAGATCGATTTCCATGTTGAAGGGAAGGGGCATGCTGTCGTTGTTGTTGCTCAAGGCGCTAGCAGGAGTTGATTCCCCAGATTGATGACCAGAAGCGAGAGCAGGATGAGTATGGCAACATGTTGTTCCTTAGCATTGGCCTTCTTCTATAAAGTTTACATACAATGCACCTGCATGGTTAAAAAAGCTACTATACTAATGTAAATGTTCTGTTTCTTTGAAGATTACTCATTTCTCTTACCGTTGTTGTATCGAAACAATTGTGTTTTGGCCGCTTGCGCTCTTTTTATAGGAGATTGAGATGTGGGACAAGCTAGTACCAAATGTTTGGTTCCCATCAAACCGTTTATTTGCCAATAAAATAAAGGTTCCTTTTTTTAAAACACATGAAAGGACAACACTGCATAAGGGAGTTTGCCCTTTGGAAAGGTTATTGTTTGCTGCTGTGATTAAACGTAGGAAATTTATATACCTACTAGCAAACATGCCCGTGCGTTGCAACGGGAGATAAAAATAGCATTCATTCGGACGGTGAGGTTGTGCACACCGATAGCTACCGCTGGTCACAATATTAAGATGGATGCAATGCGCTTGAAAATTAGTAAGATTAGAAAATATGCCATTGATAATGAGGCTTGGTATCATTATACCATTGGATCAATTGTTACCTTCGTTGCGATCTTGATCGCATTTGTTGGATGACGGTAAGTTTTCTTTAGTGTTTTGCTTAACAAAAGCATAGTTAGCTTTGTTATCTCATAAATAGCTTATTCATTCTCATAAATGTCATATACTTAGCATATAATCCTCCAAAATGGCATAATGAACTAAATTAGATAAAAAATGAGCTATACTTACCTAAGTTGGCTAAAAAATGGCAACATCTCACAAGTGCTTTGCTACGGAGCAAATGATAGGTGACATGAATCATATGGTTTGCTCGACTAGGAATCTGGGTTGTGGGACTTGTGTCACTGATAATAAAAACGATGAATTGATTGTGGACACAATTTATTGGACTTAGTTGGGGACTTAGTTTCAGATAATTAGTTAACACTATTTTTTTACGGGAGTTCACACTAAAATTTAAAGTAGAACCATTCATAGTAACAGGAGCAACAATATACCAATGTGGTAGTAGCAAGGGATCGTTTGTGTTTTGGTAGAAGTTGATTGAAGTCCAGGAAGAGAACGTCTCCTAGATAAAAGGCAACACTATCTATGTGCCGCCCGGATGTGGCCGTGTCGCTTTCATCAAACTTAAGTGGTACTCCTAATCTTACGCGACACCGGCTTAAGAAAAAATCTTAAACATGCAATTAACTCCGGGACTGAATCGTGACCTTCGCAAGAGCCGTAGGGTACTCCACATAGTTGTTTTCATTTATGCTAAAGAACTTCTAGATTAAAAACAGAAATAAAGGAGTACTTGTCAAGATGTATATCCAAAGTGTGTGAGCAAGTACCATATACCAACATATGCATATCACATTGCTTTGTCAAGAGAAAACACGTAAAAAGGAACTAAGCACTAATCCCAAAGATGATGTACCATGAGAAAAGATAACCCAGGTTATTCAACAGCTAGAAGTTGCAGTTCCTAACGAACTCAAAGTAATCAAAACTTTGTGGCCCACATGTCACTCGGTAAGGGGGGAATTTCCCTTTCTCTTCTTCTTCTTCTTCCCGCACCAGACTTCTCTTGTGCTACAACAGAGCGCGGTCCTATACCCCAGACGCTGAGGCAGGCTCGGTCCTGAGATTTCAGGGGCTGGGGCAAAAACAGAACACAGTTCCTTTAATATAAACATCAAAAGAGTCAATATTTGTCTATATAAAATAAAATATTACCAATAAAAAATTTAAAACATAAGAAAATCTAACATTTTAAGATGCTAGCGGTCACAGTGAGCGGTGGGTTTGGTCTCCTCTCGACGTGGACCCTAAGGGGGAGATTGGGTATCTTCAGCCCAATACACACAAGAGATCAAGCATTGGTCGTGGGAGATCATGTGTTGGTCACAGAAGGTCGCACATGAAATCTAGCCAAATTGTGGCTACCATCTGATGAGCCAAATTACCCTCGTGATGTTGTATGCAGAACTAAATTTATGATATGGTAAAACTGATAGTTATATTTCTACGAGTTAAAAGCGTATAATCAGCCAGATAAGAACTACAATGGGTCTATACGAACATATTAAGGTCGCAGTTGGATATATAAAACGTACATCACTGAATAAAGTTAATGCAACAATCAGCCGTCAATTTATAACATGAGATCAACTTCTAAAAATATAATGTATAAGGGAAGAAGAGTAACAACAGTGACGTCCCTGTTCACCATTCCAAAATATCTATTTTTTTTAGATAAGAGTATCTAATTCCTTCAAAGGGATTAATTCAAAAAAAAAGATCGAAAATGTTTTACGAACCATGGTTCAGCCGAACCTACGCTCGACACCATTGATTTCTACACACTATTCATGAGGATCCATGCATGGTTGATTAAAAAATACAGTTGGCATGCATGTCACAGATCCACATATAGTAGGATGTTAAATCGTACGACATAGACCATAGGTTCGGCTGAACCATGGTTGAGGGAGTCCTGGATTAGGGGGTGTCCGGATAGCCGGACTATAACCTTTGGCCGGACTCCTGGACTATGAAGATACAAGATTGAAGACTTCGTCCCGTGTCCGGATGGGACTTTCCTTGGCGTGGAAGGCAGGCTTGGCGATACGGATATGTAGATCTCCTCCCATTGTAACCGACTCTGTGTAACCCTAGCCCTCTCCGGTGTCTATATAAACCGGAGGGTTTTAGTCCGTAGGACGAACAACAATCATACCATAGGCTACCTTCTAGGGTTTAGCCTCTCTGATCTCGTGGTAGATCTACTCTTGTACTACCCATATCATCAATATTAATCAAGCGGGAGTAGGGTTTTACCTCCATCGAGAGGGCCCGAACACAGGTAAAAACATCGTGTCCCTTGTCTCCTGTTACCATCCGCCTAGGCGCACGATTGGGACCCCCTACCGAGATCCGCCGGTTTGACACCGACATTGGTGCTTTCATTGAGAGTTCCTATGTGTCGTCATCTTTAGGCCCGATGGCTCCTCCGATCATCAACAACGATGCGGTCCAGGTGAGACTTTTCTCCCGGACAGATCTTCGTGTTGGCGGCTTTGCACTACGGGCCAATTAAGCAGCCATCTGGAGCAGATCGAAGCTCGCCCTGGCCATCAGGTCAGATTTGGAAGTTTGAACTACGGTGGCGTCCACGGAGACTTGATCTTGACGGGTTCGAGCCACAGCCGAAGCGCGCCGCCTTGTCACGATGGGCATGATCTAGCTCTGCCGTAAGCGGTGCCACGAGGCCGCACCGTGTCCGCCCGACCCTTAGCTCGGAGCCGATGCATGTCGAGGACGGGTGGCTGGACACCGCCTCGGGGCTGCAATCTCTACGGCGTCGAGCGAACACCAGCCTTGTCCTCTGCGGCTTCGTGACTCAAGGTGCGGACTCCTCTCCGGACTCAACCTTCCACGCCTGCCAATCGAATCGATCGGACGCCAATCATGGAGTTCGCCGCCATGACATCTTTCGGCATTTTCGCCCTTGGCGACATTCTGAATTCACTAAGGTCTCTCTCTTTGTCGGAGAGTCTGGCGGATTATGACCGGCAGGATTGGGATCTGACGAGCGAAGAAATTCGGCGCCCACCCACCACCCACTTCGTAGCCACCGTCGGCGATTTAACCGACATTTGGACTTTGACTCGAAGACATCGGCGGTATGGGCGGCGATGTAGGAGACAACAGAACCAGCGCCTATAGGGCACCGGATAACCACCTCATCTCACGATGTATACATGGTGGACACACCTAAAAAAGCGACGACGAGGAACAAAGGGGCGAGCGAGGATCGTTCCCTCGGCGATCAAAGCGGTGGCGTAAGCGCCGCCCCAAACCCCACCTCGGCAGAGACAAGCAGCCATCTGAGACCCAGCCACAGGCGAGGCGAACGGCGGACGGCGAACATGCCATCAAGCAACCGTCCGAACAGGAAACTTGGATAAACAAACCAAACAACCCGTCCCCGGCGAAGATAACAGTCCGGACGACCTCACGACGGACAAGTTGTTGGAGCAGAAGAACCTCCACAAAAGGCTTGTCGCCGCTGGCGTAGCCTGAAAAAGCGAAGCGGAAGCTCAAAACAGCGGAAGATGCACTCAGAATTAGATGGAGCAAAGTACTCAACACATGAGACAAATCGGCGACGATCGCCACACAAAGAGCTATCGAAGCAAAAATTACTGCGAATTTGATGAGGAGGCCTTAAACCCCGCAATCAAAAAATAAGGAAGCCACCCGGTCGGATAAACAACCCCATGGCCAACATAGAGCGGCAAACGGCGCCGCACCCAAGCCAGCACGCGATCCACCCAAGGATCCGCATCACAAAGATGGCCCAGCCAGATCTATGACGGGCCAAGAAAGCAAGCTCTAGAAAGCAATGCAACACAACAAATATCCGAACAACACGGCACACCCAAGTACAGGGGTGCCGCACACTATGTTTCACCGATGAGGTGCTAGACCATAATTTCCAGCGGGATTCAAGCCCGTAAACATAGAGGCATCTGACGGAACAACAGACCACGAGTATGGATTGAGGATTATATCCTCCACATACACATGGCGGAGGAGGCGACCTCCACGCCATAAAATACTTACCCTCAAGCTCAAAGGGCCAGCCCGGCATTGGCTTAAAAGCCTTCCGAAAACACCATTGGGAGTTGGGAAGAGCTCGAGGATGCTTTTCGGGCAAATTTTCAAGGGACCTATGTCCGACCTCCGGATGCAAAGCGATTTAAGTCATATAACTCAACAACCGGAGAGTCTGCCGGAAACTGGAACATATTTCTTACTAAGCAGAACCAGATAGTCGATTGTCCGGACGCCGAAGCCTTAGCGGCTTTCAAACACAGCGTTCGAGACGAATGGCTCTTGAGACACCTCGCCAAGAAAAGCCAAGAACAATGGCCGAATTAACAAGCCTCATGACCCACTTTTGCGAGAGGATAGCTGGTTGGCAAGATGCAGTACCAGCGACCCAAGTACATCCGAAGTTAGGGATGGAAACGGGAAACCGCGACGCAGCAAGGACCAGCGCCGGACCAAGGGAAACAGCCCGGCGAAGCACGGCGATCAACGCCGGATTCAAAAGCTCTCGGCAGAATCAGAAAAAGCTGCCCCTCAAGGATAACGAGGACGAGCTATCTAACCTAAACAAAATCTTGGACAAGATATGCCAAATCCACAGTACTCGGGAAGCACGCAAACCATACCCACAAAGATTGTTGGGTCTTCAAGCAATCCGCAAACTCAACGCCGAACACAAGGGGCTCGACACACCAAGAGAGGATGATGAGCGAACCCACAAGCGAGCACCGGAAAACAAAAGAATTTCCCACAAGAAGTCAAAATAGTAAACTCACTTGGCGTGACAAAGGGAAAAAGCAGTGGCGCCTATAGAGATACGCGCCATACGGCCTATCCTGAGGAGTCCCGCCATGGTTGTTAAAACCAATCACCTTGACCATCAGGATTACTCTAGAAGTATCCGAAGCAGGCTGGACTGCCTTGATATTAGATCCGATAATTGACGGACTCCACTTTACACAAGTCCTAATGGACGGCGGCGATGGTCTAAACCTGCTATATCAGGACACAATCCGCAAAATGGGGATAAACCCAACAAAAATTCGCCATAGCAACACTTCCTTTCAAGGGTAACGCCAGCCCAGATGCCCATTATGCGGGTTCTCTCCCGCTAGAAGTTATGTTGGCTCCCCGACAACTTCCGCCGTGAAAAGCTAACCTTCCACATCGCCCCATTTACAAGTAGCTATCAAGCACTCTTTGGGACGTGAAGCTTTACCGCTTTAATGCAATACCGCATTATGCATCTCTTACGCTTAAAATGCCCGGTCCGCGAGGCATCATCTCATTAAAGGGAAATATCGAGTGTTCCTCGAGCGCGTAAGACTGTGCGGCTGCCTTGACAACCACACACTAAACCGGCTTCACTAATCAAAGCACCTAAACAGGTCGTTCAGACCCCGGACATGGCTAGACGAGTCCGGCGTAAACATGCAAGGGCTTACTAGCCGCATACCCCGTACAAGGGCTCGCGCATGTACAACAAGAGACAATAAAGCTCAATTTTACCCATTTTTGAATTATACTTTGTTTATTTAATATAACATACATTTTCGCATGATCTTTTCAACTAAGTTCCTCTCTTTTACAGATGAACACCGTGCTACACCCATCGAGGATACGGCTGCGGACATAGGCGTGAGGCGTGCGGTGAGGGACCCGTTCAAGGATTCTTTTAGATTAAGACCTGCGTAAACCTTTTCAATGTCTCTTGTTGATACACATCCCTCGGTTTCTTGGTATAACCGAGGAGGAGGCTGGCGTCTTAGCATGTGGCCACGTCGAATTTTGCGCGTGCACGGACACGAGGGCTTATTACCAAGGGCGTTGTTCAACCCGCTTTCATAAAGACCGAATACCTTAGGGAGTGTTCGGCGTCGTGAGTTTGGCCTTATATGCATCAGCTTCGAATCATGTCTTTGGTCAAATTTTAGGTTTGCCTGGCTCCTGTGTTTTGCTGCCTTACGTTCCGCTCTATCGGCTAAGGCGGCACCAGGAGAACTCTGCGATTGTACCCCATTTCGCCACGGCGAGCACCTCGATGAAAGCGGCTCGATTGTCATGATATAGCGTGAGACTGGTCAACCACTCGATGACCCGCCGGAATCTTTAGGATTCCTCCGCATTAACGAAGGGCCGTTTCGGCCAGCACACAGCGCCCGAATTCGGGTGGTAGCGGTGCCCCTAGGGGCTATATAGTAGCCCCTTGTCAAACTCCTATGGCTAAGTGAAAGTGATAAAGCATTATAGTCCGGTTGCCTAGTTAGCTGCGCTATCACCTCCTTAATAGGACCAAGGCGTTGGATCAAGTGTGAAAATCGCCTTCTGCGAACACCCCGCATTATATGCGTGGAAATTGAAGTCGAAGGCTGCCATCTTCAGTTATATACACATATACATTAACGGCTGCACGGAGGCATTTTAATTCTTGAAGGCACAAGTATAAAAAGCTTTTATATTCCCTCGAAACATTGTTTTACAATAATACATGTTATTGAACATAATATCCTTGAACCTGCGTCTCTATTAAGCAGCGCCTGCGAACTTCACGAAAATAGTGCTCGGTAGGTACTCGGCTCCCGTCCGAATCTTGGGATGCAACAGCGATGGCCTTCATCTCCGCCCAGTATGTCTTGACACGGGCAAGAGCCATCCGCGCACCCTCTATGCACGCTGACCTCTTCATTGCATTGATATGCGGCACCGCACCAAGGAACTGCCGCACCAAGCTAAAATAACTCTTCGGCTCGGGCCTTTCCGGCCACAGATGACTCACGACATACTTCATGGCGAGTCCAGATAACCTATTTAGCTCCGCCCATGCGGCCAAATGATCGGTTAATGGAAGTGGGCGCTCTGGATTGTGGAACTGCGACCAAAAAAACTTTTCCACTTCATGATCCTTTTGATCTCGGAAGTGTTCGGCCGCGTCCGCGGCACTCGCCGCCAAGTCCAGATAAGTGTCCGTCGCACTCCACAGCCGGTCCAACGGAGCATATTTAGGATCCCCGAACTTCATCCGCAGCATAAAGGACTTTCAAGCCGCGATATCTCCGGCCTGACGTAGCTCCTCCTTCATAGTTCTCATCGCAGAGCGAGTATCCTTGGCCTCGGTAGTGGCCTTCTCCAGGTCCTTCTGTTCCGCCCAATCTTATTTTTCAAGAAGCTTGCAGCGGTCAGCAGCATTCTTCAACTTCACAGCCATCTCGGCCATTTCCTTCTTGCTTCGGCAGTGAGCAGCCTGTTCGGCTTTCAGCTCTTCAGCCGCCTTTAAGGCAGCCGCATCGCTTTTCCTGGCCTGCTCCTTGGCTCGGGCAAGTTCCGGCCGAAGGTTCTCCATGGCAGCGGCACCATCTGCATGAAGCACACATGTTGTAAGATACGGGCATCAAGCTCCTCTTACCAGGTGTCTTCGGAGAAATTACATACCTTGTGCCTCGTCAAGCCGCTTGTTGACAAGCGCGATGTCGGCATCTGCCACGTCAAGTTGCCGCTTTAGCTCGGCAAATCCATCAGTCCGGCTAGCCACGGACGCCGCCACCTACATAGGAAGGCGACATATTATACAGGATTATGATCCTCGGCGTGCCATCATTTTGACAACGCCGAGTCTCGGGGCTACTATCTACAGGCGCATCTTATATATGCGGAACTGTCAAAAGGTACATCATTTCGCGTACCTCAAAACCTGTCGATAAACTCTGGCGGCCTCGTACAACCCGCTCTTCGCATATGAAATCCTTTCAATCGCCGTACCCATCACGCATACGATGTTCTTACGAGATAGACGCTTCGCCCGAGCAGATCCTTCAGCTCCTCCGACCGTGCCGGACGGTGCGGACTCGTCCGATGGCTTTTTTCAAGGCGGACATGGAGGGCTTTGGGGGCCATCGACGCCTTACGGCCTGCCGTGATTCGGAGAAACCCTCCGTGGCGACACCTCGGGTCGCCCGCCCGCAAAGCGATGCGGCAGGGGAGGCGTTCCGCTCTCCATCATCTCCGGGCGAAGATCCCTCGAAGATGAGCTCTGCTGAAGGGCTGAGATCCGAACTACAAGGTAAAATTTGGTTATCTTCCTCGAAATAGAACAGGATGTCTCTCATTTTAAAACTCCCTCTCTACTTACGGCTCGGTGGAGGCTGATCCCTTAGGGGCACAGTCTTGCCGAGGCATCCCCAGCGCAGGACCCTCGGCGAAGATTTCTTCCCCACTTTGAGACCATGGTCTCCGGGTCTTGAGGCGGTCCTCTTCTTCCCTGGATAGAGGAATTCTCGATTCCTCCTTCTGACGACAGCCTCCTTGGGAGGCGGTAGCCTTTGTTCCCCCTTCGCCTTCTTCCAAAGGCGCAACCTCCAACATCTGGTTAACATGGGATCGGCGTGGTCTCGGGGAGGCGGACACTGATTAGCTTTGCTTTCGCTATCCACTCCTGTTTAAGGGACAACTCTTTTAAGGGCAATTTTATGATGAATATACGGATAGCGTGTAAAGATGCAGGGCTACTTACTTGAGTATCCAGGCGATTGCAGCTCGAGACATGCATCCTCGGTCGAGTCCGGACACATTGCTTGTGATCGAAGAATAATTTGTACATCTCCATGGGTGTCGCATACGTAAAATGTTGGAGGCTCGTGGTCCTCGGATTAAACTCCCACAGGCGGAGGCGGCGTTTGCTTGAGGCAGGTGCGGCGGATCAACATGACCTGCGTCACTCGACCAGATTGATGTCTCTTTCTAGGAGATCTCGAATGCGGCCCTGCAACAAGGGCACGTCCTTGGACGGCCCCCAGTTAAACCCTTTATTGACCCATGACGCTAGCTGTGGTGAGGGACCCGAGCGAAAGGCAGGTGGCGCCACTGGGAGCTGTGATATAAAACCACTCTCGTTGCCATAAGTTGAACTCCTCTTGAAAAGAGCCCTCGGGCCATGGAGCGTCAGCATTCTTGCTTATAACAGCACCTCCGCACTCCGCGTGCTGCCCCTCGATCATCTTCGGCTCTACTTTGAAGGTCTTAAGCCACAATCCGAAGTGAGGAGTAATACGGAGGAAGGCTTCGCACACGACAATGAACGATGAGATGTGGAGGATGGACTCCGGAGCCAAATCGTGAAATTCCAGCCCATAATAAAACAGGAGCCCCCTCACGAAGGAGTCCGTCGGGAAGCCTAGCCCCCGAAGGAAATGAGACGCGAACACCACGCTCTCGCCGGGCTAGGGAGTGGGAATAACCTGCCCTTGAGCAGGCAGCCTATCTGAGATTTCGCGGTTAGATACAGCATCTCTTAGCTTTAGCACGTCTTCTTCCGTAATGGAGGAAGGCATCCACCGCCTTGAAGGTCGGGCGGACATCATCGAAGGTCGGCGCTGAATCTGGAGCTTTGGGTGTTGGAACTTCGAGGTGAGAGGCGGATTCGATTGAGATTGAAAGAAAGGAGTAGAGCCTTGGTCTCTTTATAAAGAGGTTGAATACCAAGAGCCCTCCCGTGACCGTTTGGGACTCGCCTTGATTGAGGAGACATACCAGCGAGCACGATTGGGTTACCACGCCCGTATTGATGAGTATCCCGGAATAAGGGGACACGATCTCTGCTTCGACAAGACGTGCCAAGGAAACCGCCTCGCTAAACGCGCTGAGGTGGGACGGTAAAACGATTCAAATAAAGACTTGGCTGTGGTGTGATGTCATGCTACGGAATACATCAGCAGATTAGATTTGTGCAAATATTATTCTCTCTACGGTGGTATGTGGAACTTGTTTTGCAGAGCTGGACACTGTCCTTGTGTTCAAAATCTTCTATGAAGTGTTCGGAGGAGGAACCCGCCTTGCAATGCCGAAGACAATCTGCGCGCGGACTCGTCGTCATTGAAGCCTGGTTCGAGGGGCTATTGAGGAGTCTGGATTAGGGGTGTCCGGATAGCGGACTATAACCTTTGGCGGACTCTGGACTATGAAGATACAAGATTGAAGACTTCGTCCCATGTGTGGATGGGACTTTCCTTGGCGTGGAAGGCAGGCTTGGCGATACGGATATGTAGATCTCCTCCCATTGTAACCGACTCTGTGTAACCCTAGCCCTCTCCGGTGTCTATATAAACGGAGGGTTTTAGTCCGTGGGGACGAACAACAATCATACCATAGGCTAGCTTCTAGGGTTTAGCCTCTCTTATCTCGTGGTAGATCTACTCTTGTACTACCCATATCATCAATATTAATCAAGCAGGAGTAGGGTTTTACCTCCATCGAGAGGGCCCGAACCTGGGTAAAAACATCGTGTCCCTTGTCTCCTGTTACCATCCGCCTAGACGCACAGTTCGGGACCCCCTACCCGAGATCCGCCGGTTTTGACACCGACAATGGTCCAGAATCACGTCTCTCAAAAAAGATCACCTCATTATACTGAACCGGTGAGAAGGCCATCACTTTGTTTTTGAGAACCTCCTCACATAAGGAAAGAAAAAAGCTTAATGGCCCAGTCTACAAAGGAAAAAAATCAGCATCTTCTTCGTGAGAAGACCTTGGAGCACGCAGTAGCATCTCTCCCGCACTAATGCAGGGAGCCTCGGCCATCTCTCATCGTCTCCCTCTCTTCAAGCTCGTTCGCTGACGAGTTTTTTTGGTTCCAAAGCGACGGTGACTGGTCGGGATCGCATCGTTTGCGTACGATCTCCCGCACTGATGTGGAAGCCTCGACCGTCTTCCCTATCTTCAAGCTCTTTCGATGAGCTTTTTCTCTCTTCAAACCTCATGCTGTCCCAGCCATCAATCTCTTCCGTTCGCATCGTTGGCGTACGATCTCCCGCACGGATGCAGGAGCCTCGACCGTCTTCCCTATCTTCAAGTTCTTTCGATGAGCTTTTTCTCTCTTCAATCTCTTCCGTATATGCAAAGATGCATGTATTCCACATAGTGGGCGTTCTCAGGAAATTAGTCGACTCCCTCCATCATGTGGGCGACCTTTCGTATTCCTCTTCCCTCGTTAACCTTTGGTTCTCGATCCGGACGCTTCCTTGTTAGCCAGGAACTTGAAAGAGGTATATAAATTGGAAGAGTTGAATATAAGGGGGCGAGGTGGGACTATTAATATTCATATAATCCTTGTTTTCAAACAAAAGGTTGAGCCATCTCAGTTGGTTGGGATAGTAGTACTCAATACCAATGTCTGGAGTTCAATTCCTGGCACCAGCACATATTTTTGCTGGGCCGGCTTTATTTTTAGACAGGTGGGCGAGGCCAGGTAAGACCGCTAGTACGTATGGAAATTGTACCGACGGACGGACGAAGATACGAAAATCCAGAAGTAATAAGCGGTAGCGGACGAACTATTAGTACCACCTCGTTTATATTATGATTTTGTCCATATAAATTGTAAAAGCGTATTATGACATAAGAAGAAAACGTATTGTGACGGTGAACCCGACAAAGTCAATCCGTGCTTTATTATTAGGGAGAGATTGTATGACAGTTGCTCAAGCTAAAGTCTTATGTAACATGTAACATCTGGACTCTGTTTGTGGTAATAATTTTCCCACTATAAAAGGCCATGTTGCACAAGGTAGGTGTTTTGGGTTTTAATTCAGGAATGTGACACCAATTATGGGTTTGAACTCCAAATGTGTTTGAACATAATTAAGTAGAGGAAGATATCGCGGCACATCTTCGTGGTAAATTTGTATGTCATAGACCTTGCGCCATTTGGCTCTATGCATGCTACCCTGATTGCTAAAACCTACTTCTACTAGCAAAGTCAAATATTTTCAAAACACTTTGGGTTTTACATGGTGTTTGCGCTTTCTCAAACATAAAGATATTGAAAAAATGCAAATATTTTCAACGAGCCTGTGGTATCAAATTGGTCTCTGCGCCATTTGGCTCAGAGGTAAATTAAAATGTGTGTACATCTCATTATAGACAATAGTCTTCATTTCTTTTTTTATTAAAGGGGTAAATTTGGCCATCATATGTCCTTGCCCACAACTAAACCAACTAAAACATGAATTTCGTTTTCAACGCGCATATGGATTCAACAGATCTGTGCGTCATACGTCCTTGCAAAATGTTAACCATTTTCATCGACAACATGGTTTTAGCGGGTCTCTGCTGAATGGAAAGTAAATCCTTGCATGCAGACAAATCCGAAATCAAAAGAGGTAAGAAATCGCTTCGGTCGGCGGCTGAGGAAACGCCTCTGTCACCCAGCTGAGGAACCGATAAAGAAAGAAGGAGATAGAGAGTCTCCGCTGGATCCGCCCCCTGCCGCTTCATATTCAGCTCCTCACGGGCCACAGGCATCGCTCTGCGTGGGCTGAGCTAAATATCTCTGTATATGCACAACAAAGACATGTTTTTTTCTTAGGTTTCTTATCTTTTTCCCTCTTTTTTTGCAGGAAAAAGATGCACGGCCAGGTTTCTCATGATGATAACCATGTTTTCAAACTAGGCATGTTCATGTCACACAAATATTTTCTTTTTCCAAACCCATTGCTAAAAAAATACAACCATGCCAACTTTACTCTCTCATCATAGTGGCCATATTTTCAAACAGATATTCATATTATGCAAAGTTTCCCTTTTTTCAGACTATTATTTAACAACATAATAAACATGTTTAAAAAATAGCATGATTTAGTTGAAGGTTCTTGCAACATGAAACTATTTTCATCGACAACATGTCTTCAGCAGGTCTGTGCGCCATTTGGCGCAACGGGTCAACTAGTTGATAGAAAAGGGGCTAAGAACCCAGTAGCTGATAATTTGTCTAGGCTTGAAAATTTGCCTGACCACTACCTATTGATGACAGTTTTCCTGATGAGCAGTTAGCTGCCATAAATGTTGCTCATAATACTCCTTGGTATGCTGATTATGCTAATTACATGGTTGCTAAATATTTGCCACCTAGCTTTACATACCAACAGAAGAAAAAATTCTTCTATGATTTAAGACATTACTTCTGGGATGACCCACATCTTTATAAAGAAGGAGTAGATGGTATTATTAGACGTTGTGTACCTGAGCATGAACAGGGACAAATCCTATGGAAATGTCACTTCGAAGCTTATGGAGGGCATCATGCTGGAGATAGAACTGCTCACAAGGTATTGCAATCTGGATTTTATTGGCCTACTCTCTTCAAGGATGCTCGTAAGTTCGTCTTATCTTGTGATGGATGCCAAAGAATAGGTAATATCGGTAAGCGTCAAGAAATGCCTATGAATTATTCACTTGCTGTTGAACCATTTGATGTTTGGGGATTTGATTACGTGGGACCTTTTCCTTCCTCTAATGGGTATACACATATTTTAGTTGCTGTTGATTATGTTACTAAATGGGTAGAAGCCATTCCAACCAGTAGTGATGATCACAACACCTCTATTACAATGGTTAAGGAAGTTATTTTCCCAAGGTTTGGAGTCCCTAGATATTTAATGACTGATGGTGGTTCATACTTTATTCATGGTGCTTTCCGTAAAATGCTTGCCAAGTATGATGTTAACCATAGAATTGCAGCACCTTATCATCCTCAGTCCAGTGGTCAAGTTGAACTTAGTAATAGAGAAATAAAATTAATTTTGCAAAAGACTGTTAATAGGTCCAGGAAGAATTGGTCTAGGAAATTAGATGATGCACTTTGGGCTTATAGAACAGCATACAAAACTCCTATGGGTATGTCTCCGTATAAAATGGTTTATGGAAAAGCTTGTCATTTGCCTCTTGAATTAGAACATAAAGCATATTGGGCTGTCAAAGAGCTCAATTATGATTTTAAACTTGCTGGTGAAAAGAGGTTATTTGATATTAGCTCATTAGATGAGTGGAGAACCCTAGCTTATGAAAATGCAAAATTATTCAAAGAAAAAGTAAAAAGATGGCATGACAAAAGAATTCAAAAGCGTGAGTTTAAAGTCGGAGAATATGTTCTTTTGTACAACTCTCGTTTCAGTCTGGAGCCATCAAAATAAATAATTCCGAAGGTACTAACCCGAAGGATGTCAATGGGCAACAAATAAAGCATTATATCACAGGTACGCTTATTAATGTTGAAAGTAATGTTATCCAAACTTTGACACCGGAAGAACACATAAAAGAGTCCTTCCGGAACACTCCAGAATCGTGAAAATAAGGAGGTACGTGATACGGTAAGTAAACGGATTCCGAAAAATCCTCAAAAATATTTTTTATCAGTTTTGGAGTATTTAAAAAATTGGAAATAAAGAAAATTCCAGGAAGCGTCCCCTGGTTGGCACAAGACACCAGGGCGCGCGCCCAGGTGGGTTGTGCCCACCTCGGACACCTTTTGGACTCCATTTTTCTTCCGTATGCTTGTCCCCCAAGATAACAAATCTATATATACTTCCCGAACCTGTTGATCACCGTATCGCGAAGAAATCCTCTGTTCTCTTTCCTTGTTGTTTCCGGTCAGATTTATCAGGCTAGGCATCATGTCTTCCTGCTCCTCCAACGATATGGAAGAAGATGCTTGGTTGATGAATATCGAGATGAAGAGGGAGGAGCCTACGTATGCCGTCAAAGGAGACAAGGGCAAGAAAGCTACCTTATATCCATCCCCGGTGGCAGCACAAGCACTGCTGGCCGAGGAGGAGGAAGAGTATTTCCTTAAGCCCTATCTTACTCACCTTACTCCTACTGAGATTGAAGCTTTTCACGTCATTGAAATAGTTTTCATACAGAATGAATATCTTACTCGCAAAAATATTCTGCATGAAGAGCACATCATCCATCTCCGGAGCGTCATCCGTCGATTGGAGAATCTCTTGATCCTTAAGGATAGGATCGCTTCATCACCACCATCATCTTATTCACCACCAAAAGAGAACTGAGTATCGGGTATGGGCACTCCCCTTGGCTTCCGGCAAGCTTGGGGGAGGTGCCCCGGTATCGTATCATCCCACTATCTTTTTTGCCTTTACTTATTTTAGTTCGATCCTTTGCTTTAGATGAATAAAAGTTTAGTTCGATCCTTTCTTCTTTGAGAGTTTGCTTAGTGATCCATCCTTGTAATCGTGTGCAAGTTATATAATAAAGCTTAGTTTGAGTTTTTGCTTTCTTTACTTTCATGTTGCAAATAAAAGAAAAGAAATAAAGAAAGAAAAAGAGAAAGGAAATAAATAAAGAAAAGATCATATACTAATCCTATGGTAGGTGATGACACCACATAAGGAAAAGTATAAGTAGAAAATTTTATTAGAGGTTGACAAACATAGCACTAGTCAATGATGTAATCATGAAAGAATTAATAAGGGAAGAGAAGGTTGATACGTCTCCAACGTATCTATAATTTTTATTGTTCCATGTTATATTATATTCTGTTTTGGATGTTTAATGGGCTTTATTATACACTTCTATATTATTTTTGGGACTAACCTATTAACTGGAGGCCCAGCCCAGAATTGCTGTCTTTTGCCTATTTCAGTGTTTCGCGGAAAAAGAATATCAAACGGAGTCCAAATGGAATGAAACCTTCGAGAACGTGATTTTCGGAAAGAACGTGATCCAGAGGACTTGGACCCTACATCAAGACATCAACCAGGAAGGCACAAGGTAGGGGGGCGCGCCTACCCCCCCGCCCAGGCGTGCTCTCCCCCCTCGTGGGCCCCACGTTGCTCCACCGACGTACTTCTTCCTCCTATATATCCCCCAAACTACCAGAATCGGAGCCAAAACATAATTCCACCGCGCAACCTTACATGCCGTGAGATCCCATCTTGGGGCCTTTTAGGAGCTCTCGGGGGGGCATCAATCACGGAGGGCTTCTACATCAACACCATAGCCTCTCGATGATGTGTGAGTAGTTTACCTCGGACCTTGGGTCCATAGTTATTAGCTAGATGGCTTCTTCTCTCTTTTGGATCTCAATACAATGTTCTCCCCTCTCTTGTGGAGATCTATTCGATGTAATCTTCTTTTTGCGGTGTGTTTGTTGAGACCGATGAATTGTGGGTTTATGATCAAGTTTATCTATGAACAATATTTGAATCTTCTCTGAATTCTTTTATGTATGATTGGTTATCTTTGCAAGTCTCTTGAATTATCAGTTTGGTTTGGCCTACTAGATTGATCTTTCTTGCAATGGGAGAAGTGCTTAGCTTTGGGTTCAATCTTGCGGTGTCCTTTCCCGGTGTGATGAGGGGCAGCAAGGCACGTATTGTATTGTTGCCATCGAGGATAACAAGATGGGGTTTATATCATATTGCATGAGTTTATCCCTCTACATCATGTCATCTTACTTAAATTGTTACTCTGTTCTTATGAACTTAATACTCTAGATGCATGTTGGATAGCGGTCGATGTGTGGAGTAATCGTAGTAGATGCAGGCAGGAGTCGGACTACTTGTTTCGGACGTGATGCCTATATACATGATCATACCTAGATATTCTCATAACTATGCTCAATTCTATCAATTGCTCAACAGTAATTTGTTCACCCACCGTAATACTTATGCTCTCGAGAGAAGCCACTACTGAAACCTATGGCCCCGGGTCTATTTTCCATCATATTAATCTTCCAACACTTAGCTATTTTTATTGCCTTTTATTTTACTTTGCATCTTTATCATAAAAATACCAAAAATATTATCTTATCATACCTATCAGATCTCACTTTCATAAGTGACCGTGAAGGGATTGACAACCCCTTTATCGCGTTGGTTGCGAGGATTTTATTTGTTTGTGTAGGTGCGAGCGACTCGTGCGTGGCCTCCTACTAGATTGATACCTTGGTTCTCAAAAACTGAGGGAAATACTTACGCTGCTTTACTGCATCACCGTTTCCTCTTCAAGGGAAAACCAACGCAGTGCTCAAGAGGTAGCAAGAAGGATTTCTTGCGCCGTTGCCGGGGAGTCTACGCAAATGTCAACATACCAAGTACCTATCACAAACCCTTATCTCCCGCATTACATTATTTGCCATTTGCCTCTCATTTTCCTCTCCCCCACTTCACCCTTGCCGTTTTATTCGCCCTCTCTTTTCCGTTCGCCTCTTTTTCGCTCGCTTCTTATTTGCTCGTGTGTTGGATTGCTTGCTTGTCATGATGGCTCAGGATAATACTAAATTGTGTGACTTTACCAAGACCAACAACAATGATTTCCTTAGCACTCCGATTGCTCCTCTTACCGATACTGAATCTTGTGAAATCAATACTGCTTTATTGAATCTTGTCATGAAAGATCAATTCGCCGGCCTTCCTAGTGAAGAGGTCGCTACCCATCTAAATAGCTTCATTGATTTGTGTGATATGCAAAAGAAGAAATATGTGGACAATGATATTGTTAAATTGAAGCTATTTCCTTTTTCTCTTAGAGATCGTGCTAAAGCTTGGTTTTCGTCTTTGCCTAAAAATAGTATTGATTCTTGGAATAAGTCCAAAGTTGCTTTTATCTCTAAGTATTTTCCTCCCGCTAAGATTATCTCTCTTAGAAACGATATTTTGAATTTTAAGCAACTTGATCATGAACATGTTGCACAAGCTTGGGAGAGGATGAAATTAATGATGCGTAATTGCCCTACACATGGTTTGAATTTGTGGATGATTATACAAAAATTTTATGCCGGGTTGAATTTTGCTTCTAGAAATCTTTTAGATTCGGCCGCGGGAGGCACTTTTATGGAATTCACTTTAGGAGAAGCTACTAAACTCCTAGATAATATTATGGTTAATTATTCTCAATGGCACACCGAAAGATCCACTAATAAAAAAGTGCATGCAATAGAAGAAATTAATGTTTTGAGTGGAAAGATGGATGAACTTATGAAATTATTTGCTAATAAAAACGTTTCTTCTGATCCTAATGATATGCCTTTGACTACTTTGATTGAGAATAATAATGAATCTATGGATGTGAATTTTGTTGGTAGGAATAATTTTGGTAACAACGCGTATAGAGGAAACTTTAATCCTAGGCCGTATCCTAGTAATCCCTCTAATAATTATGGTAATTCCTACAACAATTCTTATGGAAATTTTAATAAGATGCCCTCTGAATTTGAGACTAGTGTTAAAGAATTTATGAATTCGCAAAAGAATTTCAATGCTTTGCTTGAAGAAAAGTTGCCTAAGATTGATGAATTGGCTAGGAACATTGATAGAATTTCTCTTGATGTTGATTCTTTGAAACTTAGATCTATTCCACCTAAGCATGATATCAATGAGTCTCTCAAAGCCATGAGAATTTCCATTGATGAGTGCAAAGAAAGAACCGCTAGGATGCGTGCTAAGAAAGATTGCTTTGTGAAAGCGTGTTCTTCTAATTTTTATGAAAATAAAGATGAAGATCTAAAAGTTATTGATGTGTCCCCTGTTAAATCTTTGTTTTGCAATATGAATCTTGATAATGATGGGACTGAATATGATCCACCTTTACCTAGAAGGCGTTCAAAAAATTCGGAGTTTTTAGATCTTGATGCTAAAATTGATAAAAGTGGGATTGAAGAGATCAAAACTCTAGATACTAATGAACCCACTATTTTGGATTTCAAGGAATTTTATTATGATAATTGCTCTTTGATAGACTGTATTTCCTTGTTCCAATCCGTGCTAAATTCTCCACATGCTTATAGTCAAAATAAAGCCTTTACCAAACATGTCGTTGATGCAGTCTTATGAAGAAAAACTTGAGTTGGAAGTTTCTATCCCTAGAAAACTTTATGATGAGTGGGAACCTACTATTAAAATTAAAATTAAAGATCATGAATGCTATGCTTTGTGTGATTTGGGTGCTAGTGTTTCCACGATTCCAAAAACTTTGTGCGATTTGCTAGGTTTCCGTGATTTTGATGATTGCTCTCTAAACTTGCACCTTGCGGATTCCACCATTAAGAAACCTATGGGAAGAATCAATGATGTTCTTATTGTTGCAAATAGGAATTATGTGCCGTAGACTTTATTGTTCTTGATATAGATTGCAATCCTTCATGTCCTATTATTCTTGGTAGACCTTTCCTTAGAACGATTGGTGCAATTATTGATATGAAGGAAGGGAATATTAGATTCCAATTTCCGTTAAGGAAAGGCATGGAACACTTCACTAGAAAGAAAATAAAATTACCTTATGAATATATTCTGAGAGCCACTTATGGATTGCCTACCAAAGATGGCAATACCTAGATATATCCTTGCTATTATGCCTAGCTAGGGGCGTTAAACGATAGCACTTGTTGGGAGGCAACCTAGTTTTATTTTTAGTTTTTTGCTTTTTTCTTCTGTTTAGGAATAAATATTTGATCCAGCCTCTGGTTAGATGTGTTTTTATGTTTTAATTAGTGCTTGTGCCAAGTTTAACCTATACAATCTTCTTGGATGATAGTTATTTGATCTTGCTGAAAATTCCAGAAACTTTCTGTTCACGAAAATAATTTTTAAAAATCACCATAACGTGATAAAATATTGATTCCAATTGCTGCTGATCAATAAACAAATTATCTAGGTCTTCCTATTTTGGTAGATTTTTTGGAGTTCCAGAAGTTTTCGTTAGTTACAGATTACTACAGACTGTTCTGTTTTTGATAGATTCTGTTTTTCGTGTGTTGTTTGCTTATTTTGATGAATCTATGGCTAATAAAATAGTTTATAAACCATAGATAAGTTGGAATACAGTAGGTTTAATACCAATATAAATAACGAATGAGTTCATTACAGTACCTTGAAGTGGTGTTTTGTTTTCTTTCGCTAACGGAGCTCACGAGATTTTCTGCTGAGTTTTGTGTTGTGAAGTTTTCAAGTTTTGGGTGAAAGATTTGATGTATTATGGAACAAGGAGTGGCAAGAGCCTAAGCTTGGTGATTCCCATGGCACCCCAAGATAATCTAAGGACACCTAAAAGCCAAAGTTTGGGGATGCCCGGAAGGCATCCCCTCTTTCGTCTACTTCCATCGGTAACTTTACTTGGAGCTATATTTTTATTCACCACATGATATGTGTTTTGCTTGGAGCGTCTTGTATTATTTGAGTCTTTATTTGTTTGTTTGCCACAATCATCCTTGCTGTACACACCTTTTGAGAGAGTCACACTTGATTCAGAAATTGTTAGAATTCGCTATGTGCTTCACTTATATCTTTTGAGCTATATAGTTTTTGCTCTAGTGCTTTACTTATATCTTTTAGAGCACGGCGGTGGAATTGTTTTATAGAAACTATTGATCTTTCATGCTTCACTTATATTATTTTCAGAGTCTTAAAATAGCATGGCAATTTGCTTTAATTATAATATCATGACAAATTTGATGCTTGATAATTGTTTTGAGATATAAAGGTGGTAATATCATAGTTGTGCTAGTTGAGTAATTGTGGAATTGAAAAATACATGTGTTGGAGTTTGTGATTCCCGTAGCATGCACGTATGGTGAACCTTTATGTAACAAAGTCGGAGCATGAGGTATTTATTGATTGTCATCCTTTGTGTGGCGGTCGGGATCGCGCGAGGGTTTTATCGATCCTAAGAATGCTAACATAGTATGCAAGCTCCAGCGATCCATTTATAGGCTGGTGCAAGCATCTCGGAGTTGGAACATTCGCTTTGATGAAATGATCAAAGCGTTTGGGTTTATGCAGACTTATGGAGAAGCCTGCGTTTACAAGAAAGTGAGTGGGAGCTCTGTAGCATTTCTCATATTATATGTAGATGACGTACTTTTGATGGGAAATGATATAGAATTCTTGGACAGCATTAAGGCCTACTTGAATAAGTGTTTTTCAATGAAGGACATTGGAGAAGCTGCTTATATATTAGGCATTAAGATCTATAGAGATAGATCGAGACGCCTCATAGGTCTTTCACAAGGCACATACCTTGATAAGATTTTGAAGAAGTTCAAAATGGATCAGTCCAAGAAAGGGTTCTTGCCTGTACTGCAAGGTGTGAGATTGAGCTCAGCTCAATGCCCGACCACGGCAAAAGATAAAGAAGAGATGAGCGTCATCCCCTATGCCTCGGCCATAGGATCTATTATGTATGCCATGCTGTGTACCAGACCTGATGTAAACCTTGCCGTAAGTTTGGTAGGTAGGTACCAAAGTAATCCCGGCAAGGAACACTAGACAGCGGTCAAGAATATCCTAAATTACCTGAAAAGAACAAAGGACATGTTTCTCGTTTATGGAGGTGACGAAGAGCTCGTCGTAAAGGGTTACGTCGACGCTAGCTTCGACACAGATCTGGATGACTCTAAGTCACAAACCGGATCGTGTATATGTTGAATGGTGGAGCGATGGCTGGTGCAGCTGCAAGCAGAGCGTCGTGGCGGGATCTACATGTGAAGCGGAGTACATGGCAGCCTCGGAGGCAGCGCATGAAGCAATTTGGGTGAAGGAGTTCATCACCGACCTAGGAGTCATACCCAATGCGTCGGGGCCGATCAAACTCTTCTGTGACAACTTGGAGCTATTGCCCTTGCCAAGGAGCCAGGTTTCACAAGAAGACCAGAGCACATCAGCGTCGTTTCAACTCCATCCGTGAAAATGTTCAAGATGGAGACATAGATATTTGCAAAGTACATACGGATCTGAATGTCGCAGATCCGTTGACTAAACCTCTCTCGCGAGCAAAACATGATCAACACCAGAACTCTATGGGTGTTCGATTCATCACAATGTAACTAGATTATTGACTCTAGTGCAAGTGGGAGACTGTTGGAAATATGCCCTAGAGGCAATAACAAAAGCTTTATTATTATATTTCCTTGTTCATGATAATTGTCTTTTATTCATGCTATAATTGTATTATCCGGAAATCGTAATACACGTGTGAATACATAGACCACAATCGTCCCTAGTAAGCCTCTAGTTGACTAGCTCGTTGGTCAACAGATAGTCATGGTTTCGACTATGGACATCGATGTCATTGACAAGCGGGATCACGTCATTAGGAGAATGGCGTGATGGACAAGACAATCCTAAGCATAGCACAAGATCGTGTAGTTCGTTTTGCTAGAGCTTTTCAATGTCAAGTATCTCTTCCTTAGACCATGAGATCGTGTAACTCCCGGATACCGTAGGAGTGCTTTGGGTGTACCAAGCGTCACTGGCGTAATCGGGTGACTATAAAGGTGCACTACGGTATCTCCGAAAGTGTCATTGGGTTGACACGGATCGAGATAGGATTTGTCACTCCGTATGACGGAGAGGTATCTCTGGGCCCACTCGGTAATGCATCATCATAATGAGCTCAAAGTGACCAAGTGTTTGGTCACGGGATCATGCATTCTGATGCGAGTAAAGTGACTTGCGGTAACGAGACTGAATGAGGTATTGGGATACCGACGATCGAGTCTCGGGCATGTAACGCACCGATTGACAAAGGGAATAGTATCGTGGTTGCTTGAATCCTCGACATCGTGGTTCATCCGATGACATCATCGAGGAGCATGTAGGAGCCAACATGGGTATCCAGATCCGCTGTTGGTTATTGACCGAGAGCCGTCTCGGTCATGTCTGCGTGTCTCGAACCCGTAGGGTCTACACATAAGGTTCGGTGGCGCTAGGGTTATTAGGAAGACTTGTATGAGATTACGAATGTTGTTGAGTCCGGATGAGATCCGGACGTCACGAGGAGTTCGGAAGGGTCCGGAGGTAAAGATTTATATATGGGAAGTTGTCAAGCGGACACCGGAAAGTTTCGGGGCATTTCGGTATTGTCTGGGGCCACGGAAGGGTTCGGAGGTCCACGGGAGGGCCACCCCGGGGCCACTTGGGCAGCGTGGGGCAGGAGCCAGCCCCTGGTGGGCTGGGGCGCCCCTTGGGCCCTTGCGCCTAGGGTTGGGGGAACCCTAGAGGCGCCCCTTGCTTGGGGGCAAGTCCCCTCCCTTGGCTGCCGCCCCCTCTAGATGCCATCTAGAGGGGCCGCCCCTCTCCCTTCCCCTATAAATAGAGGGGTGAGGGAGGCTGCAACACACTTGAAGGCGCAGCCCTCCCTCCCAACACCTCTCCTCCTCCGCGTGTGCTTGGCGAAGCCTGCCGGGAATGTCACTCCACCATCATCACGCCGTCGTGCTGCTGTTGGAGCCATCTTCCTCAACCTCTCCTTCCCCTTGCTGGATCAAGAAGGAGGAGACATCGTCGTGACTGCACGTGTGTTGTTGAGCGGAGGTGCTGTCCGTTCAACACTTGGTCATCGGTGATCCGAATCACGGCGAGATACGACTCCATCATCACCATCCTTGAGCGCTCCGCTTTTCGATCTACAAGTGGTATGTAGATGCAAACTCACTCCTTGACTCCTTGCTTAGATGAACTCATAGATGGATCTTGGTGAAACCGTAGGAAATTTTTAATTTTCTGCAACGTTCCCCAACAGTGGCATCATGAGCTAGGTCTATCGTAGTTCTCTATTGCACGAGTAGAACACAATTTGGTTGTGGGCGAGATCTTGTCAACTTGCTTGCCGCTACTAGTCCTATCTTGCTTCAGCGGTATTGTGGGATGAAGCGGCCCGGACCAACCTTACATATGCGCTTCGTGAGACCGGTTCCACCGACTAACCTGCACTAGTTGCATAAGGTGGCTGGCGGGTGTCTGTCTCTCCCACTTTAGTTGGAGCGGATTTGATGAAAAGGGTCCTTATGAAGGGTAAATAGAAGTTGACAAAATCACGTTGTGGTTATTCGTAGGTAAGAAAACGTTCTTGCTAGAACCCAATTGCAGCCACGTAAAAGATGCAACAACAATTAGAGGACGTCTAACTTGTTTTTGCAGTAATTGTCATGTGATGTGATATGGCCAAGTTGTGATGAATGATGAATGACATATTGTGATGTATGAGATCATGTTCTTGTAATAGGAATCATGACTTGCATGTCGATGAGTATGACAACCGGCAGGAGCCATAGGAGTTGTCTTTATATTTTGTATGACCTGCGTGTCATTGAAGAACGCCATGTAAATTACTTTACTTTATTGCTAAACGCGTTAGCCATAGAAGTAGAAGTAGTCGTTGGCGTGACAACTTCATGAAGACACGATGATGGAGATCATGATGATGGAGATCATGGTGTCATGCGGTGACAAGATGATCATGGAGCCCGAAGATGGAGATCAATGGAGCTATATGATATTGGCCATATCATGTCACTACTATATAATTGCATGTGATGTTTATTATGTTTATGCATCTTGTTTACTTAGAACGACGGTAGTAAATAAGATGATCCTTACAACAATTTCAAGAAGTGTTCTCCCTAAGCGTGCACCGTTGCTAAAGTTCGCGTTTCAAGCACCACGTGATGATCGGGTGTGATAGATCCTTACGTTCACATACAATGGGTGTAAGACAGTTTTACACATGCAAAACACTTAGGGTTAACTTGACGAGCCTAGCATGTACAGACATGGCCTCGGAACACGGAGACCGAAAGGTCGAACACGAGTCGTATGGAAGATACGATCAACATGAGAATGTTCACCGATGATGACTAGTCCGTTTCACGTGATGATCGGACACGACCTAGTCGACTCGGATCGTGTAACACTTAGATGACTAGAGGGATGTCTAATCTGAGTGGGAGTTCATTAAAATAATTTGATTAGATGAAGTTAATTATCATGAACTTAGTCTAAAACTTTTGCATAATATGTCTTGTAGATCAAATGGCCAACGCCATGTCAACTTGAACTTCAACGCGTTCCTAGAAAACCAAGCTGAAAGATGATGGCAGCAACTATATGGACTGGGTCCGGAACACGAGGATCATCCTCATAGCTGCCAGAAACAATATGTCCTAGAAGGACCGCTAGGTGGCGCTCCGTCCCGGAGAACCAAGACATTATGAATGATTGGCAGTCTCGGTTGATGATTACTCCCTCGTTCAAGGCGACATGCTTTACAGCTTAGAACCGGGCTCCAAAAGCGTTTTGAGCAACACGGAGCATATGAGATGTTCGAGGAGCTGAAACTAGTTTTCCAAGCTCATGCCCGGTCGAGAGATATGAAGTCTCCGACAAGTTCTATAGTTGTAAGATGGAGGAAAACAGTTACATCGGTGAACACATACTCAAAATGTCTGGGTTGCACAACCTTTGTCCCAGCTGGACATAAACCTCCCGGACGAGGCGGTCATTGACAGAATCCTTGATCGCTCCCACCAAGCTACAAGAGCTTTGTGATGAACTACAATATGCGTGGATGGTGAAGACTATTCTGAAGTATTTTCAATGCTGAAGTCGCAGAGGTTGAAATCAAGAAAGAACATCAAGTGTTGATGGTCCATAAGACCACTAAGTTCAAGAAGGGCAAGGGTAAGAAGAACTTCAAGAAGGACGGCAAAGATGTTGTTGCCGCCCGTAAAGCCATTGCCGGGAAGAAGTCAAAGAATGGACCCAAGCACGAGGTGAGTGCTTTTATTGCAAGGGAAGGGTCCTTTGAAGCGGAACTGCCCCAAATACTTAGCGGATAAGAAGGCCGGCAACACCAAAGGTATATTTGATATACATGTAATTGATGTGTACCTTACCAAGACTCGTAGTAACTCACGGTATTTGATACGGTGCCGTTGCTCATATTTGTAACTCACGGCGGGAGCTGCGGAATAAGCGGAGGCTGGCGAAGGGCGAGGTGACGATCGCGCGTCGGGAATGGTTCAGAGTCGATGTGATCGCCGTCGGCACGCTACCTCTACATTTACCTACGGGTTAGTTTTGAACCTTAATAATTGTTATTTGGTGCCAAGTTTGAGCATGAACATTGTATCCGGATCTCGTTTGATACGAGATGGCTACTCATTTAAATCCGAGAATAATGGTTGTTCTATTTATATGAGAGATATGTTTTATGGTCATGCTCCGATGGTCAATGGTTTATTCTTAATGAATCTCGAGCGTAATGTTACACATATTCATAACGTGAATACCAAAAGATGTAAAGTTGATAACGATAGTCCCACATACTTGTGGCATTGCCGCCTTGGTCACATTGGTGTCAAGCGCATGAAGAAGCTCCATGCTGATGGACTTTTAGAGTCTCTCGATTATGAATCATTTGACACATGCGAACCATGCCTCATGGGCAAAATGACCAAGACCCCGTTCTCCGGAACAATGGAGCGAGCAACCAACTTGTTGGAAATCATACATACCGATGTGTGCGGTCCAATGAGTGTTGAGGCTCGCGAAGGATATCGTTATGTTCTCACTCTCACAGATGACTTGAGTAGATATGGGTATGTCTACTTGATGAAACACAAGTCTGAGACCTTTGAAAAGTTCAAGGAATTTCAGAATGAAGTAGAGAATCAACGTGACCGAAAGATAAAATTCTTACGATCGGATCGTGGAGGAGAATATTTAAGTCATGAATTTGGTACACACTTAAGAAAATGTGGAATCGTCTCACAACTCACGCCGCTGGAACACCTCAACAGTAACGGTGTGTCCGAGCGTCGAATCGCACTCTATTGGATATGGTGCGGTCTATGATGTCTCTTACCGATTTACCGCTATCATTTTGGGGATACGCTCTAGAGACAGCTACATTCACTTTAAATAGGGCACCGTCTAAATCCGTTGAGACGACACCGTATGAATTATGGTTTGGGAAGAAACCTAAGCTGTCGTTTCTAAAAGTTTGGGGATGCGATGCTTATGTCAAGAAACTTCAACCTGAAAAGCTCGAACCCAAGTCGGAAAAATGCGTCTTCATAGGATACCCTAAGGAAACCATTGGGTATATGTCGTGGAATTGTCACGGCAGATGTCCTCGTGAAAGGACTTAGTCGCAGGGCCATCGTACGGGTTAACTTAGAGGGGTTAAAGCGGACACAAAGACACGGGAGTTATACTAGTTCAGCCCCTTCGATGAAGGAAAGGCCTACGTCTAGTTGTGATGGGATTGATGTAGTTTGGCGACTTGGGAGCAATAGCCGCCTAAGCCTCGAATTATGCATCCTTAATCCGCCGCCGGGTCGTCCCCTTATATACACGGGTTGACGCCTTGGCTGGTCTCTGAGTCCCGATCCGGCTCATACAAGTGTCCTTTGGTCTCTTCTCTCTTGTCTTACAGCACAAGTTACAACAAGAAGGCGGTTCACATAAATGGACCTTAATTAGCCTCTGGGCTCCGGGCCTCCTCCGTGGGCTGGATCATGGGCGGGTAAACCGGCCCCTCTGGGCGGTTCACACTCGATAGTTGTATCCCCAACATTAGGCCCCAGATTGACTTGAACGGTTCATGTTAATCTTCAACACCTTCAGAAACTCTTGATCTCCTTTCATATTTTGTAAACCGCCATCCGCTTGAACCGCCGTGATGTCATATTCCGATCCGCGTGTCGTAGCGCTTTAGCGTCATCTTTAATAAAGAAATCCAAACAGTAAGATTCCCTTCATTTAATGCTATCCCGAAATCAAGGCGGCCGCTGCACCGTCCGCCGCTTTTGACTCCTCGATTCTCGCGCCCGTTGATTGCTCCGGTTCCTTATAAATAGACCGGCCGGCCCCTGTCTCTTCTGTTGGGAACGTTGCAGAAAATTAAAATTTTTCCTACGGTTTCACCAAGATCCATCTATGAGTTCTACTAAGCAACGAGTCAAGGGAGAGAGTTTGCATCTACATACCACTTGTAGATCAAACGGAAGCGTTCGAGGAGTGGTGATGATGAAGACGTTCCCAACGTGATTCCGATCACCGATGACCAAGTGCTGAACGGACAGCACCTCCGCGCTCAACACACGTGACGGGATTTACGGCGTCTCCTTCGTCTTGATCCAGCAAGGAGGAAGGAGAGGTTGAGGAAGATCACTCCAATGGCAGCACGACGGCGTGATGCGGATGGAGGATCAGATTCTCGGCAGGCTTCGCCAAGCGTATGCGGAGGAGGAGAGGTTTTGGGAGGGAGGGCTGCGCCTTCAATGGTGTGTGCAGCCTCCCTCACCCCTCTATTTATAGGGGAAAGGAGGAGGGGCGGCCCCCTAGATCCATCTTGAGGGGGGGCAAGGGAGGGGGCTTGCCCCCAAGCAAGGGGCCCCTTTAGGGTTTCCCCCTCAACCCTAGGCGCATGTGCCAAGGGGGGGTGCGCCCAGCCCATGAGGGGCTGGCTGCCCCATGCAGCCCAAGTGGCCCCCAAAAGGGTGGCCCCTCCCGTGGTCCTCCGGAACCCTTCGGTGGACCCTCCATAAAACCGATATGACCCAAACTTTTAGGTGTCCGCTTGATGACTTCCATATATAAATCTTTACCTCCGGACCATTCCGAACTCCTCGTGACGTCCAGGGATCTCATCCGGACTCAGAACAACATTCGTAATCACATACAAGTCTTCCTATTAACCCTAGCGCCACCGAACCTTAAGTGTGTAGACCCTACGGGTTCGGGAGACATCTGAACATGACCGAGACGCTCTCGGTCAATAACCAAAGCGGATCTGGATACCCATGTTGGCTCCCACATGCTCCTCGATGATGTCATCGGATGAACCACGATGTCTAGGGTTCAGGCAACCCCGTATGCTATTCCCTTTGTCAGACGGTATGTTACTTGCCCAAGACTCGATCGTCGGTATCCCAATACCTCGTTTAGTCTTGTTACCGGCAAGTCACTTTACTCGTACCGTAATGCATGATCCCGTGACCATACACTTGGTCACTTTGAGCTCATTATGATGATGCACTACCGAGTGGGCCCAGTGATACCTCTCCGTCATACGGAGTGACAAATCCCTGTCTCGATCCGTGTCAACCCAACAGACACTTTCGGAGATACCGTAATGCACCTTTATAGTCACCCGATTCGTTGTGGACGTTTGGTACACCCAAAGCATTCCTACGGTATCCGGAGTTACACGATCTCACGGTCTAAGGAAGAGATACTTGACATTGGAAAAGCTCTAGCAAAACGAACTACACGATCTTTGTGCTATGCTTAGGATTGGGTCTTGTCCATCACGTCATTCTCCTAATGACGTGATCCCGTTGTCAATGACATCGATGTCCATAGTCAGAAACCATGACTATCGTCGACCAACGAGCTAGTCAACTAGAGGCTTACTAGGGACGATTGTGGTCTATGTATTCACACGTGTATCACGATTTCCGGATAATACGCTTATAGCATGAATAAAAGACAATTATCATGAACAAGGAAATATAATAATAATACTTTTATTATTGCCTCTAGGGCATATTTCCAACAGTCTCCCACTTGCACTAGAGTCAATAATCTAGTTTACATTGTGATGAATCGAACACCCATAGAGTTCGGTGTTGATCATGTTTTGCCCATGAAGAGGTTTAGTCAGCGGATCTGCGACATTCAGATCCGTATGCACTTTACAAATTTCTATGTCTCCATCCTGAACATTTTCACGGATGGAGTTGAAGCGACGCTTGATGTGCCTGGTCTTCTTGTGAAACCTGGGCTCCTTGGCAAGTGCAATAGCTCCAGTGTTGTCACAGAAGAGTTTGATCGGCCCCGACGCATTGGGTATGACTCCTAGGTCGGTGATGAACTCCTTCACCCAAATTGCTTCATGCGCTGCCTCCGAGGCTGCCATGTACTCCGCTTCACATGTAGATCCCGCCACGACGCTCGCTTGCAGCTGCACCAGCCATCGCTCCACCATTCAACATGTACGTATCCGGTTTGTGACTTTGAGTCATCAGATCTGTGTCGAAGCTAAGCGTCGGCGTAACCCGTTCTGACGAGCTCTTCGTCACCTCCATAAACGAGAAACATGTCCTTTGTCCTTTTCGGTACTTCAGGATATTCTTGACCGCTGTCCGGTGTTCCTTGCGGGATTACTTTGGTACCTTCCTACCAAACTTACGGCAAGGTTTACATCAGGTCAGTACACAGCATGGCATACATAATAGATCCTATGGCTGAGGCATAGGGATGACACTCATCTCTTCTTTATCTTTTGCCGTGGTGGGCATTGAGCTGAGCTCAATCTCACACCTTGCAAAACAGGCAAGAACCCTTCTTGGACTGATCCATTTTGAACTTCTTCAAAATCTTATCAAGGTATGTGCTTTGTGAAAGACCTATGAGGCGTCTCGATCTATCTCTATAGATCTTGATGCCTAATATATAAGCAGCTTCTCCAAGGTCCTTCATTGAAAACACTTATTCAAGTAGGCCTTAATGATGTCCAAGAATTCTATATCATTTCCCATCAAAAGTATGTCATCTACATATAATATGAGAAATGCTCTGAGCTCCCACTCACTTCCTTGTAAACGCAGGCTTCTCCATAAGTCTCTGCATAAACCCAAACGCTTTGATCATCTCATCAAAGCGAATGTTCTAACTCCGAGATGCTTGCACCAGCCCATAAATGGATCGCTGGAGCTTGCATACTTTGTCAACATTCTTAGGATCGACAAAACCCTCGGCTGTATCATATACAGCTCTTCCTTAAGATAACCGTTAAGGAACGCTGTTTTGGCGTCCATCGCCATATCTCATAATCATAGTATGCGGCAATTGCTAACATGATTCGGACGGACTTAAGCTTCGCCACGGAGAGAAAGTCTCATCGTAGTCAATCCCTTGAACTTGCCGATAACCCTTAGCGACAAGTCGAGCTTTATAGATGGTGCATTACCATCGCGTCCGTCTTCCTCTTAAATATCCATTTGTTTTCTATCGTCGCCGATCATCGGGCAAGTCGGTCAAAGTCCACACTTTGTTTTCATACATGGATTCTATCTCGGACTTCATGGCTTCTAGCCATTTGTTGGAATCTGGGCCCGCCATCGCTTCTTCATAGTTCAAGGTTCATTGTTGTCTAACAACATGATTTCCAAGACAGGGTTGCCGTACCACTGCAGTGCGGGCGTGTCCTAGTGGACCCACGAAGTTCAGAGCAACTTGATCCAAGTGCCTTGATCATCATCATGAATTTCCTCTTCGGTTGGTGTAGGTATCACAGAACATTTTCCGAGATGCACTACTATCCTGTTCAAGAGGTAGTACTTCATCGAGTTCTACTTTCCTCCCACTTACTTCTTTCGAGAGAAACTCTTTTTCCGAAAGGTTCCGTTCTTGGCAACAAAGATCTTGCCCTCGGATCTTAAGTAGAAGGTATACCCAATGGTTTCTTTAGGGTATCCTATGAAGACGCATTTTCCGACTTGGGTTCGAGCTTTTCAGGTTGAAGTTTCTTGACATAAGCATCGCATCCCCAAACTTTTAGAAACGATAGCTTAGGTTTCTTCCCAAACCATAATTCATACGGTGTCGTCTCAACGGACTTAGACGGTGCCCTATTTAAAGTGAATGTAGCTGTCTCTAGAGCGTATCCCCAAAATGATAGCGGTAAATCGGTAAGAGACATCATAGACCGCACCATATCCAATAGAGTGCGATTCGACGTTCGGACACACCATTACGTTGAGGTGTTCCGGTGGCGTTAGTTGTGAAACGATTCCACATTTTCTTAAGTGTGTACCAAATTCGTGACTTAAATATTCTCCTCCACGATCGATCGTAAGAATTTTATCTTTCGGTCACGTTGATTCTCTACTTCATTCTGAAATTCCTTGAACTTTTCAAAGGTCTCGGACTTGTGTTTCATCAAGTAGACATACCCATATCTACTCAAGTCATCTGTGAGAGTGAGAACATAACGATACCCTCCATGAGCCTCAACGCTCATTGGACCGCATACATCGGTATGTATGATTTCCAACAAGTTGGTTGCTCGCTCCATTGTTCCGAGAACGGAGTCTTGGTCATCTTGCCCATGAGGCATGGTTCGCATGTGTCAAATGATTCATAATCTAAAGACTCCAAAAGTCCATCAGCATGGAGCCTTTTCATGCGCTTGACACCAATGTGACCAAGGCGGCGATGCCACAAGTATGTGGGACTATCGTTATCAACTTTACATCTTTTGGTATTCACACTATAAACATGTGTAATACTACGCTCGAGATTCATTAAGAATAAACCATTGACCATCGGAGCATGACCATAATACATATCTCTCATATAAATAGAACAACCATTATTCTCGGATTTAAATGAGTAGCCATATTGCATTAAACAAGATCCAGATACAATATTCATGCTCAAACTTGGCACCAAATAACAATTATTAAGGTTCATAACTAATCCCGTAGGTAAATGAAGAGGTAGCGTGTCGACGGCGATCACATCGACTCTGGAACCATTCCCGACGCGCATCGTCACCTCGTCCTTTGCCGCTTCCGCTTATTCCGCAGCTCCTGCTGTGAGTTACAAATATGAGCAACGGCACGGTATCAAATACCGGGAGTTACTACGAGTCTTGGCAAAGTACACATCAATTACATGTATATCAAATATACCTTTGGTGTTGCCGGCCTTCTTGTCCGCTAAGTATTTGGGGCAGTTCCGCTTCGGTGACCCTCCCTTGCAATAAAAGCACTCGGTCTCGGGCTTGGGTCCATTCTTTGACTTCTTCCGGCAACTTGCTTGCGGGCGCGGCAACCTCCTTGCCGTCCTTCTTGAAGTTCTTATTGCCCTTGCCCTTCTTGAACTTAGTGGTCTTATTGACCATCAACACTTGATGTTCTTTCTTGATCTCAACCTCGGCTGACTTCAGCATAGAGAACACTTCAGAATGGTCTTTACCATCCCCGCATGTTGTAGTTCATCACAAAGCTCTTGTAGCTTGGTGGGAGCGATCGAGGATTCTGTCAATGACCGCCTCATCGGGGAGGTTAATATTCACTGGGTCATACGGTTGTGCAACCTGGACATCTTGAGAATGTGCTCACTTGTGTAACTGTTTTCCTCCATCTTACAACTATAGAACTTGTCGGAGATGTCATATCTCTCGACCCGGCGTGAGCTTGGAAAACAAGTTTCAGCTCCTCGAACATCTCATATGCTCCGTGGTGCTCAAAACGCTTTTGGAGCCCGGTTCTAAGTGTAAAGCATGCCGCACTTGAACGAGGGAGTAATCATCAAGACGAGACTGCCAAGCATTCATAATGTCTTGGTTCTCTCGACGGGGCGTCACCTAGCGGTCCTTCTAGGACATATTGTTTCTGGCAGCTATGAGGATGATCCTCAAGTTCGGACCCAGTCCGTATAGTTGCTGCCATCATCTTTCAGCTTGGTTTTCTAGGAGCGCGTTGAAGTTCAAGTTGACATGAGCGTTGGCCATTTGATCTACAAGACATATCATTCAAAAGTTTTAGACTAAGTTCATGATAATTAAGTTCATCTAATCAAATTATTTAAATGAACTCCCACTCAGATTAGACATCCCTCTAGTCATCTAAGTGTTACACGATCCGAGTCGACTAGCCCGTGTCCGATCATCACGTGAGACGGACTAGTCTCGTCGGTGAACATTCTCATGTTGATCGTATCTTCCATACGACTCGTGTTCGACCTTTCGGTCTCCGTGTTCCGAGGCCATGTCTGTACATGCTAGGCTCGTCAAGTAAACCCTAAGTGTTTTCGCGTGTGTAAATCTGTCTTACACCCGTTGTATGTGAACGTAAGAATCCATCACACCCGATCATCACGTGGTGCTTAGAAACGACGAACTTTGGCAACGGTGCACAGTTAGGGGAAACACTTCTTGAAATTGTTGTAAGGGATCATCTTATTTACTACCGTCGTTCTAAGTAAACAAGATGTATAAACATAATAAACATCACATGCAATTATATAGTAGTGACATGATATGGCCAATATCATAAAGCTCCATTGATCTCCATCTTGAGGCTCCATGATCATCTTGTCACCGGCATGACACCATGATCTCCATCATCATGATCTCCATCATTGTGCCTCCATGAAGTTGTCACGCCAACGACTACTTCTACTTCTATGGCTAACGCGTTTAGCAATAAAGTAAAGTAAGTTACATGGCGTTCTTCAATGACACGCAGGTCATACAAAATAAAGACAACTCCTATGGCTCCTGCCGGTTGTCATACTCATCGACATGCAAGTCGTGATTCCTATTACAAGAACATGATCTCATACATCACAATATGTCATTCATCATTCATCACAACTTGGCCATATCACATCACATGTCAATTGCTGCAAAAACAAGTTAGACGTCCTCTAATTGTTGTTGCATCTTTTACGTGGCTGCAATTGGGTTCTAGCAAGAACGTTTTCTTACCTACGAATAACCACAACGTGATCTTGTCAACTTCTATTTACCCTTCATAAGGACCCTTTTCATCGAATCCGCTCCAACTAAAGTAGGAGAGCGGACACCCGCCAGCCACCTTATGCAACTAGTGCATGTTAGTCGGTGGAACCGGTCTCACGTAAGCGTACGTGTAAGGTTGGTCCGGGCCGCTTCATCCCACAATACCGCGGAAGCAAGATAAGACTAGTAGCGGCAAGTAAATTGACAAGATCCACGCCCACAACTAAATTGTGTTCTACTCGTGCAAAGAGAACTACGCATAGACCTAGCTCATGATGCCACTGCTGGGAACGTTGCAGAAAATTAAAATTTTTCCTACGGTTTCACCAAGATCCATCTATGAGTTCTACTAAGCAACGAGTCAAGGGGAGAGAGTTTGCATCTACATACCACTTGTAGATCAAGTACGGAAGCGTTCGAGGGAGTGGTGATGATGAAGACGTTCCCAACGTGATTCCGATCACCGATGACCAAGTGCTGAACGGACAGCACCTCCGCGTTCAACACACGACGGGATTTACGGCGTCTCCTTCCGTCTTGATCCAGCAAGGAGGAAGGAGAGGTTGAGGAAGATCACTCCAATGGCAGCACGACGGCGTGATGCGGATGGAGGGATCAGATCTCGGCAGGCTTCGCCAAGCGTGCATGCGGAGGAGGAGAGGTGTTGGGGAGGGAGGGCTGCGCCTTCAATGGTGTGTGCAGCCCTCCCTCTACCCCTCTATTTATAGGGTAAAGGAGGAGGGGCCGGCCCCTAGATCCATCTAGAGGGGGGGCGGCGCCAAGGGAGGGGGCTTGCCCCCAAGCAGGGGGGCGCCTTTAGGGTTTCCCCCTCAACCCTAGGCGCATGGGCCAAGGGAGGGGTGCGCCCAGCCCATGAGGGGCTGGCTGCCCCACGCAGCCCAAGTGGCCCCCAAAGGGTGGCCCCTCCGTGGTCCTCGGAACCCTTCCGGTGGACCCTCCATGAAACCGATATGATCTGAAACTTTTTCGGTGTCCGTTTGATGACTTCCCATATATAAATCTTTACCTCCGGACCATTCTGGAACTCCTCGTGACGTCCGAGATCTCATCCGGGACTCCGAACAACATTCGGTAATCACATACAAGTCTTCCTATTAACCCTAGCGCCACCGAACCTTAAGTGTGTAGACCCTACGGGTTCGGGAGACATGCAGACATGACCGAGACGCTCTCCGGTCAATAACCAACAGCGGGATCTGGATACCCATGTTGGCTCCCACATGCTCCTCGATGATGTCATCGGATGAACCACGATGTCTAGGGTTCAGGCAACCCCGTATGCTATTCCCTTTGTCAGACGGTATGTTACTTGCCCAAGACTCGATCGTCGGTATCCCAATACCTCGTTTAGTCTTGTTACCGGCAAGTCACTTTACTCGCATCAGTAATGCATGATCCCGTGACCATACACTTGGTCACTTTGAGCTCATTATGATGATGCACTACCGAGTGGGCCCGGTGATACCTCTCCGTCATACGGAGTGACAAATCCTCGTCTCGATCCGTGTCAACCCAGCAGACACTTTCGAGATACCTGTAATGCACCTTTATAGTCACCCAGTTACGTTGTGACGTTTGGTACACCCAAAGCATTCCTACGGTATCCGGGAGTTACACGATCTCACGGTCTAAGGAAGAGATACTTGACATTGGAAAAGCTCTAGCAAAACGAACTACACGATCTTTGTGCTATGCTTAGGATTGGGTCTTGTCCATCACGTCATTCTCCTAATGACGTGATCCCGTTGTCAATGACATCCGATGTCCATAGTCAGGAAACCATGACTATCTGTCGACCAACGAGCTAGTCAACTAGAGGCTTACTAGGACGTATTGTGGTCTATGTATTCACACGTGTATCACGATTTCCGTATAATACTGATTATAGCATGAATAAAAGACAATTATCATGAACAAGGAAATATAATAATAATACTTTTATTATTGCCTCTAGGGCATATTTCCAACATCTTCTTCTTCTTCCGCTCTTCTCCTTCCTCGCGACGCTCCAGCCACGAAGCTCATTGTCGCCTCCGACCTTCGAACGACGCAGCGTCAACGCCGGGCCGCTGCATCAACCTGATCGTATCAGAGTTTTCGGCGCTCCTCCACGGTTTTTGCTCGTCAGGTAAGGTTCCTCTCAAGCCCTAGATCCCATCTGAAGACCCTGTTCATCTCGTAGTTCATAGGTGCTCATATCAATTCTTCATACCTGCTCCGCCATGGCCGTACGACTCAGCCGTACCGTACATCCTGTGCAGGTAGCTGCCCTGCCGTCTATTTAACCCTTTACGCATCTTCCTTTTCGCTCAGATCCTCTAGTTTAGAATGCCCGAACCCTCCTGCTCTTTATGAGGTTTGCATAGGTCGTAAAGGTTTTTCTTACTGGAACTTCGGTAGATCTCGATTACTTTCATTCGCATGTGAAAACTGTTTCTGTCCACACTTAGTAGATTTTTCAGCTCTGCCTTATTTGGCGGTTTAACTTTTGATAGCTAATCCGTCACTCCATTAGCCCTCAGTTAAACCGGAATGGGAAGCCGGCTACTGAATCGCCGGTTTAACAATGTATAATATGCCTGAACCGTTTAATGGTGAACCGTTTCTCCTTTTCTTTCGCAGCTTAGTCTTCCGGAATGGCTCCTCAATTCTCAGCTTGCAATTGGGTCCGGTCCAAAATCACTGAAACGCAACTCAACGGCTATGTCACCACTGGCGGTTTGGCTCCAAAAAATGTCCTTCACTGGCGTGTCCCGGATGGCGAGTTTCCTCCCGAGCCGCAAGAGGGTGAAGTAGTTGTGTTTATGCAGCACTTAGACCGGGGATTCTGCCCGCCCGGTTCAAAATTCTTCCGGGACGTCCTTGCCAGTTTTAAACTCCACCCGCAGGATATTGGCCCGAACTATGTGTCAAACATATGCAACTTTCAAGTCTTTTGTGAAGTCTACCTTCAAGAAGAACCATCTGTGGAACTGTTCCGGGATTTTTTCCACCTGAACCGCCGTACGGAATTTTCGGATGGTCCCAACACAGAGCTGGGCGGCGTTTCAATCCAGAAGAGGAAGGGAGTGGATTTCCCTCACGCAAAACACCACAGCCATCCAAAGGATTGGAACCAAACCTGGTTCTCTGCCGAACACTGCTCACATCAACGAGAACCCCTTGCGGGCTATCGTCCTCACTGCTCAACAACCAGCATCCGCTGCCTTTACGCTTAACCTTGCATGAACGGAAGAACTTCGCGCCTCAAATAATCAAGCTCCGGGCTCTAATGGCCAATGGCTTAACCGGCATGGACCTTGTGCGGTGTTGGGTTTCTTGGGGCGTCTTGCCACTAAGCCGCCGGCCGGATTGATGCACGAGTACACCGGCAGCCTCAAAGACCCTCAAAGACGTCACGAGCTACCCATAACTGAACTTGAGGTCACCGAGATCGTAAAGAAGATGCTCGATGAGCCAATCTCCGACAGCCTAACCGGGTTGGCTCCATTCTGTGTTGCCAACAAACCGCCGCGGTAAGCTCTACTCACCTTTTGGGTCCTTAATACTTTGTTGATATACACTAATCCTTGTTACTTCTCAGGCTGACAGCTCCTTCTGGAAACGTACCAAACCGGTTCGGGCGCCGCGTGTAAAGTCCAAGGCCACCAAGAAAGCAGGCAAGAAGAAGACCGCCGAGTCCTCTGATCCGCCGGAGGACGAAGAATCAGAAGCTGAGGTAAAACTTGACATTCTTACGAGGGAGCCGCCGTAAACTGGCTTTCCGCTTTGTGTTTCTTCTTGCATATGCTTGGCCCCTTTGTATTCCTTTTACTAACAATTTTACCTCCCAGGAGGACGCTGAAGCCAGTCATGCCGACCCTGTTGAGGTAATCTTTCTTTCTTCCGAATCCGACCTTGCGCCGGTTAAAAGAATTCGTCGCGCCGTCCGGAAAGTGAAAAAATATCATTCCTGTGCTTATTTGAATCCAAACCTTTCCTTGAAGACACAAAGAGGTGAAGAGCGCCCGTCACGACCGGCATAGTGGCCAACGGATTACTTCATCCGGTTTACGGACACACCAACCCGGAAGCGTCGTCGAGGTGAATTGTTCTCTGGCGTTATCCCTTAAAGGGTTTCTTCGATGTCCTCTCAACCCATCGACCCCAATTATCAGGCCTCTTCCAACTCGTCTCGGCGGTTCATCAACCACGAACTGCTCTCGCTTAAAGTTGCTGCAGGTACATAATCGCTGTCCCGTCAATTCGGTTTATAATTGCTTTGGCCAATTTGTCTTAATCCAATTCTGAATATTGCAGCACCAAGGCTCGCTTGAGTAAGAAAGCGAAAACCCTTGACCCTACCGCGGATGTTGATCCAGAAAAGACCCCAGAACAAACCCACGAAAATCCTGAAGTCGCCAAAAATAGCTCTGGCGAGTTGTACAAAGACGATACTGCTGATCCGCCAGAAGTTGAACCGGAGGTCCAAGTGGAAACCTCGCAGCCTGCTCCACCGAACCCGTCCACAGAGCGGGTCATAATTGTTGAACCGCCGAGCCAGAGTAAAAAGACATCAAGCCCAAAGAAGACCGCCGAAAATGACGATGTTATTGTGACAGGCACTGGCTACACCGCTCCTAGCCAACCGGTCGCTTTAGCAAAGCACAGCATCAAGGAAGATTCCACTACTATGAGCAAAGATAAGGGGAAGACTGATCTGTCGGCTTATGACAACTTCTCTGCCCAAGAACTTCACTCCGGCTTTCTGAACCGGCTTTATACAAGCCGTGACTTTGAAGCCGGTCTGGTAAATCGTATGAAGGACCGCTATGAGGTAATGAGTTATGCCTTTCTTATACTTTGGTTGTATAGTAGCCCCCAAGGGTCGGTTCAACTTTGCAAAGTTAAACCGGGACTTTAATTTGTGTCTTCCCATAGCAAACTGAGATCAACTAGACATTAGCCCCCAAGTGCCAAGTTGAATACTTGTATTGAGCTTGGGACTTTGTATAATGAAACAACTAACATGCTCCCTTTGTCATCAGAATGAAATATACCAGCAAACCGTGCAACTCAAGGACCTTGAGCCAATCTGAAACTCAACAGCGAAGCTACCAAGGCCAAGGATGAATTAAAACTGCCCCGACCACTATGGAACAGCTGAAGGAGTGGTATAAATCCGAGCGGGTCAATCGACGCCGAGAAGGCGGTTTAATAAAACAGGCGAGAAGAAGTCAAGCAGCTCAAACGGTGATGAAGAGCTTACGGACTCAAGCGCCAAGTGCATGCCATGACCTCTGCCATCTTTGGTAAGAAAACTTGCACTTATTATCTCTACTTTGATATGTCCGCCGGTTTAACCCGAGCCGTTTTGAAACCGGCGCAGGCAAGCGTCTTGGTCATCTGGGCTCTGATGTGCGGAAGAAGCTCAAGGCCGCTTATACGCTGATTGAGCAGCTGTATACCGGCGCCCAACGAGTCATATGTGCCACATCATACGACAACACGGCTCCATCCCTGATCAAAGACACACTGGACCGGCTGTCCATGGTTCCGGGGCAGCTTGAAGAGTTGAAGCGATCCGCGGCCCGGGCTGGCACACTACTGGCTCTGACACGCGCCAAGGCATGGATAGCAGATCTCGATCCAGCTGACATAGCCAAGGGTTTCCCCAGCGCTCAAGAGAACGGTGAAACCTTTGACAACGACATACAAGCGGATAACAAAGGAGATCGTCATTGGCGAGTCAAGCGGCAGCGAAGCCAACTGGCGGTTCACCGTTCTTTTATAGCGCAAACAACAAGCGGGTGGAGTTTGTCATTCGGAAGTGCGAGCCTTGTTCTCCAATCCGTAAGCACACTTATGCCCCTGACATTGATCCGGCTGAACTTATAAGTGAAGAGGCTGTATTTCAGGCCTTAACCCGGATTGACTGGTCTGCCAATGACTTTCGGGCTTTGGGTGAGGAAGAAGAAGAAGTTGAACCGGCGCCAGCGCCTCTACCTCACGTCAACCCGCGAAGAAGCGTAATCCAGCAAGCGGGTGGCGCCTCAAACTTCAAGGCATAACACCACATGAAAACACCGGGCCTTGAAAGGCTTTGTAATAGGATAGTCAGCACTTTGTTTTGAACAATGCCTTTATGACCGTAGTCTGTAACCTTTGCATGGTGGTGCTGATACGGTGGATAGATGAACCGTCAACTTATTTCGCCTGCAATTACAAATTCTTTAAACCGCCACGGCGGCTTGTGTCGCCAGCCGGCTTGTGACGCCCATATATTTATATAAGAAAATAGGGATGTATATGACCAAACGTTATGATACAAAAATATCTGCCAGCGTCGGGCATGCAGTTGGCTTAACCAATCCTGAGGTGGAGGTTTAGAAACCATTATCGGCAAAGGAGAAAACAAACTCCTGTGCTTTGAATGCGGTTTACCGTGTAAACCGTGTCGAACATGACAAGCCCTGTTACTCCATAATGGGATGTTAACAGAAAAAATCAAACCGAACAAAATCGCGGATTAAAATGGACGAATTCGACAACTTGAATCCGGTTTAAAGAGGTTTATCGGTTTAAGAATACAAACGAAAATCAAATAATTGGTATGAAAACCACATGGAAGCAAAGGCAATGACAAAAACCGTTTGCAAGAATAGGCTTTCGAGCTCGATCGATGGTGTTACCATGGTCGGACAGGACCAAGCTCCCCATAAGGTGTAGCGATGGTTCAAGTCAGCCAGCCCCCAACGAAATCGTGGCATGATGCCGATCAAGTGGCATGGCAATGGTTGGGTTCACCAAGCCCCAAGTGATTTATGGCCTTAGGCCGACCAAGAGGCGTGACTGGTTCAGACGTGACCATGTCCCCAAGTGATCTAGTGGCTTTCGCCCGTCAAGAGGCGTTGCATTGGTTCGGACACGACCAAGCCCCCAAGTGACAAAAACTTCTGAAAAGCAAGGCCAAGGGTTAAACCGGAGGCCGCTTCACGACAACATCTCCATGTACCCAAACCGGACTTTATACAGAACGGATACCCCGCTTTGGCCGAGGATCCGGTTTATTGCTTTTATTCATAATATATACATTGTCTTAATATGTACATAAGTGGAGCCGATGGCTCAGGTATAATATGGCCGAAGATGAGCTATGTTCCATGGCCTGTTGGTCTCCTCTTCTGACGTGCGTGAGTCTTTTCGCTCTCGAACATCAATCGATAGTATGACCCGTTGTGCTGATTCTTGCTGACCACAAAGGGCCCTTCCCAAGGTGGGGATAGCTTATGCATATCTGTTCGGTCTTGAATGAGCCAAGCACCAAGTCTCCTTCTGAAGGTTCTTGTTCTAACCGTCGGCTGTGATACCGACGAAGATCCTGCTGGTAAATCGCCGAACGAGCAGCCGCCATATCTCGCTCTTCATCCAGTCGATCCAAATCGTCCTGCCGGGCTGCCTCACTATCGGCCTCAACATAAGCCGCCACGCAGGGCGAGTCATGACGTATATCACATGGAAGGACTGCCTCCGCTCCATAGACCATAAAGAACGGCGTGTATCTAGTGGATCTGTTTGGTGTAGTATTGATACTCCATATCACAGATGGCAGCTCCTCGACCCAACAACCCGGCGTCCTCACTAAAGGGACCATAAGCCGGGGTTTAATACCTCTCAAGATCTCCTGATTAGCTCGTTCCGCTTGACCATTGGACTGCGGGTGGGCCACTGAAGAAACGTCCAGCCGGATGTGCTCTCGTTCACAAAACTCCTTCATGGCCCCTTTAGACAAATTGGTGCCATTGTCCGTGATGATACTGTGTGGAAACCCAAACCGGAAAATCACCTTTTTGATGAACTGAACCGCCGTGGCCGCATCACACTTGCTAACAGGCTCTGCCTCGACCCACTTGGTAAACTTATCAACCGCCACCAACAGGTGGGTCTTCTTGTCCTTGGACCTTTTGAAAGGTCCAACCATATCCAGCCCCCAAGTCGCAAACGGCCAAGTAATTGGAATCATCCTCAATTCTTGGGCCGGTACATGAGCACGTCTGGAGAACTTTTGGCAACCATCACATCGTCGACCAGATCTTCCGCATCGGCATGGGCGGTCAACCAATAGAAACCGTGGCGGAACGCTTTGGCCACCAAGGATTTTGAACCGCGTGATGACCACAATCCCCTTCATGGATCTCACGCAATATCTCATGGCCTTCCTCGGGGACACACAACGCTGAAACGCCCGGACCGCTGCAACGATGCAACTCGCCCTTATGTATGGTCATAGACTTAGACCGCCGAACTATCGTCGGCCAGCGTCTCATCTTCCGTAACTCGCCCGGTTCATGTATGCCAAATAAGGAGCGTCAATCCGAATGGCATGCAAGGCTGCCACCAAGTGAGCCTCCGGATCAGGAATAGCCAAATCGACCTCATCGGGAAGTTTAAGCGGCGGATTGTGCGAGACGTCAAGGAAAACATTGGGCGGGACGGTTTACGTTGAGAACCCAGCGGCTTAGAGCATCCGCCGCCTCGTTCTTCGGCGGTCCACATGGTCCACTGGTATCCTTTAAAGTGTCCGCAACCATATCCACCTCCCGACGATGACGCAGCCATGAGTGGATCTTTGGAATCCCAAGTGCACGATACTTGCTTTGGGCCACCAAGTCCGAGTCACCAAAGCACTTGACCGGCTTAGATTCATCTCCTTAGCCATCCAGTAGACCATGGAGCAAAGCTTCATACTCAGCTGCATTGTTAGTGCAGGGGAACATTAAGCGAAGAACGAATGAGAACTTGTCACCTCGTGGGGAAGTTAATCGACTCCGACCCCGAGCCCTCCAATTGCTGGACCCATCAAAGTGGATGGTCCAATAGGTATGATCCGCTTTTCTTGGTGCTTGCAACTCCGTCCAATCATTAATGAAATCCACAAGTGCTCGAGACTTTCTGCCGTCCGAGGCACATACCTTAAACCGTCGGCCCAAGTTCTATAGCCCACTTAGCAATCCGCCGATCGCTTCCGGTTACGTATGATATCGCCCAAAGGAGCTGAATCGACCCTTCGTGATGGGGTGCCCTTGGAAATATTGCTTCAGCTTCGCTTGCCATAAAACTCCATATACCAGCTTCTGCCAATGCGGATATCTTTGTTTAGACTCAATAAGGACCTCGCTGATGTAATAGACCGGCCGTTGAACCGGATACTCCTTCCCTGCCTCCTTCCGTTCCACCACAATGGCTACGCTGACTCGCTCGGCATTAGCAGCAACATATAACAGAGCGGCTCCTTGTCAATGGGAGTGGCAAGAACAGCGGGTTGGCCAACCGCCGCTTTAAGTCCTCCAAAGCTTCATCGTGGTGAACTCGCATTTAACCGATCCGTCTTCTTGACATCTGGTACAAGGGAATGGCCTTCTCTCCTAGGCGGCTGATAAACCGGCTTAGCGCAGCAATCCGGCCCGCCAAACGTTGGACATCATTGATACACTTTGGCTTAGCCAGGGAGGTGATAGCTGTAATCTTCTCCGGATTAGCTTCAATCCCCTGTTGGACACAAGGAAACCCAATAACTTGCTGCGGAACACGAAAACACACTTGGCGGGTTAAGCATCATCTTGTACACCCGCAAGTTGTCAAAGGTTTCTCTCAAATCCTCAATCAGTGTTTCCTTCTCCCTTGACTTGACCACAATATCATCCAAATAAGCATGCACATTACGGCCGATCTGTTTATGCAAGCAATTACATGACGCAACATTGATAAGTTGCTTGGGCGCTCTTGAGCCCAAAAGGCATAGACACATAGCGAAGGCTCCAAAAGGGTGATAAACGCCGTCTTCTCCTGGTCCTTAACCGCCATCTTAATCGATGATATCCGAATATGCATCCAAAAAGCTCAACGCTCACAACCCCCGTAGCATCAATAATCTGATCAATACGGGGAGGGCGAAAGGATCTGCTGGACAAGCCTTGTTAAGATCCGTATAATCCACGCATTGTCGCCAAGTGCCATTCTTCTTAAGGACCAACACGGATTAGCAAGCCACTCACGGATGGAAAACTTCAGCGATAAATCCTGCCGCCAAGAGCACCGCAACCTCCTCTCCAATGGCCTTGCGCCTTTCCTCATTAAACCGGCGTAGAAACTGTTTTACCGGTCTGTACTTGGGATCAACATTAAGGGTGTGCTCGGCGAGTTCCTCGGTACACCGGCATGTCGAAGGCTTCCATGCAAAATGTCCCGATTCTCACGGATGAACTTCGATGAGCGCGCTTTCCTATTTAGGATCCAAGTTAGCGATGGTGAACTGCTTGGACGAATCGCCGGGCACAAAGTCAACAAGTTTAGTCTCAGCCACCGACTTAAACTTCAAATCCGGATCGTGCTCTGTAGTTGGCTTTTTCAACGGGGTCATATCCGCCGGATCAACATTGTCTTTATAATACTTTAACTCCTCGGTGGCACAAACCGACTCCGCATAAGCCGCATCACCTTCCTCGCATTCCAACGCAATCCGGCGGCTCCCGTGAACGGTTATCGTCCCTTTGTGACCCGGCATTTTCAGCTGCAAATAAACATAACAAGGCCGTGCCATAAACTTAGCATAGGCCGGCCGCCCAAACAGGGCATGGTAAGGGCTTTGGATTTTCACCACCTCAAACGTCAATGTTTCCGATCTGGAGTCATGTTCATCTCCAAAAGCTACCTCCAGAGCTATCTTACCGACCGGGTACGCAGACTTGCCGGGCACCACACCATGAAATACTGTGCTGGATGGCCTGAGATGTCTATCCGTCAACCCCATACGTCGGAAGGTCTCGTAGTATAGGATGTTGATGCTGCTTCCTCCATCCATAAGCACCTTGGTGAACTTGTAACCTCCCACCTGAGGTGCCACCACTAGGGCTAGATGACCCGGATTGTAAACCCGAGGAGGATGATCCTCTCTGCTCCATACAATAGGTTGCTCTGACCAGTGCAGGTAATGCGGTGCGGCCGGTTCAACAACACTGACCGCCCGCTTCTGAAGTTTGCGGTCCCGTCTGTCCAAGCTAGTGGTAAAGACATGATACTGTCCACCGTTTAACTGTTTTGGATTACTTTGGTAACCCGACTGCTGCTGTTGTTGATTGTAACCCCCTTGGCTCTGATTGTTCTGATTGTTTTGATTGTTTTGATTGCCTTGCCGCCCGGATTACCACGAACCTAGGGCGAAATTTCCTTCATCGTAACCGGGCGGACCACGAACCGCCGCGGGCCCTTGATCATACCGGAAAGCATTAGAATTTTGAACTCGTGCATAATATAACAATCCTTCCAGAGGTGATTCGCGGTGCCTCCTTCGTCCCATGCTTGGACAAGGTTGATTCAACAAGTAATTCAAACGCCCGGATTGTGACCTTGTGCACCACCCCGGTTTGATTGCCTACCTTTGCGCCGTGACCCTTGTCCTGTGCGTTGGTGTTGGCCACGAAACCCATGTTGCCGTTAGCTTTACGCTTGTTTCCCCATTGCTGCCGGATGATCTTTGCTGGCCTCTGGAATTGCCATTTCGCTTTCCCTTCCTACTTCGTCACCTTCAAACTCGGGATCCTTGGTACTATCAGAATCAGCATACTTTACCAAAACGCCCATGAGCGTGCCCATGTCATTGCAAAACGCTTCATGCGACCCAGCTTCAACTTCAACGGTTCGAACCGCAATTGGCTTCTAAAGTTAAGATAGCGAATCAGGGTTGATCCGTCGATGAATGTAAGACCTCTCAAACCGGCGCACCCAATGTGTTGTAGATTCTCCTCCGCTCGACACAAGCCGCCAAATCCACCACAGACATAGGCTGCTTACGGTATCTTTGAAATTCTGAATGAACCGGTCCGTGAATCGGGTCCATGAACTAACCGAGTTGGGTGGCAAATTTTTCAACCAAGCACGGGCCGTACCTTCCAACATCATGGTGAAATACTTCGCACACGCAGCTTCGCCCACATCCAAAGCATCTCCATGGCCATCTCATAGCTTTCTATCCACGCTCGAGCCAAATCGGCGGTGTAATTGGGCACCTTGCGTGGCCCTTTGAAGTCCTTGGGCAAACGCACATTGCGTAAAGCGGGACGAGGCAAGGCACCCCAATGATCCGGACGTGACCCCGGTTCAAGATGGTCAGACGAACCGCACGAGCTGATGGTCCTCATGTTGCGCCGCTAACTCGCCTCCTGCGTGCCTCTCGCCGGTCCACCACCACTTGAGCGTCTTGAAGCCACCGGCGGGTTGTTGCCTCGGCGGACCGCGCTGCGCGTTGCTTGATACGGCCGGTTCGCTGCGCGCGGCTATAACTCCGGCTTGGGCGGAGGTGGAGTGGATCCGATCCCGGCGTATGAATATGCTTCCTTCGAGCGTGGCCGCCCCGAGGAGCTCCTTTACCCGGCGAAGTTTCGACCGCTGTGGCGAAGTCGCCCTCGATCGAATCGCCCAATCGTGCCGCGGCGCGACAAGGTTATCCATCGGGTTGGAGTAATGACCGGAGGTGTTCGCACCGTCTGGGGAGCGCCGGTGTGATGGCGAGGCAGATCTATCACACGGGCTGAACGGCGCGCCGCCCCAGTGCTTCGGCGGTTTACCACCGGTGGCGGATTCTGGTCCTCTTACGAGTATTGAAGAGCTCTCTTCCTCGAAAACCGAAGGCAAACGGGATATGTACTTCCTTTTCATGACTTCATGCGATGCACTCTGATCCAGCATGAGCCTATAAGCCTGCGCATCCAAAGCGGCCCGTTCCGCCGCCATCCTTACGTCGGCGGCTGCCAGATCCGCTTTAGCTTTAGCGATCTGTTCCTTCACCCTCGCAATCTCTGTGTTGTGTAGGTCCTGATCCGCCGGGTTAGCCTCCGCCATGAGCGTAGCCAATGCGTCGAACAACTCTGATAAAACTTGAGCCGGCGGGCGCACGAGGCCTCCTTCCCCGGTCGCCACCACCGCTGCTGAACCGGCGACGATGGGCACTGCGGTCGAAGAGTGAAGCGTCGCTTGTGTACCGGCCATGAAAATTCCAACTCGGCTGGGTAGATCAAAGGGGTCCGGAATACTCTCACCGTCAGAACAGCCCCGATCCGCCATCTTGGAGCTGTAGAGAGATTCGGTTTCTCCGGCGGATGACTCGTCGCCAGAGTAGACAACGGTTTCGTCGCCGGACGCTGATCCGCCCTCGTAGTTTCCGTGGACGACCCCCACAAAAGCACGCTTGATGGGCGGTTTAACCAGGCGGGACTCTTCCTCGCCACTGAGCCGTCTCGACGAGGTCGGTGCGGATGTCCGCCCAGCCCTGGCTCACCGATCTTGCCGATGAACACGTGTATGCCACCGAAGGGGACCCGGTACCCGTACTCAATCGAGCCGGCCTCGGGGCCCCAGTCCGCATCGTCGATGTAGAGTTTGCCGCGACGACTCTTAGTCATCCGGCCCACAACATAGCCTTCGAGTCCTTCGAACTTGCCCTCTAAGATCATCAAACCATCGTGCGATAGCCCCACGGTGGGCGCCAACTGTCGTGGAATTTTCACGGCAGATGTCCTCGTGAAAGGACTTAGTCGCAGGGCCATCGTACGGGTTAACTTAGAGGGGTTAAAGCGGACACAAAGACACGGGATTTATACTAGTTCAGCCCCTTCGATGAAGGAAAGGCCTACGTCTAGTTGTGATGGGATTGATGTAGTTTGGCGACTTGGGAGCAATAGCCGCCTAAGCCTCGAATTGTGCATCCTTAATCCCGCGCGGGTCGCCCCTTATATACACGGGTTGCCGCCGGCGGTCTCAGAGTCCCGATCCGGCTCATACAAGTGTCCGGCTCGGTCTCTTCTCTCTTGTCTTACATCACAAGTTACAACAAGAAGGCGGTTCACATAAATGGACCTTAATTAGCCTCTGGGCTCCGGGCCTCCTTCGTGGGCTGGATCATGGATTTAGGGTAAACCGGCCCCTCTGGGCGGTTCACACTCGATAGTTGTATCTAACAAGTATACCTTCTACTTAAGATCCGAGGGCAAGATCTTTGTTGCCAAGAACGGATCCTTTCGGAAAAAGAGTTTCTCTCGAAAGAAGTAAGTGGGAGGAAAGTAGAACTCGACGAAGTACTACCTCTTGAGCGGGAAAGTAGTGCACCTCGGGAAAATGTTCTGTGATGCCTACACCAAGCGAAGAGGAAAATAATGATGATGATCAAGGTACTTGGATCAAGTTGCTCTTGAGCTTCATAGGTCTACAAGGACACGTTCCGCACTGAGTGGTACGGCAACCCTGTCACGGAAATCATGTTGTTAGACAAAGTGAACCTTGAACTATGAAGAAGCGATGGCGGGCCCAGATTCCAACAAATGGCTAGAAGCCATGAAATCCGAGATAGAATCCATGTATGAAAACAAAGTATGGACTTTGGTGACTTGCCCGATGATCGGCGGCGATAGAAAACAAATGGATCTTTAAGAAGAAGACGGACGCAGATGGTAATGTCACCATCTATAAAGCTCGACTTGTCGCTAAGGGTTATCGGCAAGTTCAAGGGATTGACTACGATGAGACTTTCTCTCCGTAGCGAAGCTTAAGTCCGTCCGAATCATGTTAGCAATTGCCGCATACTATGATTATGAGATATGGCAAATGGACGTCAAAACAGCGTTCCTTAACGGTTATCTTAAGGAAGAGTTGTATATGATGCAGCGGAGGGTTTTGTCGATCCTAAGAATGCTAACAAAGTATGCAAGCTCCAGCGATCCATTTATGGGCTGGTGCAAGCATCTCGAGTTGGAACATTCGCTTTGATGAAATGATCAAAGCGTTTGGGTTTATATGAGACTTATGGAGAAGCCTGCGTTTACAAGAAAGTGAGTGGGAGCTCAGTAGCATTTCTCATATTATATGTAGATGACATACTTTTGATGGGAAATGATATAGAATTCTTGGACAGCATTAAGGCCTACTTGAATAAGTGTTTTTCAATGAAGGACCTTGGAGAAGCTGCTTATATATTAGGCATTAAGATCTATAGAGATAGATCGAGGCGCCTCATAGGTCTTTCACAAGGCACATACCTTGATAAGATTTTGAAGAAGTTCAAAATGGACCAGTCCAAGAAAGGGTTCTTGCTGTCTTTGCAAGGTGTGAGATTGAGCTCAGCTCAATGCCCGACCACGGCAAAAGATAAAGAAGAGATGAGCGTCATCCCTATGCCTCGCCATAGGATCTATTATGTATGCCATGTTGTGTACTGGACTGATGTAAACCTTGCCGTAAGTTTGGTAGGTAGGTACCAAAGTAATCCCGCAAGGAACACCGGACAGCGGTCAAGAATATCCTAAAGTACCGAAAAGGACAAAGGACATGTTTCGTTTATGGAGGTGACGAAGAGCTCGTCGTAAAGGGTTACGTCGACACTAGCTTCGACACAAATCTGGATGACTCTAAGTCACAAACCGGATACATGTATAAGTTGAATGGTGGAGCAGTAAGCTGGTGCAGCTGCAAGCAGAGCGTCGTGGCGGGATCTACATGTGAAGTGGAGTACATGGCAGCCTCGGAGGCAGCGCATGAAGCTATTTGGGTGAAGGAGTTCATCACCGACCTAGGAGTCATACCCAATGCGTCGGGGCCGATCAAACTCTTCTGTGACAACACTGGAGCTATTGCCCTTGCCAAGGAGCCCAGGTTTCACAAGAAGACCAGGCACATCAAGCGTCGTTTCAACTCCATCCGTGAAAATGTTCAAGATGGAGACATAGATATTTGAAAAGTACATACGGATCTGAATGTCGCAGATCCGTTGACTAAACCTCTCTCACGAGCAAAACATGATCAACACCAGAACTCTATGGGTGTTCGATTCATCACAATGTAACTAGATTATTGACTCTAGTGCAAGTGGGAGACTGTTGGAAATATGCCCTAGAGGCAATAGTAAAAGCTTTATTATTATATTTCCTTGTTCATGATAATTGTCTTTTATTCATGCTATAATTGTATTATCCGGAAATCGTAATACACGTGTGAATACATAGACCACAATCGCCCCTAGTAAGCCTCTAGTTGACTAGCTCGTTGGTCAACAGATAGTCATGGTTTTCGACTATGGACATCGATGTCATTGACAACGGGATCACGTCATTAGGAGAATGACGTGATGGACAAGACCCAATCCTAAGCATAGCACAAGATCGTGTAGTTCGTTTTGCTAGAGCTTTTCCAATGTCAAGTATCTCTTCCTTAGACCATGAGATCGTGTAACTCCGGATACCGTAGGAGTGCTTTGGGTGTACCAAACGCCACAACGTAATCGGGTGACTATAAAGGTGCACTACGGTATCTCCGAAAGTGTCATTGGGTTGACACGGATCGAGACTGGGATTTGTCACTCCGTATGACGGAGAGGTATCTCTGGGCCCACTCGGTAATGCATCATCATAATGAGCTCAAAGTGACCAAGTGTTTGGTCACGGGATCATGCATTACGGTACGAGTAAAGTGACTTGCCGGTAACGAGACTGAACGAGGTATTGGGATACCGACGATCGAGTCTCGGGCATGTAACGTACCGATTGACAAAGGGAATAGTATACGTGGTTGCTTGAATCCTCGACATCATGGTTCATCCGATGACATCATCGAGGAGCATGTGGGAGCCAACATGGGTATCCAGATCCCGCTGTTGGTTATTGACCTGAGAGCCGTCTCGGTCATGTCTGCGTGTCTCCGAACCCGTAGGGTCTACACTTAAGGTTCGGTGACGCTAGGGTTATTAGGAAGACTTGTATGTGATTACTGAATGTTGTTGAGTCCGGATGAGATCCCGGATGTCACGAGGAGTTCGGAAGGGTCCGGAGGTAAAGATTTATATATGGGAAGTTGTCAAGCGGACACCGGAAAGTTTCGGGGCATATCGGTATTGTCTGGGGCCACCGGAAGGGTTCCGGAGGTCCACCGGGAGGGTCCACTGGGGCCACTTGGGCAGCGTGGGGCAGGAGCCAGCCCACGGTGGGCTGGGGGCGCCTGGGCCCTTGCGCCTAGGGTTGGGGGAACCATAGAGGGCGCCCCTGGGCCCTTGCGCCTAGGGTTGGGGGAACCCTAGAGGGCCCCCTGCTTGGGGGCAAGTTCCCCTCCCTTGGCCGCCGCCCCCTCTAGATGTTCTCCTTCCCCTATAAATAGAGGGGTGAGGGAGGCTGCAACACACTTGAAGGCGCAGCCCTCCCTCCCCAACACCTCTCCTCCTCTGCGTGTGCTTGGCGGCCGTCTTGGGAGAACTGTCACTCCACCATCATCACGCCATCGTGCTGCTGCTGGAGCCATCTTGCTCAACCTCTCCTTCCCCCTTGCTGGATCAAGAAGGAGGAGACGTCGTCCGTACCGTACGTGTGTTGAATGCGGAGGTGCTGTCCGTTCAGCACTTGGTCATCGGTGATCCGAATCACGGCGAGTACGACTCCATCATCACCATCCCCTTGAACGCTTCCGCACTCGATCTACAAGTGGTATGTAGATGCAAACTCACTTCCTTGACTCGTTGCTTAGATGAACTCATAGATGGATCTTGGTGAAACCGTAGGAAAAATTTTAATTTTCTGCAACGTTCCCCAACACGTGCATTGCCCTTTCTCACCTTGAGAGTTGATGCAAACTTCGCCGGTGCATCTAAACCCCGTGATATGATACGCTCTATAACACATAAACCTCCTTATATCTTCCTCAAAACAGCCACCATACCTACCTATTATGGCATTTCCATAGCCATTCCGAGATATATTGCCATGCAACTTTCCATCATTTCGTTTATCATGACACGCTCCATCATTGTCATATTGCTTTGCATGATCATGTAGCTAACATTGTATTTGTGGCAAAGCCACCATTCATAATTATTTCATACATGTCGCTCTTGATTCATTGCATATCCCGGCACACCGCCGGAGGCATCCACAAAGAGTCATATTTTGTTCTAAATATTGAGTTGTAATTCATAAGTTGTAAGTAAATAAAAGTGTGATGATCATCATTATTAGAGCATTGTCCCAAGTGAGGAAAGGATGATGGAGACTATGATTCCCCCACAAGTCGGGACGAGACTCCGGACTAAATAATAATAATAAAAGAGGCCATAAACAAAGGCCCAAATAAAAAAAATGAGATAAAAAGAGAGAAGGGACAATGTTACTATCCTTTTACCACACTTGTGCTTCAAAGTAGCACCGTGATCTTCATGATAGAGAGTCTCTCATTTGTCGCTTTCATATACTAGTGGGAAATTTCATTATAGAACTTGGCTTGTATATTCCAATGATGGGCTTCCTCAAATTCCCGAGGTCTTCGTGAGCAAGCAAGTTGGATGCACACCCACTTAGTTTCTTTTGTTTGAGCTTTCATACACTTACAACTCTAGTGCATCCGTTGCATGGCAATCCCTACTCATTGCATTAACATCAATTGATGGGCATCTCCATAGCCCGTTGATTAGCCTCGTTGATGTGAGACTTTCTCCTTTTTTGTCTTCCCACATAACCCCTACCATTATACCTTATTCCACCATAGTGCTATATCCACGGCTTGCGCTCATGTATTGCGTACGAGTTGAAAAGGCTGAAGCGGGTTAAAAAGTATGAACCAATTGCTTGGCTAAAACCGGGGTTGTACATGATATGAATATTTTGTGTGGGGAAGATGGAGCATAGCCAGACTATATGATTTTGTAGGGATAAGTTGCTTTGGCTATGTTATTTTGATAAGACATAATTGCTAGGTTAGCATGCTTGAAGTATTATTGTTTTTATGTCAACCTTAAACTTTTATCTTGAATCATATCAAATCTGAACATTCGTGACACAATAAGAAGAATTACATTGAAATTATGCTAAGTAGCATTCCACATCAAAAATTCTGTTTTTATCATTTACCTACTCGAGGACGAGCAGGAATTAAGCTTGGGGATGCTTGATACGTCTCCAACGTATCTATAATTTTTGATTGTTTCATGCTATATTATATTCTGTTTTGGATGTTTAATGGGCTTTATTATACACTTTTATATTATTTTTGGGACTAACCTATTAACCGGAGGCCCAGCCTAGAATTGTTGTTTTTTGCCTATTTCAGAGTTGCGCAGAAAAAGAATATCAAATGGAGTCCAAACGGAATGAAACCTTCGGGAACGTGATTTTCGGAACGAACATGATCCAGAGGACTTGGACCCTACGTCAAGACATCAACCAGGAAGGCACGAGGTAGGGGCGCGCCTACCCCCGAGGCGCGACCTCCAGCCTCGTGGGCCCCATGTTGCTCCACCGACGTACTTCTTCCTCCTATATATACCCACGTACCCCCAAACTACCAGACACGGAGCCAAAACCTAATTCCACCGCCGCAACCTTACATACTGTGAGATCCCGTCTTGGGGCCTTTTAGGTTCTCCGAGGGGGCATCAATCACGGAGGGCTTCTACATCAACACCATA